>CM060183.1:8750000-10000000 GCA_030549335.1 Pontederia crassipes
GGGTTTATCTCAACTCGGATGAATCCTTTTTTGAATCCAAGCAAGCAGGGGGTGCTAGCTACATCATCAGATCTAATACAGGAGGTTTTCTATGTGCACGGGCTTTCTCCTTAAAGTCGAGCTCGGCTTTGGAGACAAAGGCATGGGGGCTTGTGAGGGGGATCCAACGATGCAAGCGGCTCGGCTACACTCATGTCATCTGCGGTACCGATTCGACAACACTTCAACAAATCGTTACACGCATCACGAACTGCCTATGGAAGGTTTTAAATGTCTTACGCAATACCTGGCACTTCGTTAAAGGCTTTCAAAATTTTAAATGTATACACATATATAGGAAGGAAAATCGCTGATTTTTTGGTAAATCTGGGCAAACATTTGGAACTAGAATTTTTTTGGGATGGAGACTCACCTCCAGGGCTCCTTAATTTCTTATACCAGGACAACTCCATCTTATATTTTAATAAATAATCTTTTTGACTAAAGAAAAAGAATGTAAACTATATGATACTCTCTCTTTCTCCCTTCTCTTTCGTCACATTATCTATAATCAGTTATATAATTATATGCACATGGTAGCTTGCGTTGAATCCACATAATTTGATCAGTTCCATTTCCTAAATGCAAACTTATGTATATATCGTAGCACATGTAAAGAGGAACTATAACATATAGTCTTATTTGAAGCAATTAATTTCATTGGGTTGGCTTATGGGTGTTGATGTGTTGCAAATTAAATATAAAAAGATGGGCTCATCTTGTCATCATGCATGCATTGGCCATTAACAATGTAAATAACTCGGTAGTCGTTAATAAAAAGTCAAAGGCACGAGATTGAAACCGGTCTTAGACATTGCAAAATCAAGCTAATTAATTAAAGCCTCAAGATATATATAATGAAACAAGCATGCATTGATTCTACAATATTATCTAATGACAGCAGCAGCATACGGGTTAACAAATCAGGTAGCTCGAGAAATATTTCTTGACCTTGATTCTTCTTAAATTAATCAAATCGAACTTTCTTTGATTATGTTGCGACAAATTAAAGCCCCTTTTGGTACTTTTTTGTTTAAAAAAATCCGCGTTCTTTCCCGTTTTTATAGTAAAAGAATTACTCCTTGACATAAACAAAATTGATATTCCAATTACTTATCCCGGATATTTTTATTTCTGTTTTTGGAAATTTACGCCCCTTTGCATCATAATGCATGTTGCTTTATGAAGGCATCAATCAAATATTGTCCTTTCATATAAAAAAAGGATTTAACGTACGTACACCTTTTCGTGTGAATCGCGTGTCAAACGATTTTATGTATATTTTTTATTAATAATAATAAAAATGTGATTCAAATAATTAATAATATATAATTATATTCATTATTTTTAAAAATTTATGAACTTGTGCACATTATCATCCTTCATAATAGATATAATCACTTATTTTACTATAAAACTATTTTTTATTATTATCAGCGATTCTTTAAATTATTAATGAAGAAAGATATAAAAAAATTGAAAAATATGTGTTAAACCATTTGACAAGTGCTTCATATGGAAAGCACTTATTAAATCAATAAAATGGAAAATTTGTTTTTTTTACTATGAATTATATATATATATATATATATATATGAATTAATGTACCTCTAGAATACTTTCCGTTTTGAAAGGATGTTGAGCGCGACTGATCAATAAATCTGATTAGAAGTGATTGAACTTTATCATTTAAAAATATCAATTATCTTAACCGTTGATCAATATTTGAGACGCTCAATATTCCTCTAAAATGAAAGGTGCTTTGAAAGTACATTATTCATATATATATATATATATATATATATATATATATATATATATATATATGGACACATTTCTTTCTCAAAAAAAGAGAAAACACTAAAACCAGGCCTGTTATTTTTTTTCTTTCACATAAATCACAAGAATGTTGTGGAAGGAGTTGAACAAATGAGATGTAGCAGATATGCTCTTCTTGTCAAGCCCTTATCCTTGTATGGCATATACAATCACTAAATTGCAGCTTCAGTATTGTTGATAATACAATAGTACCATTGATATCTCTAAGTTCGGCCATCCTTGGGATGCACGAGAATGACATTGATATGTGGGAGGGGAGATGAAGTGAACAACACAGGGCATGGCATGTCACTGGTCCTACAATAAATAAAAAAATAAATAATACTAATAAGAGGCTGCTCAGGTCAACTTAATCACTAGTTAATGCATCTTTCTTTTAATAAAAAAACCAATGATATCTCTAAGTTTTTCTAGTTCCACCTGTTAACCTCTATGAAGGAGACCAAGGTTATATATATATATATATATATATATATATATATATATATATATATATATATCTCAATGGAGACCAAGGTTTGATTAATCTCATTTAATTTGCAGTTATTAGGATGCTGTTCTTGTTTTTATTCATTAAAAGCTGGGATTCACATGATAATAAAAAGTGAAGAGAACATAAAGAGGCTCCAGAATATGACCATGGAAAAAAATGATCAATTTCAAGTTGAACCCCCACTTCCGGAATAAATGGTTTCACTTTGATATTTATATTTGATAATCTAATTTCAAACTTATTACTTAATTATGGCAAAATGAAATTGTGATTCCAGAGTTAATCAGAAAAAGAGAAAGATTGATATAATAATAACCATAATTAATCAAGTAGTTGTCATGAACTAATAGCAATATTATCTGGAAGATTTGGAATTCCCAATTGCAAATACTAGTGATTGAGGGGAGTGGGAACTAGAATTAATAAATTTACTAAAATAAGTAAAGAAGTTGCTCCAGTTCCATGGCTACTCATGCTCATAATCACAACATGCTGGTGAAAAAATAATAACAAGGGAAATTAATAGCTTTGTAACCTCATAGAATATAAACAAGAAAGATGGAGAATAAAGAACACAACACTATATGTTTTTTATTACTAAATCTTGTCAAAAGGGACTAACAAAGAAATTCTCATTATAATCCTGGATATGTTATTGACCTGTTAAAACAAGTAAAAAGTATGACCAAAGTAGCATCTAACTTGGAAGTTCAGTAAAAAAAATGTATTAAAAGAGCTTTTACATTTACAAATTACATAAATTCTTTGATACAATATATGTTTCTGATACAGTTTTTACAGCCTAACAGTAGAATCTGATGAAACAAGTCACATGTAAAAGCTGTAAGTTACATACTTCTTCAAATTACATGTGAGTTACCTGTTCATACATCAAATAGCATGAGATCTTTTGCAAAAGATATCACAAGAATGACACATTCACTATAGTTGACATACATCTCGAGGAGAGAAAAATACTTAATAGACCACATCTGCCATCGATGGGTCCATATGACACCACTGGCAATGTCCTTGATAGTTATCCATTACAGCTTTTTCTCTGGGCATTTGAAGGCAACATGTCCTCTTGTGAGTATTATTTATTGTATGACCAGTGACATGCCATGCCCTGTGTTGTTCACCTCATCCCCCCTCCCACATATCAATTAATGTCACTCTCGTGCATCCCAAGGGTGGCCAAACTTTTATCACTTTGGTGGTTTGGAGCTACGTTGTCAGACCCGGTTCGCCCAGTCGATCGGATCGATGTCCGGGGTAAAACGGTCCGCGGGTTAAACCCAGAGAAGGATTTGATCCGGTCAAATTCGGTCAAAGCCCGAGTTCAATTGACTGACCCGACGTGTTTAATCGACCCGACCGATTTAATTGTTGGAATGAAAAGAATTGAAAAATAAAAAAATTATTAAAATATTTAGACATATTATATATATATCTTGAAATATATATTTTAATGTCTTCTAGTCACATATACAAAATTTTTTCACTATTTTTTTTATTTATAACTGAACCTTTTATTTATGTTACTTTATTATCTTATTTAATCTGAATTATTTTATTTTACTTTATTATACTATATTTTATATTTTTATTAAATAAGATATTATATATTAACAAAATTATAAGAAACTCTTTAACTTATTTTATTCTTTTATTAATATTTATTATCCGATCCGACCATTCGGTTCGATTCGATCCAACCGATCCGACCTGACCCGTTGATCAATCCGGGTCTATGGCCGGGCCGGTCTTATAACATTGGTTTGGAGTAGTTGGAGGTGAACATATATGCAGACCCCTGCCATGAACTTGGTCTCAAACTTTGCGATGCATGATTGGGTTGGTTGATGTGGTGGGCATGCAAGAAAGAAAAAAGAAAGAGACAGAGTGGATGATGTAGTGATAGTAGTATTTTAATCCTAACTGCATATCATAGGAATGGAACGATAGGTTCAGTTGTAGAGTTTTGCTTCCAAAGTGTTGGTTTGCCAACTCCTAAAGAAATGTCCAAGATGATGATGAAGGGCACACGGCTTAAACTTGCCTCTCTCTCTCCATTGCCTTAGAAAAGATATCTCTCTCTATCCACTTCTGGATTATTTCTGTTAATAACTAGCATATCTACTTAGGTATTACATGAACATTGTTAGCTTTTACTTAGAAGTAACATGTTACATAAGAAAAAAAAGGACTTGAGCTATGTGTTTCAAGTGCATTCATCCATCCTCCATGAATGATTAAGCAATGTTTTCAAGTAATTAACTGTATAGCATAGCTCATATTTTGTGCAATAATATATTTCAATTGTAGCTAGCAATTATTTTAGGACTTATTTTCTTTGGAATAGGTAAATAAAAAAAAGAGCAGTAGATCATTTACTATGAACATTTAATAGGTACAGTACTTTCTAAAATAAATTTTGGTGCACTTGGTCGTTTCATAGTATACATTTATTGGACTGAACTCATCAGATGAATGCATCTGATAAAATCACAGATGTCAGGTTCTTTTTTCAGCATTTAACTCAATATTTTCTTTTGTTTCAGTTACAAATTAGTTTCATATGTGAAGTTAACAAAGTAACTGGTCCATGTGTCGAATTGTTTTCTTGCAGTTGAGTTTCCTAGCAGTTGCACCAGTATATTAGAAAAAAAGAAGGAATCCAATTAAGTTCCTTTCAGAAGGTTCTGCATGAAACAAAATATATGGCAAGTGAGAGGAACAACCAGAAGAACCAACTTTAACCACTATTCCCAGCTGCAAAATGATGACCTCGAATAGTCAAATGGCATATCCTAACATTTCACTTGTGAACATGCAGTGAGGAGGTTGTGAGATGCTTTGGACAGACTGCCACGGCAAGTCAAGAACGGAACAAGTTGTGTGCTGCAGAAATCTTGGCATGCAAATTATGAGAAGACTTATACCACCATATATAATAATATATATTGGGTTGCAGAAATGTTGGCATGCAAATTATTAGAAGACTTATAAATTTGTAAGAGGACCAACTCAACTCAAATTAACGCGTGCGGCTGCCGCCACCTTCATTTCAACGCACACATTACGCCAAGCTTATGAAGGGAAAGTAAGGAAAGAAAAAAAAAGAGGACAACTAAAAACTTTTTCTCATGTTTTAAGCTGTGCTATCTCCATATGATTAGTCTGTTCTTTGAAACTCATCTGTAAATCGCTCTGATATTTTTGGAAAAAAATAATATATATATATTTAATTTTCTTTTTTTAAGAATTTAAAATTTTGAATTAGTGAAAAATGAATTTTTTTTTAAGTTGAACAAAAAGTTGAATTTTTTCTATGTAGATTCTTTATATGCCATAGTGATATTTGCAATTGAGTTGACAAATTAATGAATGCATATTGGAGCAAACAAGGTCCACGTACCAACAATCTTTTCCAATGCCAAGCACATCACATGAGGGTGTGTTAGTGCGTATCTTCTTAATTAATTGATTAGTTAATTACATGACAACACATATAAAGTTTACTAATATGTCTTTCTTTTTGTTGCCGTTGGCATTTTGAGAGGAACAATTACCATTTCACTATCACTCTCTAATTTCTTACATGAGAGAAGGGAAAAAAAAACCCAGATTGGATAGAATAATATATATGTAACGCGAATCCTTCGTTTTAAATTTCTTAAGTTGGTGTCCACGTCAAGAGGGGAAAAAAATAAAAGGGAATCATATTTAAGTAATCACAAAATAGAAAAGTTCAACACTTTCTTATACTCATTCTATTGTTGATAATTATACTTGTTGCTTGCTTTCTTCCTCTCAAGATAAGATTGTGATCATATCTGTAAGAAGGTAGAGACAAAAATCTTAGGTTGCGTGACCTGTTCTATAATCCAACCAAGATGGCCGATATAATACTAATAAAAAATTTACTTGTAAGTAAAATAGAAGAACTCTCCTTTTCAAGGTTTTAAGAATTTTGAAGTCTTAACATGACGAGAATGATCTCCAATTGTATCATATTAGCAGCCTATGGAAAGCCTATTAGAATTAGAGAATCTTTAACTCAAAGATTGATACTACTTGAGCAAGTAGGCCATTTCCATGGCCCTGATGCACTTGACTTGCCATGACCAAGTCATCATCGATCCCACTATTCTCATAGATTAATTAATTGGTGCATTTTGATGACCAGGTTATTACATGGCACCCTGACCCCTCCACAATTGCAAATAACCTAATTTTGAGTCTCTCGCACACCCTCTCTTTCTCCATCAATTTTTACTTTTTAACTTTGTACAAATCTGTGAATGTATCATCTCATGCCGTTCAAGCAAATGGTCGTTTAATAAGGAGAGCAGAAATGGAACACTGCAAATCAAAAGGAGAGCAATTCAGTTCCAAAGAAGAAAAGAACCTCTACAAGTTTGGCATGATGTCTTATTCTATATATCTTTCCCGTCTTCATTCCATCTAGACACATCAACTACTTTCATGCTCTTTAGCAACAGTTACTAGAAAACAATGACATGATCAACTTAATTAATTCCTCACACCACCAAACTACCAACTGATGAAACTTTTCCAACAAACTTATATCATGTATCATGTTTTACCTCTCTTTCCAATGGGCTATCAGCAAAATGCTTTATCATTAGCCGAAGAAGATGCAGAATCTAAGTTATCATCTCCCACACACCTCGCATGAGATAGTTATCATAGTTTGTATAGTAACAAATCATGTAAGGTTGTTAGGTGGCAGACAGCCAAAGAGAACAGGAGACAATATATATCGCATACAAAATGACTTCAATTAAATTAGAGTGGAAGATAACATTGTTAATATTGTAGCTTACTGTGTAAGCCATGGTTATGGGAGCCTAAACAACATCTTTTAAGACGAGACAGATGTGCCAATAATTTAAATCGACAGCTAGATGGTAGCTGTGTGTTAATTATTAGACCCACCCCCTCCATGTGTCCTCATGCATTATATAGTTCAGGGCATGGGAGGAGGTGTTACTTGAGATTGCATAAATTAAGTTAAACACATTGTTTTGCATGGTAAACGTGGTGAGTTCATTAAAAAGTAACTACATGTTTATATGAATGTTACATTTGATGTGATGACCATTTTTCTTAAAAGCTTAAGTCGATAGGAAAAATAATATTATGATTTTATATTATTAACATTTTTTTCACGTGTGAGTTGCTGGTAACTTTTAGTCTAACTCAAGACTAACACGTTGACGACTAAGAGAAGAAATTACTTTCTAATAAGAACTTAATGAAATTTAAATTTAGAATCTCGATTTTGATATCATATTAAATTTGATGTCCTAACCAATTTTTGTAAAAACTTAAACTGATAGAAAGAGTAACATCATTGATTTTATATTCTTAACAAGGGACAAGTATTTTCTTAAATATTCATTTTGAAACCAGGACTCGTCGTCAATATTATGAGAAAAGTAACATTAATTTCGGTGATTCTCGAATCATTTGAACTTTCCTGAAAAGATGATTAACTTCACTTAAGAATTTAGTATGATTATCATGACGAGTTTAGAAATGAAATTACTTCACATTTTTCTAGTTTCAAAGTAAAATATTCTCAAAACCATTCCTCTTTTTTTTTTAGGGATAGAAAAATGGACTAAATAATGAATATCATAAAGTTTCAATCTTATGCGACTACTCTTATTTGATTCTAAAATTTGGCAATCAAATCACTTTAGCAAGCTACTGCATACGTACAAAAAGATGTATTGTTGTACAAATAATAATAATAATAATAATAATAATAATAATAATAATAATAATAATAATAATAATAATAATAATAATAATAATAATAATAATAATAATAATAATAATAATAATAATAATAATAATAATAATAATAATAATAATAATAATAATAATAATTTATGTATACATCATTAACAAGGTACGTATATCGATAGAATTAAGGACTTGGGGGCGTTGTTTTCGTATTTATACTCATTGTCGATCCACGACCAACAAAAGCATGTCGATTTTAATGATAAGATATATATTGTCGAATTAATAGGCAAAATCATATGAATCTCCGTCCCCCTCCACCACCATCAACCCCAAAGGGTGGTTGAGTAGACCAGGTGCCTAACCCACATCTCTCTCTTACCTCATACCTCTCCATATCTCTCACTCTCTGTCACATGGCTTGTTCATTTCTCTCTCTCTCTCTCTCTCTATTTATTTCTCTTTTTTTTTTCTTCTTCTTCTTCTTCGTCTTCCAATTTGATGCTGCTGTCACTGTTGATTCGGGAAATTTGGATGACGCATTTATTTTTTTTGGGAGATTAATTCGTCCGACGTTTGATTAAGTCATTGACAATGGCATGCTCAAAGATTTTTTCCCCCCTCTCGTTAGTGATTTGTTTTACAATTCTGATTAATTACGTACAATCTTATTTATTTTTAATCAAACTTTGGATTTATTTTAATACCTTTCTTTTTATTAAAGATGCCAAATGAGACCTATGCAGTTAATATAAAGTAAAAATTAATATATATTAGGAAAAAAAAAGCTGTTTACATGTAGAGCAGGAGTAGGGTCTAGGAAGTCATGAGAGGCTTGTGACTGGTCCTGCTCCCAATTTTTTTTTAATTATTTTCCATAAAAACTTTTGCCCAGGAGATAGTGACCCCTCCTCCTGTTCACAAATTTCTAACACTGCTAAATACAGTTTGACCTTCACAAATAATAATAATAATAATATTCAGCAACCCTCTCTAATATATATATATATATATATATATGTATTTATATAATTATTTTATAAAATTTCCTTTTGTAGAAAATAGCACATAAAAGTAAAATTAGAATTATTACAAACCGGAATCCCTAAACTTTGGTACTGTATCTGGACAGCCATTATGTCACGCAGACGTGTGTGGCACCACAACCCGAATTAAGTCTTTTAAGCCAAATTAAGTTCCGCAATTAGATCTAATTAATCTCGCACTTTGGTGTCATTAACACGCCTCACTGTTACCTTATAATATTTGTTTGTAATAATAATCGATCGTATGGAACACTCCGGATAAAGCCGGCCCTTTCGATCCACCAAAAGCCATACACGTTCTCCCCAAAGTACCCCGATCATTTGACCGCTTTGTCGCCCCCGCGTCATGAGCGATGTGTGGTCCAGAGTGAGGGCAATATAGTCATTTTAAAAAGCGGTAGCCCCGCCCTTATTAAGTTATTATATTAGTGCGTCGTACAAACCGGAGACAAAATAGGAGTAAACCCCCTCCACCGCCCACCGGTTTCCCATCCGACCGTTACCGTTAGTACTAAACGTTCCGGATCTTAACCCCGACCAGACCAACCCGGCGGGTTACCTTAACCAGACACGCGGGTGAACGGCTCGCCGGCTGGCCCTCCCTCCGCTTCTATTTACGACCCAGTGCCACCGCCTCCCCCTTCCTCCTATAAATAGCACGCCCGAGGTGAACTATGTTTGCCAAATTAGCGAGCCGACGGCTCTACCTTTAAAAATTTCTCTCTCCTCTTCCTTTCTCAGTTCTCTTTCTCCCACTTTTTAGCGACCAAAAAAAGAAAAAAAACATGAATATGCGCACCTCCTCCCGACGATCCAGCGGCCCGGTGCTCTCCGGCAGCCTCCGCGACGGCATCTCATCTTCCTCTTCCGCTTCCGGCAGCCTCCGCGGCGGCGCCACCAACTCCTTCTACTCCTCCGCCACCACCGCCTTCGCCTCCTCCACCGCAAGTTTCTCCTCCCGCTCTACCGCATCCTCCTCCGCCGGCTTCTTCCGCCAGAACCAGAGATCTACCTCCCCCACCCGCGTCCACCTCGTCGGATCCTCGCCCCAGCAGAAGAGCTCCGCCGTACGCTTCTCCCTGGACCAGCGCCCCACCTCGCCGGGCCGCTCCCTCGCCGTCGGCAAGATCTCCCCCTCCATCCGCTCCCCTGCCGCCGGGGCCGCCCCGGCCCGCCGCACATGCATGTGCTCCCCCACCAACCATCCCGGGTCCTTCCGCTGCAGCCTCCACAAGAATCTCCCCTACCATCCGCACCAGCAGAGCGGGGGCGCGTCGACGTCGATGCGGCTCAACATGCGGCGGTCGGCGATGACCAACTCGCTGGTCCGCATCGGCACGGTGGAGGGCGACCTGGTGAAACGGGCGCTGGCCGCCCTCATCCGGCCTTCCTCCCACCATCAGCGCCGGCGGGCCGACTTCCAGCCCCGGCCGTCCCGCCTCTCCGTCATGTCCAAGGCCGAGGACGACGGATCGTAATAAATCGGCGGCGGCCTCCTTCCGGCAGGTAAACATAGGGAAACAAGGTGAAAGATATAGCTTATATTCTTGGGTTTTGTTGTTCTGGTTCGCCGGCAGCGACCTGAGGATTACGGCAACGGTGGCGCGGCGGTTTCCAGGTTTCGCAATTTTTTGGATAAACAAAGTTGTAAGCCAGGGGCGGAGAAGAGATCAGTTCCGTCCGATTGTACATAACTGTTTTTTGTGACAGCCGTTGGATGCAACGGCCAATGAAGGAGATGAACAAATCCAGAGTCTATAATGCTGGACACAGGACCAAAATTAATACCTAAAAGAAGCAACATAAGAAAAAAAATTGATTAAGCATTCAATTAAATCCGATTAATTTTGTGATTTAATTGTTTGTTGTAATTGATGTGTTTGCTTTTGCTGTGATGGATGGGGCTTCCCGTTCTCCCTTTGCAGAACGTGATCTCCCCCTGTTCCGTTGCGTTACGTCCGCCGTCGTTTGGATTCCGTCGTCTCCCCTTCGTCCGTTCGTTGGCCGTCCGGTATGTGTATTTGCGTTCGCTGTGAGGTATGGTATTTTGTTTATTTTGCATCAATTTATTTTTCGTATTATTTGTTTTATTATTATTATTATTATTATTATTATTATTATTATTATTATTATTATTATTATTATTATTTACAAGTGTTTTTTCGAGTTTTATTTGCAGGAAACAGCTTGGAATGGAGACTTGGAGTGCAAGTAATCGACGAATGCGTAGCGGACCATGAGAACCTATAAAACAGATTTTGGACCGGACAAGAAAGAGAAATGAACAAATTCATTACATTAACTAAAACTAATTAATTTAAAATATTAATGAAGGAAAAATGAAGATGGAAACAAAGGAATCGAAGGAAGCGCTTTGAGTTTGAGTGGTGCGGCGGCAAAGGCGGCAGTCAATTGGAGAATCAAAGAATTGAAAAGGTAAAACAAAGAAGAAAGAGAAAGTATCATGATTCATGGCAGCTGTCGCCCGTCTTGAATCGTCGATCGAATTAGACGCGGAGTTGACAATGACAATTAAAAAACATAATTAAGAATAACAACTTAAATAAGATGCGTAAGCATGACTAAAAAATGAGTAATTATTGTGATGGAAGGGGAAAGGCATAATAAAAATCGACAAGTTGGAAGTAGAAAAAGGAAGAATAAGTTTAAAAGGTAAACGAAAGGAAAGTGGGAGAAGGAGTCGGGAGGCGTTGGTTGAGGGGTCTATGTAACGTGTCCGTCCGTGACCTAACCCTGATGGTGGCTGTGGTGGTGGAGTACTGTAGTGGACCTTATACCATCTATGTGTATATGTATTAACCTATTGCTCAGGTACCATTTAATTTAAATTCATGTATAAAATATAAATTAAAAAAAATCATATGGAACATTTCTTTTTCAAATAAACAAAAGAGCAGGTTCAGAAGAAATAAAAATTGATTGGAGGACAGTGTCAAAATCATGATCTGGTCCAAACCCCAACGGGTGGTGTGTGTGTCCTTGGGGTTTGAGATTTGCATCTTTGACCTTTTCTTCCGCTGCCAAGACGAAGGGTTGGACTCGCTTTGGATCCCATCCATATGACATGACTTGGGCGCACTACAAAAGAGAAAAAAAAAATCAAAATGCAGGGGGGCAGTTGGCCATTAGGTGGTTTGGTGTGAGATGGTTTAGAGAAGATCATTAGATGCGTCAATAAAAAAAGTAGATCAAATAATTTGAAGTTCGATTAAAAGAGGAAGAGAGAGGTCAAGACGAACACTTGACGAACTAATAGAGCAAGATCTATTGGTGAATAATATACCGAAAGGTTTGGTTACTAATAAAGTGGAATGACGTCGTATGATCCATGTAATCGATCCTATCTAGTGGGATAAGACTTTATTGTTGTTATTATTGTTGCAGGAGGCAGTTGGGAGGTTGAGTTTAGGGTGGATGTGATAGATGGATGGATGGAATTAGTTAAAGCAAGCAAAATTGGATTAGGGTTGGATTGGCAGAGAGAGACTGCACATAAATGAATTGAAAGATTCGCCGGACAAAATCTGGTTGAAAGTTTTAGAGAAGGATGGACTTTTTAGAAGTTGATGCATATCACTGTTAAGCAATAGAATGAGGAGAGCTAGAGGAAGAAGAAAATTCAAATTCGTGTATCAATGAAATGCTGGTGTTTGGGGAGGGGGGGGAGCGGGGGGCCATCATTAATGGCTGAGTGGAGTTGATTGTTTTAACCAGTTTAAGGATTCGGAACGTTGGATCGATTTTGGTGGATGGCAGAGATTAGATCGGATAGACAAACGAATGGCGTCGGCAGCGCTGTAGGACAATGATGGCGATCGAGGATTATCAGTTCGTTACAAAGAAAGAAAAGAAAAGAAAAGAAAAGAAAAGAAAAAAACGGTGGGCGTCAAATAAGCGTGAGGAAGAAAGAATCCCACGGCCACCAGCTCTTACCACCACTAGCCAACACGCATGATGATGCATCATCGGATATCATCAGGTGCAGAGCCTACGCGATCATTCATTATTCAATTAAAATCAGATTAAACCGTAATCATAAGGCATCTAACATCCATGCACTTGATAAGAAGATTACTCAGATCTAACTCGGAAGGTTTGATGGTAGGTGACTTTTCATATTATCAGTTGTTTAACATATATTTTAATAATAATGTCCAATCAATTAAAAATATTAATTTTAAATATTTTATTAATAAATAAATATCATCCAACCTCATCTTCTCTATTATTTAATTTCTTTATAAATAGCTTTTAATTTTTTCTCATCTTATTTTACTATTTTATGTTTTTTCTTTGTTTATTTATAATATCATATGATGAAAATCTAAAATAATTTTTAAGAGTATTTTGATAATTTATCCTCTAGTTATTTTAATCATAACTTATATTACTAATACTTGCCAAGCACTATAATGTAATATTACCGAATTTAAATAGTGGCAATCTATCTAAATGATGATTTAAATTATTGGTTAATTAAATCGGTAATGCGTCAAACGATCCCTAAAGGGCCATATGGTATAATTTAAATAAATTATTAATTATTTTATTTAAAATTCTTAGGATTCAAATTAATTATTGAAAACTTTAATTATTTTGATAATCTTAATCATTACATCACCCAGGAAAGTGACTTTTCATACTATCAATACATGCATTTTGACATATCTATTCAATCAAAATTTTAAATTTTAAATATTTTATTAATAAATACCATTCAACTTCATTTTTCATTATTACTTAGAGACGATTTGGAAGTTAGGTTAGGGGAGGATATAATTCCTCAAGTGATAAAGTTTAAATATTTAGGATCAATTGTAACACAAGATGGGAAGATTGATGACGATGTTAATCATAGAATTCAAGCTGGTTGGTGTAAGTGGAGGAAAGACACTGGAGTTCTTTGTGATAGAAAAGCACCCAATAAAACTAAAGGAAAATTCTATCGTACTGCTATAAGACCGACAGTGTTATATGGTAGTGAATGTTGGGCTATGAAGGGACAACATGAACGTAAAGTGGGGATAGCTGAAATGAGAATGTTGAGATGGATGTGTGGTCATATAAGATTAGATAAGATTATGAATGACCATATATGTGAACGAGTCGAAGTGGCTCCTATTAGTGAGAAAATGGTAGAGAATCGTTTGAGATGGTTTGGTCATGTTCAGAAAAGACCATTAGATGCGTCAATAAGAAGAGTAGATCAAATAATTTGGAGTCCGATTAAAAGAGGGAGAGGGAGGCCAAGGCGGACACTTGACGAACTAATAGAGCAAGATCTATTGGTGAATAATATACCGAAAGGTTTGGTTACTAATAGAGCGAAATGGCGTCGTATGACCTATGTAGCCGACCCAACTTAGTGGGATAATGCTTTGTTGTTATTATTTATTTATAATAAAATAATTTTTAGGAGTAGTATGATCATTTACTCTATAATTATTTTAACCATTATCTATATTGCTAATGCTTGCTAAACACTATAATGTACTATTATTAGTAATTTAATTAATAATAATCTATTTAAATGATGATCTAAATTATCGATTAATTATATCAGTAATGCAATAAATAGCCTCTAAGAAGATATGGTTCAGATGATACTGTATTGTGGGCCAGGTCCGACCGGTCTCTGATCCACTTGAATTTATTGGGACTAGGTTGGGTTCTCTGAAAATCAAAAGAAAAAACTCAATTGGATTTTCTTAATTAAATACATTTTAAAACACCAAAAAAAATTACTTATGATCCAATATATAATATCAAATTATTATTTTATTAAATTAGGAGAATGGAGAATAGGATCGAAGGCCTCATTTTTTTATTTTTGTTACTCAATTAGGATCATCCCGGAATTCAAATTTCATTGCGTGTCAAAGCCACCTCTGCAGAATGATACTATATCTCATTCTTTAATCACAATATTGATCATAAGAGTTAAATTCAATGATATATCAACAAAAAAACATAAATAACAATATAATAATGATGAAAGTAATAAAATAACATGATTATCTTGAATACATCTAGAAAATATACACTCCGAATAACATCTCAAACTAGTGCTTTGTTACAAATCAGAGTTCAGGACAACATAAGATAAAGTCCATATCTATGTGTTAAGAACCATGAGAACTTCATTGTCACATCATCATCACCCACTAGGAAGCATGTATTTGTAAGGATCAATACAAGGGAGGTCCATAAGATTTTTAAAAAAAATTGTATGAAGAATATAACATTGAGCATAGATCTCATATTAACGAACATGAGATAATTTTCTATTGAAATAATATTATATATATATCCATAGATTGATATAACATTAGCAATCAACAATAAAATATTATTGATTTATCACTAGTTCAACTAAATGGAATGAAATAAATAGTATATAATGTTCGGTGTTTCTTCCTTAACATTACTGAATCATAAGCCACCAAAAGGGCAGAATTAGTGTATAAAAACTTAAAACTAGTTTAACAAAAGGATAAAATGATCGTCCAGCTCTCTAAAGGGGCAAGACTCTCCTCCCCTCGCCGCAGCCATTCAATGCGAGTGAAATAGTTGATCCCATAAGTCACGATTCAAGAGCCTTTGAGCGGTTCGTTTCACGCATCATATGGTCCAAAAATAGCATAGAGCCTCGGTTCGAACAACAAAGGGGCTTTTGCATATGGAATCTGACTTCCATTTTGTGTCTTCATCTATTTTGTGTCCTAGCTCCCACTTGCCATCTGCCGCTCGCTTCCATCATCGTTTTTGTCTTCGCTCTTGACGCCTTTCCAGTCACCAGTCGCCGCCTTCATTGCTCCAATCACTGCTGGCCGCCCAACTCGTCGCCCAGTCCTAGTCACTGCTCTAGTCACCGCCCTCGTGTGTTTTTTTTCGAAACGTAGATATGAATTAAGGCATTCAATGTTAAAATTGCCACTCTTGTTCTCAATGGTTAATACAATCTTGAATTGCTACGAGTGGTTCACCTAAGTGCTCTAGCTCCTTTTTATGGTCCCATGTGAAATTCTCATAGGTTAACGATAGCTTCTTTTGAAATTGTCGAAATTTTTTTTGTGAGTGCAAAAAATCTACCTTTATGAGAGTTTTTAAAGGATGATTGTGTTATAGATGACCGCCAGCGTGAGAAGCGTTCGTCGAATGGAACGCGTTGATCGCACAGTGACCGAACAACGCGAACGACGTGGACGCGGTAGAGGCGGACTCCATGGTTGCACATGCGCCTATATAATAAGCTCGTAATTGAGTGGAATGAACCATCGGAGGGAGCCCCAAATCGCAATTCTAACAATCCTTCATTGGTATCAGAGCTTAGCCGGTGACTTTCGGCAACGGTCGTTTCCTGTTGTGCGAGAACCCCAAGCGACATCATCAGAACCATTCGTCCTCTCTAGTGAACCTTCGACGATGATCAATTTCGATAATGAGAAACTCTCAATTGGCGAACTGGTTCTCCCCTGATCTCATCAATCCGCGGCGGGCCACAACCCTCTGCTGTAAGAGATCCAAAATTGGCACTGCCGGAGCCCTTCCACGCAAGCTGTGAACCTTCGCCAACCTTCAATTCCGCCTGTGACGCACTCCAACCGGTGATCCCAGCATCCCCTGATCCGCTTCGGTGAAAGGTACGCGCAGTCTCACTCGAGGAAGACGAACAATACTTCTGCGTATTTTAGCCTCACAAGTTAATCTTGTCCATCCATTCTTGGCATGCATATTAATCTTGTCCACATGATGTCATATGCATATTATATTTTAGCCAATATTATATTTTAGCCTCCAAAATACATCTAGACTAGACGATTGCACAAAATTTTTAAATATATATATTTTATAGGCAGCATTATAAATTTCGACTCATATAGACTTGTTAAATATATTTTTCGTGTGTAATTTATTAAAGTCAAATTTCATATTTTTTTGTGATATTCTTTTAACTTGTTAAATCAGAAGTATTTTAATTTTATTAAAAAAACACTTCATATTGGTTATTATCATTATCTTGATCATTTCTAATTTTAGTAACCACATTTGGAGATCGTTTTGTATTAACATATTATTATTTTCAGTCAACAATTAATTTATATTTTCAGCCAACAAATTATTATTATTATTTAAATTGTGATCATTAAAAGGAAAACACAGATTCATCGTTATTTGCTTGTTTATCAGTCTTTAAAGCCATATAGCATTTAGTCTCCCTAGTCTCATGAGAATACATACATACATACATATATATATATATATATATATATATATATATATATATTAATATATTAAATCATAACACTAGATTAGCTTAAGCTTTTAAACCAAATTATAGATATATTGTTGGAGTCGAATATGAATAGTTATTGCATCAATTTTCCTTTAGCTTCTTTTATTGTTCATGAATTAGAACTACAACTCTATTCTTTAATTGTCTATATGCAATTCTGAATTACAGCCTGTTGTTATTAGATAATTATCGTACACTCTCTAAAACTAGTTGTTAACTAGAATTGTTGGATTTTGCTAAATAATTTTTTTTTATTTTTCAAAATATTTTTTTATATAAAAAAATTATAATTTAAATTTCCAAAATTTACAATTTTTGAAATTTAAATTCAGAATTTTTTCTAAAAAAGTTAAACTTCTGAATTTCATTTTAAATAATAATAATATTCGAAATTTTTTCTGAAATTTAAATATTAGTTTATTTCAAAATTTTAAGTTGAAGAAGTTTTTTTAAATTTTTTTCAATTTCTAAATTTTAATCAATTTTAAATTCGAAAGTTTTGAATTATAATACTCATTTTTATATAATTTAAATTTTCGGAATTTTCAATTTTGAATTTTGAATTCGAATTTATTTCTGAATTACATTTATTATAATTCAAATTCAGAATTTTTCAATTTTTTTTTAAAAAATTGTTTTTCTTGAAATTTCAATTCTAAGTTTTTTTAACTTAATTTTAATACCTATTTTTCAAATTTCAAATATAAAGGAATTTAAACTTAAAGTTTATTTTTTGAATTTCAAATTTATTTCTTGAACACTAAGTATATTTGTTTGACATTTTAGATAAAAAGAACTATGTCGAAATTTGTTGCTGCTGAACTGGCCAAGTTGGCACATTTTAATGGTGTCAATTATGATATGTGGAGGCGAAGAATTCGATATGGGCTAGTTCATGATAATTTGCAAAATTATATTGATAATGCTGCCCAACGCTTCCAGAAGATGCTACAGAAGAGCAAAAGTTAGCTCATACAAGGGCTATGGAACAATGAAAGCTAAATGATGAAAAAGCAACAACCTTCGTATTGATGTATATGGAGGATAATCTCATCAGAGTTTTTGAAACACATAAAAGTGTACAAGAACTTTGGAATGCTTTAAAGGACAAGTACGCGTCCAGAAGAGATATGAACTTAATGCTCTTATTGCATAGATACACTACTTGTAAAATAAAAGTAGATGATAATGTATCAGATCACGCCAATCAAATGATAGTGATGGCCAAAGACTTAGAAACTGAAGGACGCCCCTTATTTGAACCCCTGTAAATAACAACAGTTCTGAATAGTTTGCCATCTACATTTGATATGGCTATGACTGCTGTTCGTGTGAATGAGTCTATCAAGCAAGTGGCACAATTGCCTTCCATCTCGGTAGTTGAATAAGACATGGCTAAAGGAAAGAAGAAAATAGAAATTTTTGATGTCGAGGAAAATGAAGAAGGGTCAGAGGATGAAGCTCATGCTATTCATCAAAAAAAGAATCTTGACCCGAATAGAAGGCAATTCAAGCCTAAAGGCAAGAAGACTCAACGTGGGGCTTGTTACAGTTGTGGAAAATTTGGTCATTTTAGATCCAATTGTTCTACGACATTTGGACATAGCCAAACTAAAGGCCCACAACGTAGCGGACAACAGAGCAAAGGAGCAAGTTCAAGCAAGGGATCATTCCACGGTGTCGTTGAGTGCAATGCTGCAGCGACAGATATAGAAGGGTGGTGGATTGATTCTGGAGCAACCCGTCACATTACCAAGACAAAAGAAAGTCTGCTTGAATTCAAAGAACTGCAAAAGGGGAACAGAGAATTTACATGAAAAATAACACCTACTTGGACGTTGAAGGTGTTGGAAAGTACAAGCTTGATGTTGGAGATAGGTTCATGATACTCCAAGAAGTTTTGTATGCGCCATGAATTCGACGGAACTTAATCTCTGTCCCGAACCTATTGTAGAATAATTTAGAAGTTAGATTCTATAATGATCGTGTGACAATTGGCAAAGATAAAAAGGTTTATGCCATGGGAAAATATGTACCTGGACACGACTTATTCTGCCTGACTGTAAATAACAATGAATCAATGAATGGTCCTTCTGAGTACACTCTGTGTTATGTGTCTGATTTTGATCTCTGGCATGAAAGACTTGGACACTCAGGAAACTCTAAAATGGATCAAATAATCAAATTGAACTTATTGCCTAACATATCTGGTACAAGAACAATGCCATGTGAGCATTGCTTGACCAGTAAGATGACTCGAATGCCCTTTCCAACTGGGACAAGGTCGACGGAATTGTTATGATTAGTTCATTCTGATATTTATGGACCATTGAGTGTTCCTACATACAGATGTAAGGAATATTTCATTACATTCATTGATGATTATTTCAAATATTGTTATGTTGATCTCTTAGAAAGAAAAACTGAAGCTTTTGAAACTTTCAAGAGTTATAAAACAAAGGTAGAAAAAGAATTGAGAAGACCAATTAAGTGTTTAAGGACAGATAGAGGAGGAGAATATATCTCCCGGGAATTTGAAAATTATTGCATTGCAAAAGACATACGTAGACAAACTACGATGCCATATACGCCACAACAAAATGGAGTGGCAGAAAGAAAGAATAGAACATTAATGAATACAGTAAGATGTATGTTGTCCCACTCGGGTCTACCCAAAGAATTTTGGGGAGAAGCAGTGTTGACCGCGAGTTACATACAAAATAGAATTCCCACAAAGTCCGTAGAATTGACGCCATACGAGTTATGAAATGGCAGGAAGTCCAATTTGGGCCATCTCCGAAAATGGGGATGTAAAGCACATGTATTAGTTCCTAATCAGTTGAGGGACAAACTGGACTTTAGGACGAAAACATGCAAATTTATTGGATATAGTCAAAATTCCAAAGGGTATAGATTCTTCCACCCAGATAGAGGTCTCATAGAGAGTCGAGATGCTACTTTTCTAGAAAATAAAAAGCAATGCATCCAAGAAGATGATTATTCTTTGATGTCTCTAGGAGATAGTGGAGTCAACTCTGAATACACACTGAATTTTCCAACAGTGAGAGTTGATGCTACACAAAATACTGTACCTTTGGATGAAGTGGAGGAACCCACACTCTCAACGAGTATAATTGGCAACAGGAGACCACAGACGAAACCCGCACATTTGGATGATTATGTTTTATACGAGTGCGAGGATTCGTGTTACTCCGTTGATGTTGACATAGAGGATAGTACATATCCTATTACTTATAAAGAAGCAATGACTTCTAATGAATCGGAATCATGGTCGGCCGTCATGAAAAGTGAATTGGACTCAATTGATCGGAATGGAGTATGGACACTATGTGACTTGCCGGAAGGTAGGCAATCCATAGGATGCAAGTGGGTATTCAAGAGAAAGTATCGGGCTGATGGTTCTCTTGATAGGCACAAAGATAGATTAGTTGCCAAGGGTTATACTCAACAAGCCGGAATTGGTTTTCAAAAAATATATTCTCCAGTAGCTAAATTTGCTTCGATTAGGACGATCTTATTGATAGTCGCATATATGGATTTGGAATTATTCCAAATGGATGTTAAGATAACATTTTTAAATGGTGACTTAACAAAAGCTATATACATGTGTCAACTTGAAGGTTTTCAGGTTGAAGGTCAGGAGGATAAGGTGTATAAACTGAAAAATCATTATATGGCTTAAAATAATCGTCTAGACAATGGTATTTAAAATTCCATGAGACGATAGTCCAATTTGATTTTAAAGCGAACAAATTGGATCATTGTGTGTACATCAAGAAAAGTGAGAGCAATTTTGTGATATTATCATTATACGTAGATGATATCTTGCTCGCCGGTAATGATGTCACGATTCTCAATGAAGTAAAAGATAAATTGAGCAAACAATTTGAAATGACAGACATGGGAGATGCATCCTATGTATTGGGCATTCAAATTATTCGAGATAGAAACTCAAGACAATTGAGTTTAAGTCAAGAACAATATATTAATAAGATACTGAGAAGGTTCGGGATGCAAAATTGTAGTCCCGCGCCTACACCACTTGTGATTGAAAAAAGACTTAGTAAAGGTCAGTGTCCTAATGTGGACCAAAAACCTTTAGAGGAACCCTATGCACAAGCGGTGTGTAGCTTGATGTATGCAATGCTTTGTACACGGCCTGATTTAGCTTATGCAGTAAGCTTGGTTAGCAAATTTCAAAGTAATCCGGGAAAGGCCCATTGGGAGGTCATTAAGAGGATTCTACGATATCTGAAAGGCAAAGTACAATTGAGATTGACATATCAAACTGATACATTGGAGACTATAGGATATTCGGATGCGGATTTTGGAAGTGACGTAGACGATCGAAAGTCCACATCAAGTCACTTATTTTTATTAGGTGGAGCAATCGTTTCTTGGGGGAGCAAGAAACAAGGATGTGTGGCAAGACACACACAGGAAGCTGAATACATCGCTTGCAGTATAGCAGCCACCCATGGAGTCTGGCTTAGACGTTTTCTCTTGTAACTAGAGTTCAATTTGGTCGCTGGACCACTTCAAATGTACTGTGATAATCAATCAGCCATAAGCTTGATAAACAGTGGAGCTAACAGTTCCAAAGAAAAACACATTGAAATAGAATATCACTATATTCAAGATATAGTAGAAAATAAAAAAGTGACTGTGACCTATATGCCTACCAATGATATGTTGGCTGATTCCTTGACAAAAGGAATTGCAGCTGGAACGTTCATTAAACATGTTGGTTTAATGGGACTCAGGAATACATGAGTCAATAATGTAAGTGTTGAAACTACATGACCATGTTGGTCAAGTGGGAGATGTTATAGATGACCGCCATGGTCATCAGCTCGACGAGCGTGAGAAGCGTTCGTCGAGTGGAACGCGTTGATCGCACAATGGCCGGACAACGCGGACGACGTGGGCGCGGTAGAGGCGGACTCCATGGTTGCATATGCGCCTATATAATAAGCTCGTAATCAAGTGGAATGAACCATCGGAGGGAGCCCCAAATCATAATTCTAACAATCCTTCACTGCTCTGTTCTTTAAACTTTCTTACCTTTCACTTTCCATCATTTCTTACATCAACATATAAGTGGGCAAGATAATCATTTTTAACTCCTCTCCTTTGTGTGAATGCCTTTTCAATATCTTGCTTTAATCTCTTACGACCTTCCTTAAAATAAACAAAATTTTGTTAACCACATTGCTCGTGATCTTAGACATATGAGAACCTTGTTTTCTAGTAGAAACCACTATTTTAGCATATATATTATAGTAATTGTATGCTTCTTCATCGGTATGGAACATATGGTTTTGCCAACTTATAAGATTTTACAAAATCATTCTCACACATTTCAACATTGTCTTCTTCCTTAATATCTTGAACATTTGACACCTCGTTAATCTCTTCTTCCATATTGTCCTTTCAAAGAGTAACGTCTGCCTCAATAAAAATAACCTTTAGCTTAAAAGGACGACAATGAACTAACAATGAAGGGGCTCTCTCGTGAGGTCCGGCGAGAGAGAAGGTAAGTGTTGGTCCCTATCTGATGCGTCAGCGAAGATGGGCCGACGCCCCCTTCTCTCTCGCGCGCATAATAATTAAGAAAGATTTTATATTCTCTTGTTATATTTAGACTTATGTTTTGTTAAAACTTTATTATTAATTTATTCATTTTACTATTTGTTATGTTATTTTTCTTATACTGATCAAAGTCCATTTAATCAATGTATCGTCCATATATGTTATGCTCCCTTAAAATTTCAAAATTACCATTCTATGTAGAAGTGTATTTTTGGGGACGCCATACAATTTTTTAATTTTGTGGAATTAATGAGAATCAGTTGTCTACATTGTGGGCTAAGAAATCATGTTCAATTGTATTGTTTTGACTTACTTATAGCTTGATCCAATCGTTGCTACAGCTTGTCCATAGCATTTTGCTTTTTTTTTCTATGATGTTACAATAGAACTATATTTTCCTACCTTGAATGACGACTCTATAAAAACTTGTTAAATTTTGGCTTTGTCTCCTTGTTACATATACCCATAGGCACAACACTTTAACTAATCTAAAATTTAAAGGATGTACTTGCCATACTCCGAATTAGATGGTGCTTGGCACAATTTATAACAGGAGATTTTTGTGTTAATAATATATAATTATAGAGTGCGACAAAGGATTCCATTGATCCTACTGTGATGGTTAAATTTACTCTTCTTCACATTGCTATATTCACTTTTTTTTCAAGGTTAACATCTTAATGATGAAAATACTAAATCTTACTAAACTGATAATTTTGAACCTTTCAATCAAAATTTATATGAATTTTTTAGTATCAAAACAAATTTTTAATTTTTTTAATCCTAAGTCTGAGGAAAAAAATAAAATGATATTTCTTAGGCCAAATTGATGATTCTAGAGAAATACACAATAACATTTTTTTACGCATGTCTAGGAAACGATGCTTTAGATAGCAAATATTATTGTATATTATATGTAAATAAATATTAAATACTACTTGATATAACTTATTTGTTTTCTTGTAGTATTTTATTTTTAACTTCTTTTAGTTTTTTGCACTTTCATTTTCATTGATTATCATACAAATTTTTTTTCTTTCTGTTTACATTGTTTCATCTTTCATCCATAAGTTTAGTTTGATTCAAGTAACTCTGATAAATATTGTTTGTCTTAAAATTTTAAGTTGCTATGTAACACAATGGTAAATGCTACTTTTCATCCATATTACAACTATGTTGTTGTGTAAATAAATAATAAATATCATATGATAAGTTAATTAATATATAAGTATGCATAAGTTTTGCAGGTTTTAATCATATCTCCTTAGTGATTGAATTTTCACAAATATATTTAACCACATTCTATTTTTGTAATGAAAATCCTGCAATTAGCATCCACAATTTTTCAAGATCCACCTTTCAGTAATAGGAAAATACACAATATATAATATAATAATAATTTTACTAGAAAACATGCATATTTCTCTCTCTATCTCTCTAACATTAATTAAATAATATGGAAAACAAGTATAAAAAATATCTAAAATATGAAGCAATAGTTGGTTTCATCACTAGCGGCTTAGAAGAATGCTTTATTAAATTTCATAATTGCATGTAATGTCTTAAAATTTCATCATAAGGGAATTACAAACTTTTTACCAAATCCCTAAAATCACCTTAATATAGAAAACCAACCTCCTCGCCCTCCTATAATGTGACGACTACTTGAAGCTTGTGGGCATCTCATTGATATAGTGCTTGAGGAAGAACGATGAGGAGGGGAATAAGAAAGCGAAGTACAACAAAGAAGAAGAAAAAGAAGAAGATCACACACATAAAGAGATATTGTAGAGAGAAGATAATATGATAGTTGATGGTGTCGTGTTGAAGATAGCATTTCAGACTAGATACAGACACTAAGGATTTCTAATTAATGCACCAGCGACATTTATTGACTTGATGAATAAAGTGTTCCAATCTTACGTAGATAATTTTTTTAGTCTTCATGAACAAAATATTGTTTTACTCTTAATGTTCAAAATAAAATGAGAAACATTTGTGGATCATATTGCTGACACTAAGACAAAATAATTGTATACAAAATTCTTGAAGTGTGAATTTTGGCTCACCAAAATAATGTTTCTTGGTCCCATTGATAGAAAAGATATAATATTAGTAAATCCTCCAAAAGTAGAAATATTACGTAGGTTTTGATAGGATATCATGAAAAAAGATTGCAAAAAGTATGTTACAAGGTGCATCATATGTCAATAGGTGAAGGTCAGTTATCAATGAGACCTTATGGTATTATATAAAACTTAGAAATTCCTTAATATGAATGGAAGGAGATCATCATGGACTTCGTAATAGGGCTTACAAAAAATGACATAACCATGTGGGTTATTGTGGATCGATATAGTAAAGTCGTCCACTTCATACCCATCAAATGAAAAATAATCGGTGCAAAGTTTAACAGACATCTGATTTGAGGAGGTTATTCAATTACATGGGATTCAATCTCCATTTTGTTAGATATAGATCCTTGATTCATTGCTCACTTTTGCGGAGCATACAGAGAGTGTTTGAAGCACAATTGAACTTCAACACTATCTTTTATCAATAGACATATATATAATTTGAAAGGACAATTTAGTCTTTAAAGATATGATTCCAACTTGTGCATTAAATTGACATAAGAATTGGGACGACCAACTCCCATTCATAAAGTTCACACACCATTTGAGACATTGTATGAAAGACCATTTAACTCATCGATATGCTAGAACGAAGTTGATAAGTGAAAATAAATGACCCTAGAACAAAGGAAAAAAAATCACATGTATGTTGAAAAGATGGGTTTAATAATGGAAAGGTTAAAAATGGCTCACATTTCGTTTCTATATTGATAGATGCTGATTAGAACAAATTTTCAAAGTTAGTGAACGCATGATGTTGAAGATCTCTCATATGCAAGGTGATACGAAATTAAGTAAGAATAGTAAATTAAATCCTTGATATGTTGAACCCTTCAGAGTACTCAATATGATAGGAGATGTAACTTGCAAATTGACGTTACCACAATCATATGGACTTTTGTATAATATCTTCCATGTGTTCATATTATGCAAGTATAATCATGATGACGCCAACATTATTAGAATGGAGAAAGTAAATCTAAATTAAGATCTGGCTTAGCAAAAACAATTAGTAGAGATTCTCGAATACGAGAACAAACATTGGAAGTATAAGATTGTACTGATAGTAAAAGTAGCTTGGACATATTATCGAGATGACGACATGACAGAGGAACTCGAAGAACAAATGTAGAAGGATATTCCAAAGTATTCAAGTATTTTTTTCTTGAAATATTGAGATGAGCTTACTTTAAAGATGTTATGATGTGACACTTCAATTTTTCAATAAATTTTTTTTTTAAAAAAACATTTAATAATTTTATTTTAGAACTTATGAGACAAAAATGATATTTAATTAATTATTAAAAAAAGGTTAATTAAAGATAATACTATGGAGTTAAGATAATATGTAAGGTAAGAGTTCGAGTTGGATTAGATTTGCGACTTAAATTGAAATTGGAAATATTCCCATGGGACTTTTAATTACAATTAAAGTTCAAGTTGATTAGGAGATTAGATTTAAAGGTTTGGATCAAAATTGTTTAACAGTCCTAATTGATATTTTAAAAAACAAAATGTTAGCGATTATCTATTAATGAATGCTCCCAAGGAGTCTGAGTACAAAATATTGAGTATCTCCAGAGGTGGAGTCCCTTCCCAAAAAGTGTCCACAAAATTCATTCTACCCTTACATGCTAGACGGTCATTAGACATGTTAATTTTCCTATAACAGTGAGTATATTTGAAATATTCAAAATTTGAGGTGATTTGCCATAATTCCTACATTAATGTTCAGATTCTCCAGGGCAGAGTGATTCCTTGTTAATCACTGCAACCAAATTTGTTGAGTCAATCTCCAGCCAAACCCGGTTGAGTCCTGCATCTCTACATTTTCGAATTCCGGCAAGCGCACCCCATGACTCCATCCACAAAATAGTACTGCCCTGCAATGAAGTGCACCTACCATAAGAAATGACCTATTAGTATTTCTAATGATAAACCCCACCCTCCCGGCTCCTCGGGCTTGGTGAAGGACCCATCAGAGTCAACCTTCACCCAAGTATGCGGTGGGGCCTCCCATCTGACCCAAATAGGGTCTTGGGGGTAATTGATAATTTTGGATAGTTCATCCTAATCATGGCAGATCTAATTGCGTACTAGGACTCCTTATCAAATGCTTTTGCCATGAAAACTTTAAACATAAAAAACCTTCTTTCTTCCCTAAGAAAGGGAGTGTGCAATTTCTTGAGCAATCATGATATTGTCTTGGTTTGATCAGCTTGTTATGAAAACATATTGACAAGGGTCAATTATGGTTGATAATGTGGGCTTTAGATGATTTGCGATGATCTTAAAGACAACTATAAATGACATTGCATAGGCTAATAGGTTTGTAAGACACAATAAGGGGATTAGTCTTCTTAGGTGTGACCCCATTCAGAAGGGAAAATGTTTTGATTAAAGAATCTTTGAATTGTAGATATGATCTTGGAGCCAATTATATCCCAGTATTGCCTATAAAACTCCACGATGAAACCGTTTAGACCAGGAGCTTGACCTGGGTGCATAGACCAGAAGGCCTCCCTAATTTCATCTGGGGTAACAGGGTCAGAAGGGATTGATGCCTGTCAGTGTCTAGGGATGGAAGCTGGGGCCAAGTGGAGTCAATGCTGACAATAGGCTGATTATTAGGATCATTAAAAGAGCGGATGTAATTCTATCTATGCCTGATCATGGTACTCAGATGATAATATTTAGTATTTTTGTCCTCATTTTTTTATCTAATTTATTCTTGACTTACTCCACCATTTTATACTTATCTGTCTCAATAGTGCGACATGTTTGTGGTATAAAAGCCCTCAATTGAGAATATTCGAATAAAGCAGTGGTCTCATCCTTAGATTCCAAGTTCTGAATTTTAATACTAATTTGTTTGGCTCTAGCTTCAAGCTTCTCGAGGTCATTCTTATTCCTTTCTTCTTATCCAATTGGAGTAATTGATGAAGGGATGAGTTAGAACTCCTATTTTGCCAAATTTGTTCTACAATTTTTCTGGCTTGACTATACTCAAAGTAGAAATGCTCATATTTGACCATGCAATTTCTGGTAAGAGTGATTAAGGTATTTAAGATTAAGGGAGAGTGATCAGATACAAGCCGAGGGAGAGTCCTAACTAAGGGTGAATAAAAGTCTAATAACCAGTGTGAGTTGACCAATATTCTATCCAGCTTGCATAGAAGGCATTGCCAATTCTATTGTTACACTAAGTTAAACATGTTCCAGGTGGAGGAGATCAATTAGGCCATGATGTTGGATAAGATTCTCAAGAGCAATGAAGGATGAAGTATGCCTAAAGGAAAGACCCCCTCTATTTTCAGAAGGATTAAGAATGTTATTAAAATCCCCAAGTAATATACATGGGATGCCTTCATTTCTAAGTCATTTCAATTCTAGCCATAAGTCTCTACGCTAAACATAACACATACTTGCATAAATACTAGTTAGCATAAAAGAAAACTTTTCTATAGTGATTACAACATGAATATAAGATGCATTAAAGGCAATAGGAGATAACTCCACATTTTGCTGGCACCATGCTAGGATTAGGCCACCGATGGCACTATTGCCGGGACTCCAGCAGCCACACCAGGCTAGGCCTAAACGGTGAACAAACGAGGAAGAACGTGTGTCATCTGCATGTGTTTCAAGCAAGACAAGTAGATCATGATGTTGATTTACTAATTAAATCTAACAAAAGATCTCGTACTTTACTAGGATGTGCTCCCCTACAATTCCATGATATGATTTTCATGAGTTAAGATCAAGAGGATGTTTCCGCATAGGAACACTATCTTGATTTACTTCTCTATCAGATTTCGTATACTTACTCGCCTTTCTTGCTCGGGCTTTCTTTGTGTTCTTAAGTACTTGGAAGGATGGGTTGGTCACTGTTTTGATTCTCCTAAGAGTTCGCTCCGATCTAGTGAGGGGAGGCGGCACGATGTCGGTGTCTTCAAGCTCCACCTCTGAGTCTGTTTCCAAAGCCTCCTCCTTCCGTGTGTCCTTGAGCCGATCTATGACCCAATTCACCATTTCTACATGAGAAGAACAGTTGATGCCAGAAACTGACAGGCTGGGGAATATGAGCAAAGGAGGTGTGTGGGGGACTATAGGGTCTAGAGATTTGACTCCGTTTAAAAGGTAGCTGATTGGGTAGGGGAGGAGTGGTTGCAGGCAATGGAACGTTTGGGTTAGATGCATAGATCACAAGTGAGCATTGCAAAGAGGAAGGAGAGGCGAGAGAAGAGGTGAGCGGCGCATAAGGCATTTCTGGTGCATGCCCTGGGACACGTGGCAACGGATGCCTAGACAAGGAGCGGGAAGAGGAGATCGAACGGTCCACATGCATCCTCATGTCCAGTAGTTTGGACTGGTGTGTCAGCTGTTATGATCTTGCGGTACATCCAACGGTCGAGAATTCAAATATTTTGAGCCGTTAGATAGTGCTAGGAAAGCTGGCTGACCACTGCCAGGTGGCAGCAGATCCACATTTCTCCCTCCATCGAGCGACTTAGAGCTTGCTAGGGTTTCAACGGTGCAGCCGACATCCTATCGCAGCTCAACCCTACGCCAGTTACGCTCCCGGGGGGAAGATTTCCATCGGATCGCTGGCTTCCTCCTAGGGATTGCATCTAGGGCCTATAGAGGAGCACCTTTGGACAGGGAGTAGTGTCCGCCTCTTGAGCAAACTCGATCGTCGCCGAACAAGACTCGAGCCGGTGTCCCATGATTTCGCATCTAAAGTAAAACAAAGGCACATTCTCATAAATCTCATGCTGAAAATAATGAGTATTGTTAGGCAACCTTAGCCATACTCCCTGAGGGGTTTAGAGACATCTATTTCCACAAAACAGTGAGTAATGGCCGACTCCTCATCAACATGCAAGGGATGCCCAAAAGAGATTGCCAGGTGACTAATAATCAGAAGGTGAGCACAACTCCCATAGAATTAAGCCTGATAGCGTGATCCATACCGGAGTAGTTGCCAAGTGGTCTTCATAGTGTTTGAAGAAGGGCTTCGCCTGAGCGTGCATCATAGATCGGTGGACATTCCACGGGGTTTTTTTTTTCAGAACTTGTGCTTTGTCATTGGAATTAGAAAACTTCAGCATAAAGAATGAGTTACCATTTTCTAAATATCCATAGATCCTTGGAGCTCCCATTGAGGGACGAGGGTCCCTTTTATCTCGTCGGAGGTGCGACGGACCAATCAGTTTACCAATAAGGCATGAGTGGAGCTCGGCCGAGCGCGCAGCAGTGTCCTCCACCGATATGCATACCTCTACGGTGATAGATTCCTTTAGCGTTCCTAGCTAGTTTTGGAGATATGCATGTAATCGGCCGGCTAGGTCTTTTGTTTTCCCACACCCAAACATCCTCTTTTCTGCATGAAGTCTCTTTTCTCACATTTTACATTTTTACACAAATCAAGGCGTAAGAGTAGACAACGGCCAAACATGTTGCAAACCACGATATCACAGAACATCCTAGACGATGTTCACATGTAGTCCAAGGTGAGATCTAGTAGTTTGTGTAGAAGCCAAAACTCGTAGTTGACTTTTTCTATTAACTTGGGAGTGTGAGGAATACTTATATTGCTGATATAAAGCACTAGACTCTTGTCTTATATATGAAATATAATGTGAATAAACTGTAGATAAAATTATATACTATTGCCTTGAAAATAGGTCGAAAGTTGCATCACAAAACACAACTTTGAATGAGCTTACGAAATTGATTCTATTGTGCACGACTCAGGTTCTACAGAGCTCAGTTGTGGTTCTAAAAACTCGTATTTGGAAACTTTTCGGATTTGATGAATTTGTTTCAGGTTTTTCCATGAGAGACAATTTTGTGCATGGCCTAAGTTAGACATGTTTAGTTGATTTTAAAATTAAATATTTAGTTTCGTTTAAATTGTGAATTCATGCATAATATATCTTGGATATTAAAATTACAATATTCTTTTTATACTTTTTATTTATTTTAAATTATTTTTTAAAATTATGTTTATCGAATTGAATAATATTTGTGAGAAACATATGTTTCGGAAGCTCGTTTCACGGGGGCTCGCTTCCAAAGTTGGCCAATTAGGAAAAGAAAGTGATACGTCCAATAAAGAATAGGGGCAGCTGTACTAGCATTAGAGATGAGAAAATGGGCTTTGTCTATCACGAGTCATTTTTTTGTCCTAAGATTTGAAATAATAAAAATAAATTAAAAAATTATACTATATGATATATATAGTACAATAAAAATATTGGTATATATAGTTATAATATATAACAAATTATCTAAATATATGATAAAAAATAAAAAATTGTGCTACATGGTTTGGGCTTGCCCCACGAAATTTCGTGTGGGCCTATGCTGAGCCGAGAGGCGCAGGGAATTCCACAACGCCGATTGCTTGATCTATGAACTTTTGAAGCCTATTGTGTGACATTGTTGGCCAGGAAAAAGAAAGTTAGCCTATTCCTATGTTGGCCAGAAAAAAAAAAAACAAGTGGAACATGCAAATCCACATGCAATTTATTCTCCATGGAAGTGTAGAAGCAGCCCAATGAACTTGATATATATATATATATATATATATATATATATATATATATATATAAATTCAACTCGAATGCTTGCTAATTATGATCTCTTCAAAGAAAAATAAAAAGTCAATTTATGATATTAACAAAAAAGTATATATATTTTTTGTCACTGATTATTTACCGAAGAACGAGAGTCTTGAAATGAAACTGGACACCACAACTCATGGCAGCCAATTACTTAAATAGTAAAGAGAGAAGGATCGAGTGATTATAAATATATAGTCGTTCAATTGTTATTCTTCAATCGTGTGAACCACTAAACAAAATGGAGAGAGAAAATAAAATCCTACTGAGAGAGAACAAAAATCCTTGAAACAAATCTAGAAGTCTCAGCTGGAGCGCATGACAACTACGTGAAGGCCCCAGGGAAGGCCAGAAAGAAACATATATTATCAGCATTATCATGCCATATCTACTTCAGTCCTCTTTAAAAAAGAAAAAAGCCTCTGTCATTAAAATATATAATCTATGTGCAGAATAATCCTCAACTTGATCACAACCCTGGTAGATTAATTTAATCCTCATCTAACAGTATCAGTTCCAATCAAGCAAAACAGAAAGATATACAAAAAGGATGAAACATGGAAACCAAACAACAAAGACAAGAACAGCCAATTCAAATTAGTATCTGTATATAATTCTAACACTACCGATAAATTATTATATCAGATCGATTACATCTTTTTTTTTTCTTTTGCTACATAGCTCTTATGAACAGATCAGTCACACATGAACACAACCAATCAATGCTCTTGAAGCAATTGAACTCTCTCTTTATACAATTATACGTATAGTAATAATATACAACCTAACTAAATAAAGATAGCAAACACAAAACAAGAGGAAGGAGGAGGAAGAGGACGAGGACGAGGAGGACGACGAGATCAAACAGCTTACAGTACGTGCCGTCTGCTCCCCCTACATCTACATGGGTCCAAACCTCGACGGCTTCGGCTGGAAACCCTGCCGCCGGTTGAGATCACGGCGGGAAGGGCTGATCATTCTGACGAGAAGAGCCCTCACCGACTTTACCTTGGGACCTGCTCCCCCCCGCCCCTTCCCTCCGCCGCCTCTCGGTTCCCCTCGACTCGGAGAGCTCGACGATGGCGAGGAGGAGAACGACGACGACGACGTCGACGTCGTTGTCCGGCTCGATATCTTGCGGTTGCCCCGGTGAAGACTGCACCTGAAGGATCCGGGGTGCGTGGTCGGAGCGCAGAGGCAGGTCCTTGAAGGTGCGTGGGACTTGGAAGAAGAGGAGCTGGAGGAGGACTTGGAAGCCATGGACGAGCGGATGCTTGAAGCAGCTGCTGCGGAGGTGCAAACTAAAAGTATACACTGGACGACTGGTGTTTATATATGTTTAGTTGAGACTTATATTATTATTATTATTATTTTGCTTTGTGCCTTTTTATTCTTTTGTTTCTTCATTAATTTCTTTCAGATCAAGCTAATAAAAATTACTGGTCATCTTGGAACAAGAAATTATTATTAGTTAAATTAATGCAAATTTAATATATTCACCAAATTAAATCTTCGGATAGATAGATATTCTTCTTTTGGCCTTGCCGCCCATCTTTTTCATTTCATTTGTTTATTTTTTGTAGTTACAAATGCAGCCAGCAGCCAGGCCAGCAGCCAGCAGCCAATTAACCAGGGCGTGGCGTGACCAAATGGAGAGCCACCAAAAGTTTGGCGCAGATAAGGTGAGTAGTATCAGCATGGGAGGTGACTCACTTGGACTGCTCTCTGTGTTGGCAAGGAGAGAGAGAGAGAGAGAGAGAGAGAGAGAGAGAGAGAGAGAGAGAGAGAGAGAGAGAGAGAGAGAGATGTGTTCACTGTTCACCACCCAAAGAGAATGGAAAAAAAGTACGTCGTGCCTAATGATTTCGTTTTAGTTGTTTGTCTCATCTACACGAAGTTGCAATGGACAAGTAGTGGTTGCCTCGTCATCACATAGATATCATATTAAGCACTAATTTATAGTGGGAGATTAAGTAGGGTTTATGTTGTTCTTCACGAATGCAATAAGTTTATTTAAAAAAGAATAATGTGAATAATGTAAATCGGTGTTTCGAAACGTAGAAATGCATGTAGGAGTATTTACCGGTCGAGTTTGATCCGACCTAATCTCGAATTTCGACCCATCCAATTTTGATTGGGTCAGGTCGAGTCGGGTGAACCCTTTAAAGAGGGTTATATTCGATTCAACTTTGACTTTTTTTTAATTTTTAATATAAAATATTATATAATATTTCTTGGAAAATTATAAAATAATATATTAAATATTATATATTATTTTACACGTTTAAAATATTTTTATTTTTATATAAAATATAAGCTGAAAATTAAAAAAAATAAATCTTCGAGTTGGGTCGGTCGACTCGGGTCGAAAAATTTCGACCGGTACTTGATTGGGTCAAGTCGGATTCGCGGATCGACTCGACCCGTTGAACACCTCTAAATACATGATTTCAATTATGGATATTACACAAAAAGTTCTACCACAAAAGAAATGCCCATTACTTATTTCTCTCCCCCTCTCTCTCTCTCTCTCTCTCTCTCTCATCTTCTGTGCTGCTTATTCGTCCCCAAAATAATTAGTATGACATTGATCAAAGTTTTGCAAAGATTCCTAGTTAATATATTGCGTAGGAGATTATTATTTAGTTATGTTGCTTGCGTACTCGTTTCAACAATTGAGAAAAAAATAGTCCTAGCTAAGATAAAGATATAAATATGCTGATGTGATCTAAATCGTTCCTCTTGCTAGCATCAAAGGTTTTAAAGATTAAAAACATGTTGGGTACGTCAATACTATTCTTACACCCCATTTACATCTTAGTCACAGTCTCATCCTATTCTTACACCCCATTTACATATTTAATATGTTTCTTTAATTGGCGTGTGTAAAATATTCACTATTAAAAATATAATTACTAAAACAATCGGATAATAAAATTATGTCACCAGATACTAATCCTACGTTCGAAATTCAAAATCATCATGTTGAATTTTGACATGGCTATCAAGAGGATAAGTTGAAACCTGTGTATAAAATATTCACCATTAAGAATATATCTTTTCTTCCGGAAATTGCGGGATGAGCAGAGACGATCGAGATTAATCTGATTCTAATTTCTAAACCGTGCGTGTGTGTTGTGTATGCCACCAGGAAGCCTTTGAACGAGTCGCAATAAGTAGCTACTCTCTGGTTGGCTTGGCTGCATGCAGCCTTTCCTTTGTCATGATGCCCGGCAGACCACCTGTGAATGGAAAGCGAAAGCCTGTTCTGGAATGGTCTCCATCCTTACGTCAAGTATATATGAAAATGAGAGAGAGAGAGAGAGAGAGAGAGAGAGAGAGAGAGAGAGAGAGAGAGAGAGAGAGAGTGCAGTCAGCACAATGCCTTTGGTCTGCAAGTTGGAACATGCACATATGACAGTGCCCGCTGGCGCTATTCTCCCTCTATCTTGAGCCTTCACTTCATCCATTGCCCTCATGATTTCTTTATTAGTAGGCGGTATATGCATATTGATCAACTTAAACCTGTCGGATCGAATTAAATTGTATGTTCGAATTGACTAACATAAACTTTTAAAAAATTATTGCAATATCCATATAGCAATCGAATACTTTAATAATAAAGTATAATATCATAAAGCAAAAATGGTACCATTCAAATCAAATAATATACTAAAGTAAGCATAATTACATTATCAATCAAATATTTGCTAAACAAAGAAAAAAAAATCTTCATGTAGAGTAGTTATAAATAAGAATAATAATAACAAAAATCTTCATGTGGTAGCTAGCGAACCAAAGAAAAAAAAATATTGGAGAATAAAATTCAAATAATTAAATATATAATTGTTAGAATTTCTGCAGGAGATAAATTATGCACCGTAAGAAAAATTAAAAAATTTAAAGCGACGAAAAAATTTATTAGATAAAAATAGAAAAAGATTACAAATCATATTACTTTCTTTTGAGACCATTAGAAAGTTTATATAGACACTTCATTAATATCCACATGCTCGCTAACCGGACAGTGAAACCCTCATAGTGCGAAAGCACATTTTAATTCGAAGTGTCTTGAAGCTCAAACGAATTTCTAATTGGGGTAGGATTCAAAGTATTATTTATCCTAAAACTTCTTAATTTCATTTTGTCTCAATTTTTTTAATTTTCTCGTGTCAGGTTATTCCAATTCGTCGGATCAAAGTAAGTTGAACCCAAGTTTTAATCAGGCTTAATTAAATTAAAGTTGGTTAACTTCGTATCTAAGATGGCTCACGAACCATTTTAATGCTTGAACACCAGCTGACTAGTCTGACTGGTCAAGTCGGATTTTTACACATTGATGGTAATAGCAACAGTTAACTATACAGTTTTCTATGTACATAGCTTTCATATTTATGCAACAAAAGGATAAAAAAAATATCAATTCTAGAAATAGTATTGTCAGCGGACGTTCCATTCATATAAGTATGTAAAGTTAGAATAACAAACTTTAGCTGTATTAATTAATTTATGGAATTCTTTTTTTAAAAAAAGGGAAATATGAAAAGGAAATGGAAGCAATTAAAAGGAAATACATAAAACCAAGAAAATAGAGGAGAAATTAATGAGGTTAAATAGGAGAGATATAGAACCCTATGTAATCAACAATAAGAACTATGAGATGTCAACAATCACCAATCAAACAAATTTGATTACAAACGAACAATTAGAACTCGGTTCGGAGTGCAAAAAAATCAAAGTTGGCATGGGCTAGTGTTCAACTTATGATGAACAAATTATGGACTCTGATCGGCAGGGTTGTGATCGTATCGGGCTAAGATAGGTTCAAAGCGATTTGGATTGGTCTAACATGGACCATGTTGGACATCAATATGATCCGTGTGTGACCCGTGTTCGAAATGGATTCCAGCTATATAATGTCGCATTACAAGTTTTTAACCTTATTTTCAATCAAATTATTTCTAAGGCTTCATGCAATGATTAAGATGTTGTCCAAAGTTTTTCAAGACATAAATCAATGCAGAAGGGACACAGGCTCTGTTTAAATTTGATTAGAGTATAACGATTTTATTAGATTATGGTGATTACTTATTAGTGAATAACGATTTATTTATAAATGTCAATTAAATTAGTGTATTGTATAAAATGATAAAAATAAACATATGATATAATTTATGATCATTTCTATAAACATCATATTCATAAAAAAATATTTATAATATTTCATTCTAAATAGTAATACTTTTAAAGATATTATTTTAATATAAAAATATTGATTACTTAAAAATAAAAAAAAAACTTATTTAGGTTGTAAGTAATTAAAGATGTGATATATTAAAATAAAAATAATATATGATGTTTAATAATTAAATAAAATTTTCTTATAGAAAATGAGAGTATAGTAGGAATAAATATGAAATCACTACCTCTAAACTTTATAAGCTAATAGTAATAGCGATTTATATTTAAACCTCTAAACGTTATTGAAAAAAATATTTACCAAACACTTATGATAACATTACTAAATACTTTACTTTTTTTACGTACCAAATAGTGCTATAGTCTAATTTATTATTGAGTTCGTATTCATAGATCTACGTAAATCATATTTTTGCCTTGAGTCAATTTATATTTCTCCCTCACGCCGATCATCCAACCCAGTTTACGCTAAGATGTTATGCGCACTGCTCATAGATTGAAGTCTCGACCAACCATCAAGTCCGACTATTCTGATGTCGCTCGGGCAGCATGCCTAGGTGAGGCTCTCAACGAAAATTTTTTACATCCACAAAACTTCGAACTCGAAACTTTTACTTAAGCGACGAGGAGTTACTATCCACTCCACCTCAACTCTCGTTGGTCCTCCTCTCCTTCTCTAATGCTCTCTTAACCACATCCTCGCTCAGCTATGCCCCAATGCAGAGGAAGTAAAAAGTAAGAGGAAAAGAGAGATGCGGAGATGGTCATGTGCAAAAATGAAAAAAAGAATTTAAATTTACTAGATTATGACTCGTAAAATAATTATTATTTTTATTTAATCTAAGTCTATTGCCTTTTCTAGTCATTTTCCATTTATCTTTTCTTTTACTTTCTTTACTATTATTCTATTTTTTTTTTCTCAAGTTCTATCTTCTTTTATTTAAACTTTTCTTTTCCAATCGCCTTATCATTATTTTTTTTTCTCAAGTAGTGCGAGGTGTTACAGTATGCCACTCAAATTTTCATGTTTTATTAAAATAGCAAGTGTTATGTTGTTATATACGTACGTAAAGTCATAAGGTAATTAGTGCAAACAATAAGTGTTATTTCTTTAAAAAGAAATGAGCACTTTTTTTATCTAATATACCTTTTTTTATATAGATGACAAATACATATGATAGAATTTTTGTTGTTAATTATTTCATCAGTATCCTATCCAATCTTATCCGAATTCATGGAAAAATCTATTGGGATATGGGATCCGATTATGACAACCATCCATGGTACCAAAAATGTCCTCATGAATTAACTGCATGGAGTTGAGGTCCCCATGCATGTTCATTAATTAGATCTTGTTAATCCACACACATGGAGCCCACCATGCATATCCCAACCCCCTATCCAATTTTCTGTTCACATTCTATCAAATATAAGTATCTTATATTTAATATATATACATATATATATATATATATATATATATGATTTAATGAGGTCCGGAGGAGGACTCCCCTCCCTCATCGACGAGGTTGTTCGGCGGGGACGAGGTGGTCAGTGGATCGTGCCATCTTCGTCGTCTTGTGGTCCGTTCATCGGCGTTCGGGGCAGGACGACGACAATGCGGCGAGGACGACAACAAGCGTGGATCTGCGATAGGGACGGCCACGTGGTCGACAGTTTCGTGGCGGGGATGATGACAAAGCCGACTGCTGGGCGGCCAGATCCGACCTCTTGCGCCAGATCGGCCGCCCGTGCCAATCGATCATCGAGCGGCCGGATCCGGCCGCCCGTAACTAGATCTGGCGCCGAGCGGATGGATCGGCGGCCAAATCGGTCGTCCGCGCCAAATCGGCAGGAAAGACGTCGAGCGAGAGAGGGAGGGAGAGGGAGAGGGGTGTTTCAACTTCGGTCGATTCGAGCGATTTTTTACCCTTACAAGGGAGGACCCCATTAAATCCATATATTTCAATCAACAATAAATATCTGGCAAGACATTCTCTTGACATGCATAAATGTATGTCACTTTGGGGTTACTGTTAAGAGTTTCTCATTTCTTCTTACTGCCATTTATGCTAGCATTATTCCATCTATGCGAAATAATTTATGAAATACACTCTCTGTTGTTAATTTTGATAATTTTCCTTGGATTATGACGGATGATATGAATTGTATTTTGGGTCCAGAAGATAAAAAAGGGGGGCTCCTTTCAAGCTCACTAAATCCATTAGGCTCTTTAGGGAGTTGGTACATAATCAGGGCCTTATTGAGCTTCCTACAATTGGAAATAGATTTACTTGGTGCAATAACAGATCTAATTTGGCAAGAGTCTTATGTAGATTAGACAGAACCCTTGTAAAACATCACTGGGTCCTTAAATACCCCAACATGGGTCTAAATTAGAGTTGAGCACGGGCCGGGTCGACCCGGTTGACGCTGACCGGCCCGACCCAAAAAATCGAGTAAATAACCCGGCCCGGATTAGATCCGGGCCGGAACCGGGTCCAAATGCTAAAAAACCCGACGAGTTTGGGTCAGGACCGGGTTTGTCATTCCAATACCCGACCCGAGATATTTGTTCACTATATAATCCATTTCCACCCTTTTTTTTCATTTTACTCTCTCACCTTCTCTCTCCCATCTCTCTCCCACTCTCTCTCCGTCTCTCGCCCTCTCCCTCTCTCTCACACAGGACGCACGGCGATGGCGGCAGCGCAGCAATGACGACTCCGACCGACGACTCCGATTGCCCTCTCCTGACTCCCCCTCTCTCTCTTTCCCTTCTCGGTCGCCAGGAGCGCCGCGATCCGACACCTAGCGGTCGGACGCCTGGCGGTCGGATCGGGCCGCCAGGCGTCGGATCGTGGCACTTGGCGGTCGGATTGGGCCGCCAGGCGCCAGATCCGACCGCTAGGGCTCCTCGCCGCCGATCCGACCGGATATGATGCCTGGCCGCCGATCCGGCTGCCAGGCGGTCGGATCTGGCGCCTGGCTGCCGATCCAGCCCCGAATCGGCCCCAGGTGAGCTGATCCGGCCGCCCGGCGCCGGATCTGGTCACTGGGGCCGATCTACGACGTCCGTCATTTCACATTTTTTGACGATTCCCGATCGCAAACCCGGTAACATTCCCAGATTTTCGGGTCCGACCCGGAACCGGATCCGACCGGGTTCGGGTCCGGTACCGAGTCAAAATTTTTTTTGACCCGGTATAATTCGGGTCGGGACCGGGTCCGCTTAGACCCGGACCCGAATCCGGGTTTGCTCAGCCCTAGTCTAAATACTCTCACCCGGGGCACCTCTGACCATGCTCCTATAATTATGTGCACAAATAGAAAAAAAGCATGACCCCAGACCATTTAAATATGAACATTTTTTGTTTGAATATCCCGAACCTAAAGAAATTGTGTCAATGGTATGTCTACAAAGAAACATTAATTCCTTTGTGCATGAATCTTTAATGAAAGTTAAAAAACAAACATTGACATGGAATAGGACTGGTTTGGGTAAACTAGAAAATAAAGCCCTCATTGTAAAACAAAACATTCAGGAGCTTGAATGGAAAGATGAACACCAGACACTATCTGACAATGAAGTTAAACAATTAAGAATGATGTATAACCATCATGCAGCCCTTCTTAGACAAATTAGTGTAAAATGGTGGAGTAAGTCAAGAGTTTCTTGGTTAAGGGATGGAAACAAAAATACAAAATTCTTTCACTTAAGTACAATCATTAGACACAAAAGAAATCATATCACTTCAATCCAGACTCAAGATGGCACTCCCATTTCAACTGACAAGGACATCAAGGCTCTTTTTGTCTCTCACTATACATCCTTATGGGCTCCTGAAACCCATGTGCCGAGTCCTGCACTGTCCTGTTCCCTCTTCCTAATTTATCAAACCTCTGGCATGATAGTTTGATTGCTCTTATCACTGAAATTGAGATTAAAAATAGCTTTTGGTCATTGACTTCAGGTAAAGCTCCTGGGCCAGATGGGTTCACAAGTGAATTTTATAGAAATTACTGGGAGATCATTGGATCTGATGTGGTTAAGGAAATACAATATTTTTTCCAAACTGGGGTCTTACCCCATCACTCTCAAATACGACTTTGATTTTTATTCCTAAAAAGCATGACCCAAAAATTATATATGAATTTAGGCCCATCTCTCTTTGTAATGTTATGTACCGGGCCATTGCTAAGATTTTGGCCAATAGATTAAGACCTACATTGCTCGAAGTCATTGATAGTTCACAATCAGCCTTTGTTGCTAACATAAATATCCATGACAATATTTTCCTAGCCCAAGAATTAGCCCATTCCATGACTAAGGGCAGAAAAAAGTTTTTAATTCTAAAAGCTGATATAGAAAATGCATTTGATAAAGTCTCATGGGAAGCAATTATTAAGGTTATGACCATCATGAACTATCCTACTAATGCTAAATTCATTCTTTGGATTAAGAGTTGCATTCAGTCCCCAAGGTTCACTTGTTATATAAATGGCTCCTTAACACCATATTTCACAAGTTCCAAGGGTATTAGGCAAGGGGACCCTCTCTCTCCTTATCTTTTTATTCTTGTGTCACAGGTCTTCTCATCTCTCCTCACTCAAGAGGTTAACCATGGCAGAATCAAATCTTTAAGAATAAATGATTTTGCCATTAGCCATTTATCTTATGCTGATGATCTCTTAGTTTGCATGGAAGCCACGACCTCAAACTGTAGACGGTTAAAAGATATTTTCAAAAAGTACAAGGAGTTAACTAATCAAAGGATTAATTTGAGCAAATCTGCTATTTACCTTCCTCCTAAATTTAATGCTAGAAGGAAGAATATTGTAAAAAACATGCTGGGAGTGGATATCAGATCCTTTCCTTTCATATACTTGGGAGTCCCTATTTCATACAAATCTTTAAAGAAATCCAATATGGTAAGTATTACTGATAAGATGAGGGGCAAATTATCGGGGTGGAAAATGAAGTCTTTATCTCAAGCGGGCAAGATCACCCTTATTAACTCAACCTTGAACAACATGCCAACTTACTCCCTTAGCTCTATTTATATCTCATCTGGTTTCATCGAGTCCCTAGAGAAGATCTCACGGGGTTACTTATGGGCTACAATGGGTGAAAAAAAAGGCTTACATTTAATCAATTGGCAAACAGTTCAATTACCCAAGGAGGAAGGGGGCCTTGGAGTTAAGAATCTGCATTATATTAGAACTGCTTTACTTGCAAAAAGAATTCTGCCTATTCTGAATCATATGTCTCAACCGAGTGTGCAAATTGTTTTAAATAAATATGGTATGCCTCACCCATGGAATATTTCTGCTACCCATCTGCGTGGTTTAGCTTGGAGTTGGAGGCTTCTTTTGCAGGTTCTGGATAACATCAAGCTTGGACTAAGAATGCTCATTGGTACTGGGAGAAACACAAATGTGTTTACCGATCCTTGGCTCTTTAACATACCTCTTTGCTTTCTGCCTACATATGTTAACATGAACACCATTACTATGTCTTTAAATGTCTCTGATCTTATCTTAAATTCAAAGTGGAATATTGGTAGACTGTCATTATTGTTCGACTCTTGTTTGATATAAAAAATTTTGGATATTTATTTGCCTGCACACCCCTGTGATGACTTGTGGATCTGGATTCCTGACCCTATAGGAATTCCCACAGCCAAATCGGTTTATAATTTCATTAGTAGGCCCCCGGGCCAATGACAGTCTGGTTGGAAAAGGATTTGGCACATTCAGGTTCCCCCTAAGATACAAATTTTTTTGTGGAAACTTTCTCATTCTCGTTTGCCAACCTGTGACATGCTGGCTAGATTCAACCGTACCATAAATTCTTTGTGTACTCTCTGTCGGTCAACTCATGAAACCACTGAACATCTATTCTTTGACTATTCCTTTTTTGCTCAGCTATGGATTATTCTGCAAGCCAAAACTAAACTTTCTTTTGTGTATATTTGTTCTTGGGCGAATGGGGACTGGATTCTCGAGGGCGAGGGTCCGGATGCCTCATCTCGAGCTAAACTCTTAACTCTTCTAGCCCTATATTTTTGGGGAATTTCGAAAGCCAGGAATGATGCTCATTTTAGATCTAACCAGGCAACTATGGCTATCATTTGGGAATGAGTTATGGCTAACTATCATGAAATATACAATGATCTCACTCCTGAGGGGACTTCCTCATTGAATCAGATTTTGATTCGATGGGAGCCTCCATGTTGCCCCTGGTTCAAATTGAACACAGATGTCTCTTTTGTGAGCCAAGGCAATATGGGGGGTGCATGCTTCATATTATGGTCTGCTAATTCCAATTTTCTTTTTGCACAATCTATATCGCGTCGATTTTCCTCTGCTCTAGAGGCGGAAGCCATTGCAATATTGGAAGGACTTCAGACGTGTATTGCCAAAGGCTTCCTGATAGTCTGTGCTGAATCTGACTCAGCTGAGCTTGTTTCGTTCATCAACAAACAACACTCTACTCATTGGAGAGTTAAATCTATTGTGAAATATATATGGTGTACTATTTTTTGTTTTCAAAACTTTATATGTTCACATGTAAACCGAAAGGCAAATTCAGCAGCCCTTTTTTGGCCGGCCACGATCGGCAATCACAAAGCGATTATTTTTTTGGAAGATTGCCCTCCTTATGGGTTTCTTCATATCTTGTATTCTGACTCTTTATCTAATTAATATATAGTATCATTTCTTAAAAAAAAGTGGTATTGTACTACAAAAGAAAAATGTATGTCACGTAAAACTGTAATATTGTTTTTTTTATTTAATCTTATGCTGTATTTTGCCCTGCTAAAAAATGTGAGGTATATATACATATACGTATAGAAGTAGAGGTGTGGTGTAAAAATATGTGTCCTATTGTGAATTGTTGATTGCCTGCAACTGCGAGGAAGCTGCTGCATGCAGCAGGTTCTGATAGAATTGCTTAGGAGACGTTTCTGATACGACCGCTGTACTCTTTGATTCGGACGCATATGATCCATAAATGCGATGCACGACTATCTCATGGTCAGGGACGGAGCGAGAAAAAATATTGAAGGAGGTAAAAAATTATTTAAAGAATATTAGATGTTAAAATATACATAATAAATATAAAAAATATATCATAAATAATAAATATTTATAAATATATGCTTTTAAGTTGCATTTAACTTAATTAAGGGGGGCCAAAATTGAATTTTATCATATAATTATGTAATATATATATATATAAATATATGGTATATAATAATAGTGTGGCAAAAAGTTGAGGCCCCCCCCCCCCCCCCCCCCCCCAGCTATTACATGGCTCCGTCCCTGCTCATGGTCGGCTAAACATTTCCACATCCAATTAAAGTACGTGTGTGGAGACGTACGTATACTATTTATCGTCTTAATTATTATTAATATTATATATATATATGTATATGTATATATAGGTGGCAGGGTCGGCTACGTGTATATAATTGTAGTCTAGTCAGTTAGTAGTAGCTCTTGATATTAATGTATTTTAATTGGAATTTAGTGAATTGATTAAGTGGACAAGTCCGGTCCAAGGGTTGGGCCGAGACCACCGGCCTACTGCTGCTGCATACGCTGCTCCGCAATCCACGTCATTTAATTTTTGGGACATCACTTTGGTGATTAACTCTTCGGGTTATTTCTTCGAACATTCTTGAACTATAACTGTCCTTGACTTTTGAACACGCGCTGCAATTTTTACTTTGATCCATCCGTAGTTCAAAGAGACGTTATAATGAGTTCAAAAATAAAAAAAAACTCAAAAAAAATTAAGAGGAGGTTAGATGAAATAACTCTAACTCTTCTCGTCATTTTTAACATCTTCCTCTAATTCCATCGTTGGGAATAAAGTATTAAATTGTGTTAGCATGGTGTTCATTGAGAAGAACATGGAAACAGTTTAGCCATCTATATGTGACGTGTGCTTATTCATGAACAGTTAACTTTTAATAGACCAAACAAGGATGTGGAAAAGAAAATGTGTGTTGCGATTTAATCAAAACCCATTTTATTCGTAAAAGCACAGAGATGGGAAAATTTTAAGAGGACCACTTCTTGATGGAAAGTTGCATCCGCGTAGCTCCCCTAACATCTAAATCAATTTACAGAGATGGGCATATAAAAATTGTAGTAGCTATCAAGGTATAAATCACAACTATCTTCAAGGATTTGTTTTGGCAAAAATACTGCAATGTAAACAAGAACAACAAAAGTATAAAAACACAATTGCAGGTCTGGCAGGATCGAAACTACGAGTGAACACCTGAGTGGTCAGCTGTGAGGGTTAAAGCCCCAGCTCAGCTATTCAGTCGTCTGAAGCATCTTAACCATTTCTACTAAGGGTCGTAATTAAAGAAAGATAAGAACATCTACCAACCAACAGAGAGAGAAAATGAGCTTCAGATAAAGAGTCAATGACACAGCATAAGCGAGTAGCTAGAAGACTCCTTTGGTCAGAAATAACGCCAGGTGTTAAATACTTGCATATCACAAAAGCTTCTCTTCTGATATTCGGATCAGTCTAAGGTGAATGTCCCAAATCAAAGCAGAGAAATTCAGGGTCAAGTAATCAGAGTGAAGACACAACCAAAACACATAACAGCTCAAGGCAGTGAATGGCATGATGTTTTACATTAAGTTTTCCCAGCTGTACACATCAACATAACCTACCAGCGACCTGGAAACTTCAAGGCGCCTTGTCTTCAGGCATACCGGACCGAGCAATGAACTGTTTGCTATACTTCCTATGCCGCCTCTCTCTCGCGTAAATCACCCAGAAGAGCAAAGATAGCATCACCGCTGCCGATACCATCACAAGACCTATGTAAGTCCATTTGCTGTATAACTCGAGGTCTGGACAGTGATTGTTGGAAATTGAAGTGAATGTGTCACGGACAAAGGTGCAGTCATGCAACTGAGTAAGGAATGGCCCATAATAATACAATCCTTGGCTCACATTGACAGCTGATACCATTTGCTGATAGATCTTTGTAGTGACCCGACCAGTAGTAGTGCATATCTCAGAACCAGAGACACCAGCACTTTGGCAGACAAATCCTTTCCATACCTGCATATCAATAAAACTATTATTTTTCCTATGAAACCCAAAAACTACGCTGTACTGCCTTATAACGACCAAGTAAAATTCTCAATTCCTTCAAATCCCCTAGTTCTGATGACTCTAAATTTCTGTTGTCCAACTACGGGACAGACCCTGACAAAGTTTCACACATGCCTTGGGATTAATCTGGAACAAAATCAATCAATTGAGGGTACTCCCGTGGTCTAGCACAGCCAAGAATTTGCCTCGGCAAATTTTAAAGTTGAATGTGCTGACAGCTTTGATTTTCACATTTAGGAAATTCAGATCCTGTGAAACTGAATGCTCAATAATATCAACCTAGCATGAAACCTAGAATATTTGTTTTCAGGAAAATGAAATTAAAAGAAAAAATTTGAACACTTTCTTGTGTTTGATGGAAGATAAATTTGGCGAACAAAAAGGAGATCAAACTTTAAAGAATGGTATAACAATCAACATCCTCTTTGGAAAGAAATCATATTTCTCTTTCACAGATCAGTCTCTTCTATCAGAGTGAAAAAAAAAACTTCATATCAACACAACCAAAAACATAAAAGATTGTTTTTTTTATTTCATTATGTTTTTGAGGAATTTGTTTTCATCAAAACAAGCATAGCCTTCATATAAAGTGAAACCTCTAAGTTTCAATTATAAGTACATTTGAGTAAGTCTATATTATGGCCTGTTCTTGCACATCTTCAACTAATGCTAGAACTCATTCATCATTCACAAAATGTCTATGTTGATAATTCTTTGAATCTTAACTGAAATTTTGGTCCGACACCAACTCAAAAGAACTGAAAAAATAACTTGCTAATTCAGTTTTTAAAGAACCTAAGAAAAAAGTCTTTCGAGAGGGATAAGAAATTACCACCCAAACCTGATGGTCATCCAGAAAAGAGTTAGCTATCCACTTGTTACATATTAATTTAAGTAGATCTACATATTCTGTTGCTTAAAAATGTATATATAGTAAAGAGAAGACGCCTTGAAGCAGATCATCTACTTCATGTTGACCACAATGGGTCATCTTTCCTAATGGTATGGGCAAATAGTGGAATGTAAGATTAGATTAAAAGGATATCCATTTAACACATTAAAGTTTTGGTGTATATTACCTCACTATGTTCTCTATAGCATTCCAACAAACACGTTCATCAATCCAAGGTACAACTACATTTTATAGGTAAGACACCACTACGTTGAACTAGAAAGTAGATAATCACCTGTGTTGCATTGTTGAAATCTACTTCCCCAGTGCTGCATGTGCGGTTGTTCAAGTCAGAGGTGAATGGGTTACAGAGAATAGGCATCAAAGGACCAGACTGATTGTAATAAAGAGGAGTCAAAGCAGGAGGGAAATTCCTGTTAGACACATTGGTGATGACCATGTTAACAATATTCACCAGCTTGGAGGTATACACCTTGCTTTCATATAAGGACTGGTTTGCAGTGGCAACATCAGCACATGGAATAATAGAATCGAGTGCAGTGTTTTCCCGAGGATGAGCAACCCATTCATCCATAGCGACGCATGAGTCTGCCATCACACTGGTAAAAAAAAAATCTAGTGAGATAAGCTAGGGACAAATACTAGATATGGAGTATCGATGATGGGAATTGTCCAGATATTTGAAACAAATTAAGGCATAATTATAAACAAAATCATTGGTTAGTAGTGAGAACGAAAATGAAAACAGGCATAAAAATGCAGAAGAAAAAAGATCCGCCTCCCTTTTACATTTATCTATTTGCTGCTTTTTCTTAGAAGAATCTATTTGCTGCTTCTCTGGAATCTCAACATTTTTTTTACACGAATCAAACAGCAAATTCCATGAGTCACTATTTCTTGATGGGATCCATGTGAGTAATCATTTAAACTAAATCTGTGAATTTTTTGCAGAGTACAATGAAAGTTCTATCCGCGAGTCTTTTTCTCCTCAGAAGAACAAGCAGTGACAAAGGATTTTCAAAAACATTTTTTTAGGGGAAGGATTTTCCAAAGCATTACTCAGCAATGCCATACAAATAGTTCAAGTTACAAAGAATGAGTATTTTTAATCAGATCCCAAGTTGCTTCACAACTTCGTTTTGTGACAAATTGATCACATACTTCATAACTTTTTCAAAATTGGTCTTTTTGCATCAGCCATAAAATCTATTTGCACCAATTACTTACTGTGTGGCAGCCCATGTTAGCTATTAGCTAACATATGGTGAATTGCTCCAATCGAAAAAAGAAACGCTTAACACTTAGTGAGTTGGAACTGAACATAAAAAGGCTAAATTGCACAAAAAATCCGAATTTCAGTTTCATTCTCAGGAATAACTTTAACTTTTATTTTTACATAAAAAGTCATCAACTTTAGTTTTATTCTCAAATCTAGCCAAACTTTCACTTTTGCGTAAAAGTCATGAACTTTTAAATTGATTATAAATATAGCTTATTATTTTAAATTAAGAAAACATTAAATCAGCGATCACTATATAAATAAGTGAATGACATACTGAAAAATTTTAAACTTAAAAATTGATTAAAATTAATATTTTATCATTTTACTTTTTTGCAACTTTGACGTTATAAAAAATCAGCCAAAGTTTAACCTCTATAAAATTTAAATAATATTATAATTATAATTTTAAATTTTAAAGAAGTAAAAAATATTAAGTTGATGACTTAATATTCAATTATACATGATAAAATTGTTTGATCATCATTTAACGTTCTTATTTTATTTTAAACTAATTTAGCATCAAAATTGTAAAAAAATATTTTATAATTAGATAAAATATATGGTGTCGGCTGGAGTTATGTGACATCCAATTGAGGAGGGTCGTCTAGGTGTTCTCAATCTTTGGCAGATGAATACTGCCCTTCTCACTAAGTGGGTAGTTCATATTATGGGGCCGAAATGTGACATGTGGTCCTCTGTTTTCTTCATTTGCTACAGACACAATCTAAATTGAGAGTCGTGGGTGGTGGTGGCGAGGGGGGCCTCATCTTTTTGGCGTGGCGTTGCAGAAATTATGCCATAGGTCTGACAATTTTTCTCTCCCACCCTCGGGCAGAAGATCCAGCTTTTCTTTCTGGGGGAGAAGTGGTCAGGCCTAAACCCCCTTGCAATGGACTTCCCTCATTTGTTTCAGCTGGTGAATAATAAAAATGCAAGGGTGGCGGAATGCTGGTCTTAATTTTCCTTGCCAACTCTTTATTTTTATTGTCAACAATTCTTACATGTTAGTCAGTGTGACTACCATATCAAAAGTAACTGTGAAGCCACATGATGTGGCCCTGGTTATGATACGTAAAACGAACCAATTCAAAAGAGGTGGAGTATCACTTTATTAGTTGACCAACTTGGGATAACAAGCAAAGGTGGACTGTTCAAGAAAATTACTCCGATTGATTGTCAAATGCCAACACGAAATAATGAATAATGGATGAATCATGAAATTTGAAATATCAGATGATTATTATCTTCTGATAATAATTAGAGTAATTTAAAGTGACTATTGCTTGGCGGCAAAAGTATAAATTCGAGGAAATTACTTTCCTAAATGATCATTCTCTTTCAACATATATTCCAGATAAAAGGTAATAACATATGAAGTTTGCCGAAGAATATAGTTACCAGAGGAAACAACTGGAGTCGCAAGACAACCCAACAAAATTTGTGTAAAAGATATGCCTTGCAGCTTGTGATAAGGTGGTGACACGATGACTATATGTCAATAAGGATATAGGTAAAACAACAATAACAACTACCAAATACATCAACCTAGATCCTTACAAATCAGAGGCTTCCCAAAGACTTGGATCACATGGATGGATGAAGCAATGTATCACTACAACTTCATTCTCGATCCTGGTCCATGGGGCGAGGTAAGGAGAATGGGTGTAGCTGCAGCGTGGACCTTCTGCCAAGACTAAAACTGCCCCTTGGCTCCCGTACTCTTCGTCCTGGAAGCCAACGCTCTCACCAGATGTACCCAAATGTCTTGTGAGACTGGCATTTTCAGCAACTTCACCGGGACCTAGTTCCTCTCCTACGGTATGCGGATGACACGATGTTCTTCATTGAGGGATCCAGGCAAGAGGCTCAACAAGTGACCATCCTCGTAGAGCTCTACATCTAAATTAGCCATGTCAAATCCTCCTTCATCCCTTTTGGCATAGTTCCCAAGGAGGCTCCAGGCAGGATGCAACTTGATGTGCGGCCGAGCTTTGCACTCCGATCGGCACGCTGTCAGTCACCTATTTGGCCTCCTCTCCGACCTCCACATCAGCTCTGGAGAGTGGACTCCGATCGAGTGCTTGGAGCAAATGCTCCAAGGCTGGAGTTCGCAGCTTCTATCCTGCGGATCGCTCATCCTCTTTCGTTCCATCATCTCGGTGCTTCTAACATACTATATGATGGTTCTTTTGATATCAGCTCAATAGGTACGGCAGATCATGAGGCTGAGGATAGTCTATGGCATACGGTCTTACATATCTCAGGAGTCTCTCGTCCTACCCCGCGGGGCCTCATCCTTCTGGCAGGGAGTGGCGATTCTGATTCCGCGAGTGCATCCACACATGGTTCCTTCACTCGACTCTAGGGTGGACTTCTCCTTCTGACAACATGATGATTCTGAGATCTTGTGGTAGTCTCTCCGAGGTTTGGCCCGACGTAGACAAAGGTGGGGGTAAATTACACGATTGGTCCTTCAACTTTGAGCCGTTTTCAAATAAGTCCCCTAACTTCAATTTGTAACCAGAACGTCCTCCATCTTCAATTTTCTTGCGCGATTAGTCCTCCGGACTGTTGATAGTGGGTTCCCGATTACCTTGCATATGTAGCAGTCTTTCTCTCTCATCCATGTCATTTAAGTTGTCCACGTCAAATCCTTTCCCCATTAAAATATATTATAAAAATAAAATAAAAAAATTTGAGGCCGGCCCGAAGGGGCCGGCGCGCGTGATGGCGAAGAGGGGTGCCGCCGTCCCCCTCGTTCTCCCTCACCGCGCGGCGAGAACGCAGAGGGGCCGCAACCGCCCCCCTCTTCTCCCTCACACGCGCCTCCTCAACTTTTTTTTTAATCGGAAGGGAGAACGAGGGGGCCGCCGCCCCCCTCTTCTCCCTCATGCGCGCCGGTGGGGCGGCGCCGGCCCCTTCGGGCCGGCCTCAAATTTTTTTAATTTTTATAATATATTTTAATGGAAAATGATATGATGTGGACTACTTAAATGACATGGATGAGAGAGAAAGACGGCCACATATGCAAGATAATCGAGAAATCCACTATCACCGGTCAGGAGGACTAATTGTGCAAGAAAATCGAAGATGGAGGTCGTTATGGTTACAAATTGAAGTTAGGGGACTGATTTGAAAATGACTCAAAATTGGGAGACCAATCGTGTAATTTACCCCAAAGGTGGAGAGCATCACTAGCATCTTTTTTGGTCAGTTCCTAAGCCTCCAACGTGACCGAGTGAGTTCTTGTGGGGCGCGATGTGCGTGTATTGTACACCATATTTTCTTTCTTCTTCGGGAGTGGAGTTTTGGCTAGCTGATATACTTTTTCATTTTTTTGTTGCTCTCTTCGAGAGCCACACTTGTACATGACTTTCATTTCACAGTTATAATATATATATATATATATATATATATATATATATATAAACCTTTTGACAATCACAAATCCTTGTGGTCATCCTTTTTCCTCTCATATATATATATATATACACACGCATCAATACATGCAAACATGAAGACGTTAAAAGGTCAAAAAAGAATTCCACATTACTGAACAACAAGCAATGTCTATTGGTTACCAGTAGGCTACATCACACTAAGCTCAAATCAATACTTTGATGACAACTAAGTACCCAAGTGGCAGAGAACTAACATCAATACTTTGATGGAAATCAAACAACAAATACTTTTTGTTTTGCATTCTTGATTTTATCTCTAACAATCAAGATGAACATAATGAGTTGCTTATAGACTTCAAAAATTGAAAAAAGAAACGAAAAGATCTGGCCGTCGCGCCGATTCTGCAGTCCGGAAGCCTTCGTGCCCAGTTTTGACCACCGTCGCGTCCAGATTTGGCCGTCGCGAGCGCATTGAGAGAGCACGGAGGGCAGAGGCTAGGAGAGAGGCCGGACAATGGGGCCGGGGAGCCTACCTGCGCTGGAGACGGAGGTTGCATAGGCGGCGGCGGCCTGCTGGTGGCGGATGGAGGCTTCACTTGTTCAGGCGGCGAGCGAGCGCAATGCAGGTGGTGGAGACAGGCGCCGGCGGTCGACGGTCTAGCTGGCAGGCGTTTGGCGGAGCGCGGATGCCGGGAAGGTCAACGGAGGTTGCCGCTGGTTGGGAGTTCACTCTCGATCGAGTATAAGAGAGGGAAACCGAGGAAGTGACAATGGGTCGGATATTTATATAGTCCATTTCCGACTGTCGGAACTATCGGAAAATAGGTAAATATAATAAAATATTAATTCAAATTAAGACAGTCAAACCCGCTGGATGAACCGTCGAAATATTCGACGATTCTCCAAACCATCGAAACTTTTGACGGTTTTAACCGTCGAAATATATAATAATATATATCAAGTGAAAGAGAATTATATAAGTTATTAAGCTTCCTTTTCGACGGTCGAAACCGTCAAAAACATTTAAAATAGAATTAAAATGAGTTAACATTCCGACGGGTCCGACCGTCGAAATATTGACGGTTCCGTGAAACGTCGCAATTTTCGATGGCCAAAACTTTCGAAAACTAAAATGTAGATGACCCATTAACGTTAAGATATTTCGACAGCTAAGACCGCTGGAAGTTTCGACGGATACGTGAACCATCAAAATTTTTGACAGTCTGAACTATCGAAAGACCAGAAACTGATCAGCCAGCTTTAATATTTTCGACGGTTACGATCATCGAAACTTTCGACGGAAAGTTTCGATGAATTTTCAACCGTCGTGACTTCAGATGGCTAAAATCATCAAAAACTTATCCGACAATAATTTCGACGGATTAGTCGATCCGCCGAAACATCCGTAGTATTTCAAATGGATTTTCGCCCGTCGAAAATGAACCGTCGAAAATCGGGATTTTTCTTGTAGTGGCTAACGTCCCTCTTTCCATTCGCACGTCGGCCGACGGAGGGAAAGAGGGAGGGAGGGGCGGCGACGTCCCCCCCATCTTTCAAACCTTCGCCGGACGAAGGTCATAGAGGGTGGGCAACCTCCCTCTCTTTCCCTGCGTACGTTGGCGTAGGGAAAGAAGGGGGTGGGGGGTGGGGAGGTCCCTCGGTCCCTCTTTCCCTACGCACGCTGGTGAGAAGGGGGTTATTATTTTTTTAATTGATGTTGGATGTGTATTTTCAAATTTTCACAAATGAAAAAAAATCAAAGATAACAAGAAAATTGAGAGAAGCCAACGGAAGGATCACATTGGAAAAATGACGATAGTTTTGGGAACAAAAAAATAAGTTCGTACTTTGATATTAAATGTGAAAAATCATGATAGTTCAGTGATGATTTACGAAAATAATCCTAATTTTTTCGTATTATATAATATAAATTAAGTTTATCACAGTCCTACTATCCAAAGTTTTGGGTGATGGGACGGCCATCATAAATTTAATACTGAAATCAAATATGATATATTAATATTTTGATTTGAGGGCGTTGCCATAAGTTCCGATGATAATAACCATAGTAAAATATACTATTAAAATAATAATGTGAAGGTTGAGCTAATTTTATAATATATTAATGTATTATATTAATATTTTCATTTCGATAATCCTTGCCGTCGGAAGTAACAATAGGAACTACCGAATAAATATAATATTAAAATAAGAATACACACATTGCTCTATTTTTTTAATATATTATTTTGTAATTTAGAATTTCAATTGTCTTAGTTGTTAGAAGCCTCAATGGTGCGGGCGGCCATCCGAAGTTTCCATGGTCAAAAGTTTTAACGATTAGATTTTCATCGCAACTATAAAAGGAAGGAGGATAAATTATCGGTAAAATATTTTCAATGGCCACTTTATTTGCGGTGTTTTTAAAATCGGATCGGACTGACCGGTCCGATCAGTTCAATCGCGAATCGGTCGTCGGTCCGATCCGGTTTAGTATTAAAAATTATTTTGTCAAAAAATCGGATTGAATCGGGTCAACCCGGTCAAAATTGGATTGAATCGAAAAACTGGTTCAATTCAATTTTTTTCAAAAAGAGTAAAAAAGATTGAAATAATGGAAAATAAATAGAAAAAAAGGAAAGTATATTGTAGTATTAATTATGAAAGAATATGAAGAGGAGAAAAATAAGGGATTAAATACAATTGATGACTCGATAGGGTTGGTGACTCGATACAATTAATGAATACATTTTTTTCTCCAATAGTAATTTGTTTTTTTTTTCTTTGTGAGGAGATTTTCAGCATTTGGGCTGCAAGGATAATTTGTTGCTGCGGGCTTTTGTACTTTGAAAATATATTGTTTGTTTTAAAGAAAAAATGAATATGTCCCCTATTTAAATGAGGGACACCGTGTCTATTATGTTTTTATTTGTTAGATTAGAAATTTATGAATTTTATTTTATTCATTTTTATTTAAGGACTTTGAATCTGATTTATTGATTTTTGATTTGATGAATAAGAAGAGGGAAGACACTGTCTCCCTTCTTTAAAGGAGGGACATCCCCATTAAGTTTTTGTTTTAATTTTGCAACATTGACTTTGGTTACAACTTTTTTTTTAAAAAAATTAAAGTGGTGAACGATTTCGCTAGGTAGAATTGAATGCCTAGTGTAAATATTTCTTTATTTTTCTTTTTTCATCCATTTTTATTATATCTGTTTCTTTAATATCATTTATTTCGATACATTCGGCATTTCCATATATTTTTCCTTCAATTCTAATTGGATAGAAGCCCTTTTTCAATTATTTATGGTTCTTTTTCCGTATTATTCTTTCCATTTTTTTCTATCCTTTCTTTGTAATATTTCTTTTCCAAATTCCCATTTTAAATGAAAACCGGATTGAACTAATTTTACTGGTTGAACTAGTTTTATGCGATCCAATCCGACATATTTCACTAATCTGATTTTATTTAAAAACAAAATTCACAATTATTTATGTTAAATCTGATTTTTTTTAATAAAAAAATTCGATTAGTTGATTAATTCGAATGTTTAGTAGGAGCGGGATGGATAAACCATATTAGTTTATGATTATGTGTTACATTATGCTCGTTAATCTCATCAAGTTAGCGACCAACTAATAAATTAAACTTCAGGCCCTGACCAGCCTTGTTCCAAATTGGCCATCTTGGACGTCCAGTGCGAGTCGCAGTTGTAGACGGAGCAGAAGGACTGGACGCACGTCATGAACAGGAGCAGGAGCACCGCCAGCAGCGTCAGCAGCTGCCACGGCCCGCACACGTACGCCCTCGCCAGCTTGCGCGCCTTCACGCGCCACCTGCCGTTGTAGTACCCGTTCACGTCCGCGATCACCCTGTCGATGCACTCCACCTTCGCCGGCGCCCTCGCCGGGTTGCTCATCCCGATCCACACGCTCGCCGCCTCCTGGTCGCTCGTCATCCTGTTCGCGATGATCCCCGCCCGCTGCAGCAGCCTCACGTCCTCGTCCGCCGCTACGATCCCGCTGATCAGTTCCGTGTACCTCGTCACGATCGTGGGACCGGACTCGACCGACGTCTCGTAGGCCGCCAAGTTCCGCAGCACCACCTCGGTGTTCGCATCCATGACCATCGCGGGGATGTACAGCGTGGCCGTCTTCGCGTCGAATCCGATCGTCGTCAGGTCGCCGTTGGTAGCGGAGAACCTGACGCCTGCCCTCGCGAGCTCCCTGGCCGACGGAATGGTGATCATCTGGTCTAGATGCGGAGACTTGTCAGCCGAGTCCTGCTGGTCGTCGGGTACCTCGCCTGATCCGCCAGACATCAGGGAGGCCATGACGGAATTGAACGTCAGGGAGACGCAGGACAGCTTGGAGACGATCGCCCACGGAATCTTCAGCGCGAGCATTAAGAGCTTCCCAATGACGGCGCCGGAGTCCCAGGTCGAGCTGAAGAGGGTCGACTTGGTGGAGGTGGAATCGAGCTTGGGAGGTTCGTCATCCTCCGCTCTTCGGGCAGGCACGTCGACGACGTAGGCCGACGCGTCGTAGCTTCCGCATGAGCTCTTGCACGTCTCTCTGGTCTGTGCGACGATGAAGCGGTACAGGAGCTGCAGCAAATGCGCCTGTTGCTTGACGTCGATGATGAGGGAAGCGTAGGCGGTGGTGGTGCAGGAGAACTTGAACGGCGAGATGTCCTTGGCGAACCCGATGAGCATCCTCGTCAGCGCCTCGTCGGCGGCTTGTTCCGACGAGCTCAGAGAGCAGAGGATTTTGCGGATGAGGAAGAGGGGTATCTGGTTCTGGAGCATGACCACGTCCCTGAGGATCGAGTTGTAGGCCAACCGCGTCCTCGCGGAGTAGTCGAGCATGTTTGACATGGACGGGAGTTCTGTGAAGGAGTAGACGTTCTTCGCGGGCTCTGGGCGAGCGGCACCGAAGTTGTGCAGGAACTCCAACAGGAAGGAGGCATCTATCACCATCATCCATGCTAAGGTCACTTTGTCCAGATCAAGATGTCTGCATTATATAACAACATAGACAAAAAGGAAAAAAATTCCTCATTACATTGGTTAGGAAGAGAATTGATGCATAAAGCAACTCAAAAAGAGAAAGTGCACCATATCTCAGTGAAAAAATAAAAAGAAAACGTAGAGCATGAAGGAGGTAGAATGGTTTTTGGAATTCTGGCCAGACCCGGGCACGACCATTGGTTTGAGCCTATGTGACTATGTCAAACTATGTTGGGAATATGTCAAGGTGCCCATTCTCGGACATTAAATCTCGTGCGATGACTAGACGAAATGGGCACCTAGTCAAGTCTCTTTTGAGTAGCAGCGGAAGTTTTATGATCGAGACGATTATGCCGAAAGTCGTTCTTATAGGCATTTGATCACAGACATGATCAGAATGTTGGACTACTCGTTATGGGTCTGTGACATTAGCGTGTTGATGCACTAATACAGGCACTTGAGCACTTAAAGTCCGAAGGGACAGCCGAGGAATCACGGGACACCGAGAAAGGACATCGATGTGGGTTGCCACTCCACGCTCAAGGTCAGACACTAGAATTAAGGAAAGCTTGCTTGTATTAAATATGATGAAACATAACATACATTTGGGACTCAAAAGACACTAGTGAACTCCTCCCAATGTACCGTAGGTAAGAAAGTCTTATTACAAAATAGGAAATATAAAAGACGTACCCTACAGGTAATGCCACTACTTGACCATTCATAAAGACCGTCTTATAAAATAAATGTCATAAGTATGAATAACTTAGTACTTCGCAATATTACGCAGTGCGGACAGTTGCATATGTTCTATGATTCGGCGCTGAGCATCCAAGAGCTTTAAGTTGAATGGCACTAGTGCCGCGAGACTTCACGTTTCGTGCCACGGGAAAATATCTCGTGACATTCTCCCCACCAAATTTGGCGACGCCCCTAATGCCGTTGTCCGGGCTTCTTCGGGGTCTTCGTCTTCGGTATTGACTTCAACCCCCTTGCTGAAGAGCACTAACGTTGGGTCTTCATCTACCTAGGAACACTATAGGTAGAGCTCGGTAATACCTCTCACGTCCTCCTTCAACATGCCCTTCTGGATAATGCTGAACAATATCGTTCGAAGTCTTCACTGATCCATGGCGATGCTCGTGAAGATGCTTCGCTTGGGCAAGCGAATTGTGATTGATGAACTAATGGCATGAGCTCCCAACTTCACCTCCATCTTTAATGTGTCCTTCGAAATCTTAGACTTCGATTCTTGGAGGCCGCTTCGATTGCTCGACGCACTAGCTGAAAGGAAAGGGCGCTCCTTCCTTCGGTTGGTAGCGGAACGCTTGATAACGGTATGCCAAGGTTCATCAACTGCTCGACATTTGTCAAATTGATCGTTGAGTTGAGGTGTCGATTTGCGTTGACATGTAGCAGGTTCATCTCAACCCTTGATGGGTGACATTATGCTGCTTGCGGGATGACACTTGACGAGGCAAGCAAAGTGTTTGTAAGTAACCAACATTTTGTCCCATTGTGAAAATCATCTTGGCGTGTCAGGCAATGCTGGCAGCACGACAAGTGCTTGTGAGTGATGTTTTGTAGTCGAAAGAATGATATTCCTTACCTTAAAAGGGACAATGAACCTTGATGCTTAATCTTGAGTCAATTTCTCTTGTGGAGCAATTGTGTGTTTCACATTGCATGACTGAGCATGCGATGCAACGTTACAAAATACCGAGCAACGTCAAATTGTTATGATAGTGTATGACGACAGTCCTTGAATATGACACGAGTCTTCCGAGTTACACGGCGGTTGTGTAGTGCAACCTCTTGGTATGGGTAGTGCAAGATCATTATGCGGAGCATGTTGACACTCTTAACATATCGCGACACTTCAAGATTCCCGACTGTATACCTAGGGTGGTGATCTGCTTGAGTGAGCGACGCATGACCGTTCTTGTTAGGCGGGACGATTAATCTACCATTATAGTGCATGACAGACGTTCCTTGACATGACACGGATGTATAATGCTGCGGGCACGACTAGGCATGCAGCGAGGAAGCTCATCACACATTCCTCATTGGCATACATGATTAGGGACCATGGCACTAGTGCACCTGAGCATAGTAGAATTTTTTAGCGGAAGCATTTTTCTTATGCTAGGGCACTTCGCGACGACTGTGATCCGATGAACTGATACCACTTGTCATGGGGTCATTCTCGGACACTAGACCTCGTGCTGCAATTAGGCCAATGGGGCACCTAGCCAAGTCTGTTTTGAGTAGCAGTGGAAGTTTTATGGTCGAGATGATTATGTCGAGAATTGCTCTTATAGACATTCAATCACGGACACGACTAGAGTATTGGACTACTCAGGTCCGTGGAATTGACGCGTTGAGGCACTAATGCAAACACTTGAATGCTTAAAGTCCGAAGGGGCAGCCGAGGAATCACGGGATGCCGCGAAAGGACATTGATGTGGGTTGCCACCCCACGCTCAATGCCAGACATTAGAATTAAGGAAAGCTTGCTTGTATTGAATATATATGATGAAATATAACATACATTTGGGCCTCGGAAGACACTAGTGAACTCTTCCCAATATATCGTAAGTAAGGAAGTCTTATTACAAAATAAAAAATGTAAAAGACACACCCTACGAGTAATGCCACATACATGATCATTTATCATAAGGATGATCTTACAAGATAAATATCCTAAGGACGGATAATTTAGTACATCGCAATATTACGCAGTGCAGGATGATTGTAGGTACGTTGAGCGGCCGAAAGGTTTAAGTTGAGTGACACTACTGCCGTGAGGCTTCGCGCTTCGTGTCACGACTCACGAGAAAACGTGCCGTGACAAGTGCACCTTCAACCACTTGATAGTTTTGAAGTAATAGTGCACACACATTTAGCGCTATGCTGAAGCGGTGAGGCATTGGATTCTCATTGTCAGCTGTATATTGACAACATTTTTCTTCCTTTTGATTTAATTTAATAGTAAATACAATATATTTTATTACCATATAAATAATAACATAGAACACATTATATTAATACATATGAAAAATGTTATGCATTTTTTCTTACTATATTTGTTTTACAGAGTATTATAGTGCTGCATAAAAAAATAGAATAATATTTTAATAATTATCTTTAATCACAATTAGCTTAAGTTGTATAATTTCATTATTACTATCATTAATAAAGTTGGTGCGTTTTTGTTTCAATGAAAAAGTTGAGTCTAAATCTAAAGAAAATTTTAAAGTAGATAATATTTTTTTATCGAACAAATAAAAGCTTAAGTGATGTTTACAACACACTTAAACTTTGAGATTTTTACGGTGGACTATTCCCTAAAGAAACGACAAACTACTTGCGTATATTTTGGCATATACAATTTCTTTTTCAAGGTTAAGGATTTGTTCGAGCAAAAGCATAACGCATAAATTTTGATCAAAATTCAGACTTTAGAAACTACAGTCTATTGAGAGTCTGAACCAATATATATATATATTCGTTTTATTCTTTTTTCTTTTTGTCATTACAAGGGAATGTTTACATGTATTTACTAAAAAGAAAAGTCTATATGAGAAATCGTTACGCGTAAATGGGCTAATAGGATTTAAACTTAAAATATCTTAGTTCGCAACCTACCAAATTGAAGTAATCTTGATAGAGATCCTAAATTAATTAATCAGCAACAACTCTTCCTGTTTGACATTTAAGATTCCGTCTTAATGCCATGTAATGTTTTCATCATAAGGGTTGAGGCTTATGTTAAAGATGTTTCTTGAACTATATAGGCACACGAACACAATTCAACCAGATCTTTGGTTATCTTAAACTGCTGATTAGTTAACTTTTTTTTATTTTGGGTTGAAATGTCAATTAATTAATTGTAAGACGTTAATTAATTTAACCATATAATTCTGCATAAATAAAAATGAAGCTAGATTTAATATCTTAGCCAAGAGATCATGTTGTTGTGCATAAATATAAGGGATGCCTATAGCATAACCATGCATGCCTTGATGATGCAACTTAATCGTTTAACTGCACTATCTAATTACTCTTAAAGAAAATAACACGTATCAAATCGTGCACCTGTGGTAGTAGGATCTTATTTTCTGATCATTGGAGGCGAAGGACTCGGCCAGCTGCTGCAGATTCATGCTGCTGCGCAGCTGCTTCTGCGTCCGATTAACGCTGGCGAGCTTGTGGCGCTCCATCTCGTACAGATGAGCGTCCCAGTGGTGGTATGGCCCCAGCGCCAGCAGCTGAGGAACGTAGGCCTCCGGCTTGGTGGCCAGCAGTGCCCTGGGCACGGCGGCCACCGCGACGGCGGACGACGGCGCGTCGGCTGCCTTCGCCATCCCGTCGAGGTCGCTGCGGACCTGCGACAGCCATCGCTGCTCGTCGAAGCGCGCTCTGGTGGAGGAGAACGGCGCCTGGCTGCACCTCAGAGGGGAAGCCATCAGCGACAGATAGGTTCTAAATTGGTGGAGAAGAGCGCTTGCTGCATTTGGTTGTACACATGTTGCTGTAATTTAAACTTTGGACTTGGCGTATATAGAACTTGGATCGAGGTTTCAAGTTCGATCAAATATTTATCTTAACATCTTCCTGAAGTGAGATCAGAAGAAGATAGACAATGGCACCCGCAAAAAAGGGAAGAAGATATAAAGAAGAAGAAGAAAAAAGTTATGATGAGACAATGGCGTATATTGAATTGATTCCTTGGGGTGGAGGAGAGTGATATTTGAGTTTATGATTTTTATGAGTAAAATGGTGAGCAGTCATGTTTGTCATGGTGAGTTATTCTTTATAAGTGCGATCCTTTGGCGGAGAATATGCTATCGACCCAACTAAAGTTGGGAATACAAGTGCATATAGATAGTTATTCATGCACGTTGCATGTTGGCATAGTATTCATGAGAGAGACTGCAAACATCTTGTAGCCTTTTATAAGAATCAATCCCCCTTCATGATTATTGAAGGTGGATTTCAGTGTGGTCACACTTCCAGAAAGGTCTCTGTTGATAGTCAGCGGGATATATGGTAGAACGGAACAACAACAATAATAAAAAAATGGTTCTCCCCCCATCCGCGACCAGTTGGATCCGCATTCGACGGCCACGCATGGTGCGTGCGGTTGGAGGGGGGTTATAGAGCAGGCATTTCAAGCGTAAGGAGCGGTTCAGGGTGAAAGAACCGAGCATTGCCCGTGCCCTAGTTCTTCCTTCGCCGAGGTCACCGTCGCCGCATGGTCTTCGACGCCCCGAGGTCGTTATCGCTGCACTATCTTCGACATCCTGAGGTCGCCGTCTCGAGGTCGTTGTCGTCGTGATCTCTCTGTCGCCACCGCGAGGTCGTTGCCGGACGTCGTGAGAAAAGAGCTGGGGGAGAGAAAGATCGTCGTTGCCGCAAGGTCACCCCCTTGTTGCTCAACACGAGCACCATTCGGTGGTGCCCTAACTTCGCATACGCTCCCTTCTTGCTCGACCTTGAACACAGGCTCGTGGTGGTCGATGGATCGCACCGTCTTCGCCGGCTTGTGGTCTGTTCGTCGACTACGGTTTGTGGTGTTCGTGGGCGTTCACAGTAGGGACGACGACGCGGCAGGCGACAGGGAACATGATGACGATGAGCGCGGATCCGCGGCGGGTACAGCAACATGGTTGGCAGATCCGCGGTGGGGACGACAACGTGTTCGGTGGGCATGACAACGAGTGCTCAGTTTTTTTTTTCTGAATCGAGCCCCCTTGCCTGAACCGTTCACCTATCCTTAGTGAACCGCGAAAAAAAGAGGCGCCGGATCCCCCGATGGGAGCGGATGGGCGAAGGGGGGAGCATATACATTATACCCTATATATACATGTGATAAATATTAATTAAAGAAGTATTACAACATTAACGTCAAATATGAAATAAAAGATGCATGTAACAACCAAATTTAACCCATTTTAATCATACAAAAAAATGTAGATTCACTACAAGAAATATGGGAATTACAGACGATTTTGACGGTCTATAATTTTCCGAAAACCATCGGAAATGACGATTTTCGACGGTTTTTTCGACGGAATCGATTGGTCTGAAAAATGGTCGTCGCAAATCAATTTTCGACGGTTGGAAAAAAATGCCGAAAATTTCGACGGAAGTCCGACGGTCGATGAAACCGTCGAAACTTCGACGGTAGCAACCGCTGAAAATTTCCCGAAACTTTCGACGGCCAAAATTGTTGCAAAAAATTTTTATAATATAAAAAAAATAGCCGACCGCTAGCGGCCTACAGCTAGAGAATAGATTCGGCCGCCAAGAGGCCAATCTGAAGGCCAGCGGCAAGCAATCGAGATCCGGTCGCCAGCGGTCGAGCGGCCGGATCCGGCCGCCATAGGTTGACTGGCCGCCCACGGGTGGCCAAATTCGGCCGCCACGTGGCTGGATCTGGCCGCCTGGCAGTCCGGTCCGGGGAGAGAGAGAGAGAGAGAGAGAGACGCCAGCCGGAGAGGGTCGCCGGCGGTTGACGTTTGACGTTCGATTGGGAGGCTCGTCGGAAGGGAGAGGGAGAGGGGGAAAGAAATAAAGGGTGGGATTGGGTATATATATATATATATAGGTGGAAAGATGAGAAAGAAAAAGAAAAAAAATAGGATAATGAAATTTTAATTACCGATGGCTTTGACCGTCGGAAAAGAAAATATTAATTATTTTTAAAGTTACCGAAGGTTGTGATCGTCAAAAATTATTTAATTATAAAAATAAAATACTATATTTAGTTATATATAATATTTATTTTTTATTTTACCGACGGTTTGAACTGTCGCTAATTATTATTGACGGTCGGAACCGTCGGCAATTGCGACGGTTTGGACTGTCGCTAATTATATTAATAAAATACTCCTCATATTATATTATTATACATTTACCGACGGCCACGACCGTCAGAAATTGCGGTGAATAGATATCCGTCGAAAATATCGACGTTCCTAATCGTCGAAATATAAAATAATAATATAACAAATTACATAATTTATTATTTTCATTTCTGATGGTTGTAACCGTCGGAAATTGCGACGGATGGATATCCGTCGAAAATATCGACGTTCATAATTGTTGAAAAATAAAATAATAATATAATAAATTATATAATTTATTATTTTTATTTTCGATGGTTGTAACCGTCGGAAATTCCGACGAAAACATTTTCGTCTCAAAATTCGTCGCAAATTGCGACGGATTTCTATCCGTCGGAAATTGGCAATTTTCTTGTAGTGATTATACCAATCAAATAAAGAGAATACATAAAAGTTTCACAAAATTATATACAACTTTCATGACTAAATAACATTACTATTATATTTTGAATTTAAGGATTATATCATGCATAACTTTTGTTGATATGGTGTGAAGTATAATCACAATCATTAGATTTTAAATCGTATGATCCGTTAGGGAATTAAGCTATCCACGTTACACCATCCATATATATACTATCGTCTGTGGAAGTGCACTTATACTATAGTACAATAATTAATTTAAAATTTAATTGTTAGGATTATATTTTTATACGTTGTCACTTATACTATCGTCTACGATTTCGTTTGAATTTTCTAAGAACATCTTTGTGACGACGTTATTCATTAAAAATATCGATAGTTTTATGCATCTATCATAAAAATATTATCATGCATAACTTTTGTTGATATGGTGTGAAGTATATTCACAATCATTAGATTTTAAATCGTATGATCCGTTAGGGAATTAAGCTATCCACGTTACACCATCCATATATATACTATCGTCTGTGGAAGTGCACTTATACTATAGTACAATAATTAATTTAAAATTTAATTGTTAGGATTATATTTTTATACGTTGTCACTTATACTATCGTCTACGATTTCGTTTGAATTTTCTAAGAACATCTTTGTGACGACGTTATTCATTAAAAATATCGATAGTTTTATGCATCTATCATAAAAATATTATCGACGAGAGTTATTTTGACGACTATCTTTCCGTCAAAAAATAAATTTTTTGAGGGATCATCAGAAATCATTAAAAATGTTCTAGTGATGTATATACACTCACTTTTTTTTTTCATGTTTTCTTACTTTCTTCAATTTTAAGGAGAAGACTTATAATAAGGAAACACTGCCCATGATGACATGATTTCATCCACATTTGAGAAAATGAAATCAAATTTGAATTATGTACAAGCTAAACAAATGGGTGTCATTGTCTTATGTAGGGCAATATAACTCATTTGTTCCGGATTTAATCTGTACAAATTTGTCTAGAAGGTTAGTGCATAGCCCATAGATAGTCACAACTAGTCGGGTCCAATTTTGACAACAGTGGTGGATTAATTTGGATGTCTAATTAATGTAAGAGAGGAATTAAATTAATACCACATTGTTTGGCGACTTATTTAGTGAGTATTGTTCACCCCATGAATTCTCAAATTTGGCTCATTCTTATTTTGGCCTCTCAACTTTTGTTTTACAATCACCTGGTCCTTCAATCTATAATTTATGATGAAATAATCCTTCTAACCAGTGATAACATTTACCTGTCATTCTCCTCGTGTGGGATGACATATGGCATCCATGTAGGATGCCATGTAGTATCCAAGGACCCAAAATTTTAAATATAAAATACTGTATATATTAGATTAATATATGATATTAATTTTAATAAAAAAAAGTTTTAATAAAGAGGGGGCTACTGCCCCTTCCCTCATCTCTCTTTGGCTAGAGAGGTTTCCGAAGAGAGGCGAGAGGGAGGCCCTCTCTCTTTATGTTTATTTTAATATTTTAAAATTAATATTATGTGTTAGTATTAAATATATGTTATATTGTATATTTAAAATAAAATGTTGAGTCTAATTTTACCGGACGTCATTGGCTAAGGAATTATTTTGTTGTAAATAAGCCGGGGAGCACAGATCAACTTATAGGACCAAAAGGTCAAACTTAATAGACAAATATACGGTATAATATTTTGATCAAATCAAATTCCTGAATTATTTGATAAATTCTTAGAAATTCACTATAAGCTACTCCAACTGAAATATATTATTTAGAGTTTAACACGTGTACTAATATAATCCATAACTTTAAGTGATGTAATTTGTGATGAAAAAAATTGTCACAAAATATGATAAAGTAGGTGAGGGATCAATCTTTTACCTCAATTCGATATGTCACAAAAGTTTTTTTTGTAGCTTAATCAATTGTGATTAATAGTTCTATCACAAAATTTCACTCTTTTATGACAAATTTTTTTGTCACAATAACTTTATTTTGTAAAGTTATTTTCGAATCTTCATTTTTTAAACTAATTATTTTCATTTCTTTCTTTTAAATTTTAATGTCCCACATATTTTTTTTACTATTACAAATCTCTATAGTTTTATCAAATTAAATGGTATCTACAATCGTATTTTGATTAATATTTTTCTTTAATTTATTAAACATTTAATTTCAAAAAAATAAATGAATATCTTTTGAAAAAGTAAAATTGCTAATTACTATGTTATAAAAATATCTCTAGTCCATTAAAGATATATGTCATATTTGTACAACTGATTATGTCATTTTTAGGTGTTCATTGGTGCAACTGTTATGTTTACTTAACACTATTAAATTTGTTAATCAAATCATATTTTGTTATCTGATAATGAGTGCCAATCAAAGTAATAGAGGTCATGATCCCATTTATAAAACTAATAGACTTATGATACAAATAATTTGGAACCCTTTTTTACGGCCATCCAAAATTACTCTTTCTTTCATCACCCAAAAAAAAACTTTAAGGTCTTACTCCCCATATTTTTTTTCCAAACAGCTCTTTTCTCCCGCATTAAATATGAGAGAAGCAAAAGTGTGAGAGCAAGGAGTTCTTGCTCTTGGTAGGAATTCGTTGTCCAGCAAGATTAGGCTGGGAGCATCTCGTGGGTTGCAAAATCTTGATCCAAGAGCAAGGGAGCAGGGTATATTTTATTCAAAATTTATTATGGGTAAGGTAAGGTAAAAAATGGGAAGAAAGAAAGCTAGGAAGAAAAAATACAGTGGAATAAAATAAATAGTTACTCTTAAGGTTAAGTGAATTTTATTTGGATGATTTTATCTTGCCTACGTTTTATAGTTGGTCCCAAGTCCGGATAAAGGAGGAGAGTTGTGTTAGGCCCCGACAGCCAGCGTAAAACCCTGTCGAATCGCATGAACATGGATCAACAAATGTGAAATGACGTCGTATGATCCATGTAGCCGACCCCACCTAATGGGATAAGACTTTGTTGTTGTTGTTGATTTTATCTTGACTCCCTTCCTTAATTTCACCCCCAACCAATTCAAACAAGCGCTTAGTTCTTTATCCCTAACTTTTTGTGATTCTATTTGCGCATTGATTTGTAGACAAATATACATAATCAATATAGCTTTATAAAGGTTTCACTAAATGAACACCAAAATTATGACATTTTCACTCCATCTTTTCATTGGCTTCGTAAAAAGAAAGGAAGATCCATACGTAGTGACTTTTTCTTATTTTGATCTTTCAAATGTCTGTAAGTTTTTTCTGACCAGTCAAGGAGTTGAGTCCTAACTCAGATTTAGGTATTGTATCCATATAAATGTGAATACAATCATACAGGATACGGTGAACTTTATATGCAAATTTTATAGTCGAAAACGGCCTTGTTCATACTCCATCCCTTTCCTTCCTCATAAAGGCATCTCTTAAGAAAATTACTGATATTAACAGATACAAATAAAAAGCCTCAAGATTAATATATGTGTGTGTGTATGAGAGAGTTAGAGAGACAGAGATGTAAAGTGAAGGCATGAAAAGGTACTTATTCTGAAACGTGGCTAGGCGACAAGACGAACCTAAAATGTTAGATCTGTTTGCTTTACATAATATGATTCCGATTCCCACAAATTCTACAACAAGAACTGGGCAGGCAACATCTGATCCATAAGAAACAATATAACGGATGTGAAACATTGGCAACTCCTAATTAATGCAGAAGAAAATATTTATTCATATCCCATATGAAATGTTAATTTGGTTCCAGAAGAAAATGTTCAACGATAAACACAATGAGCATGAACTAATGGAAAATTTTCATCATGTAAAGAAGTTTGATAATAAACAACTTCACTACTTACTAGGTTAGCAACTCAGAAGTTTCTACAACTATACGACATCAAGAATTCATTTTTTCCAGCTGATAGTGTTCAGTTTCCGAAAATAATTCATTTAAATCTTTAATTGAAATCACAAAGGGAACTAAGGATCAGGCATATTAGTGTGCTTTGTATGTATAAATACTTGGTTTGCATTTCATGCAGCAGGGGGTGCAATGTTCTTGAGGTGAACTAGAATTCTATGCTCTATTCTTTGGAGGATATGATGAGCAACCCCAAAGCGCCGATCAGCAAGTACTGCAAAAACAAAACAAAAAAATGATGAAGAACAAGGAAACTAACAGCAAAAAAAAAAGATGGAAATTCTAGTATTTCTAACCAATCAGTTAAATTGATCACTTGTGTGAACATAAAGTTCTACTGTTCTGTCAGCAAGTGTCAGCTAGGCAACTAGAAATTGTGTAAGATGAGTAGAACAAAATGTTGAACTGATATGATGATTTATGAACATGCAATGTACTTATTGTTTTCTTTTTGAAAAGGAAATTTATCATTTATTATCAAAACAAACATTGATGTTGTGATAGAGAAACGAAGAAGGATCTGAGGTGGGAACTTTTTCTTTGTCAAACATCCAAAAGTTAAGCTCCAGTTAGGTTTGTTAGGGATCAAGAGCACTGTTTGCTTCTCCATTGAAAGTGTTTAGCTTCGAAATTTCTCATCTATCATCATGTTTCTTGGGCTCCATAGACAACGGGCTCATGTCTCAAGATTTTGATCAGAACGGAAAAATCAAAATCTATCAGACATTTATAGTTTATCACATAAGGATGATGACCCATGAGCTCCTGCTGGTACAGTCAGAAGTGTGAAATATATGCAATCTCGACACACTAAAGGGAAAGGTTTCCTTTAACTCCAACCCTCAAAAAAAATCATATATAAACCTTCAAGTGACAACACCCCACTTTCTGGTGCTACAAACATTCCACCAGGAAAATTTCATGAATGATACATGCCTATGCTGGAGCAATTTCAGGATGAATTTGATTGGATATAATTGGTTGGACAGAGCTTCAAATTCACCTCCCTTCGTAAAACTTTCAAGTTTTCCTCCAATTTATCATCATGAAAATGTAGAAAGCACGTGATTTTTCAAGTATGTCCTTTGCAATCCAACAAGCCATTTCCTCAAGTTCGAACACACTTCAACGGCAATGCCTTCAGACAAACCTATGGTCATGTTATACTTATTTGTATCTCTTCCTTGTCATTCTTCTCAACTTTCACAAATAATGGAAGTTGATTTACTTTTTAGCACATATAGAAAACTCATATGGGCAAGTGTCTATGACCATAAGATGAGATTTATCGCCAATTATACCAAAATTGATGCTTGGCATAATACAACATTCATATTTCTAACATTTTTTTGAGAGAATATTCCTAACATTTATACTAGCATAATCTAGATAATCCCAAGTTATTTACAAGGTAAAGTACAATAGACAGAGAACCTACGACAGAACTAAGAACTCCCATTTGTTTAGCATATATTATTTTAGGATCTTTAGCAAATATAGTACCCTATAGCCAATATTGTAACATATAACATACATTTCAATGGTCTAATGAAGAACACTATGCAAAAAGTAAACATATATTAATATATCTGCAAGATACCTTGAAAAATGGTTTTTCAGTCATTATAATAGTCACCCAACCAGCATATGGAAGAAATCTGTAGGGATTATTGAAATTATGGTCAGGCAAAAGAACATGCAAATTATAAAACTTGAAGGTACTTAAAGATCCAGTGGATTTTGGCATTGGATAAGCAATTCTTACCCAACAGCTCTTCCCATGATGTGATCCCGCTGAAGCCAGAGTTGACCAGGAGCATACATGACTCTATCATTTACTGGGTTATTATCTCCTGAAAGTTGAATAAGCAATCATAATAATTGTGAGAACATAATATAACAATAATTGTGAAAAAAAAACAGCAGGTGGTTCTGTGCTGCTAGTCAAATTGATAATTTCAATTTTTGGAAAGATTTGAAGCTCAAATCCTTCACACATTACATTAGTGTGTGTGTGTGTGTATATATATATATATGTATATCAGTTATATTAGGGTGCATTGATAATCTGTGATTGCATCGTGTAATCTCATAGTTCTGGACCATTAGATTGACATCATTTTGATCTAACAACCCAAAACACAAGCAATCTGGATCGATCAAAATGATACTAATCTTACGGCCCAGAACTATGAGATTGCACCCTAATATGCATACATATATACACACATAAATTTTATCAATCATCGTCCAACTTCACTTTGTAACTCAACGGTTGATAACCTTGCAGTCATGATCATCCTAATGAGAGTGATAGAAGGTTAACAGGTTAATATGTTTCCAGGACATCCACGTTAGCATTTTTCCCTCCAAGATTAAAAAATTTAAAATACCACGTCAGCATTTTTCTCTTTCGTTCATTCAAACTTTATTTTGTAACCACACGGTCATTCAAAATTTTCAAAGGTTTTAGTCGTAGTCATCATTAATGACATAAAAAAGAGAAAATGAAATAATAAAAACAAAAATATCAGCCTTAGAAGGGCTATTCAACTTTTGTAATCACTTCATTTAAAGAAAATGTTGTCATATCAACATTTTCTCTTCCACTTAAATTTTAAAATAATAAATAAATAAGTAGATATTAAAAAAAGAGACAGCAGCCTCATAAAGGGTTACCTTCTCTTGCCAACAATAGAGGCGATATCCCCTTTTCTATTTATTTATTGTTTGTTATTTTATTATTTAAGTGGAGAGAAATGCTGACATAACATAATTATTTATTTTAAAAGTTGAAGCAATTACAAAAGTTGAATGGCTTACAACTTTTTTTTGGTATTTCATTTTGCCTCTTTTTTTAATTTTTTTTAAATTTTTTTTAATGATGATCACGAGTAAAGTCTCTAAAAAGTTGAATGACTATATGGTTACAAAATGAAATTTCCACGGAAGAGAAAAATTTAAAGTGACATTTTACTGATGTGATGGAAAGAGAAAATGCTGACATGATTGTCATTTAACCTTTTTAATCAGTTAACCTTCTATCACCAGTTATGGTGAACAAGACTACAAGATCATTAAAGTTTGATGATTGTTTAGTTACATATTAAAGTTCGGTGACCATGTTGAAAATGAGAATATAGTTGGATGATCGTTGGTGAAATTTACTTCACAACAATGACTCATTTAAATAACCAAAAGAAAACTTATTTAAGAAATGGATACCTTTTGTCAAAATGTCAACCTTTGTTGTATCCTGTTGTTCGTGAACCTGCTTGTTAAATCCAGGAAAATATTATATTGAGAGAAACAAAGCCATACCTGATGAGATAACAGAATGGAAAAAAGATAGGACATTTCTTAATAGAATAAGTCAAAAACAAAAGATAGGCCATTTTGAATGGAATAGGTTTAGAGGAGATAGTTCTTACATTAAATTAAGTTAGAAAGAAAGCCCAGTAGGTCCAGCAAAGTCATAGACACAAACTTTCAACATTATATCTAAACTACAATGGAAAGATAGTTATTTGCATTAAACACCCAAAATGTACAATATGCTATCTCAATTGTTATTTAAGGTTTTTTGCCATCTTATGATTATTATGTCTCTTCAAAAGCCTATGATTTCAATCCAATGTAAAGATTCCGATATGCTACGTCATAATAACTTTAACAAATTGAAGATCTAAGATTATATGGTTACAAACCTTAAAGAATTTAAAGTGATCAAATAAATAGTTCGCCATTTTTTTAGGGTAAACAAATAGTTCACTATTGAGGGCAAATAAGGTACAAACTTCCCATTTGATCTGCAATAAGTACAACCTAAATTTGCTAATAATTTAGTTCATTTTTTTCCGTTGTTCACATAATGGTGTAAAAATCTAATGAACTAAAATAAAAAAAATATTCATACACCAATACAAAAAGTAAGTGCTGATATTTAAAATTTTGATATTTTAGCTATATGGCTCAAATAAGCTGAGAGTAATGCCCAGTCCCACTTTCAGATCCAAAACTAAGTTCAACTTTAAAAATGCAGAGCCACTAATTCCCAATTATCATCCACTCAAAAAAAGGTAGACCCTCAGCCCCATATTACATATGTCTAGCAGCTAGAGAGGTGCGAGGGAAGCCAAGAAATGGTGAAAAATCTCTCAGTCCCTGTCAACAACAAAATAAGTGGATACGATGATCTATATCAAATCTGTCTGGAAGGCTGCAACAGAGATGAAGCCGAAGAGGATCACCAAAGCTTCCTTCGTCTCCCTGACCATTGTAGTTCCTTGACCCATACTTAAGAACAGTGTTGTCAAACACGTAAAATGAACACGACACGGAGCAGCCGGAAAAACACGAAATCATAGAGACGTATCACGACATTGCTGATTCTACCAAAAAACTAATTTATGTATTAACTCACATAAACCCAAATAATATATGACATTTTTTTAAATGAAGCAGAATTTTCAACTTGAAATTATAAAACCATCAACCAAGTTGAAATAACAAATTGTCAACAACAACAACAACAACAGAGCCTTATCCCACTAGGTGGGGTCGGCTAAAATAACAAATTGTCAAATGATCATATATACATATTAAAAACATTAATTTAATATATATATACATATTCAAAATACTAATTTATGAAAATTTAACATATCGAAAAATTGTAATAATAACAGCAATTAACACATCAATAAATAATTTTATTATTAATTAATAAAAATTAACAGAACAATAAATTCAGAAAATTAACACGATCAGAATAACAACAGAAATTAGTGATTCCATTTCATTAAACAAATATTAATAATACCAAAAATGTTTTCTATTCATAATATATAAAGGGAGCCCGCCCAAGCCCAGGGAACAGGGGTCTCGTGAGAAAGAAAACTGCTCGCATGAGAAAAAGAGAAAGAAAGAAAGAGAGAGGGAGAGGGAGAGAAAGAGAAAGAGAAAGAGAAAGGAAGAGGGAGAGAATTTTTAACTCTTGGTAAATATGATTAGGGGACTCAAGTGGCCCCACTACATATGTAGCCATAACCATAGCCATACCCACTACGCAACAGGTAGGATAATCTGTCCAAAGTGGCATACCTATGCATCATAGACTCATAGTACATATCTTAAGGAGACATATTAAAGTACATGGGATGTTCAATTTGTGTGAACCTAATAGATGATGATTCTCTCCTCAAAAGAAAAAAAAACAAGATGATTTTTGCAAATGGGTCACATGTTGATTTATTTCCCTAAACAATGTCAAAAATTTGAAGTATACCAATAGAAGTACTAAATATAAGATTCCACTACATATATTTGTAGTGTTGATACAATTCAAAAGATTAATGATAACATTTTTACATATGATCAAGGCCGGCCCAAGGCCCAAGCAGCTAAAGTTCTTGCTTGAGGCCCCCAATTATTTGAGGCTCCACAGTAATTAATTTATATTAATCATATTGAGCATATAATTATAAATATCTAAAGTAACAATCAACAAATTTGATACATTTTTTTAGGCTTCATAACTGCTCCAATCAATGCATATCACTTTTTTTCTCATTAATTGATTTCTTAATTAATGAGGATCTTAATTGACTTTCTCTCTTTATAGGTTCATCTACTCAAATATTTTTTAATGCTCCTTCAAATTTGACAAGCAATCCAAAATTAATTATTTGATATCTTGTCTTAAAATATCACAATGTTCTTAATCTTTTTCCTAAGACATTTATGGCCAAAAATTTGAAAGTATGTTAACTTGTTTTTATTTACACTCCAACTTTTTCAGAAAATAATTCAGATCAAGGGTGAAGATCTCCTCTAGAATCATATTGCTTTATTTTTTCAAACTTTCCTAACTCATTTGAGCACATCCACGTCATATCGTTCCAACTCTCTTCTCTATTTATTTTTTTATTTAGGTAATAAATATACATATTACATATTTTTGCGAATGATATATATATATATATATATATCTAGAAATTATTAATCTGATTATTCAAAATTTTAAAAAAGAATTGAATCTTTGTTGAATTTCAAAAGGGAACTCTAGAGAAATTCTTTGTTATAAAATGTTTCAAGAATGTATAAATGTCACAAGAAAATTCTTCTTTAGAATTTTTTATTTAAGATCAACAATGCTCAATAAAGATTGAATGACATAGCTACCTTATCAACAGGAAAAGAAATACTAAGAGAATTGAGTTATAAAATCTTATTAATAATTTTGCATCTAAAAAAGGTTTAAAAAAATTAAATTTAAATAAATATTTAAATTTAGGAGAAAAATGTGTGTTGTGATTATGTAAACTATTTAATGAGATTTTACGGTCGAAAAAGATGCCTGACGATTGGAGATTAAGTACATTAGTTCATATTTACAAAAATAAAGGGGATATTCAGAATTGTGCAAATTATAGAGGGATTAAACTTATGAGTCACACAATGAAATTATGGGAAAAAGTGATTGAGCATAAATTGAGAATGGAGACTAGTATTTCTGAGAGACAATTTGAGTTCATGTCAGGAAGACCCACTACAGAGGCGATTTATTTACTAAGGGGGATGATGGAGAAGTATCGAAGTAGGAGAAAAGACTTATATATGACTTTCATTGACTTAGAGAAGGCGTATGATCGGGTACCAAGGGATGTACTTTGGAAAGCCTTGCAAAAGAAGAGGGTAAGTGTTGCCTACATTAAGATAATACAAGATATGTACGATGGGGTATTGACTAGGGTTAGGACACCCGGAGGTGAGACAAATGAATTTTGTATAGGAATTGGCTTACATCAAGGATCAGCTTTAAGCCCGTATCTATTTAACTTAGTTATCGATGCTATAACCGAGAGTATCACAGAGGAGGTACCTAAGTGCATGCTATTTGCGGATGATATACTATTCTCAGTGGAGTATGCCAACGACATGCCCGGGTCTGGCTTCGCCCCTCTTGCACAGGGCAGGAGATGGCGCGGAGAGGAGGAGGCCGCGAACGTCGGGGAGACGGCGTGGAACATGCGTGGGGTTTCCCGGGCGAAGGGCTCTTTGCTCAGGTTCATGAAGGAGGAGATCCCTGGGGTAACGTCCCCCATGGTGTACGTGGCAATGATGTTCAGCTGGTTCGCTTGGCATGTCGAGGATCACGAGTTGCACAGCTTAAACTACCTGCATATGGGTTCAGGAAAGACGTGGTATGGGGTACCTAGGGATGTTGGGCTTGCATTTGAGGATGTTGTTCGAATGCACGGCTATGGCGGGGAAGTGAACCCTCTGAGTAAGTCTGTTTCCATCTACATTTATAGTTTACTTACGTCAGATTCTGCTTAGTTCTCCTAAGTCCTATCTGGTTGATGAATTATAAATTTTAGAGATCCAGTGAAAAACACCAATATGTCTTCAATCATGGAGGTATTGTAGATGATTGAACTGTGAAATCATGTGCAGTCCTTTTGTTAGAAGGAAAATCATGTGCAGTTTTGAGAAGGCAAAGATGTTTTTGGTGAATAAAATTTATTTCTTGACACAGGAAAACTTATATGCTATACATAACTGAGTAGCTGAGTTTGGTTTGTTACCTCTTCATGACGAATGATATGTGAATTTTCATAAAAATGACTTCAGGGACTTTGTTAGCCTCCTCCATTTGCCACTTTCATAATGTGGTCTCAATGATGGCTGTAGAATAGAGATGGAAATCGGAACTCTTTGGCTGACTATCCCATTTCTTCAGTTGTTTTTGGAGAGGAGTCACAAGAGTAAACAGGTTTTTGAGTTCTTTGGTCTTTCTTTTAGACAAGAGTCGCAAGAGTAAAAAGGCCCTTGAGAGAGTGTGGTTGTGTTGTAGTGTAGTGTAGCCCAAATGGCTTCGAGATCAATTACCACTTTGAGACGTCTTATGCCCTGTTATTTTAATTTATTTTCCTTGCCGGTCCCAAGCCCCCGGATAAAGGAGGAGGGTTGTGTTAGGCCCCGACAGCCAGCGTAAAATTCTGTCGAATCTTATGAACATGGATCAACGAATTGGCGTCGTATGATCCATGTAGCCGACCCCACCTAGTGGGATAAGGTTTTGTTGTTGTTGTTGTTGTTGTATAGTACTTTTAGCGGATTCAAGAGAAGAGATTAATACAAAATTGGAAATATGGAGAAATACGTTGGAGTCAAAGGGTTTTCGTTTAAGTAGGAATAAAACAGAATATATGCATAGCAATTTCACAAATAAACAACTTAGAGACGATTTGGAAGTTAGACTAGGGGAGGATATAATTCCTCAAGTGACAAAGTTTAAATATTTAGGATCAATTGTAAGACAAGATGGTAAGATTGATGACGATGTTAATCATAGAATTTAAGTTGGTTGGTGTAAGTGGAGGAAAGCCACTGGAGTTCTTTGTGATAGAAAAGTACCCAATAAAGTTAACGGAAAATTTTATCGTACTGCTATAAGACCGGCAGTGCTATGTGGCAGTGAATGTTGGGCTATGAAGGGACAACATGAACGTAAAGTGGGGGTAGCCGAAATGAGGATGTTGAGATGGATGTGTGGTCATACAAGATTAGATAAGATTAGGAATGACCATATACGTGAACGAGTCGGAGTGGCTCCTATTAGTGCGAAAATGGTAGAGAATCGTTTGAGATGGTTTGGTCATGTTCGGAGAAGACCATTAGATGCGCCAGTAAGAAGAGTAGATCAAATAATCTGGAGTCCGATTAAAAGAGGGAGAGGGAGGCCAAGGCGGACACTTGACGAACTAATAGAGCAAGAACTATTGGTGAATAATATACCGAAAGTTTTGATTACTAATAGAGCGGAATGACGTCGTATGATCCATGTAGCCGACCCCACCTAGTGGGATAAGGCTTTGTTGTTGTAAATATTTTTTTATTATATAAAAGGCCTCATCGTATAATAGGCCTCTTCATGCCTTGAACTGGCCCTGCATATGATCATAAATGAAACTAATAAAAACACTCCTTTGACTTCATGGCTTCAAGAAAATCTTTATCACCCAGCTTCATAGTAGAAAAAAACTAAAAAGGAAAGGAGCAAAAATAAAAAATAAAATAAAAGAAGAAGATAAAGCTAGCAATGAAAAGACCTTGCCTCGATTACACGATGAACAATTGGAATCGCACGCCCCTAAAAATAATAAGAAACATAACTCAATTGATAATAAAGGAACTTTTGAAAACTTCATAAAGGAAAAGAAACATGGACTGGAACATTAACAAAGTATTTCGTACACACTTTGCTCCTATTTTATGGAATGAACAAAAGAAAATAAGCACTATCTAGTTTCCACACATTTTCAGTGTGATCATATCAGCTACAAGGACACAATATGATTGACTTCTATAAAGATTAGGGATACAATTATACCGCTACTCTATGAATTCAAAATAGAAAACTAACTACAATGGAATTCCAGGTGACTGTTTTGTGTCACTGTAAAATAGCTGACCCCCTTAATCTTTCCTTTCAACAATAGGAACATATATATATATATATATATACATATATATATATATATATATTTTGCATCTTATAATAACATTTCTCCCTCTTAATAGATAACTATTTGCTGCCAATGGTGGATTGCATCTCATCTCAAATATAGGTGTTTGTTGGATTTCAACCAATGTAAACCATAAATTTTATACACAATATAGGTACACAAGAAATCTTTTCTATTTATCCTACAAATTATACCAGATATTAACAAGACACATTGTATTGGTAAAATTTAGCTTGCATAAATTTTAAAGAATGACATTTCGTGTAATGGAAATACTAAGTTGGAAAACATTAATAGTCTATATGTCCAATATGATATAAATGTAAAGGTTGTCAAAACTGAGATACAATGTATATTATTTGTTATTAGAAATTAAGAATCATGGAAGTCGCATATAACTACATGATTTCACTAATATATGCATGATACTAGAGTAAAAGAAAGGAAATGACTCACATCAATATTGAAAACAACTATCTCTCCAGCTTGAATAGGATCCTTACTCATGTGCAAGAACAGAATATCACCCTGCAATGATGACAAATGCAAAAAAAGTTAATCTTGCCATACCAAGCATCAGATATCATGAAAAAAATATGAGTTAAACCTTAAACAAAAACTTCAACTTTATCGATCTGTTGCTTAAATGGAAAAGGGAAAGAAACAAACAATATCATCAGGTTTGGTGAATGGGTGTGGTCTACAAAACAGAGTAGGCATCCACTTTCTAGAGATGTGAAATTAGAGATGATAATTGAATTTTCAGCAGAGTGTGCTGCACCTTAGAATGAAGTCCTTTGATACTGCAATATGGCTTATATATACAGAGTCTTGTATCTGTAATAGCTGACACCTCAAGGCCTCAGAGATGCAAGGTATCGTGGTACATGCTTATATAGTTATATTGTTCCATCAACACAGACCACTCTTTAGTTTCTTGTGTCGCAATCACATCAGGGCATTGTGTTAGGCTTTTCATTCTTTAAGTGCTCTTATGCCTCAAGGAGGAAACTAAAGGTTGCTAAGGGTTTAAGCATAGATCCCTAAGTTAACTATGTTCATCTATCCTTATGGGAACTTCCCATTAAATGACAATGTGAGATACTGGATGAAGATACGAGATGGAGCTGGAGAGTGCAGAATGTTAAGGATAAGAGTCTAAAAGCTTGACGGTTTCAATTATCCTTCAATGTTCTTCTACTTGGCTAATGTCACTTTCAGGATGTGATTATTGCTTCTAATGTCAGGAATACAATCTAAAAATGTTGGCAGAGTGGAGACCGGCAATGCTATTGCGTTTACAATAAATATCTTTCTTTTTCTGACAAAGTTTGGTATTAGCCTCAGTCTTCGTCCTATGCAAGTCACTTGTTTGGTACGTAGACTTGGCTATCAAAACATAATGTATATTTCTTTCTGAATAGCCCTGAAATTAGTGTTCCAACACCTCTATAAAAATTGTTATCGATCTTTAAACTAGAAATTAACCAACATCACTACAATTTTCACCGAAACTAATTCACCAATCAAAAGAAAAGAAGAAATTGAAGAGAACAATGAGAAGTCACCTTCTTGAAACCAGGTTCCATGCTGCCAGAAAGCACAACAATGACCGGTGACTGGCTTCCACTCATGCATAACAACCCCTTCCACATGATCAACGCAAAAGTCAAGAACATTCCTGTAAAGAAGAACAAAAAAAATCACAAACAGAAAAAAAAACAATACTATTGCCAGACAACCAAATTTGACGAAGACGGCGCACCGAGGGTCACTATCTGAGTGAGGACTTGACGAATCGGTAAGGATCTGATGGAGTTCACGGCGTCTGCAAAACTCTCCATCTTCTTCCTTCTTCCTTGTCGTTCTTCTTAACTTCTATTCAATTCAGCACGGCTGGAAATTCTTCTTTAAAGTGCTGGAAACGAAATTCGAAGACGAGAAGGACGATGACACACCTGCAAAATGTTCTTTTTTTCCTGCGTCAAGAATGATTTCGCCGTCTTGTGTGAAGCTAATAGATCAGACCCCTTGATGTCGACGGGAAACTTGTCTTCTACTTTTCTACACTCGATCCCTTCTTCTTCTTCTGCAATTCCTCACCGGGGGTTGCTTTCGCCGATGCGAAAGCTTGGGGTTGTGCGCGACCCGATGACGCTTTTTTTTCCTTTTCCGGTGGCGTTTCGCCCGGCGGGTGACTTGGGAGACGAAACGAGACCTCGACGTTTACGAGAGCGCTCTCTCTTGAATTGAATTTTTTTTTATTTATTTTCCTCCCTTTTTCCTAAAGAGACGGCTGACGAGTTTTCCTTTAAACTACCATGTCAAACGACGATATTGTCCCTCATTGCGTGAGAAAATTATACCGCATACGTTTTTTCTACGACAAAAAGTGCGCGGCTAAATTAGTCATTGGAGTGCCTAAAAGGGATGCATACGTGGCACGGCGTTATAGGTTGCCTTGCGTAATATATATTGCATTTTAATTTTTTTAAAAAAATGTTGAGGCGGGTTGCGGCCACGGTGGCACGCAAAGGTTTATAATTTGAGTGAATTACATTAAAAGTTTTTTTATTTTTTTGCATAAAAGTTACGAAATTTGAGTTTGTTTTCAAATTTAATCTCAACTTCTAACTTTACGTAAAAAGTCATAAATTATAATTTTATTTTCAATTTTAGCTTAAATCTCTATTTAAAATTTATAAATTAGTTATAATATAGTTTATTATTATATTTTATTAAAAATAATAATTCAACGAACACTGTATAAATAAGTTGTAAAAGTAAAAGGGTAAAAATTAAAATAATTTTTTACAATTCGATAGTAAATTAGTTTAAATGTTAGCTTATTTCATAATTAGATAAAATAAGATCGTAGAGATATAAAACAATAATAGTTCAAACTAATTTATTATCAAAGTTGTAAAAAGTATTCAAATTTCATCTTTTTTTTATAACTTGTGTATGTGATGATCAATGAATCATTATCTTTAATAGAAATATAATAATATACCATATTTATAATCAATTTAATATTTTTAAAATAAAAGTTTTGACTAAGTTCGAGGATTAAATTAAAGTTCATAATTTTTTACGCAAAAGTAGAAGTTTAAGCTGAATTTGGCAACAAACTTAAAATTCATGTACACAAAAATAAAAGTTCATGTTAGATTCTAAAATATAACCAAATTTTATGTTTTCTTATGCAATTTACGCTTATTTATATATCAATCAATGGTCAATGGCTGTTTGCTAACTTTTAAATTTATAAATATAAAAGTATTACTCTTACCCTTAAGTTTTACAATACCCATTAATATATTTAATTTAATTTGGTATCATAAGGAAACTAAATGTAAAATGAAATTCTTGTTAAAAAAATAATTTTTGTATTAGCTATTCACGTATAGGATTGAAAAAGGATCAAATGACCCTTTTGAATACGATTAGTCCGAGGGGAAAAAAGAAAGTGAATCTGGTGTTGATTACCTTAAGCTTTGTTACTATCAGATTAATCTTGTTTAATTGAGAATTATAACTTAAAAATGTTTCTCAATTTCCAGGAATTTGAACCAGACAAAATGACTTCGTTATCTTGAAATTTTGATATGTTCTCCTTCATTTCTATCTACAACAAATTATGCAAGTGCACATACAGTAATGCTAGTAAAAGGGCATCAAATTCTAGCAAAATGACTTCGTTATGCATAATTGGAATGCTCCCAAAATCGATTCTTGCCACATGACAAAGATCGCTCTTAGGGTTATCTGGGAACTGTGAGGGCATGATAGATGTCAGTGTTTGAAAGTGTGTTATATTGGAATGCATTTGGTAATATTAGATTCCGAAGGTAATCAGATTTTTGTCAAATAAGTCAATATCGTTTCTTTAAAAATGAGGAGTAATCTCATATTCCAATTTTCATCTCAAATTCTAATGACTCTTTTTGTACTATACATTCCAACTCAAACCAAAATCAAACATAGTTATATTTTATGTTCTAAAATGTAATTCCAAATTATCATATTCTTTGGAATGCTAGGATTCCAAGGAAAAGATCAATTAGACAACAAAATACACCCTTAGAGACATTACTAGAACACTAAACTTTGACTAGTACATTAACTATACTCACCAACAAACATGACATACAACAAAGATTACAAAGTGTAATATAAAATGATAGAAAATGAGAATACAAGATTAATTAAATGCGAAAGTTTAAAAGTTTAATACATAAATGCACATCTTATTTGATGGATAATGTGAATATACAAAATAAAATACATAAAGGTTCCTTTGTTCATGTGCAAAAATAGTCACTCAAGAATCATCATCATACACCTCATAGATGAATTAGATGAAAAAGAAGCAATTATTCCATGAGCTTTATAGTTCAATGTGGGTAAACACTAATAATATACAATGAATAATTTTTAATTTAAAAGAAACTGGTAAATCTTGATGAGAGGCATAACTTTGCAAGAAATAAAAGTAAGCTATCAATAATAACATTTGAGAAGAATAATCAACAAGAGACTAAATAATGAGATTTATATTGGGATTCTATCATACAATGATTCGATTACAATGTATAATACAATATATACAATGTTTTTATAATGATGTCCAATGATGATAGTAATTCATTCAGTCTATGATTGAATAATAATGGTCAATGATGATGGTAAATAGTGGTTCAATAATCAATGAGAATGAAAAATAGTATTTCGATAACAATGATCAATGACGATGAAAAATAATGATTAGGCAATCATGTTCAACGATAATAATTATTTAATAATACATGTGATTTTGATTAGTGACTTTGCGATTTCTCATACTTTCATTATTAACGGACATGTCTTTTATGAAATATATGGATTCTAGAACTATTCAACTAGAGTAATCTAGGAACTCTTCTAAGAAGGCAAGTGGATATGTGAGTGACCGATTTCTTGGTTAAGGTTAGTGGACTCTTAGTACTATAATCATCTAAGAAAAACATACACAACTCCTACCTAATCCACTACAAGGAGACGAGTACAAAACATTTAGGCAGCAAAGACTCAATGCTCACTAAAGGCAAGATAATCCAAAAGTATGTAACGTGATCTACCTTCTTAACAAAGCAATTTTTATCATGCATGGCTGTAACAAACGACAAAGAAGTGATAAAAAAAGAGAATCAACAATCAGATTTGAATTGGGAACGGCCAGCAGGGATGAGAAACAAAGGTTAAAAAGAAATCAAAGCCCAATAGGAGTCCTATGCTTTAAAAACAATTTAAGCCCTAACTCTTTTCTTTTCCTTCTCAACACACGAAATTTTCTCTCCTCCCCTGTTGCAGCTGGTGCACGACCTGATCAGAGGTGTCTTCCTCTCTTGTCCCAAATTGCAAGTCGTGCAGAGACCCTTCTCTCTCCTATCATCTTCCGGGTTCTGTCCTTCTTATGCCCTTGCTGGAATTTTTGTAGAGGGCGGCCGAGAGGAAGAACATGGAGGAAATAGGGGGCATCGTTAATCAAATTTTGACAAACGAAAGGAGGGATTATTTGCGAACAGAGGTGGGTGAATCGAAATCACCTTACATGTCCTCTGAATTGTTCCAATTCATGCCCTAATCGATGTGAAAAGAAAAGAAAAGGATCAAGGCTTAAGTTATCATTTTAATTGTTTGATTTCTTGAATTCTTTGATTGGTTGATTATTTGCATGCATAATTTATTTTCTGTTGTTCTATTGTTGTGTGATTGATTTGCTAGGAGATAGAAACTAGGTTAGGTTGAGCTTGCATCGAAGAATTGATGAAATTCGAAAGTCTGCAACTTTTATGGACGCCGACCGGTCGACCGGTCTGCAGGCATTGCCAGCAACCGATCGACCGATAACATGCCTACAGCCGATCTCGACATATGTCGTCCGATCGACCGATCCCTGCCTACCGATCGACCGTTCAACTGAACGGACCAACCGCTCTGAATTATCCACTGGTCGACCGATCTTAATAGATTGGTCGACCGACCCAAAGACAACCGGTCGACCGTTCCCCTGAACCGGTCGACCGACCCGAAGACAACCGGTCGACCGTTCCCTTGAACCGGTCGACCGATTTTCAGAAACCTTTTTATTAGCTTTATTAATTATTTCCCTTTTTATCCCAATATTACATATATATATAGTTTATCCTATTTTTCTAACCCCATAGAGATTTATCCTTAAGTTTCAAGATCTGTTCTTTTATTAATCTTATCGAATCCATTGAACAAAGAACAAAGAGCCACAAGTTGTTAAAAATGATTAATAAGTTCAGCTGAAAGATAAATCATGGGTTGCCAGTCCAAGCTAAGTGCAGCAAGATAAGGGTAGCTCCCTTGGTCATGGTTTGATCACACACTAATCCGCACAAGGCTGTATCGTTTGCTCGGTATACCCCAAGAATTAAAGGCACATAAAGTCACCCTGATTCTAATAATGATTCAAGATCAAGAAGCATGTTTAAATCAGGTCAAGTATGCCATGCTTCCAAGTTTACTAAAACATCATCTGATACTCATGATTCATGATATATATACTGATTCTTACTCTTATTCTTATTATGATCTATGACCTTGACATGTTATCCTTTCACATTCAAGTTAAGCATGATTATTTACCGCTAATTTTTATATTCATGTCATGCATTGTATATCACGTGATTCCCCACTAGGTTGTAAAGCTTACGGGAGGACCTCCTCCCCTATGTTTGATTTTCACAGGACCAGGTCAGTGACTAGGTGGAGTAGGTGTGTGGTGACGAACCTCTAGCGGCAAGACAACACATGAACTACATGGTTTTTTAGATTGTCTTTTAGTTTTCTTTACCTTCCGCATTATAGATTCATGATGTAAAACCTATTTTTTTAGAAATGTTATAGCCACTTTTAGACTTCCGCAAAGTAAAGTTATCATTTTATTTTTCTTTATTTTTTTATTATTCTTTCTTCCGCTGAAGTGTCTCGGTTCTTGACCGAGATATGGTCAATATTATGGTCAAAGTCATAGCATATCGTAACGTTTTCAGATTGATCTTCGCCACATGGCGGGGGTCGATTTGGGGCCGTTACAATGGCCATGCTGGCACATAACCCATGACTCGAAGGAGTAATAGAAATTCACTTTACTTTCTTATAACTTCGTTAAATTAGGACATTATGAAGACCATGCTATCATTATTGGCATAGTACATGATATGAGTATGACTGTATGAGAATCTCACCAGGCAATCAATTATAAAGGGCCAAAGAAGGGGGCTAAATTAGGGTATTTAACCACCCTTTATCAAAATGTACACCATAACAAGTGAAACAACACATTCAAACGTCTAGCATAACAAAACCTATTTTACAGCATTACGACCAATGTTATTAAGGCCGAACCGGACTGGCCTGTAGTCAGATCGATCCGATTGACCACCAAGACGGTCCATTGCAAGGCTCAAAATCAAACCTAGAATTGAACCGAATTGAACTAGTTAAGACCGATAAAAAAAGGGTAAAAATGGGAAAAAATCGAGTTGAGCCAACAAAATTTTTTATTTTTTTTTGTTAAAAAATAATTTTATAAACTTTATTATTATAAATTTGAAAAATATCCAACGATGGACTTTCTCCGTAAAGAATCACATTGACCTCCTTATCTCTTCCTTTATTTATAGTTGTCCCTTTACTCTCATATTGCTACTATTAGCAATATGGGACTATGTTTGTAGTTTGTATACCTTACTTGTTCTTTTGTCCTTCATTTAGTTTAAAATTTATTAAACTTTGAACTTTGACTTATGAGTTATAATTTTATTCATTTTATAATATCATAAATGTATATTATAATATATAAGTTAATTATTTCTTTATTTATTATATTATATATAATATTTATTATATTAGATAAATTAATTAGAAATGAATGGTCCAAACTTCTTTGTCATATGTATAATATACGACAAAACTATAACATACATATAGTATAGTATAGTATAGTATATGTAGAATTAATATATACAATTAATATGTATATATATATATATAATTTATTTTTTTTAATTTAATATGTAATAAGTTCAAATTTGATAAACCATTAATTATACTATATATTTATTTGTATAATATATAATCTTTTCACAGTATTTTGGAAAAAAATACTTATTTATTGCTTCTAACATAAAAAAAACAAAGATATGAAACACAAAAAAAAAAAATAAAGAATAGAAAATTTATATATAATAATCAAATTCAATAAAATTTTCATTTATTAAGTGTGTAATAATTTTAACATCAAATCTTATATTAAATTTTATAATTTATTATTGTTATTTTTTGTATAATTACATTTCGATATTGGTATATAATCAAAATATATATATCTTAATTTAGTATACCATATTAAATTCAATATTTTATTACTATCCGGTCCGACCGACTAGTCCAATCGGTTCGACCTGAAACGGATGTCTGACCGGATCGTTATCCGGTCCAGTCCTAACAACATTGATTACAACACTATAATGGCACCATACTACCAATTGCTAAAAAGCTTGTGTTACAACATTTGATCAGTGCATAATATGGGTTTGAAACCATGACAGAGAACTAGAATTGGGTCAAATTAAGACATCATGTCATGCTCTTAGCTCAAGGTCCTTAATAATCAAAACTAAGGTACAAAACTAATACTTCCACATATGATTAAACAAGATATTTCATCCATTGGCAAATGATTTGATTTTATAAAAACTATGAAATGATTCCACTACATGAAATTTTTCATTAGCAACGCAGAAAGGCAGCGCTAAATCGTGGCTAGAAACTTAGCCACACATTAGTGTCGACACGATGTCACAATATCGAGATGCCGACTTTCGGTAGTTGTTAGTGTGGCCATAAGGACTTGAGCGACGCTACTAGCATCACATGTCTACGCTACTCCGACGTTATAATGGCGCGAAAAGTCTCATTGCGAAATAATAAAATGAGACGCTACATCAATGCTAATGCAACACTAGTATAGTCGACTCTAGCTCAATGCCATGTTGACACTAATGCAGGCGCTAATATGGCGCTAAGACAATACCCAATGGGTTTTTTTTTGCCATAGAGCATGCACTACATTGATGCTAAAGCATTTGTAAACTCGACATTAAGCTGTAGCGATGATAAAGGTAATGCTAACATGATTTCAAATGGAATCTCTACAGGCCGCTAAAGTGGCGCTAAATTGTGCGACGCTAAAGTGACACTAAGTACGATATGTTTTCGTAACAATCTAAGTATTCATAACAATAAGTAATAAAGAGTAATGCATATAAAAAACTAATAAACATCACAAAAGTGTTAATAATATAACAAAATCATATCAAACATCACAATAGGCATCAAAAGTTTTTATCCTAAATTATTATTGTCATCTTTCCTGACATTCGACGCGTCATACTCGATCCTTGCCCTCGTGGGGGCTGGATCTACAGTAGGAGAAAGCTCTGAATCGCCTGCAAGATGGGAGCCAGATGCTGAGGAAGCTGCTGAGAAAGCTGTTCCGAGATAAGTCCTGAGAAAGCTGTTCCGAGATAAGTCCCTGATGTTGGTCAATGTCAGCTCATGTGCGATAGATGAAATTGAAGTAGGCATGCCTTTTGCATATCCTCCGAGCCTTCTAGGAACATGAGCGGCTGTTTATAAGAGGTATCCTCCTTGTGTCATGCCGGCCAAATAGTAGCATTCTCTGCAAAGTAGAAAATTATATAACCATATAAATATTAAAAATCATATAAATTCTATAGCACTAAAATCCATATAACCATATAAAGTATTATATAACATTAAAAACATGAATCATTTACGAGATACGTTACATAGTGGCTGAATACTAGGATTATTTCTGTACTTCTCGGTCATCTTCTCAGTTGCACATTTGAAAAAGCATTTACACTAATGCAAACAACTAAATGAACATGCCATCAGACTTATCAAAACTCTATGGGCAGTGGATGTGACCAAATCGCTTTTCCTGCTCTTATGTGTGGCCTCGTAGACCGCACAAAACTTGACATGATCACATTCTTTTTCTTCCTACAACAAAATTTCAAATTTTACAAAATAAGTAAGTATAAGATATAAAAGTTTGATTATTTGATTTTATATCTACATTTAGTGATGTTTAACGGATCAGACGGCTTCTAATAGGCCTAGTCAATCGGGCTTTGATCGGATATCGAACGGACCTAGCTGGTTCATTATGTTATCAGTCAGGCACCAGGATGTCTAATAAGCTTCTAAGACTATCCTTCCTGTCAACGGACGGGCCGATAAATGGAAGGACTGGACAAGCCCACTAAAGCATTTTAATTCTTCATAATTTTTAGCAAAACTTTCAATTATGGAGTATAACTATTTTATTTCTGTATTAGTAAATTATGCCATAATAATTTTTCTTTGAATTTGAAGTTTATGAAGCCTCATTTTATGGTGGTTGCCACAAAATTCGTCAGCATATAATCACGATAAAAATTAGTCTTAATCATTATGAACTGTAAATTCCATAAAATCCTTTCATCATCAATTCTTGGAATTAACTCATATACACCGTATGCTATGCAGTACAATATTAATGGGATTCTCTCTGGCAGCATATCAACATATTAATTCATGATACTACCATGCAGTCTAATATTATTGAGATTCTCTCCATCATGGTAATTAATTATTCAGGATGCTATAAGATTCATTTATATATTTTATTAATATCAAATCAGTATTATTATGTAACTAATATATTAACTGGTTAATGGATGGATTATCGAACAGTTTGTTAATTATTGGATGGGTAGCGGACAGATATCGGATTATCCATATTGGGCAAACGGCTAAAATATTTAGTTTGGCCTTATACAAGCCTAGGCCCATTAAAAAAACAAACGGGCCTAGGTTCGGACCTGGATGGGATAACCCATTATATGGGTCGGGTTGTCCAATTAACACCACTATCTATATTACCATGCGCCACCGATGCTCATCAAATTGAATTGACCCCCCTATGTGGATGTGGGCGTCGGGCTTTGAAAGTCTATTAACTTTTACCTTTTCAGACTTTCTCTATCATTCTTCATCTATCTTGTATCAACATCAAATACTTAGACTTTATAAAATTATAAATTAAATAAAAATAATTCAAATGTAAACTTACTTACCACTTCCTATATGATAATTTTTAAGCTGGGCACCTAATATGTCTTAGAGCATTTTTATATGCCCTACTCTAAATTGTGGTCAGCGGATGTGACGACCTTATGAAACTTATATAGGAGATTTCGGAGGCGTTTCGCAGCCACCTCCTCAAAGCATCTCCAAACTAAGCTCAGGACGAAATTGATTTACTTCCTAAAAAATATTATAAAAGTTAGTAATTTAAAAATAATATAAAACAAATTATATAACACAAAAAAAGATCATACGGTAAATGCCCGAAAGATGTCATCCTGCACTTTAATTGGGACATCTTTTCACGATTCTGTCGCCTTGCGGCAAGTGGGTAAGTATAAGAGCACTATATGGTAGAGACGAATATGAAAGTTATTTTGCATTTTATAAAGATGAATTAATTTTGTAATTATATGTAATAAAATTTATAGAACTTATTTAACTTTCGACCGAGCAATGTTGTTGACGGTGGCCACCCCATTATCATATAATCCCTCTTCTTCTGCCGAAGAGGAATCATCATCCGCTGTAACTGGGGTAAACTAAGAAGGTTTGTCATGATTGACGACCCTTGGTATAGAATAAAGCATTAGTGTAATATCAAATTAAAATAATGATAATTTATATGTATACAGTAAAGTTCTCACCTCGTGTGATATCTACCGTTGTCAGATCCGTGATAGTCCGCTCATCAAAATGTGATGATCTTCTTGCTTGTCTCATCAGCCATGTAGCAACTAGCATCATATGAATAAGAAATTATTGATGTAATTACATGACAATGATAATAATAATAATAATAATAATAATAATAATAATAATAATAATAATAATAATAATAATAATAATAATAATAATAATAATAATAATAATAATAATAATAATAATAATAATAATAATAATAATAATAATAATATCACCTAGCATAATTTATTGGTCACCATCATGTGGTCATGTGGAGTGGAGGCCAAAATGTGGAGAAGCATCCATCACTCTTGACGGTGGCATAGCTAGAAAATAGTTGTAATTGTAGTTAAAACAATTACATGTATTTTAATTAAATACACAGAAAATAACCTGGGTTGATGCGTCGATCGTCGTCGTGCGATCGAGACGACCCACTAATGGACTGCCTGCTATGTGATGCTCTGACTATTTGCCCCATTGCTGGTGGAGGAACTATCACCATAAGAAAATAGTTAAAATAGTTGCACGTAGAAGATATATTAAATATGCAAGAAATAACCTAGAGTGATACGTTGAGCGTCGTCCTATGTGAAAGATGATCCACCAATGGATCGCCTGCTATATGACGATCCAACTACGAGCCCCGTTGGTGGTGGAAAGCTGTCACCATGAAAAAATTAAATTAATTATTATTTGTCGAATATAAATAAGCTACATAATAAATTGATCACCTAGTGGTCAAGGTGGCTCACTCATAGGGAGTGAGCGTCGAAAAGAATGGGACGATACAAAAACTCGACCTCTAGTAATCATACCTTAAACAAATTATCAACTTCATGTTATTATTATATTTAATTCACAACAAGAAATTGATCAATTAGTGAGACACGTCAACAGTCTCTAATGCATCGCTAATTAGGCGCTGGACAAAGTAGCGATGCATTAGCGTCGACTTCGCGCCATAGGACCGGCGACGCAAATATTATGACGCTAATAGCATCGACTTTGTACCAACAGCCTCGACGACGCTAATAACGTCACAGTTGACGCTACTCCGACATTATAATGGCGCTATTAGTGGCTTGGCGAACCGACAGATAGAGTCGCTATTGTGACGCTAACGGAGCGCTGAAAGTCTCGACACTTAGGCGATGCTAATATGATGCTAAATGTAGACCTATTCTGACTCTAATATGACGTTAAAACAATCGCTAACATCATTTTCTTGCCGTCATTTGTGGCGCTAATTAGACGCTAATACGTCGCTAAAGTGGATACGTTTAGGCACCTAAATAACATTTACGGTTAAATTACACTTATACGTTTTACATTACCCTCAATCACATACATTTACAACCCTGCACATATACATTTCACATTACGCGCAATCACATACATTTCATCGATCAAATTGCATTTATAGTTAAATTACACTCATCACATACATTTAATCACTAAGTTATATTCTAATCACATACATCAGTATGATCTAAGAAGAAAATAGTTCTAATGTAATATATTAAATTACATTCTCTAATAGTTCTAATTTAATACAGGCGAAGGGGCCAAAGGTGCAGACTCCACTTCCTCGAGCAGCCTCTTGCCGGCCTCCGTGTCCCTCACGGCCATGTGCAGTCTGGAGAAGGGGTCGGGCCCATGGTAGCCACTTCCGCCGCTGTTGTCATTGTTCCCTTGCCGTGTTCCCCCACAGCCTCTACATCGTCACGCTCGGGTCACCATCATCACTATTGCATTCCGAAGGCAAGGGAGGTGGACGTCGGCATCTCGTGAGATCGGTTGTGGTGGCGATGGGCGCGAGACTGAGATCGGACGCTATCTTCCACTCCTCAGCAGCTGTCGGGGCCCGGGGTGCCTTCATCTTGGCCGTGAAACCTCTGGGGCTTGGAGGGGGCGTGGTGGAACATTCAGGATGGGTGAAACGAGGCATTCAACGATGAGAGGAGAGAACGATGATGACAGAGCCATTTTGACGATGTCCCCCTGGTCGCCACCCACTGCTCGACCTTTGGCGTTCGGCCTTCGGTGGTAGGAGGAAAGAGACACGGAAGAGAGAGACATGAAGGAGGAGGAGAAGGAGGGAGGAAGGAGCGGAGGTGGAGGAGAGAGACACGGAGGAGGAGGGTAGATAAAAGAAATCAGAGGAGGAGGAAAGAGACACGGGAGATGGTGGCTGTCGGATTAACACATAAGGAGGGTTAGAATTCGTTCTTCGACGGGCACACAGTTCACCAATAGCGACGCATTTTCTTTCGACGCTATTGAGTCACTAGTGGGGTGCCATTTTAATTCAATTCTGGTAGATAATCATTTATAATGTATGCCCTCTTTCGACGCTATTGAGTCACAGTTCACCAAAAGATAATCATTTATATCTTTTAACTCGTTTCACCCGATGCCCTCTTTACCTGATCGGCTGTCTCTCGATTTTCCATCGACATGGCATCCACGTGGCCATTTTCTCTCTCCTTCACACAAGTAGCCGTCTGACATGACAACTTAGCCTTCTCTCTCCTCCACGCGATGAGTTACTAATTCGTGTGATTCAATCGTCCTTCGCGTTCGCCATTTTGATTTTCTTGCAGGAGGTCGGCGGCTGTAGCGATCGGATCGGGGGCCACTTCTTCGGTGATCGCATTGTCATCTTTCCCTAAAGTCATTTCTTGTTGGCCGGCAACCCCTAGTATTGATTCGATGTGTTTCTACGCTGGCGGCCCACTAGGGTTCCAAAGCCCTAATATTCCTTGCCTCGAAGAATGGCATCGTGGAAGGCCGTAAGGAGGTGCGACCGTGGAGAAGAAGCAATCATTAGGACATCGTAGACGGAAAGTAACCCTAGCCATATGTTTTATGGCTGCCAAAATTTGGTGTGAGTTCCCAAATCTTTTTCCCCTTTTCGTTTGATTTTCGTTCGTGTTTTATTACTTGCAATTTCATTTTTTGACACTTTCAGAGGATTCAATGTTGTGACTACTTCGATTGGCTGGATCCATCCGTTGATACAAGAAGTGGGAAGATGATGAATGGCCTCTTGTGGAAGATCGAGAAGCTAGACCATGTGCTCGAGAAGGAGAAGGAAAGGAATCGACTATTGGAGGTACAAATAGAAGATCAAAGAGGTCATATTCGAAGATTGGAAACCAAAATTGAAGTTGAGAAGGCGAAATGTTATCAAATTTTGAAAAACATAATTGTATTTTGTTTAGTCGTCCTTCTTTCGTATGTTGTGAATCTTATGTAGACAATCATATTGTATTGAGTTGTATTTTTTAATTATATTAATGGTATGTTAGGAGATTGTATTAGTTGTATCTTCTTTTCAATGAGAAATCTTATTGTTTGTGCCACTATATTGTCAAAATCTTATTGTCAGTGACACTTGTTTTGAAATGACCTTGTTTTGTGTTCATTGTATACGTTTAGAACATATTGTTGAATGCGATTTGTGGAGTAGGTCGACTGTATCGAAAGGAAAACAAGTACAACACTGATGTTCAAGAAGAAAAAACAATCTAGCCTCCAACTTACAACTCTAAACATGGACTACCCTCCAACTTTGAATCCAAACCCACGATGCCCTCCACTTTTTGACGAGAAAGTAAACTGCCCTCCAACTTTTTCCATGTTAAACACAATACCCTCCAACTTTTGCTATGTTAAAGAAATGCCCTCCATCTTATATGAAATTTCGTGATTGCCCTTGAACTTTATGATTTTGCAACAATATCCTTCACCTGCTTTTGAGCTCAAAACAATTCAATACAAATAGTTTAATGTGTTGAGTATCATTTTGCAAAAGAGAAACACATGAAGATATATTTCAACTTCATAAATTATAATATTCAAATGATAACATCCACAAACGATAATATCGAAATGTAACACTATTGCCGACATCCACAAAAAAGGATAACATCCAAATATTGTTTGTCCCTCACGTCAAAAACATCAACATCCACAATGTACAAAAACATCTTAAGGAGACTTCTTCGTCAAGTGCGATGCCTTTTCTCAGCTTTCTTTCTCTTTTTCTGCATGATTGCCTGAGAAGCCTGAGATGCACCGTCAGCTTTAGGTGGAGCCTGAGATGTCTCACATTCAATTGGAGCCTGCAAAGATAATAACATCATTAGACATTAAGTTAGTTGTGGCATAAACTTTCAAACTTATGATTTAAGACTACATGAGTAACAACTGACTATTGAGAACTTGTAGTTGTCGTGCTTTTGTCGCTTTTTTGCTACACAAGAGAAAGATGCATTAGTTTTCAAGAAGCAAACAATAACAGGGACAAATTTCTATTAAGCACTAATGTGTGATCTTTTGTTATGACCAATCTCTCCGCAAAGGGTACGTTTCATTGGAACCCTTCCTCTCTTGAACAATTTTCCTTTTTCGACTGAAGATTTGTTGGCCTTTTCTAATTCATCTGCTTCCTTTCTCCTAGCTTTTTCCTTTCTTCCTCTTCTTGTGTTAGCGAACATGGCGGATTCATCAATGTTGGCTCCTCCACGACCGGCCACTGATCACATCCATTTAGTTGTATAACATGGTCATAGATTTTTAAGAAAGTTTCTATGGAGTAACATGTATCTACGTAAGCATATGGGTCCTCATTGTTTCCAAATATACATGCAACTGTGTGTACACACGACATCCCTGTTAGTTGATATCGTCTACAGCTCATGTCAACTACGTACTGGACACCCTCGGAGTTCACCTGCACTTTTGGGCCACCTAAATAAGCAAGGAAAAATTAATTAAGATAGATTGGATATTATGGTCGCTTATGGATATAGAAGTGGAAATGGTTCAAAGCTGAATAAGTAGGCTCTCATAACATAGCGTCTTTTCTAATGGCTTCTACCTTTTTACAAATTTTGGGACATATGAGCTCGTTATGCTGTTTCATTTCCTCTCGTTTCCTAAACAATCTTACCATCAATAAAGAGGAGTCATCCGATCGCAGGTAAAGAGGACATCAGGTGAAACGAGTTAAAAGATGGAGAACATTCGTGTTACAAAATTAAGTTGAAGGATATCACTGAGTAAACGTCAAAGTTGGAGGGTATTTGGTGTAATTTTTCTTCAAATTAAGTAACATAACTCAAACTGTCTTGGACTTGTCAAGATGAGACTGATAATTCTATGAGGCCAAAGATGTGTTGGGTGCCGTACATATTCCTTTTAGCCTAATCTTATGTAGAAAAGAGACAAAGCGCGAGAGAGAGGGAAAAAAAATATGATGAGAGCCATGTTGATAATTGCTTCACTACAAAACTGAATTTATCATTTCTACTTAGTATTGAACAGTTGCTCGTGGTATTTTAACCAAATTATGTAAGCATAATTTCTCATATACGAGAGAAAATGGAAACGATATTGTGTTTTTGTTTATCGGTGGATTGATCATATTTTGTTTGGACCAAGTAAGACCGAGCAGTGTAGGAACCAATCAAGGCCTGCTCAAATTCGAACAGATTAGCACTGTATGTTCCATCTTCTAAAGGGGGTTTCATATCAGGAAATTTATTGAGATGGGCCTTGCTTTAATGAAAAAAAAGGTGGTATTTTATTCTTGCAATCTGCAGTTGATGATTGGTTTGGATGTATGACCACTGATAACTCCGACTTGAGTGTGGGAATAAGATTTGATCTTATTTCACTTTTGATTTTATTCTTAACATCCAAACTAAACGCAGAGGGAAAGAGCTGTATTTATACGCAAATTAATCGTAACAAGATGTCTCTAACAGCTCTATTTTTTTCATTACATAGGGAGGTCCATAGACTTTATGTAAGAAAATTAAAGACTGAAAATAAAGAAATACATTCGCTTCACTGAAGGGATTCAAACTTGTGACCTCTCGATCTCCGAGTGATAGTGTACGCCACTCCGCTACATCCTTGTTCCCTCTAACAGCTCCAACTTAGTATTAGTTTAAACTAGTTAGATGATTTAACGGGAACATTTATACACCCATGTTCTCTCTTGTCTCCAAGTGATTTCACTTTCATAAATCATCTTCAAATCAATTATAGTAAAGGAAAGTTAAATAGTGACCTATATATGGAAACAAAGTCTGATCCTTTAATATATTTTTTCCCATGATTCACATTCACCAAGCAGGATCCTGGATTTTGCAGCTCTGCAGTTGTGTTACTGGTCAATGGAAGTTGCAGTTGCAAGCTTGTATTTTTCCATCTCGTGGAGTTGCAGTGAACTAGTCGCAAAATGGTTTGGTATAGAGCAGACTATGCTTGAATCATGCATCTACCAGTCTCGTATATAGTTCTTGCAGTTAGCTGAAGTGAAACCAAAAGGCTTCTACTCATGATTCTTTCAGAGAGAAATGCGTTCTTGAACCAGATAACTATAGTTAGTTTATTATATGTTAGAGCTTTCATAAACTGTTATTTCAACTTCAGAGCATCTCAATTCCTCTAATGTAGCCTAAAGACAAAAAAATTGTTGCATTAATTAGTTGAATTGTATTTGTACTTCTCACTTTGTTCTGATTTGATAGAGTGATATGTGAAGTTCCATTAAATGGTTACATACAAAGATGCCATCCTAGAATTACTGGTAAGACATGGCTCAAATCTCACATAAGTGGACAGCACAACCTTTGTACAAACTAATAATGGTGATGATCATTAAGATTAGTTTAGGAAGGAAACTATTTTCTCGATCTAAGAATAGTGTTTTAGATGATTTTGATCCAAGTAAGATGTTGTCATATGCTTCGTGATAGTCCATAGGCATTAGCTTATGGAGGACCAGAAAACCTACTTAATTTATAGGCAATCAAAATTGCACATGTTTTCTAGGTAATGATTAAGAGAAAATGGTTGTTTATGTGCAATCTGCAAGTGGATTATGTCAGCCCCCTTAATTTTTGCTGAACATACCCATCAAAAGTGTAATGGTTATATGGTTTCATATTACTTTCTTTTAAGTAAATAATGGCTTGCATCCTAATCCAATTCTCCATAGTGGAATGTTAAGTTACTGTATTGATTTTGACCAGGAAAGATGCCTGATATATTACACATGTTTCATGTGCAGGACATAGCTGGGCTATTGGATGGTCCATCTATATAGGTATTATAGACACATCATGTCACATTGGGCAGCTTAAAACTAAAAGTGTGTTGCATATGCAATGCCCAACATGCTCATTTATCTTGTTGCTACTTTATAGAAGCAAATTGTATCTCGTTCAATTCACTCAACAATATCACGATACAACTACCAGGGCTTATACTATGTTGCTGAAAGTATTGCCTGATAAGAACAAGCTTACTATGTACTGATAATTGGAACAATCAGAAGAAAAAAACAAGAACTAGTAACCTTGTATAGGAACAGTCCATATTAGTGATATTCAACATAAGTTAAGTTACCCTTGTGATTGATCTAAGATGCGAAGATCTGTGGCTTCTGAACTGAGGAATGGATAAATTTCATATTTAAACTAGCATGAAAATGTCAATACTACAAAAACTCTGCTTCTTCCTTTCAGATCATATTAAAGATGTGTGTTCCAACTTCTTGATTTTGCATTCATATATTCCAGATATTTTGTGGATATACCTTTACTGATTAAAGAACATCCTAAGGAACATATGCATGATGTGGGGACTATATATCAGCTGATAAGGCTACCATATAATATTTTAGCATATTTGACTTCTATAAAATTGCCATCAAGTTGCATCCTCTTACAGCTATTCATTTCATGTTTGCCAAACCCACCAGTTCATGCAAAAGCACCCTCTAAATTACATATAAATTTGGCATATGAAACATATTACATAGTCAGAAAAAAATTTACATATTCGAGATTGTTCTGACCATTTCTTTTCAACAACTAAATAACTTTCAGTTCATAGTAGCATTGCTGGAATATCAGCTATGAAGGCAACTAGAATTCCTTGATTCCATATTTTACGATCACATAGTGGAGTATCTGACAATCTATACTAGATCGTGTAGAATTATTAAATTAAGATGGCATTTCACTTCAATGTTGGCCAGTGGACAATTAAGATCTTAAGCAAAATAAGAATGGAGGTAGGGCCCTCTGATCTCTTTGTTGGATCTGCCCTTTGACTGGGTTTAAATAACATTTAGTGGTGTACCTGATGCATTAGTTGTTGTTAACGACACTATATGTGTTCCAACTCTTGTATGTGAGTCAATTTTTAGGTGTAAGTTTGTAATTTAGAAACTCAAGCTTGCAGGTTTTGATCAGGAATATTTTTTGTTCTTTGCTGTTTTGTATTTTTCCTATATGTGTGTTATGAATGAGTTAACATGTTGGGAACCATATCATTATTGATGGCCAATTGGAAAAAATGTCTCCTTTTCTTAAGAAGCAAAATAAATGAGTATGTTGGAATGCATAACAGGATAAGGCATGTAGTGCATTAAAATTATGTTTGATTGAGAAATATTTTTTTTAAAAAAAATAAACCTGTTATCCGTTAAATATTAACTAAACTTCCTGCGGATAACAAGAAATGGCTACCCTATTAAATTGCCTTAGTCCATATTTATGAGAGGAGTCATCTTTCTCCCATTGATCAATTCTTGACTTTTATTTTTAAAGTTTTATTCCCGTGTCAAGGAAATAAATAAGCAGGAATAAGTACTTTTCATTAGAATACAAGACGAGAACAAAAAAATTCAAAAAAAAAAAAGAAGGGAAGACAATTCTCATTATTAATAATTCTTGTTTTAGAAATAAAAAAATATTTCCTCTAAGCAAATATTAGTTCACTGCATATGTGCACGCATTCAATCCGCCAAATCTAGTATATTTCAAAGAAGGAAATTAAAAGAAGATAATCCATGTTTATATTTTTCTTTACATAAACATAACTTGTGATTCGTGAATCAAGTGTTCGGTCACATATTCGATTTTTGTTTAGATAATTGTGGCCAATAGTTTTGTTTGAACACTTTGAAAATGATGGAAGGCTTCACTGATTCAGTTTCTAATATTATTAATCCATTATGTAGCATACTGTACATACATACTCTCACCCGAACAATCCTCTTTTTTTATAGAAACTCGAGTTCCGAAGTAACAGAATCAACAATAAGGTTTTTGGGATGAGGAAGCGATTTCTGATCTCGAGTTTAAACTTTAGAATGTAAATTTTTTATTAAAAGTTTTATATGTCATTATTAAGTACGTTGTTATCAAATTAGTTGAGTTCAATAATAAGTCGATCTCTAACTTACTTCAGTGCGGTTCGGAACATTGAGTGGATTGGATAATCGTCGATTCATGAAAAAAAAAGGAAAAATCAACATGAATATTTGATGTTTCTTTTCCAATTAGAAAAATCATCACTGCATTGTGAGTCGACAGTACCCAACAAATCTACATTAAATTATCATTAATCATATATCTAGCAATCTAAATAAGTATGTTTAGTGATACAAAAATAATACTTAGTACATATATTTTACTAACACATTATTTTATTAATAATGAAAATTTATAAAATTAATATCTTAGGAGGACGAGAATATATTTAAGATTAGTAAATAAATTGATGATAATAATATGTTATAAAAATATAATATCCATAATACTTATTATAATTAACTATCAGAGATATATTAGTATTAACAATAACACTATTTTACTTGTAGTAATAATAATAATAATAATAATAATAATAATAATAATAATAATAATAATAATAATAATAATAATAATAATAATAATAATAATAATAGTTGAGAATGCATTAACGATAACCATTATGTTATTTGATTTATTATATTTTACATTTTTTTTATACAAGTTCAAAAGGACAAATATATAAAAGATAGATAAATCATATTGCCACCTATAATGGACATATCACTTCATAAGTAATCTGTCTTACTGCACAATTTATATAGTCTACGAATTAAAGTATCGTTCCAATTAAAGTAAGTAGACGAAGTAATGGACGTAGATAATTTTAAATTTATATTGTCAATCATTTAAGAAGATTATTTATTTGTATGGAAACTAAGTACCCCTTAGGTTCGTTTGGCTCATTACCGATTTAATTAACTGATAATTTAGATAGATTATCACTATTTAAATTATCGTTAATATCATATTATAGTGTTTGACAACTATTAGTAATATAAGTTATGATTAAAATACTTACAGAACAAGTTATTAAAATAGTCTTAAAATTATTTTAGATTTTCATCAGTATTATAAATAAACAAAACAAAAATAAATAAAAAATGAATATAGTAAAATAAGATGAGGCAAAAATAAGAGTTATTTGTAAAAAAATAAATAATAGAAAAGATGAGATTGAATGATATTTATTTATTGATAAAATATTTAAAATTAACAGTTTTGATTGAAGATACATTATTGTCAAAATGCATGTCAAGCAACTGTAATATGAAAAGTCACTTCTCGAGTCTGCTATCTAAATAATTAGTGAGGTGGTACTTAAGATTACCAGTGCAATTAAAACTATCGATAATCAATCCCAACTAAACGAGATAATGTGATGAGTCCTGAAATTTTTAAATAAAATAATCGATAATCTACTTAGATTAACCCATACCAAATGGACCTTAATTCCTTCCAACCAATACCATCTATATTCCCATTATTTTTTGTACTTATCAAATGATTTTTTTCACTCTTTGTTTTAATAATAAATTTACTTTTTTACTTTAATATTTAATTAAAACAAATAAAGAGGGGCTCATCCATCGCCTTCATAAGGGAATAAATCATTACTCTATCTTTCCGACATCGAATTAGTCGAGTGCTAATAGTTTCGGACATCGGAGACCTCCCTTGGGCCCGGGCCGACGTTAAAAAAAAAAGAGGGGCTCACTCCATGACTTCTGCCTGAGATAAAAAGTAAAATTGACTTTTTACAATAACATATCTTTTAACGTGTAGATAAGTGGAAATTATTATTTTATTTATAAAAAATGCTATCGACATGGTTAAAATTTTGACCTTCAATAGCTGCACTCCCTTTGAAGTTTTCATATGTTATGGTAGCGCCATTCATGGTCATTTTTCTCTTCCAATGGTTTTTGCTTTGTGTGGTCAAAGTCAGAGGTAGCATAGGGGTGGTGCTTAAGATTTTAAATTCGTACCAAATTATTTTAATCACGACCATGTGTGTGTATGTGTGTGTGACAAAGATCTTAACGTTTTAAAAACATAGTGTTTATGCATAATAAATTGAAGAAACGACATGCACGAGTGCTCCTCCCAAGCTTTCCAGCTGTTCGTGTTTGCTGCTCCAAAATTACATGGTCGCAAGGCATGACAAGAAGAAAACAATAATAATAGTTATTAAGGTAATAACTTTCTCCCTGCACACATGTAACAGTTGTTCATGTTCTAATCTCGAGATAGTTGAACATGCATGATCATTCGCAAGCTTGCAGCTCGTTATGTTACGTATATAGTTTAATTAATTGTTAATTAATCTTTAATCATCCAGAATATTGTAAAGCTTGCTGACCTTAATTGTATTTCAAGATAACATGTGTAGTTCTGTGCATAGATACGCATAGTTCTGTGCACACACGGAAAAAAGAAAGATAGCAAGATAGCAATTTTTTTTGACAAATTTCATTCGTCATAATGTTGTTCGAGGTAACATCAAGTTAGTCGAACTTGATAGTGGAGAGTTTATAATTAATGCACATAACTCTTAACACAACCTAAGTTGAACAGTTGGCATTGCATCAAGGAATTATCAGTATTGAAACTGTTGTATATCATATTAATTAATGAAGAAAATAAATAGCATGTTATATCAAATTAAGAATATTCGATATAAGACTGGGGGTTGCGTTGTGATGCGCCGTTGTGCACTACCATATATTCAGCACTTTGACAAATTCTGCAGTGAAGAATAATGTGTATCATATTACTTAATTATATGTTTTTGCAATTCATGTTTAATAGCCTTTTGGAAAGCACTTGTGTTTGGCATGACAAAAACTTAGAATTTAACATAGAGGATAAAATTTTGATTTTGACTATTTGACAAATATTTTTAATAAATTAGGGGTAAGAGTTTCCTTCTATCACCTCCATCATTATTAAGATTCCGATCTGACTCGTAAGATCTTACGATATCCCGAAGAATAAATGATCCCAATCATAATTAGATGATCTTAAATGTATGTCTATATCGAATCTGAGTTGATGAAGATAACCTAAAGAGTTTGTAAAAATATTTATTCCAACTATTTTTTCTATTTTTCAAAATATTATATTTTATATTTTTAATATTTTACTTATCTTTTTTTTGTCTTATCAATATAATCAATGTTTACATTTTATTTAAATGATTAATTTTTATCTTTATTTTTCATGACATAATGATATCATATCAGTAATAATAAATAAAGTTCTTATTATATTACAATAAAAAGTTATACTTAATATATTCATGTCTATATGTCTCAAATACTTTTAATAAACTTAATAATCAGGTTGTTATGTTTTACTTTTTGGGACGAAATCCACCGATGTAGCTATTAATATCTGACTAATCTTGGTATCCAGTGTTGGGTTGGAAGTAAGGATGGGTCACTATACTCGCTCTATTCACTAATATTTGATCACTATATGCTATTTGTTAATCAAATGGCTATTCCTTTTAATTATGCCGAATATAGCCTAATTATTTTCTTTTAGGAAAAGAAAGTACCCATCTTGTTATCTCTAAGTCCAAAAAATTAGATCGCAAGATACAAGCTGAGGTCTGAAACATGTCAAAAAAGGGACATTTCTGATTTGTTTTGAAGCTCTATTGGATTCCCTATGTCCTGGGCTTATATAGTGGTGGGTTATAACACTATCAGAACTGCTCAGTGCCCAAGGGGTCTAATTTGGTCTTATCGTAGAAGGAGATTGATCTGCTAAACACCCCTATTGACTTGCAACTTGGAGTTGTTAAGTACTTGTGCCTTTGTTTGTTTTTTTTTTCTCTATTTTTTCTTTTGTTTTCTTTTGGATTTGGAAAAAAGCACATTTTAGCACTATTTTGTCATACAGAAGTGAGCATAGATTACCTTCTAAAAAAAGCTGAAAAATAAAAAACAATCACCGTTTGCTTCTTCCGATGACAAACAGTAAATAGAATACAAAGGCAGGCTCATGGATCTAATTACACATGAGAAGGTGTTATTTTTTTCTTTTACTGTGTCAAAACTCTCTTTTCGGGGAAAAGTAATGTTGCTTAGTACTTCCCAAAATGAAGTCTTTTAATGTCTTCAGAACAGGGGAAAAAAAGGTAACGGTGCTACTTTAAATTCTTGCTGATTCAATTCTTGAAATTGGAAGTTAAATTTAATTGGAATAATCGATTAGCATTGACTATATTAGATTAAATTCTACTTTTTACTCCGACTTCAAATTAGTCAAACAATCCAATGGGTACCCAAAAAAAAATTCTTGAAACTGGATTTGCAGCTTTCAGCCATGCATTGACTTGTGTTACAGTTTGCATTCAGGAATGAATAATAATATGTATAATATGCATCATATTTTGAGACTTGTTCTCTATTTTGCTGAACAAGGTGAGCATTTATAATTAGCACAGGAGCTGAGAGACCTCAATTTAGAGAAGCAATGCAGGGAGGGAAGGAGGGAGGTGTGGGTTCAGTGAACTTGGAGCTAGGAGTTGGTCATGCGGTTGGAATGATAGGCTTGAATTCCCCACCGCAAGCTGCAGATTATAATAATTAATGCAATGCTTGGATTCTTTGACCGGATCTGATAAGGGAGAGGAACAACTGCTGAGAACTTTAAACGTGGCATGCTGTTTTTCCCCCCCTCAAAGAGTACTCGAGAAGAACAAAGTAGTAAATTAGGAGTGCAGTACCAATTACTTCTACCAAAGGATATCAACATATCTTTTGTTTTTTTACTTGAATTTGCTCATCTGCTACATTTATTTTACCAAGTTCCATGTGACCGTCCAAGTAAAAAAGCTTCAAGCTCTGCGAGATCAAGTCCAAGAGCTAGACAAAAGGAATAAGAAGGGGGCGCCTGTTCATGAACGAGGGCACGACCCAAAACTTGAAACCTCTTCAGAACATGTGCATTGAAGCTTGAGATTGGCAGACACATGATGACATTTAATTACAGCCAAAGTACTTTTAATTTAAGATGATGCTAAGCAGTCAAAAATAGCAACCCTCTCTCTCTCTCTCTCTCTCTCTCTTGCTACTAGCCAGTTAAGTTTTATATCTCTAGCATAAAGGGGATCTTTGTGGAGTACCCTTCCTTCTGTTCATGTTTGCAGGTGAGTCCTCATTGGAAACCCTGATCATAGCCGACCTTGAACAGAAGCTCAGCCCCGTGCGCTTCTTCCGAATGAATTTCGCATTGTACGGCGCACTGTAATTCTCCGAATCCGACGAGGCCATCGGGTGGTCGCCTTCGACGATGGTCGAGTGCGTCGTCTCGTTCGCATCATCCATGCTGAAGTCATCGTCCTCGTTTGGCAAAATGAAATCAGGGCTCAGTTGCAGTGGCTGGCATGCTCTCAAGTAGGGGGAGAAGTCTTTCTTGTGCCTTAATATATAGTCAACCTGCATAGATTTTGTTTATTTATTTATTTTGCCAAATGAATTCCAACTATGATCTATTAACTAATGCTGCAAAGATATTTTCTTGTAATTATCTAGATATATACTGAAGATATTTCACTACAAAACAATTAATGCCATGATTTCTTCTGTTTAAGCATGCAAATTGCGATTCTTACCTTGCATTCTAGAGAGCAATGGATATAAGGTTCCTGGAGCGTCCTGTCACAGGAGGTGCATATGTTTGAGGACCCTTTGAACTGTCTACTCTGAGGGCGTTTCTTGAGGAATATAACCTTGGAGCTATTGATCGTGTAAGACTGCGGTGACAAACCACATGCATGATCTCCATCAGCAAGACAATATAACCAAGATGCACAGGTGCCACTCAAGCAACCAAGATTAACCTGGACGTTGGAGCAGTCGATGAGCTTGTCGAGGTCCTCCAGCCGGACGACGTCGTGGTAGACGTAGCGCCGGACCTGGACGAGGCGGTGGAAGCGGTGGGAGCGCAGGCAGTGGGGGCAGATGGCGATGCAGCAGTCGAGGCAGCAGATGTTCTTCTCGTTCTTCCTCGCGCTCTCGTGCACCGAGCAGCTGGCGAAGAACCGCAGCGTGTCGAGGGCCTCCAACCACGCCGGCTTGTTATGCATTCCCTGATCGATGATCAAAAGGAAGAAGGTAACGCCACGCGCACACCAAAAAAAAGTTTAAAGTCCATGATGCATGCAACGAAGTGTTCAGTAAGAAACTGCGAACAAAAGCAATCATCCAAGCAAATGCATGCTGCAGGCGTACCATTTTCACTCAGCATGCACGGAAGCTGGACCTGAAGGAATTGCTAATCTTGTTGATGGCTGCAAGGAGAGCGTGAGGGAATTGTGGTGCAAGGAGAAGGAAATTAAGGCGAGGGAGAGGGGAGTTTAGGGTTGTGGGGGATATTTATGGAGATTCACAAGAGAGCATGGGGAGGGATATATATTAATGGTTCAGTGAGAGGGAGGGAGGGGAGGGGGAGGTACACAAACAACATTTTGTCAAGATGGTGGTGTGATGACTGATGAGAGAGAGAGAGAGAGAGGGGGGAGAGAGAGAGAAAGGGGGTCATTAAAAGAAAGCAAGATAGGAGCAGAACGTGGGGGCTGTTCCCATGTCTCCTTGGCCTGCTTCTTAAACTAAGCTCAAAACTCTTCCTTGGCTCGAGAGGGCTCTGCTGCACTTCCCCTAAACTAATTCAAAGAGAGAGAGCAGAACCCGAGGAGCTTTTTGATTCTTTCTCTCAAGCCATATGTGGGAGTGGGAGGAGGAGCTTTGGACGCCACAACGACACTGCCTTGGACTTTGACGACCTCTTCCTCCTCCTCCTCCCCACCACCAACTTGAACAAAATTATTGTTGCATGCATGCAGTTGTTTTCCATTTTACCATGGGGCTGGGCAGCAAAGAAAAGAAGCTACTTCAAGAGTCGTTCAACAATCATCTCTCTCTCTCTCTCTCCATGGTGATGATATATCTGCGCCTCAAGTTTAGTTCAGAAATAAATTATATCACACCAAGTTTATATGATCAGATACACAATAACAAATCGACAGTTGGATCTAACAAACACAAGATCTACCAATCAAAAGAATGAATTTTTTACATAGGTAGAAATCATGCATAAAAGTTCATTCTTATAACTAATTAACAATCAACAAAACTAGTTGATTTATGAGCTAATAAATCAATTTAACTTCGGAATAGAGAAATCTCGGGATCAAATCTCGAAGACACTACTGAATGGACGTTTATGCATATATATTTTACTCTCCACCTCAAATGAGTAGCTAAAACTTAGTTAGATTGTTTGATATGTATTATAATCAGCTTTTCAAAATAAACGTGCAACCATCTTAATTAACTAGGTGAAATAGGTTTTAATTAACGTTAAAACTTTGTACCCACATACACCTGTTATTAATTTGCAATTACTTATATGACAGGATTGTTCTTCACTTTGTCACTTGTGTTATTTTGCTAATTTATGAATTATTCACTAGTGCATTGTTGATATCATAAAATTAAATTTGTATTTTATTGTTATAATCACGGTAATCTAATGATTAAAATATAAAAGATTACTTGTGTTATTCATACTATTCAAACATATTTAAGTACATTGTCTTTGTTTTATTTAATAAAATAGTTGAACTATTAAAATCCAAGGCAAATAATCTGATCCACATTGGAATATCAAATGGTTAATTGGTTTAACTTTTGTAGCTATCTAAGAGTTATGCACGTAACACTAGCTAGTGGATGGGGAGGGTGAATGACGGTGGATTAATTTCTTTTGAACTTTGGAGGTTAAACTTCCTAATCACATGCAGCCATGATATAATATAATGCATGCCACCATAGAATTTTAAAATCTTACAGCATACGTAAGTGGAATTCATAACTAACGGAAGAAAAAAATTATATAAGGATTGATATATGTCAATGGAGCTAAAAAGGACTAGCTATAGGTTTCTCAAAGGGTAAGAAAATTTAGTGGCATTTATAACTTTGTACAAACTTGTTGCAGCAAATGTGCCCTACTAATGTCAGTGAATGCAGCAGTCTTTTAAAAGCTCTGATGATATGCATGATATGGCCATTGGTGAGGGATATTGGCAAAAAGGGTAAAGGGAAGAAGGATGGTCAGAGAAGGAAGAAGAAGAAGCTAGAAAAGGTGGCATTTAGTAGCAGAAATTGGAGGAATGGTTTCAGTGGTTGGAGTAACTCCTCAGGAAACGAGCTCTTTTAATGAAACAGATGAAAGAAGCTTTAATATCAGAGAGTCCTAGGTCAGTAATTAATATCGATCATTGACTGCAATACTCTTTATAAGCAAATTAAGGGCTCTTCATCTACTCGTTTGCATACCAATAACATAGCGTGCTCGCAATTTTTTTCTCTTAACAAAATTAATACCAATACAGATATTGTTAATTTTAAGAATTTTTTCCTTTGACCTCATCTGAATTATAAACCTTTTTTACGTCTATCCACAACTTTCTAATTTTTCGCTCACCTCTCTTAAACTATGTCATTTTTTCCACTTAGGTCCATCCATCAATATCTCTTAATTTTCCTGTTAATTTTTTATTTATGAAATGACTAAATTACCCTCGTGTGCCCCCATGCCGGTGAGTAAGCCCCCGCTCGCCCCCACCGACAGCGGTGAGCAACACCCCCAGGCTTGTGTCCCTAAGACCCCCTCCCCCTGTCACTGATGACATTGTGCGTGAGGGGGCGGCTCACCCCTTGTGCACATCATCGGCATCGCTCTCCCTCTTTGCGTAGCTAGTGATATCGCGCATGACTACCCCCCACCCCACTCCACCCGTCCGTGCACAACATCGTCGATGACGAAGAGGGGGCAACACCTCCCTCGTGCGCGACGCCATTGACAATGTGAGCAAAGGCGGGCATCTCCCCTCACACGTGACTTGACACGCAGGGGATGTGTCCCCTTCCCACATCCTCAACGAGAGAAGGGGGTGTCGTCCCCCTCTTGCATTCTCATGAGAAAGGGGGCATTAACCCCACACCCTCTCCTTCTGGCGCTTGCGCCGACGACGATGAGAGAGGGAGCCGCCGGAGGGAGAGGGCGGTGCCCCTTTTTTATCTTTTAAGTGTTTAAATATGATATCATTACTTTAATACTATTTTATTATTTTATATTTTAAAAATGTGCCACATGTGCAAAAAAACTGGATAATTACTACACACGACCAAAAGTCTATTGATGAAATAAGTCAATAGTTGAAATGCAGTCTAGTTATAAAGTAAAATTTGAGAACAGAAACAGAAAATTGATAAAGTTTGAGGGTATTTAGTGATATTTCCATAATATATACTTCCAACATAGATCTGTGCACGTTTGTTGATTATGGCTCCAACATAGATTTTGTTATATTAGTTGGTCAAGTCTCTACTAATTGCCCAAATCATATCTATTAAATCAACTATTATTCGATGAGTCAAGATTGATTATGGCTTGAGCGAAAACCAACATCATTGATATATATATATATATATATATATATATATATATAAGGGCCTTTCACTACAAGAAAAACACTAATTACTGACGGTCAAAACCATTTGTAATCAGCCCAAAAATCGTCGGTAACCGTATTATCGACGATTTTTCGGACAGAATTGATTCGTCGAAAAAACACTCGTCGCAAATCGATTTGCGACAGTTGTAAAACATTCGTCGGTAATATCGACGGTCTAGATGGCGGTCTCGGCCATCGAAGGTTGAGTATCGATGGTTCAAACCGTCAATACATATCGACGGATGTAACCGTCCATACTATCGACGGTTTGAACCGTCGAAACACTCATATCAACGGTCGACTCCACATGTGATTTTCGACGGCTCAAACCATCGAAAAGCTTGCACGGACGGTCAGAACCGTCAATAAGTATCGAAATATTTGTTGTTGATAATGAATCATCAGCTGTTTCCGATGGTTCTGACCGTCAGAAACAAAAAAAATATTAAAAAATGCTGAAATTTAATGTCCGAACATATAATACAACAGATATTTGAGTCTCGCATTCCATACATAAGCAAACATAAGCTATAACACCATTCCAAACACATTTATATCCAAACATAAGCAACATAAGCTATAACATAAAATTGTCCAAACACTTATAACCATAAAATTGTCCAAACCAAATATGAAGAGCTTAAATTCCAAACACCATTACAAAGCACATATAACCATCACATCAGTAGAGCTTAAGATGAGTCTCGCCGCCGCGTCGGATCTGTAGAGCTCGATCTTCACAAGATAATTTGAACATCACGGAACCTGCAAAGATATTTGAGAAAGTTAGTACCCAAACATGATTAAGGATTCGAAATATCGAACAATCACTCAATACATCAGTTGCAGTTAACGTAAGTAATATTTTTTGGTAACATGCTAAAATGATTCTCGAATATCATAAATATAAAAGAGACTAGTTTTGAAACTAAGAAGACAAAGAAATAAAAGCGACTATATACGACAAGAATCAGACAAGCTCCAGGTGGCATCGGCTTCCATCTCTCGACTTCCGCAAGAGTGAAGGCAATGGAAGTTGGGACTTGAACTGTTTTCAACTTTTCTCAACCCTTTTTGTTGCTGAATTCTCATGTTGTTTCAGCAATGCTCGTGCTTTCCAAGCTCTCCTACTGATGACTTTTTTTCCTATTTTTTGCTTGCAGGAATGAACTTTGGAAAGCCATGTGTTCCTCAAAATAGCAATGAGCATGGGAATTCAGGGAAGGAAGCAAGACCTACAGATTCCCGGGTAAGTGTAGAATTACTCGAAACCTCCTGACTTTGGAAGAAACTCTTATTGCATTCCTCGTAAGCTGATCATGTAATATGACTTGTCATTTTACTTGGCAACAAGCTGTGCGTTCCAATGCAATAAACGATTCTGATTGTTGAATCCTGTCGAGGAAAGGGCATTGGATCTATACATGGCCACTATATATTAATAAAATGGCACTTATTGCTAGATATGATAATTTCAATTGTCCCTCTAAAACTAGTATCCTAATTTATATACCATAGATTCTTCTTGTGGCAACGTAGAACCAAGAGATGGTGGCCTACACATGATAAAAAGATAGCTTAATTCTTAAAAGCTCATGCATATTTTTTAATAAGAGGAAACTACCCCATCAATTGACATTTGAGAATAGCAAAAAGGGACAACACATCATGCTGGTAGTGAAGATTTTGTGCACATCATGCTGATCCAATATCACACAATAGCAAACAACTATATGTTTATCTGTTTATAGCAACACGCAGTAACAATGTAACAATCGTATTGGTTTTCCTCTACGTCATGAAAAATGTCAATATATAATCGATGTCAAAGTGCATGCTGATCTAATGAGTAAAATTTCATTCAAACTATTAATGCATCTTCTACATCACATATATTAGAGTACAGATTAAAGCAAATTTCACAAAAATTAAACCAAATGAAACTACCTCGGCATCCTCATCGTTGAATTCACCACGCATGATGGCATGCACCATTTTCTTCATTTCAGACTTGGTACGTCGTTCACGTTCTTCGAATTCCTTCCTGAGCTCTTGCGTAACCTCTTGTCTGACCTCTTTCCTAATCGAATGCCTCATCTCATCCATCATTTGTTGCATACCTTGACTAGAGGAAGCTATACCTGAAGTAGATTTACGATCATATCCAATATCTGAACTACTCATAGAAGATCCGAGGTCGTAAATATGACCCTTCTTCACGCCGACGTGGTCCGTCCAAAGTTGTCTTGGGGTCAGCGGTGTGCTCCCCTCCTGCGTGGCTTGTGTAATGTGATCGACTTCTTTTGTTTTGAAAGACTCCTGAAATTAGGAAAAAAAATCAACGAGCCAAAAAAAATAATTAACTATAAATGACAATTTTACTATCTTATAGGTTTACTTGGAATTTAGAAAAAAAAGTGGCACATAATTTTACATACATATGTCTCTCGAGCATAATCTGAAACACATTCTTTGTTCTTCTTCTGATGAGTTTGGAGAAATACTTCGTCCTAAGTAGGTGGTCTACCCGTCTCTTTCTCATGCAATAGGATAATAATTTGTAAGAATAAAGTATAATATTTTGTCGACACAATATTGAAAGACGTTACCATTTTCTTAGCAATCGTGCTCGTGGATACACATCCGCCCGAATGCAAGCATGCTCCCTGGTCGGACTCTCGACTTATTTTTGCTTTTTCGCATTTCAATTTGTACTCCTCGGTGGACCACTTTCGTAGTAAATCGATCCAAATGGCCTCGGGGATCCAATTGGGCCGTTCCCCAGCACCTCGAGCTTCTGAAAGCATCGCGGACAATCTCTTCGAGCGTCGGGAATTAAAAGTCTTCCACATTTGTTCCATATTCTTGGGCTCCCACCACACATCAGCCTGCATGTGTATAAAAATAATTAAAGTATTACGAAGATAAATTTTAATGACCATGTTGGCTTCTAAGGACACCTGAAATTGATTAAAAAGCATGTGTCTCATAGCATAAGGAACTTCCCTCCATGTAAGCCACGCTTCAGTATACCTATGTTGCAACACTTTAGTAACTGCCGCAGCCACGGGTTTCGACGGTACAAACCTGAAAGAATACAAAATTATAAAATGTGATGGGTGAATCACAAAATGAATAAGGATTCGATATACATAAAATAACACTTACCTTAGATTCCCATCTGCCTGTACGTATGATTTGTGCACACGATTTGACGAAGCCTAGTCTGAGCCTTCCACGAAACAAGGAGCTCTAACAGGTTCTTCCGGGAATTGTGTCTCAGTTCCACAATATTAGGGTGAGAGGAAGGAGCCGGCGGAGGAGATGAACGTTCTATTATGCGAATACCCGTGACTGATCTCGGAGCCGACGGAGTAGTCACAACTCTAGGGACGACCGGCTTATTTCCTTTATTTTTTCTTTTGACAAAACGAAACATCTGCATGATATAAAATTTAATCTAAGTCAAATTTACAATTGATACAAAACTTTAATGTCACAACGTCTCGACCTGACTATGTTCGGCCATGCCTTGTGTCGCATATTCAGGAACGGAATTGTACGTAGAACTCGAGAACCAATTCCTAATATCCGGAGGCGCTTATAAAAAACAAACAAATTAATTCGAATAACTTTATGTGTGAAATTGTGATCATTATATCATACACTCACGAGATGGAAGCGAATATGAAAATGCACCGTCCTCGTCAAGCATCCGTCATTCCGATTGATTGTCAACATGCATCGCTAACGCATAAAACAATTACGCGAGATGATAATTCAACAATACCATTATGATATAACATAATATTAGTCGTAAACGAACAATCCATAAGATAAGAATAGTCATAATACAATATCTTGATAGTCGTAAAATAAAAATACAACATGAGCGTGACATTAGTCATCATCTGAGTTACCACACGACTGGTACTCATCATCATCATCATCATATGAAGATGACGTAGTTTCAAATTCATCTTCGTCCGAACCGTTCTCATCATTTTGTATGTCAGCATTATCAAAGTCTTCATATACTTGTTCCGAATCTTGTAGATCATCAACTAATTCGGTGTCTACAATAGAGGCCACAGATGAATGAGAGTCATCTTGATATGCACATTGCAACGCACCGTCAATTTCTATCCTACTTCTTGCCTTCGTCTTCATTACAACTCACTATTGTGCATTGTCCCTGGTTTTCTCCGAATATGGCACATAATATACCTGTCTTGTAGAAGACGAAATAATGAAAGGATCAAAACGATCATAACACCTATTGTGACGTATTTCAACGATTTTGAAATCTTTGTGCACTCGCAACCCTCTCCTTTCCTTTGGATCAAACCATTTACAATCAAACAATGTGACTTATTACCTCTAGTGTATTGCAGCTGAATTATATCTTTGAGAATACCGTAGTAGTCACGCTCATTTTCTCCGTCCGTGGATCCTACAACACATACTCCACTGTTCACGATTTTCTTTCCGATCGACCAAGTTTCCGTGCGAAACTTATAACCGTTCACAAAATATACCAGCCAACTTTTCACCTCTCGAGCCGGTCCCCATGCCAAATTATGGAGACCAGACGTCGTGCCGGTACTGAGAACCTAAAATCAAAATGAATGTCAAGAATAGATGCTGAATACTTCAAATTGATTTTCATATCATAAGAGTTACCTGATCCTTAAACCACGGTGCGAAGTCATTCTCGATTCTATCTTGAACTGTTCTTCAGGGACATTGTAGTACTGCAAGAAAGCACTACATACAAAGTGATGGCTAAATCAAAATGTTGCTTGGGAAGACAAAAAAGAAAATAACGCATGGAGAAGAAACTTACTTAATGTAGTCTTGCACCTCCTGCGTGTTTAGGAGGACATGATTCGTGGCAGACTTGAATTCTGCATCACTCAACCATCTACTTCTTGTCTTTCCAAAATGTCATCCTAACTGATTGAAGATCGACAAAGACATCATTTCGGCGAACTCTGGTCCTCACACACTTAACATGGGACTCAAAGTAGTAAGAACAAAAGCACAAAATCTCTTGAATCATATACGTTTCGCATATGGATCCTTCGACACGTGTTTTGTTCTTAATCGTCCTTTTAATTCGATTAAGATATCTTTCAAAAGGATACATCCACCTATATTGTACTGGTCCACCTACCCTTGCCTCATATGGCAGATGAATAGTAAGTGCTCCATGGAATCAAAGAATCCCGGTGGAAATATTCGTTCCAACTTACATAATATTATCGGAATATTACGTTCCAATTGTGTCATATTTTCCACCGTTAGTGTTGTAGAACACAGTTCTTTGAAGAATTGACTCAACTCCGTTATCGACTTCCAAATCTTGTCCGATAGTGAAGAAAATGCAATAGGAAGCAAAGTTTCCATGAATATGTGGCAGTCGTGACTTTTCATGCCAAACAAACGCAAGTTATTCATGTCCACACATCGGGTCAGATTTGATGCATAACCATCCGGCATTCTCAGCTCTTGGATCCATCGACACACTTGAGTCTTCTGCTCTTTATTGAGAACATAACTTGCCTTTGGCTTAGATAATCTACCATTAGGTAAAGTAGCTAAGTGCAACTTTGGTCTTCGACAGTACTCCTTCAAATCTAGTCTCTCCTTCAGGTTGTCCTTTGTTTTGCCCTTAATGTCCATTACGGTGTTGAATACATTTTCAAACACATTTTTCTCAATGTGCATGACGTCCAAATTGTGACGTATCAAACAATCAGACCAATAAGGTAAATATCAGAATATATAGTTATGACAAACACCATACTCATTGTATGTGACATTTGGATCGTCGACAATTCTGCATAAAGCATTGGCAATACGACGTAATTGAGCTCTTGAGCGTCTGACTGGAGCAATGTCTTCTACAACCCTATTCCGTCGAAATGCATTTTAGTTATTTCTATACGGATGATCAGCTGTAAGAAATCATCTATGACAATCAAACCAATTGTTTTTACCCCCATTTCTCAAAGTGAATGCATCCGAGTGTTCCATGCATCATGGACAAGCTAGTTTCCCTGCGGTCATCCAACCAGACAACATCCCATAGGCAGGAAAATCATTAATGGTCCATAATAAAGCAGCTTTCAAGGTGAAGTTTTGTTTGGTCGACACATCATAAGCGATGACACCATCCCATAATTCTTTTAACTCGTCTATTAAAGGCTATAAATACATGTTTATCCTCTATTTAGGACTGAGGACCAGGAATAATGCATGTAAAAAACATATAAGGTGCGGACATACAAATCTCAGGTGGCAAATTATAAGGTGTTACTATGATCGGCCAATAAGAATAAGGAACTGAAGTCTGACCATATGGTGTAAAACCATCCGCGCATAATATGTTCCTTTCATCCATAGCAAAATCAGGATGCTTACGATCAAAATGTTTCCATGCTTCACCATCCGATGGGTGAAGCATGACACCATCAGAAGTATTATGTTGTGCATGCCACTTCATTTGCGATGCTGACCCTATAGACGAGTATAGTCTTTTAAGTCTTGGAATAAGAGGCAAATAATGCATTCTTTTCACAGCCACTTGAGTCTTGTTAGTCACTCTATATCGTTCGGCCCACAAAATTTGCATTCATTTAGATTAATGTCGTCGCCGTAATATAGCATACAACCATCACGACAATAATATATTTTAGTTGAGCCAAGACCAAGTTTACTGACCAATCTTTTTGTCCTATAAAAATTTTCAGGAATGCAAGCTCCAGTTGGTGTGACCTCTTTTAAAATATCTAGAAATGTATCAAAATATACTTGTGAAATATTGTGATCGGCTTTCAGATTTAACAATCTAATAACAAGTGATAGTTCAAAATGACTTTCACACCCGAGCCATAAGGGTTGGCTCGATGCGTTTAGTAAGTCATAAAAATCTTTTGCTTCTGGATTTGGTGTCTCTTCTTCCTACTCAAATCTAATATTGCCATACTCAGTTGCAGCTGCATTATAAACTAACTGTTCATATTGCGAAGTAAATTCTGCTTCAGGATCGACAAAATGGAGACATGGATTTGAGACGCTTGTCGAAGGCGCTCCTTCACCTAAATCATCCCATTGCCAATAATTGGGTTTGAAACCCTTTCTATATAAGTTAATCTTAACGGTCTTTAGCGTCTGTAACTTTGTGCTAGCACATTTCAAACAAGCCACACTAACATAATAGTCGACGCCATCTATAAATTCTTGTGTCAAACCTCTACGACTAGGATTATTTCTATTGTACATCCATCGACGATCGTTCAAGCATGACATAATGTCTGCATTATTTGCAAATCATAAAAAATTTAGGTGAAAAAAAATTACGTCATGCATGTATAGCGAAGAAATCATAAAATATTTACGTCGTTTAGAGTCACAACGACAAACTACAGTCATGCATGTATAGCGAAAAAAAAGGTTTATGAAACAACACTCATGCATGTATAACGAGCTGAAATACTTGATTTCCATGTTTGTTCGAGGGGTCTATTTTTGGATCGAGACAATTAGACAAAGTCAAAGAAGCCTGCATAGTGAACAATGCAGAAATCTAAAATGTGTTGAAGCCATACAATGTAGAACGGAAAAGCTACGGACAACATCTGCATAACACATTTATATGTTTGGTTCAAACTACAATAATCCATGAAATTCGACGAGGAAAGGAATAATAATTAAACTAAAATTTGGGGAAGGGTTAGGACAAATTTCGTTTGAAGTATTAAAAAAAGCTGAAGTACATATACTACCTTTTTCAAAACTCAATCTCCACTTCTATCCCCTCATACATGAATTATGAATTATTTCATAACCAAAGCACATGATTTTACCAAACATTTCATAAAAAACTTATGACATTTCAAGATAAATACATACTAATGAGAGCAGCCATAACGATAAAATTGCATTCGTAATGTAAAAGATTGAGATCTGGAGATGCCTGCTACCTTGGATCACTTGTGATGGCGGCGGCGGCAGTAGCAGCGATCTCTTCTTGCACCCTGTGAAAAAACCAGTGAACAACAGGATCATGTCCAACATTACTAATAATCTCATAAGCCTCCCTTTGCTTAACTTGAAATTAGTTCTGATAGTCTCATAATAAGAAATAGAATATAAAGGTTTATATGTGTAGTCCCAAGCACATTTGAGATCACTTGTGTAGGAGGTCTGCAATTTAGATTATAAGGAATGCCAATTTGGAAAAAAACATCGAGAAAACTTGGATTCTTAAAAAAAACACAACCACTCATTAAACAAAAACAAAACTGAAGAAAAAGAAAAGTCGCAATGAATTTTAACAGCCAGAAAAATTTCGATGGATCCGCGCACGGAGGGCGGCCGGATCCGGCAGCCACGCGGAGGCCGGCCGGATGTGGCCACCGCGCACGGAGGGCGGCTGGATGTGGCCGCCGCGCACGGAGGGCGGCCGGATCTGGCCACCGCACGTGGAGGGCGGCCAGATGTGGCTGCTGGAGAGAGCAATGCAAGGAGGGCGGGCCGGGGATCGGAGCCTACCTGCACCGAAGATTGCAGTCGGTGGCGACCTGGCGGCGGAAGCTTCGGGCGGCAGCGAGGGAAGGCAATGCGGGAGATGGCCGCCGGACGAAATACGGAGTGATCGAAAACGGACAAAGTGACAGTGGGGTCGGGTATTTATATAGCTAGTTTCCGACAATCGTAACCGTCGCAACATAGGTAAATATAATATAATATTAATTCGAATTAAGACGGTCAAATCCGCTGGACTAACCGTCGAAACTTTCGACGGTTCTCTAAACCGTCGAAACTTTTGACGGTTTTAGCCGTCGATATATATAATAATATATAACCCAAATGAACAGAATTGTATAAATTATAAATTTCCATTTTCGAAGGTTAAGACCGTCGAAAACAATTAAAGTAGAATATTTTAGTTAATTAAAATCTCATAACATTCCGAGGGGTCTGACCACCGAAATATCGACGGTTCCATCAAACGTCGCAAATTTTGACGGTCAAAACCGTCGAAAATTAAAATAATAATATCGGACCAACGTTAAAATATTTTGACGGCTAAGATCGCTGGAAGTTTCGACGGATATGTGAACCGTTGAAACTTTTGACGATCTGAACCGTCGAAATGCCAAAATTTTCGACGAAAATTTTCGACGAATTCTGAACCATCGAAACTTTAGACGGCTGGAACCGTCGAAAAATACCCGATGAAAATTTCGACGGTTTACACGATCTGCCGAAAAAACCATCGGTATTTCAGACAGATGTCGGACCGTCGAAAATAAATCATCGGAAATTCGGCTTTTTCTTGTAATGTTTTAATTTATGCAAGATTATGGTAACTTGTTGTCTAAAGATGGTAATTAAGAAAAGGAAAAGAAAAGTAAGTTGAAATATCCTGCATCCAGAACTTAATTTAAATGATGGTTTAGGTCTAATGCACAACTTGAACTTGAACTCCAATTAGACTTTGGTTGTAATACCCATATAATCTATATCTATATCTATATATAGATATATAATATAAAGCTATGCTAACTCATGGACAATTTAGGAACAAAAAGTTGGAGCCTTCTCCTTCCACATCCACCTATTCTTTTTTGTGGTTTTTTCTGATTTTTGAAATCTTTTTAACTAACATATTCTCAATCCCATACCACTTTCTCATTTAATTATTATAAATGACATGATCTTTACATGTAATTCCTTAGTCATAACCTATTTCAATCTTAAGCTTGTGTAACTCCTTTTTTGAATGATGATATATCATTTATGCCAATAATTAATTGAAAACTAAAAATAATACTTTAATATCAATATTTATTTTTGATGTACATTAGAATCAACGTAAAGCCATTATTGCCGCTTGTTTTTCTATATTTTAACATTTCCATAACAATTTTATTTGTTTGCTTAAATGTTATATACATTAATTTATTCTTTTAAAGTGCACCAAAAACTTATGTACCATTTACCATATGTGTTCGACAAATTCAATTGCATGCATACCCATTTAACTTTTGAAGCACACAAAATGTTGTGGTGTCGTTTCTTTAGTGCAATATATTTAGAGTTTGATATTGGGCAAAATGGAGGTCGGGACGATTCCATTCATTTCGATTGTCCTGCTTAGATTGCGAGCCGTCGGATTAGGGCGCGACGGTAGGTTTTCAAACCCATTGATTTTTCATTTTCACAAAAAAAAAAACACCGGTCAACAAGGCCCAATCCCCAACACTCCTGCTCAACAATGACTTGATCACGCTCGACGGCGCCCCGATCCCGACCAATGATGCTGCGAGACGATGCCCGATAACACTCGTCATCCCGACGCTCCTGCTCGACAAGGCCATCGGAGACGTCGTGCGAGCCCCAATGGCCCTCGCCTCCTTTGTTCATTCTTCGCCTCCTTGCTACCCTAGCACTCGCCTCCTTCGTTCGTTTGTCGCCTCCTTGCTGCCAGATGACGACGACGCTGTCCTATCCCTCGACGACACGCCGATGTTCCCGCTAGAGGACGATGCTGGAGATGTCGTGCGAGCCCCGATCCCACTCGACGAATGCGCTCAACGACGCCGCCCGACAACGATGACACCCGCTAGCCCTCCGTCGGTACTCGCCTGACCGCCGCCGCCTACTCGCCTGAATGAACGAAGGAGGCAAGTGTTAGGGAAGGAATCTGACAAATGATGGAAAAGGGGATAATCAGCGGTTTTCCCCATTCGTCGATTTCCTCCGTTCGCAGAAGCAACGACGACGAGTGGTGTCAGGGAGTCAGCGAGCGTTGTTGGGGCATCGGTGATTGTCGTCGGGGCATCGGCGAGTGGGATCCAGGAGGGTGTCGTCCCCACCGACGTCGACAGCACCGAGATGGACAAATGGGGAAAACCAATTTTTTCGTGAGAAAAAATTGACGGTTCGAGAAAATGTCATATCTACCATCGCGTCCTGATCCGACGATTCCTAATGTAAGTAGGACGGTCGGAACGAATTGGATCGTCACGACCTCCATTTTGTCCTTTGATATTACGGTAAACCATGGTGACATCATATCATTATGACCATCAATGGAGGAAGATGGAGAGCGAGTACTGTCTAATTCTATACCATCGGTCCCACCAACACCCAACCATCGTCCAACGGCTACTTATCCACACATCGGAGCATGGCATTCGTTCCATTAGCTCTTTGGTCAGAGGCAGTGGAGGAAGTGGTGGAAAGAATGGTAAGTGTCATTTAGGACCTTTATATGTTCAACAATAGCACCAAGTTGTGTCTTAAGCATGACGATGGGTTGGATCATGTACAGACAGACGACGACATATGTGGCTATGATGCAAGCATCACAAAAGGGGCGACTAAGAGTGGAAGAACGAAGGAGACCAGTAGGAATAGGGGGAAGGTGTGTCGAAGGTATCAGCTAGCGAAGGTTATGGGCTCTTGACTATGGTCGAATGGGGATCCTAATTAATGTTGCTCGACCTCATTGTGGTCTGATATCTAAAGTTGATGCCACACATTCAGGTTATTCTCTCACATCTCCCTTGAAGACATCAGCTTCGTTTTAGGAGCAGTCAGCATGCTCGCCAGATTCAAGCTCGAGGACAACAATGACGTCAACACTGGATGGAACTACGACGTGCACATATTCATCAGCACCGTGGTCTTTGTGTTTGGTTTCTTGTAGGTGATGGTGATCTTGACACTAGTACAAGAAATTCATCGATTAGAGACACATATGTTTAACCTCTAATGCGTCGCTAACTAGGCATTAAAAAGACTAGCGACATGTTAAAGTCAACTAAGCGCCACATGCTCCATGATGCAACAGTTCTGGCACTATTAGCGTCGTTGTTGCGCCCATGCGATGTCGACGCTATTACCTTCGAGAGGTGGTGCTAAGTCGGTGCTAATGTGACACTACTTGGACTCTCAAGGAATGACTTGGGGCATCGCAATTTCGGTGCTAAAGTGGCGCCGACGGTGTCAACGCCATTGGGATGCGAAATATGATGCTAAGACGGCCTAAGTTTTCTCCCATTGTTGCTAGTGGTGCTCCTTAGACGCCAACACGACGCCAAACTATGACTCTATTTAGACGCCAATGTGATGCTAAAGTGACGCTAACTACGATATATTTCATCTGGCAAAATAGCAGTTCGTTGCACAAGTTTAATATACATTGTTAACATTACAATTCACACAATTCACATTATATATTTCACACAAGCTTAACTACAATACGTTGTTCACATTCACAATTCACATTATATATTTCATAAAAAATATACATTCGATCATGTTAATCACATTACAGATTACACATCAAATTACACATTCAATCATGTTAACGTTGTCATGGGAGCTGGTGGACGAGAGGGAGGTGTGGGAGCTAGCGGAGGAGAGGGAGGGGCTGGAACGGCTCTGCGGGGAGCTGGAAGAAGCGGCACAGCGCGAGAGGGAAGCAACCGAGGTGGCGGAGGAGGAGCAAAAGATGATGAGGGAGGAGACGGTGCACATGAAGGGCCTCCCTTCCGGAGTCGAGGAAGTGGCAGAGGTTCACAGGTCGTCGAGGGCCTATCTTCTGAAGTCGAGGAAGTGGCAGAGGCACTCCTTCCGAAGCGGGTCGCGACGATGGACGCCCAGCCATGATGGAGAACTCATCGACGGCAGAGGCTCGCGAGGATGCTGGCGGCGGCAGCAATGGTTTTGATGGATGGAGAAGATGGAGGAAGAGACGGAATGTGGAGGTCGACAAAGGAGGGGCGGAAATGAAGAGAGGAAGCCACGATGAAGAGAAGAAGATGAGGAGATGAAAGGTCGTGGTCGTGGGCGTAGAAGATGGCGAACGCGTGAGGAGCGTCGGATAAAAGAAAATGGACGGCTAGGATTGGTTTATGGACGAGCACATGGATCATGTTTAACTACTCAAAAGATGCGATGCTAATTTGATGCTAACGTGGCGCCAACTGTAGGCGACACTATGTTAAGGCTACTATGGCGTCATTCAGTTAATTTTTTAATTAAACTACAGAGAAAATTTTATCCCTTAAGTCAAAGGTTCATAATTTTATAATTAAGGATATAAAAATATAATTTATTGATAATATACAAGGATATGAAAAAATATATTCAAGATATGTATATATACACATATATGTATGTCTATATACATACATATATATAATATGTGTTATAATATTTATATTAATAAATGTGTACATAAGTTTACCTTAGACATAAATGTGTATATATGTGCTAATTGTTCAACGTTTACAACAAAATTTACAAGATCTCGCAACAAAGAAGAAATTCTCGTAAAGAGGTTTCTTGCAAAACAACTTTCATTGCAAAACAAATTATATGTGTACTATGATAGCATACAATTATTAGCATATATATGAATTCTTTTGTTTAATCATACAATTATCAGTATGGAATTAAGTGATATAATTTTCTTATTAGTTAAATTTGAAGATATATATATATGTATATATCTAATATATAGTATATGAATAATTATGTCAGTAACACATATAATATAGATAACATATAGTATAGGAATACTAGGTAACACATATATTTAGTTAGGAATATTTAATCTATTTATTCATTAAACTATAGTATAGGTAACATATACAGTTATACAAATTAACATTACTTACTTAAATACAAATCAATGTACCATTTGGCCACATTGGTGACTCATTAGGGATGCAAAGAAATAGCATCACAAAAGCCTCACAATAGCGTCACAAGCTGTTGACGTCAATATCGACTTACTGTCGCAATTACTCTGACGCTAAATTAGCATCACATCCTGTTGATGCCAATACAACACACTTATCCGACGTTAATATCGTCTCCTGAATTCGCGTCAATTTAGCGTTGCAAATAGTTGTTACGCTAATTTAACGTCGCATGTTGCCGATACCAATACCTCGATATAATCTGTCCCGCAAATTTAAGTAGCATCGCAATGGCGCCGTTTTTAGTGCTGACATGATGTAACACTAATGCAACGCTATGAGGAGGCACCAATGATGTCTCTATTTAGACACTATTGGTGTCAAAGTAGCATCGTAAGGCTTTGATTCGCTAGTGGGTGTCACTATTTGGCAGATTTCTTATAGTGCGCGGCCAAGCAAGGAGTGCAAGTCGATAATGTACTGGAATTAGTACCATCACAATGTAGGGTGGCCATCATTTGCGTAGAGCATGGAGCTACGTCTATGGGACTTTTTGTGGCATTTGGTTGGTGTTTGCTTAGTTCTATGGGAGTGGAGGTGGAAGAATATCACATTATAATTGCTTGTTATTATTTACATATGCATGTGACATTTTCTGAGCATTTTGATCATTTGAAGAGGAAAAAAATAGTTTGGGGTTAGCAGTATAAATATGATATATCAACATTCATGTATTCACAATTACATGCAACTTAATTAGAAGTTCTATTATTTCTCCTTTACGTTGCTTCTTATATATTGTATAATTATTTGCTTCTCTATCCATAGGAGGTAATTGATTTAAACAAAAGGAAAAAATATTGGATAGGAGGTAGTATTAATGTATAAAATTCATATCAATTTATTTATAGTTGATTATATGTAACTAATTAATTAGAAGATCTATTTATTTCTTCTTTAACTTTTCCTCTCTCCTACGTATTCTCTTATCCATAGGAGGTAACTATTTCAAAGAGAGGAAAAATATTTCACATTTTAACTCATTGCTTATTTAATCCATCTAAAAAATAGGATCAATTACACTTATATGGTTAAGTTTGAAAGGAAAACATTCTATTAGTGTAATTTTAAGTTATTTATTATTACTTGTTATAACTTCTTCCAATATCATAAAATAAAAATAACTTCATAAGTTAATAAGGACTTAGCATTACTATTAAATTAATTATAAAATTTTATTTATAGTTTTATTTCTTTTATATAGATATATAAGCTACAGATAAATGTTACCATAACATATTGATTTTATTAATATTTGTCTCTTTCTTTGAATTTTTTATGTACAGTTAATACATGCACGTGCATGGCACATAGTGAGTCCAATACCTGTGAAAACAAACAAACGTTTAAATTAATTAAAAATATATTATATTAGTATATTTTATTAATATCAAATATTAATTCAACAATTACCACGTGAATGAATGGTTGACATATCATTATTTTTTAAATTAAAAAAACTAAGCATTAATGTTTTATATCATTTTCTTCTATGAAACTTTAAGTTATATGAAATCAATTAAAATTTAGCCTACATAGGTGTGTACAAAAAATCTGACTAACCTGAAAAATCTATCCGACCCGAAAAAATTGAACCAACAAATAAAAAAATAAGAGTATGAAGATAGGGGTGAAAGTAGTTGGGGTCGAGTAAATTTTTCAATAAAAAAATCATCATTTTTCGGGTCAATTCTTAAAATTTAAAAAAAATTAAAAACCACCCACTAGAGGATTGATTTTTTGGGTGATTTTTTTAAGACCCTACTTTTATATAATTATATTTTAAAATATAATAAATTAAAATGAATATAAAAATATTTAATTTATATTAAATATAAAATATTCTACTAAAATTTTAAAGTTATTAAATCAGAGTTCAATAGTGTGATACAAAAGTTTGAAATTTAATACAAAAAATGTTAGATCAATAATAAAAGAATTGATAACATAAGAATTAATTATATAATTAAAAATCATAGACAGAAAATGGATTGCAAACTACTATTTTTCAGGTGGGCTCTAATTTTAGAGAATGGATTTTAATTTATTAAAAATCATCCAAAATCATATTGAAACTCCTAATTTTTAGTTTTTTGGGTCGAGTAAATTTTTCGGGTTGGTTGAGTTTTTCTTACACATCCTACTCGAAGATAATTTAGGGTGATTTTTAATAAATTAAAATCCATCCTCTAAAATTAGGACTTCACCTGAAAAAAACGTAGGAGTTCTTGGAGTTCATTTTCTATTTATATAATTAAATCATGTGTTATCAATTATTTTATAATATATAACATTTTTTATAAAGTTTCATACTTTTCTATCACATTATCAAACTCTAATTTAATAATTTTAAATTTTTTAGTACTATATCTTATAATTGATATAAATTTAAATATTTTTATACTAGTTTTAATTTATTATATATTTTTAAATATAATTATATAAAAGTAGGACCCCGAAAAAATCATGCAAAAAAATTGATATGCTAGAGGGCAATTTTTACTTTTTTAAAAAAAATGTTTTAGGGCAGTATTTTTAATTTTAAAAATCAGCCCTAAAAATAGTGGTTGGTTTTTTGAATTGATAAATCGATCCGTGCTGAACTACTTTCATCCCTACCTCTATAAACTAAAAATATATTATATTTATATGCCATGGAATGAAAAATACTGGGTTGACGACTTTATATTAAATTAATGTATAAAAATGGTTAAATCAATATTTAATAAAAAAATTAACAAATTCTAAAATTATAATTAATTTGATTTTTTTATGATTTTTTAGAGGGAAATAAAACTTCAGACTGATTTTGCAATCAATCTAACAGTTTAATCTTTATCATAAAAGGCAGAGGATTGCTTATAATTTTTTAGATGCATACGTTGGAGAATGTTATGCTTTCAGTCCTCCTCCTCCTCCTACTATTACTACTACTACTACTACTACTACTACTACTACTACTAATAATAATAATAATAATAATAATAATAATAATAATAATAATAATAATAATAATAATAATAATAATAATAATAATAATAATAATAATAATAATAATAATAATAATAATAATAATAATAATAATAATAATAATAATAATAATAATAATAATAATAATAATGTTACCATTTGCACTCTAGAACTCACAATTAGATTGGCCTCACAATATAGATAGAATCAAAATAGGAAAAGTCGACGATCTTTGGTAATAATATGTTTATGAAAAGAAAATATCAACTTTGTCTAGCGTCTGATTGTATTGACGGCTTTGGAGGGACAAGATGAAATATGGAAGGATGAATTTTATTTGGATATATTTTTATTTTACAGTAGTTTGTGTGACGTGAAATGGAATGGATAAGCACGCTAATTAGTGGAATGAGGTGGAAAGATTAATTTTAAACCAAATTAAGCCTTGTCATAATAATTTATATTACATTAGTAAAACATTTTTTATTTATTTTAAATTCATACTTATCTCTTATTTTTATATTCTCAAAATCTCATACCAATACTACATTGATATGTTAATTTTTATTTATATTTGTTTCTAATGTATATTATCTCTCCTTTTTATTTTCTTAAAAATAGATGAATAAATTAGTTATGAGAAAAATAAGGGAAAAAACGAAGAAAATTAGGCAAAATAAAAACTAGTAGAGAAAATAAATTAAATTATAAGTAACCATATAATATAACTAATCTTATTTATAATTTATTTATAATGAAGAGTGAAAATAACTTTTATATAAATAAAATTTACATTCTAAAAAGTTATTTTACATAATTTATTATTCAAACATATATCTCTCACATAGGGGTGTTCACGGGTCAAATTTGATCCGACCCGACTAATTTCTTTCGAGTCGGGTCGGATTAGTGGTCACAAAACCCGAACCGACCCGACATTGAATGGGTCGGGTCGGGTCGGGTTGGCGGGTTACCCGCTATTTTTTTTTTTTGAAGAAAACCAAGCAACGTTGTAACATATATCCATGATCCATCTATCCAAATTTGATGGATAATACAACTAGAAGCATAATACAATAAACATTTTGTAGCATCCATGATCCTGATCCATCTATCCAACATTGTAGCATAATACAATAAACATTTTAACTAAATAAAACATCATATTTTTCTTTGAAACCTGCCTGCAACATGAATGCAACAACTAATCTAACATGGTTATAAAAAGCTACCCTTTATTCAAGTGCATATGAGCAGCAAAACTTTTTATAACATGACATCATAAACTGGAACATATGAGCACCAAAACTTTTGTTCAGATTCTGAGCACTCCAAATTTTGATTCATCTGCTTTCACAGGCCAGGAGCCTTTTGAATGATCCGAACATAGAACCTGCCGAAAGTGGCCGTCACCTTGAGATGCCCAAGAGCTCACTCCTGCACCATGGAAGGAAGAATCAATCACTCGTATTGTTCTTTCATTTCTCGTGAGGGGAAGTGTTCATGTCAAATATCATTACCCTATATCAAACAACTGGAAATTCAAGTGCATTGGCATTCCCATTATCTAGCCCACCACTACACATAAAGGAATCTACACCATAGCCAAATATCAGATGTCATAACTGTTGTATCAAAACTAAAGAGAATTAAACCAAGGAAAGAAAAAAGTAACTGGTTCATGTTACCAGGAAATCAGAATTGGAAGCAATAATTCTATAATGCAATATTAAACCTGCATATTAAACCCCTCAAATTGAGGGCAGGAAGTCTTTATTTTCAAATGTGATAAGATAATCATATTGATGTTGTATTCAAAGTCTGCAGCATATTAAACCTGCATGTATCATGAACTAAGACCAAAAGGGCAGGGCAAACAATTGCCACAAACATTGATATTTCATATTTGTGTGGATGATCCAATTGCAAACCCCAAAGTGATGTCGGATGTCCTGTGGTGAAAGCCAAAAGTAAGATAAACAAAATAATGATTAGACAAGAGCTATGACAAGTTAATATTCCATAGCTCACTCACAAGCTTATCCTTCCTAGCAAACGCAATTTCACATGCTCTACAGCATTTCCATAACTCTATAATGCAATCAAGAAATGAGCAATAAACTCAAAATCATATACATAATAAAAGTTTAATACTTGAGATCATAATAATTCTTAATGTAAATCATAGCTTTTTAGGGATCAGACTGGACTGCTTTGTTGAGCAAATGCAAATGCAAACAAATCCTTAAAAGTCATGTTCAGAAGTAACCTTTTAAGCAAACAGATTGCATTGCATCAAGAAACATGTAGACACTAAAAGGATTGCATTGCAATGCAAATCCTTTAAGCAAACAGATTGCATTGTTCAGAAGTAATCCAAATCCTTTAAGCAAACAGATTGCATTGCATCAATAGCATATCTACAAATGATGCAAACATACAAGAGCTCATGAAAATGTATATGAAATGAGATATATGAAATACATTTCACCTACACTATCTGAATTCTAAAGCCTAAAGGGATGCATTGTCTTCACTCTACACTCTTCAGCCATGGCATGAGGTTCCTAGGCTTGCTCACTTACCTTGGAGGCTTGGATCCCAAACTTCTAATGTTGATCAGCTAATCCATTAGCCGACAGATTTCATTTTATAACTAAATATTTATAATGCTAACAAAGTCTTATAGAACATTTATTAAAACTAAAAGGGAGGACTATAATTAAAATTGAACAAAATATAACTAAATATATAAATCCCATCATGTCTCCAACTCCAAGACTACAACTTCCATAATAATTTTGCCATCAAGTTTGTCATCAAGAAACATGTAGACACTAAAAGGGAGCAATACAATAAGTTTGGCATCAAGACACAAGTAGACACTAAATAGTCAACTTCAGTATATCCTGCAAAAAAATATAAAAAATATTATAAACATAAAACATTTCCAATATGAGTACATAAAGCATAAAACAAAAAATATCTAACTCTTAACAAAAATATCACCTTCCGAAATCCAAAATGTACTTAACGATCCTCTCCAAGTGCAAGCAACCCTACATAAAAATGACATAACTAAAAATATAGTGAAATGGCATTATGGCAGCATTAAAAAACACTATAATTTATGTAAGGTTTTGTTACCTTCTTCAATCTTCTCTAGTTCATCCAGCTCTAGCGAAGATTAGTTAACTTTGCAGGATTTCTCAACCAATTCTGAGTGCAAATCAAAGCCTCAACGGTGGTAGGAAGCAAGCTACCCCGAAATGGATTAAGAACTCGGCCCTCCGTGCTAAATGCACTCTTCGATGACACAGAAGATACATGAATAACCAATATATCTCTAGCTATACGAGAGAGGACATAATACTTTGAAGATTTTGCTTTCCACCACTTTAAGATATCAAATCCGTCGATATTTTCCTTCACATAATCTTTGATGTACCTATCTAATTCACTCTTCTTTACTTCACCTTGTTTTCTCCTAACTTTCAATCTGAATTCATCCTCCCAATCAACATCATTCTTACGAGCATTAGATGTTGAATCTGTCATGGAGATTAAGCAACTAGATTCACTCCTATCTAGATGTGTTAAAATTTTGTATTGCTCAAACAATTGACAAGTGACAACATTTGATTAAACACAAAAGGCCTATAAATAAAGGCTTTTAAATGCATCAAGAACCAGAGAAGTTCCCATTCATCTTTTGAACCACAGAACCAGAGCAGTGAATTAAAGAGGAAAGACATGATGTGATTGCTGAATGAAAGAAAACTGAAAATAGAGAACATTGGGCATTTCGGCTTCGATAACAATCCTATGAACATCAAAATATGACCAAATTATGAGATGACATGGAGAATTGGAGATGTAGATCTTTTTTTTTTTACCAGCAGGAATGTGATTGAGACAAATGCCGATGTTGTGGAACGCCTGCTTAACGAGCTCCAGAATCTGGTTGCTGGTTGTGGTTGGTGTCGCCTTGCCGAAGGAGGAGATTGAGACCGACGGACTGATGACGGCAAAAAGGGGCAAGCAGCGACAGCGAGGGCATGGGGCGAGAGGACCAGAAGCGTGAGAGGATCAGAGGCGGGCCAGGCGGCTGTCGACTATGACTTGGTGTCAAGCAACAATGGTGCGAGGCTTCCTGCCGCTTCCAAGCTTCTGCGGCTTTGCCGTTCTGCGAGGTGCGATGATCAACGGCAGATAGGGCTGGCTGGCCGCAGATGCCTTGACGTTTCTGTGAGATGGCCAGGCGGCCAAGCGACCAGGGGCTGGCTGGCGATCGCCGGCGAGAGGAGTTAGGGCTAACCGGCTAAGCGTCGTGGCGACCGGCAACGAGACGAGATGAGGTCGGGTCGGTGGCCGCCCACCGACGAGAGGAATTAGGCGCTTAGCCGCTTAGGGGCTTAGGGCACGCATTCGGAGTCGGGCCAGTCGGCACTCGACAGTCACGCACACGGCACACTGATGGCACACAACGTCAAAGACTCAAAATGTCAAGTTCAGGTTCGGCTGTCGGGTTCACATCAGTTCGGGTCGGGTTCGACCCGATCATGAACCCGAACCGACCCAAACACCACCGGGTCGGTTCGGGTTACCGGGTCCACCGGGTCGATCCCACTCCTACTCTCACCCCACTCTTCAATTAGTTAGAAGATTGAGATCAAATTGTGAGCTGCACCTTCACATACAAAAATGGCGGTAGAAGAGTGTACTGCCCCCTTCTTGGCAGGAAAATGAATAGTCCAAATTTAGTTTGAACCGGCTAAGAATTCACCTAATTCTGGTCCAGCCATTGGAGGAAGCTGCAATAAATGTGACCAAGTTCCAAATGCACCGTTAAAATAAATAGACATATTCCTTTTTTTTTTTCTAAATTCTTTAAAGAAAAAAATTATTGTGATAAAATTGGTAAAAGAAAAAAAAGAAAAGAAAAAAAGAACAAGGGAAAAAATGTTTAGTTGGGTCCTTATTTGGGTTGCTGTCATTAAGATGGGCCTGATAGTGGAAAGGCCCGCTAAAGTTAAATAATTCGCACCCCTATCCAAAGAGGCAGCCATGGATGGAAGACGAGCACCACCATAACAAAAACAATATTATATATGTATATATGTTCACGAAGGCAATTAGCAAGAAGTGGCTTGTTGCAGCGAGCAGGCAACGGTCATGGCGTTCGCCATTCCTGCTTTCCACCACACCTTCCCTGCTCTCAACAAGCAGCACTTACCCTCCTCCTCCTCCTCCACCGCCACCGCCACCTCCGGCGGAAGCGGTAGCAAGCACCCAATCCCTCTAATTCCTGTTGCGGCCGCCACGGCGCCGCACCTCCGGCGCAGGGGCGATGTCTCCCTCGCCGTCGCGTTCAATCCCTCCGGAAACTTCGACCTCTCCCTCACAGAAGAAGACCAGGGTGAGGCCAGCTTTTTCTGTCTCACGTTCTTGCCATCTTTTCTTTAAACGCGGTTTGCATTTGCGCCTTGTCTATTGGTTTGATTACTAGACTGTCGAAATCTTGAACAGTAAACAAGAATTACCATTGAAAATGAACTGCTTTGGCCGTCAGTAGAGTTAGGTTTGTTTAGGAAATGGAGCTAATTGCTTGGGTGCGTATGAATCATCTTTCGGTTATAATTGGTTTTTATGATAGTCGATCGATGCTGGTAGAACTGGTGATATTATCGTAATGCGTGTATGTAAAAGAAACAGTGTAGTGTAAAGTTTCACTCCTACCTCCTTGGCCACTGGATTAGTGCTCCGTGCAGTAGGAAAGGGTATAGGAACAGGTGAACTTTGTATCCTGTATTAGTCTCTGATCAAACAATTAAAGAAGTTATTTGAATCGATGATGGAGCAAGGATTGTCTGCTAGGCGTGGATTAAGTTTGCAGGGAATTAATAGTCGAATGTTCTATAGCTGGTCGGGGAATATCCTCAAAAAGGAAAAAAAAGTTCAGAGAACATCAAGATGCCTTGCAAATTTTACATGTAAAATCCTGGGAATTATGATGGTCAAAAGGTGCAATTATCTCTAGTTTTGCCTCATTTCTGATTCCTGCTTTGTATTTGAGCTCGGTTTGTAACTAGTAACTACACTTCTTGATGTTTTTACTTTGCATGGTATAACCTTTTGGTAATTTTGGCAAACAAGGATGCATAAAGTGATGGAATACATCCAAGATGATTTGGCTATTAGACCGTGGATGTTTGTCTTTGTTGTAAATAAAGTATCTGGGATCAAAATCACTGATGGTTTCATGTGTGAATTTAGAATCATGGGTAAACGAATGGTTTATCATGAAAAAGGGAACTGGAAACAAAGGTTGTTTTGTCTTCTTGAACAATGGGGAAGTCTTTATTTTTCAAAATTACTCCTCTTGAGCCAGTTCTATGCATACTTGTTCCACATAAAGCAGCATGTTACTGGTTGCATGTGCAAATGCAAGTTATTATGATGATAATGATTTGAAGTTAAGCATTCAAAATACTTTTGCAATTTCAGTTTTGTTCTTGGCTTGTATAGCTGTGTCATGTCAATGCCAGATGTTCTCGAGTCAGTAGAAGTGCAGAGCTTACTTTGCGCGATCCTAGGAAAATTTAAGTGCGCCATGTTTAAAGGATTCTTTGATAAACTCAAATAATTAATTGATGGAGTGGCAGAAAATAGGTCATTTTTCGTATAGATCACTGTTGCAGTAAGATGTTTTGTTTGTCAAAACGAAACATTTCTATTACATCTTGGTCTGCTAAGGCTAATTCTTCCTTGTAAATCATGCTCGTGTCATGGTATCCTGCTCTAATTGTTTCCTTCTTGTATTTATTTGATGTGTACTTAGAAGCCCACAGCCCCACACAAATACTATTGCTTATGGAAGTTATTCAAATAACCGTATAAGCTCTGCAATCTGAATAAAGTTGTCTGTGTTTATTTGTTCACCATATTTAACACAGTCAAACTTATTGTTGAACAGTTGATCAAACTTAAATGAATCTCAACTCAGTAAAAATTAAGACTTTAAATATAATGAATGTAGAGCTCGATCATGTGTTATAACTATTTATGGAAAAGGTTTCTGGCTTTACTTTGTCATGATACCGTCTGATAACAATTTGACTCTTTTTGATGTGTCTGTAATCATGGCGTCTTTAGGTGCTATGCATATATAGCATTTTTTTCTATACACGAGCTTCAGCATCCTGGTCTTTCCAATGATTTGAACTAAGCCAATATTGCCATTGGTCAATCTTCTATCTGATTGGTATATTCAGTAGACTGATTATATATGTTCTATTGGTAGGTGCCGAACAAGCTCCACCTCCAATGCCTCCGTCTGCAGGGAGGATTGAAATTGTTATCAACAATGATATTATCCGACGTCTTGACTTGTCTCCTGTTGAAGAAATACTTGGAGTTGGCTCTCCTACTAAAGGTGATTGGATAACTATGATCAGAAATGTTCCTTATCATTTATCAATAATAAGCTGATTCCATATAATTGCATGAAATGTTCCAGTTGAACCTAGAAAACTTTTGGAAAAGACAGTTGGCTTTACAATCAATTATGAAAGAGATGATCCCTATGATGCAAGAGAGTTGTCAGAACTTCCCGATATCAGGCTTTGGTTCGTGAGGCTGGATGCTACATATCCATGGCTTCCTGTGGTGTTGGACTGGAGAGCTGGGGAACTTGCTCGGTATGCAGCAATGTTGGTCCCTCATCAGGTAATGACAATTAACACAGATAATTACAGAGGTAACTTTATTTATTCTCTTTATGGTTTACAATACATGCTACTAAACTTGTGATGGTTGGAGATGTGTGACAGATCAGTGCGAGGCTAGGCATAGTATTCAATCCAGAGGCTCTCGAGTTATTTGTCCTCAACAAGACTTTCAGTGTGCATTCCTGGTTGAAGCAGCAGAAGCTACCGAAGCCAAATTTGAAGACTCGAGACATGGCTAGGATGCTTGGATTTGGGCTGGAAGATCAATTGTTTGACTTGATTGATCAGAATCCATAGCACACCTTATAAACTTTGAACTTTGAAGTTTCTCATTCAAAAGTTTGGATTGCAAATACAGGTCAAACTAACGCTTGTTGACAGTAAAAGAAAATACTACTTTTTTTGTAGGGTTGGGTGGGGTGGGGTGGGAGGATGATTAAAAGGAAAAAAAAACAAGATGTTGGACAGATTGAGAAATTAAAAGCAAAAATAGATGCTTCATCATCATTTTTGTATCTATGTGGTTGATTCAATGTCAATTAAATTTGCATCGGGTTTCCATGTCTTGGGTTTTCCAATTTTTTATCTGGGTCTGTGGAGAGGAACCATGTACACCATAGCGGCTCCTCCTCGTTTAAACAAAGGTCTCGAGTTCGAGTCTATATGAATTATGAGCCTCACTTATCATTGCCAAGCATGCAACTTGAGGCGATCTTATCGTATTAGTTGAGTTCGATGGTGAGTCAATCTTCCAACCTATGGTCAATGCACTCAATAGAGTTGTGGGTTGGACTATCAGGCTTCCTAGATATCGACGATCGGCTACTGAAAAAAAAAGAAAGGAACCATGTACTATATTGATTCTTAATCTCTTAGAACCTTTTCATTTGTTATATCCCGGCATGTTTGTGTGCTGATTTTTGACAACTAATCTATTGGAAAGTGTATGGATGAATAATTTGCTACATAACTATATGGAATAATAATCCTCAAAAAAAATATATGGGTTAGAAGTAAGGATCAATCAATTGTTATGTTTATGGGGGGCTCTGGTGAAACCTCTGCACCCACCATGTTCAGGTTATAGACAAATGTTCAATCTCCCTCCCATCTGCTTCCCGCTCCCACCCCACTCCTCTCTCCCTCAGTTGCTTTAATAGGTGCAGGATCTTGATTAGTCAATGAGAATGAAGTAGTCATCCCAGCGAAGGAAGGAGAACAGAGACGCTGAGCTGTCACCTCGTAGGAGGCTGATCAGCAAATTACAGAGCTGCCTCATAGGAGGCTTCTTGTCGGTCGGCCTACTACAAGAGATGCTACCACAACATTTGGAACTTAATCGAAGAATTGTGTCATGAAAATATGTAACTCGTTCCTTATGTTTAAATTCACAAATCTGAATGATAACAATTCATGAAGCTTACAACCTAAGGCTTTCATCGACCTTTCGAAGAATGTCTGTCGCTAATGCTTGTCTAGATACATATTTTGGATCTTGCATGGGAACTACATAACACCGACTCATTCAAGAGTATTGCTCAAATACTCGGTGATCCATTCAATATTGATGAAGGGGACGCTAGGGAGAACTACTACGAAGAACACGTATAAAATTGGATCAATCAAACCGGTGAAACAAGGAACTTGGATCTTGCTACCAAATGGCACTCGCTATTTTTAGCACATCAAGTTTGAAAATCTTCCTATGTGTGTTTCAGTCTGTCTAGGATCATTGTGATGATTACTTTTTTATAGAGTAGAAAAGTTCGGCAAGTATACCGATCGCACAAGTAGTAAAAAGATATCGATCCCATGAGGACTTTTATCTCTCACTCTTACTAGATGACAATTCTTGTAGAGAAATGAAATTAGAAGATAATCAGAAGAAAATAAGGAGCAGATCCAAGAAAAGAGAAATACCAATTCGAAGAAATGTTAATTTTACTAAGCATTCCTCCACTGTTAATCGAGTACAAAAATTACATCTGATGGTAATAAAATAAATTAGGAGTCTAACCAGATGTCCTATCTGTAGTATCAGTTAAATATTTGAAGAAAGTTTAACCAAATCGTTCTTCAAATATTTAAGGATTAAAATATAAATGATTGATTCATCTCAAAGACTTCTCAACCAAGTAAGTCTAAGTCCACACCCCACTAAATCTCACAGAGTAGATAGGGGAGAGATACGAGATGTTGAAGAATAAATTTGATTCAAACAGAACATTCATATTCGGAAAATAATCTTTCATCAAAATAACAGTGGAGTTCAACAATGTAAAACCAACAAAGGAAGATTACTCCATTGCTGAAGAATAAAACGTTATAAAGCCGAAATTCAGACTACAAAAGAGGAGCAAGAAAATAAAATTCTAAGATGTGACTCTAGACAAAGTAGCCACAAGACTCTCTAAATGGATGATTTTCTTCTCTGCTGCTGCCCCCCTTTTGGTGTGGAAGTGGACGTCCTTTTATAATCGCTTATCGGTGTCAAAACGGACCGTGTCATCATGACACGGGCCATTTTCTCTTGGTTACAATACGGTCTGTGTCGACTCGAAACGGACCATTTCAATCAGCACGTGACAAAAATTCCCCCGGCCGTGTTGGTTTGACGCGAGATGCTGAAAAACGGTCCGTGTCAAAATAACACGGTCCATTTTTCTTCTCCTGCATAGAAAGCCACACAGTAAATCAAAAGAATAATATTCTATAAGAAAAACATGATAATTGATGCATGATCATTCAATTTTCTTAATGTGTTAAAATATATAAAATTGAGCATGCATTACAATCCCCAAGTTTAAATATTTACTTGTCCTCAAGTAAGATTCAAGATAAGATATGATCTTCATCCAATTACTAATACTTTTCTCTTCTCATTGTTTTTTTTGTCATTTATCGCCAGAGTACTCTTCTCTTTCCCAATAATTCCTGCTTCAAAGAATATATGATGCTAAGACCTTTTTAAATCAATGAACAATTAATCTCAACTAAAACCAATAAGTCTAAAGAATAAATATTAAATGAGCTTTTTGTTTTCTCTTTTTTTTCGTTTCCTCCATCTTGCTCAAAGTGGTTCATGTAACAGGTTTTCGATCGACGGATCCCATACCAGTTGGTCTTAGGTCGTCGGGCAAGAATCCCAACGGATCTAATGGCCCGAACACACTAAGGTGCCAGAGATAAACATTTTATTCAACTTCTTTTTAGAAGTTATATTATTATTTTTTTTCTTTTTCTTTTTTTCGCTCAATATATTTATTCAATAGAAAGACTGCTTTAGAAGAGACTAACAAATAAAGATCGTCAAAGCAAAATAATTCAAATCAGCTCCAACTTCTTATCCAAAAACCCAATACTAAGGCGATATTTGAAAAAAAAGAAGAAAACTTTTGATAAAGAATTTCATAAGCAAAGAGATGTTCTTGAAATCGTCGATTAAGAACAAGAAAATATGGAAAGTTATGAAAAGTGATGCGCGATATATTAGATAATTATCTTGATGCAAAAAAAAACATGAAATGCATGCGCAACCCCTGAACTTGAAAGAAACACTGTCTCAGTGTTAGACCAGTCGGACGAGTTTGCCTACATCAAAATAGCAAAAGGACATAACAAAAGATCAGAAGTGAAAGACACAACCCTGCTAATCAAACTCAGGTGGTGGAGGTGGAAAGGTGTTATCCACTGGATCTGGAGGAATCTGGTGGTGTCGGACTATCTGACGAACATCCCGATCGATCCGAGCGACATCCTCTACAAGGCGATGAAGTAATGCTCGATCCTCCTGGGCTGCAACCTGCATACGATTCAACTAATCCATGACTAATAAATGATACTGTGTCTGATCAGTTCGTATAGCATCAATCTATGTCTGCCATGGAGAAAAGTCAAAAGTAGAAGAAGAAGGAGCTGATGTAGGAGGCGGTGGGTAGATTGTCTGAGTCGTCTGTGGAAACTGTGAAGGTCCTGCATCGTCCTGTGATGGCTGGGGTACTGGCTCATCCTCAAGTGGTTCCTCAGCGTCAAGTGGAATGGCTAAAGGTGGAAAGTATAACCAGTTAGTCCTGTCAAAAGGTGTAATTCTAGCCCGATTGATACATGGGATCTTATCAGTTCTGCTTCTAAAAGTAAAGAAGATTTTGTTATTCCTCACTGTGATTAGTCTCATATGTACTGCCTCGTTTCGATCCAGAAATGAAGCATTTTTTACCACATTGCATTCTAAATATAAATTAAAATGAAGTGCAATGGGTGTGATCAAACCTCCTACGACAATGCGCCCTTTCTTCTTCCTGGAATGTTTTTCAAAGTTGTGAGCCAAATAGGCTCCAACATTGATCTGCACATTTTCCACCATAGTCCATAAAAAGAGAAGTTCTGTTTCATTAACAGATCCTTCACTGTCTTCTCGTCCACAAATAGTGTTAGATAAAATGCGATGCACATAACGAAACACTGGATTCCGAATCTGACTGACTTTAGTACGAGCTAAGTTAAGAGTAGTCTCACCAGTGATAGCAAATTAGAAAGATATGGCATCAAAAGCTGAGGTGTCAGGGGTGTTCTCAATTACTGGCAAACTGTAAAATTCACAAAATTCGGACATACCAATCGTGTAGTCATCATTGTACATCCTGAAAAATATTTGCTCTGGCGCTTCTCCTGCAAAGCTTGTGTGCGTCATCTGAAATGAACTTAAAAATTCTAAAGCCACGATCATATGTTGGCCAATTTTTCAATATGAACTCTGCCATCCCTATGCGTCCAAAAAGAATCAAAATGCCATCAGTAATATTAGTGTCATGCATGAAACAAGGGCAAGCAAATTTGGTGGCCGCTGATTCCATTCGACGAAGCCTCATCAAAGTGTGGGCATGATCACCATCTCTGTAATCAACGAATGGGGGCCTCGGTACCATAGTTGGCTCAGGGGCGTCCTCGAAATCCATGGAAACTGTGCGGGGTGCCGCCATGAGGAACAAAAATGGACCATTTCAAGGTAAAACGGTCTATTTTTTTTCAGTGAGAAACATAGACCGTTTTGTGGGGAAATGGGCCGTGTTATTTGAAGAACACAGTGTGTGTTGAAGAAACACGGTCCGTTTCTTCTGCAAGTTTGCCGCCGGAGTTTCTGAGAGAAGTCGATGTCGTGCTCTTGATGTCGTTCTCTTGGTGCGGCGGCGGACTGTGACGGCGGCGAGCGTGGTTGAAGAAGCCGACGGTGAGGTGACTCGGTGCAGACGGCGGCGGGCGTTCCGACGGCGGCAGTCGTGCAGACGGCAGTGGGTGTTCCAACGGCGGCAGTCGTGCAGACGGCGGTAGTCGTGCAGACGGCGGCGGGCGTTCCGGTGACGACAGTCGTGCAGACGGTGGCGGGCTTTCCGTCGGCGGCGGTTCGACGGTCTATCTGGTGGCGACGCCGGTGGTGGTGCGGACGCTGAAGGTGGCACCGGTGGTGGCGGTTCGGTGGAGAAGATGATCGGAGATGGGTGTGGGGACGATCCGACGCGGGGCGTCTTATAGCGACCCGGGCCGTGTTGTAAATGCAGGTAGGTGTCGATTTGCGTATCTCAGTGCAACATGGACCGTGTTTTTGTCAAACGGTCCATGTTTGACTTTGGCGTTTATGATTTTGAGTAACACGGCTCGTGTTGTGCCAACGCGGACCGTGTGACTGAATGCTTGACAGGTGGTGCGCATTTTTGCGTTTGAATTACACGGCCCGTGTTGACAAAATACGGTCCGTGTTATGTCAAAATTCTGCACAGTCGACCAACTTTGTTAGTAAATGGAGGACACGACCCCCGGGCCGTGTAAAAAAGAATATAGCTATATATATTTATTAATTTTTTTCTTCTTTTTTTTCAAAAAGTTTGAGTTTAGACAGAATAGTTCTGATTTATAGTCTTCAGTTTGACTTAGTCATAATCATGGATCAATAAGAATAATAAAATCAACTTCCTCATGATGAACACCACCTATATAGTTCTTCAGGCGTTGTCCATTGACTTTGAATTGATGTTTTTTGTCCATTGTGCAAATTTCAACAACTCCAAAAGGTGATGAGGAGACTATAAGAAAGGGGTCCGTCCATCTGGACTTAAGTTTACATGGAAAGAGTTTAAGTCTAATGTCATATAAAAGAACTTGTTGACCAGATTGAAAACTCCTAGTTTGTATGCGTTGATCATGCCAATTTTTTTGTGCTCCTTATATATTTTGCTATTTTCATAAGCATTACTTCGGAGTTCTTCCAGTTCATTCAACTTGAGTAACCTTTCCTTTCCTGTTTCTGTAGGCTCAAAATTAAGAAGTTTAGTAGCCCAATAAGCTTTATGCTCTAATTCAACAGGTAAATGACATGCCTTGCCAAACATAAGTCTATATGGTGACATTCCAATAGGAGTTTTAAAAGCAGTACGATAAGCCCATAAAGCATCATCTAATTTAACAGACCAATCCTTTCTAGAGAAATTTACAGTTTTTTTTAAAATGCATTTTATTTCCCTATTAGATATCTCAACTTGACCGCATGTTTGCGCGTGATATGAAGTGCTGAGTTTATGTGTAACTCCAAATTTCGTCAAAAGTCCTGCAAATAATTTATTACAAAAATGAATGCCATTATCACTTATTATAGTTCTAGGTGTGCATCATTAGTAGGAGAGGCAATCGCCTCTACCCACTTAGATACATAATCTACAGCAACCAAAATGTACTCGTTATTAAATGACTTAGGGAAGGGTCCCATAAAGTCAATTCCCCAAACATCAAAAATATCACAATATAGCATACTATTTTGAGGCATTTCATGAAGTTTCGAGATGTTACCCGTCTTTTGACATTGATCACATGACTTACAGAAAATTTGAGCATCTTTAAAAATAGTGGACCAATAAAATCCACTTTCCAAGATTTTTTCAGCTGTCCGATTGGGACCGAAGTGGCCTCCAGCTTCCCTTGTGTGGCAATGTGTAAGAATGCTATTGAATTCAGATCCAGGGACGCAACGTCTGATTACTTGATCTGCACAAACCTTAAAAAGATATGAATCTTCCCACAAGTAATGTTTCACATCTGAAAAGAATTTTTTCTTTTGTTGTGATGTCCATCCTGTAAGGAGCCAATTTTCTGCAAGAAAATTTGCAAAATCAGCAAACCAAGGTGACTTATCAATTATTTTTACTTTATCACAAGAATTGATATAAAAGATTTTCTCATCCGGAAATTCTTCAAGTATATCGGTTTCCTCAATTGGAGAAACTTCCAAACGAGATAAATGATCAACTACGACGTTCTCGGTCCCCTTCTTATCTTTAACCTCTACGTCAAATTCTTGTAAAAGAAGAATCCACCTGAGTAGTCGAGGTTTGGCTTCTTTTTTGTCATGAGATGTTTTATAGCTGCATGATCAGTGTAGACAACAACTTGTGAGCAGATTAAATAAGATCGAAATTTATCAAAAGCAAAAATGACAGCTAGAAACTCTTTTTCCGTTGTGGCATAATTCATTTGAGTTGGAGTTAGAGTTCGGCTAGCATAGTAGATGACTCGAAAAATTTTATCCCGCCTTTGCCCTAATACAGCACCGATGGTTCCATCACTAGCGTCGCACATGAGTTCGAACGTAAGACTCCAATCAGGGGCTACAACAATGGGAGCAGATGTAAGTTTCTCTTTTAATGTAGTAAAAGCAAATATGCAATCAGAATTGAAAAGAAACTTAGTGTCCTTGACGAGAAGATTGGTGAGTGGTTTGGCTATCTTGGAAAAATCCTTGATAAATCTTCTATAAAATCCAGCATGACCCAAAAAACTCCGGACAGCTTTTATAGATGTGGGCGGAGGTAGATTTGTGATTACATCCACCTTGGCCTTGTCTACTTCGATTCCTTTATCGGAAATCTTATGCCCCAAGACAATGCCTTCCTTCACCATGAAGTGGCATTTTTCCCAGTTTAGTACCAGATTTGTTTCTTCACAACACTGCAAAACCGAGGTTAGATTTTTAAGGCAATTGTCAAATGAATCACCAAATAAAGTAAAATCGTCCATAAAAATTTCAAGAATCTTTTCATTCATATCAGCAAATATTGCCATCATGCATCTTTGAAATGTTGCCGGTGCATTGCAGAGTCCAAAGGGTATCCTTCGATAGGCAAAAGTTCCGTACGGGCAGGTAAAGATTGTTTTCTCCTGATCTTAAGGCACCACAACAATTTCATTGTATCCTGAATAACCATCTAGAAAACAATACAAATTATGTCCTGCTATTCGTTCCAACATTTGATCCATGAATGGTAGAGGGAAATGATCCTTGCAGGTTGCTTCGTTGAGTTTGCGATAGTCGATACACACACGCCAACCTGTAATTATCCTGCTAGGTACCAGCTCATTTTCCTTGTTAGTAATTACAGCGATGCTCCCTTTTTTTGTACTACTTGTACGGGGCTAATCCAAGGACTATCAGAGATAGGGTACATGATACCTGCATCGAGAAGTTTGATTACTTCTTTCTTAACTACCTCTTTCAGAGTTGGGTTTAACCTACACTGAAATTGGGTGCTTGGTTTACTTTTCTCTTCCATCAAAATCTTATGCATACATATTGATGGTGATATTCCCTTGATATCATTGATGGACCAAGCAATTGCTTTTTGTGTTTCCTGAGAACCTGTAAAAGTTTGTTTTCCATTATGTCAGTTAATTCAGAGGAAATGATTACAGGAAATGATTTTTTTTCGAGAAAAGCATATTTGAGATGAGTAGGCAAGCTCTTGAGTTCTGGGTTTGATGGCGGAGAAGGTATGTCTGTCTTCTCTAAGACGGATTCCTTGAAAGGGATTGACTCTTTTTCATCTGAGTCAATTCCTTCTTCAGTGTTATCCATTGATTCTTCAATGATTGTGTACGGGTCCATTATCACTTCTGGTACTACCTGTTCAAATTCGTCAGAAACATCATCTTCAAAAGTATCAATAGAATAACAAGATGATAAATCTAAAGGTCGTTTGAGAGCATCAGAAATATTAAAACATAATTCTTCATTCTCCACTTTTAAAGTGATATGTCCCTTTTTGACATCTATTAACGTGTTACCGGTAGCGAGAAATGGTCTGCCTAAGATGATAGGTGCTTCGACTTCTGAATTCATATCCATGATGATGAAATCTGCTGGGAATGCAAATTTATCAACTTTGACAATAACATCTTCTAAGAGGCCCTTAGGCTTTTTAATGGATTGATCCGCGAATTGAAGCATCACCGAAGTATCCTTAAGCTCGCTATAACCTAAATTTTGAAAAATGGAATATGGCATCAGATTAATACTAGCACCCAAGTCACATAGTGCCTTGGAACAAAAAAAATTTCAATAGTGCAGGGGATAGTAAAACTCCCTGGATCCTTTTCTTTTGTCGGCAAATCTCTTTTACAGACGGAACAACATTGAGTTGTTAATTTGATCAAGCATGTTTCCTCAATTTTCCGTTTGTTTGAGAGTACATCCTTCATGAATTTGACATATACAAGCATCTGTTTAAGCGCTTCATGAAATGGGATGTTAATATGAATTTGCTTGAAAATTTCCAAAAAATGAGAGAATTGTTTATCTAATTGTTCCTGCCGATATTTTTGAGGATATGGCAGATTTCCAGATTTTTCAGGAATCTGGTATTTTGTAACCTCCTTTTTGGCCGATGATGTAGGCAGTTGATTTGAAGATGGTTGAGCTGAAGAACTTGATGGTTGATCCGGGGTCGAAGTAGGTATTGCTTCTGGTAACTCCTTACAACTTCTCAATTTGACTGCTTTCGCTTCTTCCATCAGATTCTTTTCTGTATTGCTAGTAAGTGAACCAGGTTGTCTACCTGCAATCATGTTAGCTAATTGTCCCACCTGATTTTCTATGTTGCGAATTGAGGCTTCTTGGTTTGCAAATTTTGTATCCACTGTTTTGATAAACTTAGCCAATACATCTTCCAAGTTAGATTTTGGTTCGGCTTGAGGTTTGTCATCGTTGCGCAGTTGAAATCCTGGAGGTGGAGCACCTCGATGGTGTACCCAAGAGTAGTTGGGTTGATTTCTCAACCCAAATCCATAGGCGCCAAAATTGCCTCCTTGATTGTTCCTGAAATTATTATTCGATACATAATTAGCATTTTCAAAAGAAGTGGAAGAGGAAGGGTTAGAGTTTGAGACCATTAGGCATTCATAAGTAGAGTGCCCTTCACTACAAAATTCACAAGTTTGTTGTACGGCTTTAACCGAGGCTTTTTCATTGATGCGACTCATCAATGTCTCCATTTTTTTATTCATGACTTCAATTTGCGCCGTAAGTTTAGTGTTGTTGTCTATCTGATAGACACTTGTCTTTCTTGGTGGTTCTCTGATCCTATTATTTTGCCAATGATTCATAGCAAGATTTTTAATAATATTATAAATCTCTTCAGGAGATTTATCATTCATGGAACTTCCTGCAGAAGTGTCAATCTTATCTCTTACAGTGAAAGTAGAACCATTATAAAAAAATTGAATCTGTTCATGAAGTGGTATATTATAAGGAACACGAGATACAAGTTCCTTAAATCTTTCCCTTGCTTCATGCATGGTTTCTGAGTCTTGTTGATAGAATGCTTTGACATCCGAGATTAGTCGAGCTGCTTTCTGGGGCGGACAATATTTGTTGATAAATTTTTGCCGCATCTCTCTCCAGTCCGTGATTGTTCCTTCGGGTAGAGTATGAAGCCAAGTGGCTGCTTTCCCTCTCAAGGAGAAGGGAAAGATTCTCAACCTAAGTGCATCATCAGAAACATTATGAAATTTAAAAGTAGAACACAATTGAAGAAATTTCCTAACATGTCCAAAAGGATCTTCATCTTGATTTCCACTAAATTGATCATTTTGCACCATTTGAAGGGTGCCATGTTGTATCTGGAAATTGGTGTTAATGTCTGGAAGAGTAATGCTCCATGGGTCATGATTCATCTGACCAATAGTGTAATCCCTCATCGTCCGATAATTTGGATTGGGATTTTGAATTCCTAGTTGTTGTTGTTGATTTTCCGCCATCTCTTTGATCCTTAAAACTTTCCTTCGATGTTTAGCAAATTTTTCTATTTCAAGATTGAAGAGAAGTGGTTCTTTCGAGCTTCTGGTATTATGTCTCTTTATCATTTTATTCGAGGATTCCAGAGCGTGATTAAATCCAGATCAATTTGAAATAATTATTGAGAAAATCAAATGCCAAAATTTTTTTTTATATATAGAACAAAATATGGACCGTGTATAGAGAAATACGGACCGTTTTCGTGAGTGTGGCTACAAAATACGGACCGTGTATTGTGAACGCGGACCGTATTAAGTGGCCTTTTTGAAAAAAATAAAACAAATGCGGACCATTTCAAATGATGACTCGGTCAATTCTTGAATGATTTCGCAGGATGTTCGAGGAATAAAATAAATAAATAAAAAATAGTAATTGTAGTAAGAAAAAGATAGAAAAATTACCCAGCAACGGCGCCAAAAACTTGATAATTACTTTTCTATAGAGTAGAAAAGTTCGGCAAGTATACCGATCGCACTAGTAGTAAAAAGATATCGATCCCACGAGAACTTTTATCTCTCACTCTTACTAGATGACAATTCTTGTAGAGAAATGAAATTAGAAGGTAATCAGAAGAAAACAAGGAGCAGATCCAAGAAAAAAGAAATACCAATTCGAAGAAATGTTGGTTTTTACTAAGCATTCCTCCACTGTTAATCGAGTACAAAAATTACATCTGTTGGTAATAAAATAAATTAGGACTCTAACCAGATGTCCTATCTGTTGTATCAGTTAAATATTTGAAGAAAGTTTAACCAAATCGTTCTCCAAATATTTAAGGATTAAAATATAAATGATTGATTCATCTCAAAGTCTTCTCAACCGAGTAAGTCTAAGTTCACACCCCACTAAATATCATAGAGTAGATAGGGGGGAGAAACGAGATGTTGAAGAATAAATTTGATTCAAATAGAACATTCATATTCAAAAAAATAATCTTTCATCAAAATAACAGTGGAGTTCAACAATGTAAAACCAACAAAGGAAGATTACTCCATTGCTGAAGAATAAAACATTATAAAACCGAAATTCAGACTACAAAAGAGGAGCAAGAAAATAATGTGAATCTAGACAAAGTAGCCACAAGACTCTCTAAATGGATGATTTTCTTCTTTGCTGCTGCCCCCCTTTTGGTGTGGAAGTGGACGTCCTTTTATAATCGCTTAACGGTGTCAAAACGGACCGTGTCATCATGACACGGGCCGTTTTCTCTTTGTTACAACACGGTTCGTGTCGACTCGAAATGGACCGTTTCAATCAGCACGTGACAAAAATTCCCCCGGCCGTGTTGGTTTGACGTGAGATGCTGAAAAACGGTCCGTGTCAAAGTAACACGGTCCGTTTTTCTCCTCCTGCATAGAAAGCCACACAGTAAATCAAAAGAATAATATTCTATAAGAAAAACATGATAATTGATGCATGATCATTCAATTTTCAATTTCTTAATGTGTTAAAATATATAAAATTGAGCATGCATCACATTGTCATCGAGGGAGGATGAAGGTGGTACCCCAATGGATGTGCTACTTTATGGGCCATGGATGATGGCAACTCCTTAACTGAAACACATATCCCTAATGATGGTAAGAAATCATGGAACGAGCCGACAACTAGGTCAAAAATGACCACTTGTTCACGGTCTTATGCCTTACCCAGCTCAAACCCATGAACTGATCACAACAAGTAATCCCTTCCAAACCCAAACCATAGTCCAAATAGGATACCTCATTGGATGAGATCATGAAAGAGATCCACCATTCTTAACTCGGACCTATAATGACATAACCATTGGGATGCTTCTCAATGCCTTACTAGCAAGCGTCACGAACCAGCTTCCCTAATCTAGAAGCTTTGCCTCGGCCATGTAAATCCCATACACAAGTACACGTGAGACTCCAACTAACATGCCACCCAAGGTAGTGCACAACCATACCATGGCTGAACCATTTCCCACCTCTCCGCTCTAGCAACTAAATCTCTCTCACATAAAGCCCCGACTAGTCCCTATCCATTATCCTAGCGGAGCACATCCCACCTCTATCCATGGAAACTAGACTACCCAGGCCCCTCACTACCTCTATCCTTATTTTCGCCTCAGCTCCAAACATCCTCCTCAAAACTCTTGAGAAACATCCTCCTATCCACGAGAAGGTAGTCAAACAGGTTCTAGCTAGGTTCATGGAGGCTTGCCATGACGATGCCTAACGTGGAATCTATAGAAGCAGATACATAACTTCCAAAACCGATCTAATACCACAAACTCATTAGGAGTGCAAATTTAAAAATCACATAAAGGAAGTCAGCTCGAGCAATCCACTAGTGCTAAAGAAAAAGATTAAACCAAGAAGGCAGAAGAAAAAGAAAGGTAGAGAACAATCCAACTCCCTGTTAGATGATAACTCCTCATCAACTACCTATTAAATGATAACTCCTCGTCTATGCAGGAAAGCAGGTAGCCACTCCACTTTGGACCTAAACTTATGAAGATACTCTCATGGAAGCGCCGAAGAGCCATTTAAAGTAAAGCCAAGAATTGTCTACTTGAGATAATCATCCTTGTAGAAACATATGCCACAGTTTCTAACTTGGCAATTGTTCTTAAACGGTTAGGGACTGCTTGGCAATGACACTAATCACCTAAAATTGGAGCTGTTGGGGGCTTTCTTTCATGGCAATTCCCTAGAGTAAAGGTAACACTTATTATCACTACTACACAATTCAACCATGCAGTAATCACTACTTAGAACTTCTCTTTTCTACTCACATGCATCTATGCTAGAAACAGAGAACTAAGCTCTAGAATCAACTCTCAAACCTTCGAGTAGACGTTATTTCATAGGTAATCATGGGCAACTTCAACACCATTACCAAAAGACGAAAATGGGGTTCTCCCTGTCACACCCAACTCCGTGACTAAGTTCTAGTCCCAATTATTGCATCCCTTAATTATGTTTAGTAATTCTAAAAATAAAATCGGCAAAACCTCCCTCCCTTACTTATCTTGTGTTAATTGCCAATACATACAAAAGATGCGCACACACAGAGATATATATATACACACACACATATATATATATATATATATATATATATATATATTCATCAAAGTGTAAATAAAAGTTATAAGACATCATAATCACATAGTATCATTATTGTTTCATACATCATTTTACATATAACACCCACATGATCAAGTTATATACGACCTTACAAAATTTTTTTCTCAAACTTAATTACAACATCTAGGATTAACTATTACATGCATGCTTCCAAAAAACAAAAATGAAGGGGGAATAAAAGTGTTACAATGGCTCGACCCCTTATATATGCAGCAAAACAAGCTTCAAGTCGACTCAACTCAAGAACTTACGAGTATCTAAAAAATTTAAAATGAGTATTGTGAGTAACAATAATTTGCTCAGTGAGTGGAATAAAAGTACAACATAGGGAACAATACGAGTGCATATAACATTAAATAATCACATTTTCCATACGATAAAACATTAAGCTTCATATATTAAAATAAATTGTCAAATCATATGAACTTTTACATAAGTAAAAGTAACTCAAGATATCATCATTTTTATAATTAAACTCCACACACGTGTCATCGCACATACTCATAATGGGTCAATACGTATCCCTCCATGATCATGTGTGATATAGTTAAGCAGAGCTTCATAATCAGGAGTCTTGGATACGCAGAGCAAATTATGAGTCAATAGTGTATCATATAGTTAAGCAGAGCTTCACAATCAAGAGTCTCCGATACGCAGATAAAATCATTGGTCAATACGTATCCTTCATGATTGTGTGTCATGCAATCATGATTATCAGATACGAAGAGTATATCAAGGGTCAATACGTGCACATAGAGCAGTCCTCAAAGGGCAAACACACCCGATATACGTCCTAAAGACTTCATGTATATCGAATGCGATCTCAAAGATCTTTTTCATTTAGCATGGTCAATGTACACATAGAATTTTATAATAGCAAAATGACATATCACCAACATATATCAAGATCAAGTAAACTTATTTTAAGTTCACAAGCATTATTCCCTGAAAAAAATTTGATGTAAGAGGATACTCCATCTCATATGAAATGTTTCAATAGCAATACTAATAATAATCTTGGCTTTAAATAATATCATAAATAAAATAAGTAACATATATCATTTTTCTATATTGTAAATTTACCAACTCATATTGTACTTTTCATTTCAAGGAGGTTTACTAAATTTCCTCCCTTTCAGTTGCAACTTAATATTTTCCTACAAGTAATAATGTCTTTTTACTTTTCAATTACAACAAAGTAATATGCAATGCATTCCCATGATGCATGAATGTTTCTACACCATAAAATGCATAAACTATTTATCAATTATTAACTTCAGATATTTATGTTCATAAGCTATTTCACACTTGAGATTTTTCAATCCTCCATAGCTTAACTAGGTGATTTCTTAAGATTCCAGACTGAGTACTTGTCAATAAATAATTCATAACTTCTTAACCACATAGACAAATCTTATGATTCTGGATAAATTAGATACTATGCTTACTAAGGTTTCAAACCTCAAATATCATTAACTAATTTTGAGTTAGTAATTCATAAAATTCAAGACAATCTGATCTAGGGTTTATGTTTTGGCAGATTGTATGTCACTGAAAAATTGATTTATATGTTTCTTCATACTTGTCTATTTAATGAGATAACATTTTTTTTCTGAAAACTAGACTTCCTTATTGTTTTATCATAAAAATTATAGAATTTAACTCCTTATATAACATTATAACAAAAATAGTCAATTCGAGTCATGATCTATCCAAGTCCTGGAATCTGAGAGAAGAATCACTATGAAATGAAAATTTTATTTCTCCCAAGATACATGTTTAAATATGATGATTCCACCTCTCCCCTAACCCTTGGAAAGTATAATTAATCATATCTAATTTTCAAATCCTAATTCACCATATTCTAACCGTACCCTAATTTACAAATTGAACATGTATCAGACTGAAACAGGATGAGTGACCAGAGAAGATAAGTTCATAACTTCCTCTGTAAAACTCCATTTTAGGTGATTCCAGAGGCCATGGAAAGCTAACCTAGAATTTATGAACCAAAGAAAATATTATAATTTATGGTTTGGTAATCACGAAGGAAGGATACTATCAATTAGAAGGAAATCTTCGGATTAAGAACTCACTTGAACAACTTATGTTCTCGAATTTCCTCAGCCCATTTTGCTCAAGTTTTGTCTCTAATAATGCTTAGGCCGTGAAAGGATAAAGTTAAGTTGCTTATATATTTGTTTCAGAATTTTTTGAAGTCATATGGTGGTTTGGAAAAATATTCCTTTAAGTAGCTATTCACTTGTCTGTTTCAGCTGCTTGGAACTTAAATGATGTTCAATCACATTTTTTTATCATAACTAAGTATTTTAAAACTAATTAAGCTTACTTAATCATATTTAAATATATTATAATATTTAGAAATTTTATAATTTATTCCTAACGACCTTATGTAATTATTTTGTAAAGTTTATCGATAATTAAGTAATCATTATGCTTTAATATTAATTACTATATACAAATATCACTAAATGAACATCCAAACTAATTTAATATATTAATTAAATGTATGATTATGTAGAAATTACATTAGTAGAGCACGTCTATGACATTAACCCCTTCCACCAAAGCTCTCCATAGACTAATACAATCACAAGGTCTAATTGATCTCCCAGCTATAAGTAACCAACTCACATGGTGTAACAACCATGCATCATGGTAATGCACAAATACTAACCAAATTATACAGAGCCCTAGTAAATCACCATTGGAAAACCACCCATCCGGCATCCCGCTTTGCAACCACTCCGATTCACATATCCCTAAAGCAAGTTTGATTCACATATCCCTAAAGCAAGTTTAAGGCAAAATCCTAACGTGGAATAGGAGAGAATTGGGCAACCTAATGTTAAAAGAACCTAAAAAATAGTTCATTGGAAACTAAAGATGAGACACTTGGACTTAACTTGGATGAAACCCTAAAACTTAGATCCTTACATCATCTGCATGCATCATATCTTAGACAAATTAAACTTAAATGTGGAGTAAACCACAAATAAAATGAATAAATTCCAACCGTGATCATCCAATTTAGAAAGTATTCACAATATGATCACTCAATAACCTCACGATCATCAAACTTCAGAAACATTTCAATCGCGATTATCGAGACTGCCTATCACCCATTTGCCGATGGATTACCTATATGGCACTATGTCAGTATTTTTTCTCCTCTGTCATATTTTAAATAATTAAAAAAAACTCACATCAAAATTTTCTTTCTCCTTTGCTAAAACTTAATTTTCTATCCATATCGTCATTCAACTTTTCAAAGGTTTCAATCGTGGACATTTAACTTTTAAATTTTTTTAATAATGATCATCATTAAAAAATTAAAATAATAAAAAAGATGGAATGAAATATAAATAAATATAAACTAAGCTTAGTGGCACACCTAGTTAGTAGGATTGTGCCCTATTATTTGCTAAGAACTAATAGTCCCAAGTTCGATTCATGTATCTACCACTTGACTAGGGGAATATAATTATGCACTTTATCCCGACCTTAGATTAGTCATGTGCTAGTAGTTCTAAATACCAAGAGGCTCCGAGTGGGTATCCAAAAAACATAATAAATATAAAAAGTTGTGATAATGGTCATACAATTTCTGTAACCTCTTCATGAAATATAAATGATAACGTCATGTGAGCATTTTCTCTCTCCACTTAAAATTTAAAATAATAAAATAAACAACAAAATACATTTTATTTTTTTTATTTTAATTTAATTTAATGATGATCATGGTTAAAACTTTTGAAAAAGTTAAATAATAGTCCATAATCCATAAAGAGGCTACCACCTCTTGCTAAAAACAGAGGAGGGAGCGGGGGAAAGGATGACAACCCCTTTAGAGGGCTAATGCTCTTTTTTTATTTTATTTTATTATATATTATTTTAAATTTTGAGTGAAGAGAAAAATTATTGACACTATGCTATCATTTTTTTATTTCATTACACACTTTCAAAAAATGAATGGCCCTTATAACTAACAACCTTTTATTATTTATTTATTATTTTATTTATTTGATTTTTCTAGATGATGAACGCAAGTAAAACTTTTGAAAATTTAAATGATCATGACTAAAAAATTTTAAAAGTTAAATGAAGATATAGATAAAAAAATTAAGTTTGAATGGAGGATACATAAAATGTTGATATGACATTTTTAAATTTCTTAAAATCTGACATGAAGGAAAGAGAAAATACTAACGTTGTGCCATATAGGCGATTCATCGGATATGATTTCGATGACTATGACAGAGATGTTTTTGAACTTTGATGACCGTAAGATTACAAAGTGAAGTTGGATAACCATATTGTAAATATGTCCTAAGTTGAATGATAGTAGCTAAAATTTACTTCGAATAAAATGGATCATTGTTGGAGATCAAAACTCAAAATTTTCCATCTCAAAACAGTGAGAAGATATAGGAAAAATCAAATAACCTGAATTAGTATAAAAATCTTATGCAACTATGCCTACAACCTCAAATATGACATCTCATCCTGACCCCAACTTGATGACTCCTAGCACATTAACCTAACTAGCCAAGTAATACTAGGTGAGATCGAACAAACATTTTGTTCCATGCCTCCAGGGAAGGTCTCAAGGCCTATATATGGCTTCACCCTTGAATTTTATAAATATTATTGAGATTTGATTTGGCCAAATAGTGTAACTTCAATAGAGCACTTGTTTGCTTCAATCATATTTCCAATCAAATGGGGAAACACCCATTTGATCTTCATTCCCAAAACACCAAACTCAAAAATAGTATCAGGCTTCAAACATATAGCACTATATAAGTAACATAATATACAAAAATATAGCAAAAATCCTTGCCCCCAAACTCAAGCTTACATTTCCTCAACTTATTTACTCAGCACAATCAGCCTTTGTGACTGGCAGAACCATCCATGAAGATATCCTTATAATACAAGAGTTAGCACATTCAATGCCCAAAGGTAATATGAAACACTTCATACACAAGGCTGATATGCCCAAAGCTTATGACAAAGTATCCTAGGAAGCATTTTATAATACAATGAAAATCATGAACTGCCCAATAACCTTCATTAACTGAATTCTTGCTTGCATGAAATACCCTAGTTACTCTTGCTTAACAAATGGACTACCATTCCCTTTTTCCAAAAGCAACAAAGGAATCCGCAAGGGGGATCCCCTATCCCCCCTACCTTTTCATTCTTACAACACGAATGTTATCAACCTTATTAAAGTAGGGAGTTTATAATGATTATACAATTCCTTTTACCTTGAGAATTTTCACCTTGAGCCATCTCTTATTACTGTGCATTGTTGCAACTATAGTAAATTGTAAAAGGGTACTTAGAGTCTTAAATCTTTACTGCCCTCTCACAAACAAGTGTTCAAATGAATAAAAATATGAATTCTATCTTCCTGTTAAAATCAACATAAGAAGGAAAATAGTCATCAGAAGAACCCAAAATATTAATTTAGGACAATTTCCATTTAATTTCCTAGGAGTGTCTATCTCTTACAAGTACATCCAAAGCATCGACAAAGGTAGTGATGATAAAGACTAGTGGCAGACTATCTAGATGGAAAGGTGAAACCCTAGACCAAGCAGGTAAAATAGTCCGTTCTTAATAAAATTTGTATATATTCTATCCCATGCACTCTCTATTATTTATTTTAAGTGGACACATTTACTTGCTTGAAAAGATGTCTAGGAATTTTTTGTGGAAAAAATATGGTAAACGATGAGGAATGTACTTTATAAATTGGAACATTAGACAAAAACTCCTAGATGCGTACTAGCATTTGCACTGCCCTGCTTGCCAAATGGGTACATACAGCTCTGAATGGTAACAATGAGCCATGGGTAAACTTAATATCTAAAAAATATGGTACCTTAAAACCATGGTTTTTTCTTTAAATAATAATAGTAGGAATTAATGAAAATGTTGGCACCTGATTTTGCATATGCTATCATAAATTCCTTTTGGTCTAATAATATATATTTAAAATGGGGCTAGAACTCATGCATACTTACAGGTTACAACCATGGATTTTTTGCATTCCTCTTGCTTTCAACCAACTTACATTAATATAAACTCTCCTATAGTTGTGAGAATGTGTCAGAACTTCATAACTAAGCATCATTGGAATCTGGATAGTTTGAAATAATGTTTTAGTGATGATCTAATTGTTATTATTATTGTTATTTTCTTATCCATCCTCATTGATGATGATAAGTGGGTTTGGAGTGTGGACACACATGGTGATGCCATGTCTTAACATGTTTATCATATGAGAACACTCCCCCCATTCTATTGACAAATCGTCTAGAAAATGTTGTGGGCAACTCCCGTTGCCCGTAAGATTAAACATTCTTTCGGTAGGGTATTCCCATCTGCCAACTCTAAACAACCTCATCCGTTTAGATCCAAGAGTAAATCCCATTTGTACCCTTTGTGGCTCTCACCTTGAGAGAGATTCTCACATGTTCTTTGATTATACAAAATCAAACCAAATATGAACTTTACTTGAGAACACCTTAGGGTACTATTTCGAATTCAGGGAAGAATGAACCAATGGTGACTGTGTAAAAGAGGGTCTCCATCTCGATCACTTATCCAGACTTAAATTTCTATTCTTGTTCTCCTTTTGACTATGGGGTATCCAGAACAAGCAAAATGATTATCTAGACTCATGCACTCTTGGTTATTTAGCATATGAAAGCACGATTACACTAAGGTGAGCATGCCCCAAGATCCAATATAGAATCGAAGACCTCTCCCCCTCTCGAGTAAAGATAAACTCAAATGGCTCATTAACCAAGCCAAAGGAGGTAGGGGTGGGCTCTATTATAGGTGCTGACAATGGGAAATTTTTGGCTGCAAGTGTTCTCAAGAAAGATGTCAACTCAACTCTTACCTCACAATAGAGGCATAAGGGGCATTAACCGGCAACCGATAGTGCAAATTGATGAACCATGAATGTGCTTGTTTGGAATTTGACTCACAGCTTTTGATCAATATTGTCAACAAAAAGGCTAGATGCCCATTGCATCTTTGGGGAATAATCGAAGAGATTTGACATCATACTATCTTTATGCAATATTTTGCATGTAAACACTATAGTCGCTAACTATTTACCAAATTTTGGTCAACAATCTTTAGCTGATATCTTTTGGGAGGAAAATCTCTCTCTGGATCTCCTCCATATTTTGTACTCGAACTTATCTAGTTCCTTCACTAATAGATGTTCATGTCTTTTTAACAAAAAAAAAAGTAAAACAAACTATATGGAATATTAGCAATTGAATATTATACTTCTTTTCTAGGTAGAAAGTTTCATGGGGATTTGTATTATCTTTCTACATTACCCAACAATATGTATTATCTGACAAAATAATTGCTCATTATTAATGTTACGAAAAGAGAGAGAGATCACACGAATACAGACGAACTCAAATATTTATGGGGTTCACCTTGAATCGAGTTACATCCTCGGGCGGTGGCTCTTTGTTATGAAATAATGATGATTACAAGAATACGAAATAACCCAGTCATAGCCATCATGGAGTTTATATAAGCACTCCCTTTTACAAATGATATGAATTACAGACCAACTGAGTTCTGAATTAATTCCCAAAATAGGACACTTATCTCATGATAAGGAAATAAATCAATTATGAATCACATACAGAATACCCCTAAAATTTTCATTTGTCTACATAAGGGGACCACAAAAGGTTACAACTACATTCAGATTCAAGGCATTATCAACAATTACATTACTAGCATATGCATTACTGATGAGTATGATTTCTTGCTCATTTCGTTGGGTAAAAGCATAACTGTCTAGTTCTTCTTGTGATATTTATATCATATGGGCTACATGCTTAGCCTTTACTTATTTTGATGAAATTCATGTACTATTTTTCTTCTTATTGTAAAATATGATGAGACAATATGTTGAAGTTTGAAAAATTCATGCCATGTTGAAATTTGATGGACTGACCAATTTTCCTAAAATCTTAAGTTGTTAGGAAGAACAACAACAATGATTTTATATTTTTAACACTTCCTCTCATGTGTGAGTTTCTAACAATTTTGATTTAGCCCAATTTATCACATGGACAACAAATGGAAGAAATTACTTTTTTAATAAGAGTTTAACGAGGTTTGAACTCTTGACTTCTTGCTCTCATGCCATTTAAATACTAAGACAATTTGGATTCTAAAATGTCGTAGTCCTTTGTATTGATACCAGTATCTATATATAAAACAATACATAACCACTCGGATAGGTTGTTAAGTTGTTATGGAGTTAGTAACTACATGATGTTACAACATATTTTAAGATCAACAGCACCACAGAATAACTGTTGAATAGATACGCTAAAGTAACTACATGATGTTACGACAGATTTTAAGATCAAATACGCTAAGTTTGGAAATCGTCCGCCCTGCACCCACCCTCCGAGTATATGATTCAAGAGGAATCACACAAGGGTAGATTGATAGAAACCTCTGGTAAAATACCCACCATCTTACTACAGGAATGCTCACACTTTCATGAAAGTGAAGGCATCCAATTGCTAGTAAAAAGGAAGAGCCACTATAGGGGCACTTGAAGCATCGGAAAAGGAAAAAAAATAATAGAAGTAGACAAGGGCAACCTCTTTCTGCATTTGTAAGAAAAGCAACTACTCTTATACATTTGGAAATGTGACAAAAATCAAATGGTAAAAATAAATAAATAATTATATAAATAGAGGAAAAGGATGTTTTGCAGGGAGGCAATCATTTTAGGAAAGATTGAAATGAGAGGGAAAGTCATTGCTATTGCTATTGTTTTCCTACTTTGTGTTTGTTGCATTTTGCCTTTTTAGTAGTTTTACATTTTATGTTTAAATAATATTTACATTTTATACTTTGATACTAATCATTCGCATGGTTGTCAGGATCCCGATCTGGGTAGTTAGATCTTACGATCTTTCGATCCTCCGAACAGAAAATGATCCCGAGCCTATCAAGAGGATCTTAAACATATGATCTATATTGGATCTACAGCTAGGTGTTAAGATTGGTAGGATCTTACTATCATAATGATCCTATGATATTAGTAAAAAAATATTTATTTGAATAAAACATTAGAAGTAAACTTGATAAAGTTTGATTTAACTATTTTATTCCTATATTGTATATGTTAGTTTCACTTTCATAAACTATAATATCTTCTAATAATTTAATGTTATGCTATTAATCTCATACCATATTATCTTTCATCTAAATTAAACTTTATTATTGCATGTATACTAAAAGAATTATATATTAAATTTTTTTATGAATCTAGGAATTATATTGCATTTTAATAAGTATTATAGTTCAATAAGATCAACTATTATATATTATTATTTTAGTGTTTTTTAAGAACATATCATATTGTATTTCACATGATATAAATAAATATCTATATATTTGAGAATATGCATAAAATATTAGTGATCAATGTTTAATTAACTTCTATATAAATATAACATTTATGAATAAATATATTACTTTAATTATTTTATATTAATAATATTATTTTATTCATGGGGTAGGATCTTAGGATCCTACGATCTTTGATTCTCGAAGCCCCTTAGGATTCTACCTCAAAAAGCTATATTGACAATCTTGATCATTCGGGCTATGAACTTTATAGCTTCATTTAACTAATCTAGCCATTAAGGCTAGAGACTACTGATGGAGTTAAGACTATAAATAGCTAGGTTTTATATGTCTAATATTTATTAATGGGACTGTTGAGCTTTTTTTGCATCTCGCTTACTTTATATTGTTTATGGATTATGGTGCATCGTCCTTTGAATTATTGAATTGTGAACGTTCTTCTTTTCCCTTTTTGCATGTAACCGTCGTTTCCTACAATGAGACTCTAAGAAGGGCTTATTATTGCAATCAGATTGGAAAGGAGAAGAGAGGTTAGCCAATTGTTTATTGGATGGTCGTAAAAAGACTTAGGAAAGTAATCATTTGAGTGTGCTGAACAAAATAAACTAATTGAATTTTCTTAAAATCTGTAAAGATGAGAAAATAGATTCCTATTTTTTAATAGTTTGGGTTGCACGAGAATATGATGATCCATATTATGAGATTATATAAGTTTAACATTCAATTGTTTTAATAGTTTAATGCATTGATGATAATGGTTCTATCCCGAAAGTGATCTCCATGACCTAATAATTATCATAATTTAGAGTTTTCTATTTCCTCTTTCCTATTAGTGTTTTTGTTCTATTAATCCTAAAAGAAAAAAATAGATAAAAAATAGGAAAAGAAAAAACATATTTCCTATTTCGTTACCAAAGTTTTAGTTCATTTTTTTAAGAAACTTTATTTTATTTTCTTTTCAAATTGGATTTCACTCTTTAAAGTTTATTAGTCTAAAAAGCAAAGGCATCTTTTAATGGCTCGAACCCATGATACTATATATATATATATATATATATATATATATATATATATATATATATATATATATATATTATTGAAAATAAGAATCACTAATAATAATATTATTCATGTGAATAACAATAATAAATTAATAAATTGTCAATTATGATAATGACATTTTTATTGTTGTTGTCATTATATAATTTTTTATATTTTATTTGTGTAACATTGGAAAGGGTAAAAATAAAAAAAAAATTTATCACTTGAGTGACACCCTGAATGAACACCTTTCTCTTAATTAATGTGAATTATCACTTCATGATCAATTTGTATTGATGAATAATTAAGATTACTTACAAATTAAAATAAATTAAACAAAGTAATATATATGGTGGGGATAAATAATATAAGTTTAGATATATAATAATTTAGAAAGATTATCAAGAATTATCTTTCACTTGTTTATTATTATTTTTAAGTATGTTAGCAGGAAAGTCAATTTAATATATGTTTCGAGTCAAAGTAGGGCCTTTTATATTATGATTGATTGGGAAAATCAATTTCGTATCGCTTATAATAAATAGTAGGGTAAGTACAAAATAAATGTTGAACATCCCATATGGATTGGAGGTCCCATGTCTTCTACAAATTTGTTCACGTTTGTATGCACCTTAATACACAAAAAAAGTTGCACGATGCGTCCCAAAAGAAATGCTTATTCACTGTAAAAGGAAAAGGCAAAAAAAAATCTCTCAGTTGTCATAACCAGGATATGACCAAGAAATATCTACACTTTAGGCTAAGGGGGCTGTTTGGCTAAACTTATAAGTCACTTATAAGTTAATTTAAAAAAATCTCAACGTTTGGTAACTTAAAAATACGACTAATAAGTATATATCAAATCTACTTATAAGTAAAAAAAAAGGGGGAGGGGTGCTTATTTTCTTTTTAAAAAATAAGTCAGTTAGTTGTATCATAACTAACTAGTTATTGTTAATATAAGTAGTTTTATCCAAACGCGTAGCTGCTTATTTTTAAAAATAAATTTCAGCCAATAAAATACTTATCAGCACTTTAACTTATCAGCTATTTTATATCAGATAAGCCAAACGGACCCTAAACCTAATACTTCAAAAGGTATTAGGACATTGGAATCACTACAAGAAAAATGAGATTTTTCGACGGACAGATATCCGTCGCAATTTGCGATGGAAAGTAATCCATCGGAACTTCCGACGGTCAAAATCGTTGGAAATAAAAAAAAAATAAATTATGGAATTTCTTATACTATTATTTTATTTTCTGACGGTTTGGAACGTCAAAAATTTTGACGACTCTCTTTTCGTCGAAAGTTTAGACGGTTCAGATTTTCGATAATCGTAAAAATAATTAAATATTATAATCTTATATATCATAATATATAGTATATCCAGTATTTTACTGACAGTTTGGACCGTCGCAAGTTCAGACGGTTCGAACCGTTGATAATTCTAAAAATAATTAAATATAATAATCTTATATATCATAATATATAATATAAGTAGTATTTTATTATTATAATTACCGACAGTTCAGACCGTCGGAAGTTTCGACGATCTAGACCGTCAGAAGTTTCCACGTTCTGGATAGTCGAGAATTGAAAAAAAATTAAATATTATAACGATGCGGCCGGATTCGACCCCATGCGGCCAACTCCCGGCAGGTAAATTTTTTTATATTATAAAAATTCGTTGCGACGGTTGCGGCCGCCGAAAGCTAGACCGTCGGAACTTTTGACGATTGCGACCACCGAAATATTTCGACGGTTGCGACCGCCGAAACTTTTGACGGTTGCGACCGCCGGAATGTTTCAACGGTTGAGATCGCTGGAATACGGTTAGAACCGTCGAAACTTTCGACGAATCTTTTTTGAGCCGTCGAAAATAGTTTGCGACGCTATCTTTTTTTACTGAATCGATCCGTCGGTAAACCCGTTCTAAAGAAATTAAAGTTATGTATTAAACAAAGGAACAAAATTATTTTGATACAAAAAAGCTTGACCATTCACAATATTGCACCCGAGCACGAATGACCAAAATTAGGTAGAAAATCAGTGGCTTGATTTGATTCAAGATAAAAAGGCTTCATATCCCAAAAGGTAAATTTGACAATTATATGTTCTACACGTTTTTTATTCTCTAGATTTATCAAGGGCATAACTACGAATCACTACTAGAAAAATGCTGATTACCGACGGTCCGAACCGTCAGTAATCAGCCCGAAAACCATCGGAATGATCCGTTGGAAAAATGCTCGTCGCAAATCGATTTGCGACGGTAAAAAAAAATTTGTCGGAAATATTGACGGTCAGAACCGTCAGAAAAAGTCCCGACGGTTCCAACCGTCGAAAGTTTTCGACGGTTGCAACCGCCGGAAAAGGCCGACAACCGTCGAAAGTTCCGGCGGTTGCAACCGCTGGAAAAGGCCGGCGGTTCGAACCGTCGATAATTTTCGACGGTCGCAACTGTCAAAAATTTCGACGATTGTCACAACCGTCGATCTTTCGGCGATCACAACTGTCGCAAAGGTTTTTTTAAATATAAAAAAAATTAGCGGCCGAATCCGACCGCTAATTTTTTTTATATTTAAAAAAACCTTTGCGACGGGATCCGGCCGCTAATTTTTTTTATATTTAAAAAAACCTTTGCGACGGTTGCGACCGCCGAAAAATCCGCCGCCAAATCCGGCCGCTGGGGGCTGGATCGGCCACATGGCGCCAGATCCGGCCGGCGCCAGATCCGGCCGGCGTCGGATCCGGCCGGCGTCGGATCCGGGCCGCCGGCGCCGGATCCGGGCCGTCGATGCTTGATCCTGCCGTGAGAGGCCGGATCCGCCGCCAGGCAGCCGATCCAGCCGCTGGAGGTCGGATCCGGCAGCCAGGCGGCCGATCCGGCCGCTGGAGGCCGGATCCGGCCACCCGACGCCGATCCGGCCGTTGGAGGCCGGATCCGGCAGCCAAGTGGCCGATCCGGCCGCTGCGGGTCGGATCCGAATGCCCACGGCCGGATCCGGCCGCCAGCGGCAAGATCCGGCCTCGGGAGAGGATCGCCAGTGCGGGAGAGGGTCGCCGGCGCGGGAGGGTCGCCGGCGTCCGGTGCGGGAGAGAGTCGTCGGCACGGTCGAGAGAGGGAGAGGGAGAGGGGAGAGAGAGAGAGAGAGAGAGAGAGAGAGAGAGAGGAGAGGAGAGGAGAGGAGGGAGAGATAGAGGAGAGGAGGAATTATATATAAGGGGAAAAGATGAGAGAAAGCGGGAAAAGGAAAAAAAATGGGATAACGAAATTTTAATTACCGACGGTTCCGACCGTCAAAAACGTAAATATTAACTATTTTTAAAATTACCGACGGTTGTGACCGTCGAAAATATATTTAGTTATATATAATATTTATTTTTTATTTTATCGACGATTTGAACTGTCGGTAATCGTTACCGATGATCAAAACTATCGATAATTACGATGGTTTGGACCGTCGCTAGTTATATTAATAAAATACTCGTCATATGATATTATTATACATTTACCGACGGTTACGACTGTCGAAAATTGCGACGAATTTTGCGACGGATGGATATCCGTCGGAAATATCGACATTTCTAATCGTTGAAAAATTAAATAATAATATAAAAAATACATAATTTAGTTTCTTTATTTCCGACGGTCATAACCGCTAGAAAATCCGTCGAAAAAATTAAATAATAATATAATAAATTATATAATTTATTTTTTTTTATTTTCGACGGTCGTGACCGTCGGAAAATCCGTCGAAAATTCCAACGGATAGTTATCCGTCGGAAATATCGACGTTCCTAATCGTCAAAAAATTTAATAATAATATAAATCATTTCCAACAGTCATGATCATCGAAAAATCGGTCGGAAATGAAACCGTCAAAAAATTCGTCGCAAATTGCGACGGATTTCGAACCCTCGGAAATTGTCCGTCGGAAAATCGTGATTTTCTGGTAGTGAATATCTCCTCCTCAGCACCATATGCAATAATAGAATAGTTATCATTAGATCTTAGATAGTATGCTTCTCTAGACTCGTTGGCTCCTCTAGTCATTGAAATCAAGTTTAACATAGAATTCATGAGGTGGGGGCTTCCTCCATGCCTAGATTGGATCTCGGAGGGTGTAACCCTCTCTAAGGAATTTGATTATACATAGCCAAAGCTTTTTTTCCACAAATAATGTGAACTCTTAAATGGAAGTGTCCATCGTTCCACATAGAAGAAAATAAAGATAAAAAATTTACCCAAGAACCAACAAAACCCATAAGCCCAAAGATAAGATTAAGGTTAAATTGAAATAGAGAACAAAGTTGCATGAAAAAATGCAATTTGTTTCCAAATCTTGACCACAGCAAACATGACGAATTCATATCAGGGTCGAAATGAAGAAGTATATATATCATTGGCTTGGAGGTTTTTTTTTTCTCTCTCTCTCCTTTTTCCTGAAAAAGCAAGGTTCACCTTGGGTCCGGATAAAAGTATATATATCATAGCAGTTAGCCCAATCGGATGAACATATATGTGTTTAAACAAGATATAGATAGGCAAAATTATTTATCTTTATTGCTAACTCATGCTTCTTCGAAATCAGCAATCCTTAATTAAATGCTCTTGGAATAAACTACCTAACCATGTAAGGGTTAGGGACCTAAGCAAGATAACTAAAAAAAAAACTTAAAAACTGAATTTGACACAAGATAAAAAAAATTAAGCTTTTTAACAACCCAAGAAAATTTGGGCAATTTTTAAGTTTTAAAAGAAACAACCTGAGAAGCCCAAACGCAAAATATTTTTTTAATTTGAATATCTTCACATATATAAAACTACCAATTAACATATAAATTATGGAAAATATATTTTAAACAAAATTGGCTAAGGGATAAATAATGATATCAAAATAGAAATCTTGTTGTCCTCACATAAAATACTAGCTACTTGATATATCGCAAAATATAAATTTTGTAAAACTATATTTCCTCAAAAAAACCGCAACTTAAAATTGATAAATTACTTTTAAATTTCTAAAAATTATGGGATGACTTTATGTAGAAGAATCATTTGTGGAACCACTTTAACCCCTAGTGGCGGTAGCCATACATGAGGAAAAATGCAATTAGCCATACTTGATCAGTGTTGATGGAACTACTTTTAACTTCCTTACAAAATAATTTAGTCTCACCTTTTTCTATTTTATCTGATAACATGAAAGATATTGGTAAATTGAAATATATTTTCTATTGGTTGAAAAAGTAGACTACCTTTTTTTTAAAAAAAATGAGCATTACTTTTTCACATATAAAGAAAATTATTTTTCTCTCACAACCTCCCTCAAGTATCACCTTTCTATCTATTTGAAAGTGTTACAAACAAATCATTTATCAGAAAACTGTTTTTTAGAAAGAAAATTGTATTAATTTGCCATCCAAACAAACTAAAGGAGAAGAGGCATCCAAGAAGGCAGAATAACTAGCTCTGCAAGGATCTTTCATGCTGGAATGGCGATTTTTCTTGTCAACTACACATCACAAAGGCGCTCACAAACAAAGAGAGACGAGACAAAACATATATTATATGTTCCCCTCACACGATGCACTGCATCCAACACACACAACACAAATATACCTCCTTGCCCCTACTGATTCTTGCATCAAGTACTCAATGATGAAGGTGATAGAACATGAATGACATTTGCATTTTCCGTTTTCACTGCCACGTTTCTGCACAAAACTGGGGCCATGATCCCCCCAGAAAACCGCAGCATTTCCAGTAATGCTGCTCTGGCCTCACATTAGTCTCTGTGCTGTTCTGTCGAGCTAATGAAGCCTTTTGTTTCCATTAGCTTGTGACTTTTCCAGCTTCACATCTAGTTGTGGATTGGAGGTTTTCTCTTCGCAGGAGAGTAGTCCATTCCTGCTATGTCTAGTACATCTGGGTAGGTAGGCGTTTGCGGACTGGCGGTCGCCGGCGACTCCACTTGGAGATCCTTCCGGCTCCGGCTGACTTCCCTCTTGGCATTGCGTTGCCCGCCAGCTTCACCAGCAACACCCATTTCGTCCCTCATCGTGCCCTGTATTCCACATGTAAATAGTTGAAGCTGAGAAATGAGGAAGTAAGGATTTGAAGAGGGTGCAACTAAGATCAAACACTGAGTTAACGATATGTGTCAACCTCCTGGGTGCCCATTGCATTCTTCACCATTTTCCTGTTGTTTCCTGCGTACGTAATCATAAAGGATAACTTATCGATCAAAAGAAAGTTATACATATATTACAAATAAGTTATCTAAGTTATACGTACATTTGTTCAGTTTAAAGACAGAAAATAGCGCAGTTTAGCTTCATACTATGCCAAAACATCTGCGTGCGTTTGTGTGTGAGTGAGAGAGAGTGAGAGAGAGAGAGAGAGATGTATCACGTAATTGAGTGGTTTCAGAAAACGAGTAGAGGACTTCATCGCCAGGAAACTAATGTGGTGTAACATTTAATAACGAGCAGAACACCCTTATGGTCTTCTCCCTAATTTAACACAGTACCTGAATAATGGCCATAACATGATCCACATCCTTTGCCTACACGGAAGACTTCTTCTAGTAGACTTCTCTTGATCTCCTGGAATCAACATGCAATATACAGGAGTATTATGACAACATTTAATGAACAAGTAGCAGAATGACTGCATAAGATGTACTAGTTCTCAGAATATGTTGTATATGCAAATAGATATACATACTTCGACTTTTGCGAGCAAACCAGTAGATGTGGAGTACTCGTTTTCCAACAATCTGATCCCTGCAGAAGATAAAATCATAATAATCAGAATATTCTTATACGAACAAGGGTACCTTGATCTAGAAGCCATTAGAGAATGTATATATGAAGTCCTTGAACGGTCTAAATGATATACTCGATCTCTTATCAGGTCATTACCATCAGCTCTGTTGACTGAGAGCAGCACGGCCAGTACAAAGAGGAACATGACAGGCCTCATTCCCATGAACTTTCCAGCCGAAGGACTAAAAGGAACTAGGGATGAAAAAGAAGATTTCAGAGGCGGAGGATTTCTATATCTGGATTACCACTTTCCGCCCGATCATGAGCTATGAAGCACTACAAGTACGTGGAGAGCGGTGATAAAAAAAATGTACGCTTGAGAATGAGCTATGGAGCATCATATATACTAGTGCTTGTCGTCCTCCTCCCTGCCCATCTCATTCAAGATATAATAGACCTCAAAGATGTCCAAAAATGAGATCTTCCATGTTAATTAAATAAACATGCCATCTAATGTTAATCGATGCAGTAACTGCCACTGCTTTCAAGGATGGATGCCCCCCGAAACATTCGGATATTGTACTCAATCTGGAACACTTTTGTCGTAAAAAATATCTTTAAATAATCAGATCCCTATGTGATCTTCAGACCGCAAAACAATTGATTTTACTATCTTATCTCATTCTTAATCGGATCCCCAGGTGATATTCAGAGTGCAAAACACTTACATTTACTATCTTGTCTCTCATTCTTCTTAATCGGATTTGCTCAGTGCATCAAATAACCTAATTAAAGTGCAATGATAAGTCTTACGAAGATCAAGAAGTCAACTCAAGTTCCAAGAAATTACCATCACCTAGAGATTGAATGCCACTCTACCAAATTTGAGAAACTTTGTATGGAACACAGACCTAGTCTTCATATGACCTCTCCCTGCGTACATTGGATGCGTGGCATGGACGACAAATCACAACACTTCTTTTGGTTATTGGCAAACATGACAACCTACATTTGTTTTACCAAGAGAATGCTTAATAGCTTATTGCTATATATATATGTCAAGTACCAAAAGATTCAATTATATGATCCAAGATAAACATATGGATTCAACTTGATACACAGGTATTCATCTTATGTTGTTTGTCTTCTGAAATCGTATGACGATTACTAAAACCTATATATCTCCTTAACATTTCCCTAGCATTTCAAAGCAGTAACTAGGTTATGCTAATTAAAGAATCAATTGTTAACTTACAAATTTCTGTTATCTGGTTGAAGCTTTTTATGTTGTCTCTTTATAGCATTTCTTTAAGTTAATTGGATCAAAGTGGAGTGGATTCTCCGGTAACATGTTTATCACGAACATGGGATGGGGCCACATGTTTTCCTGGACCTATATGTACACATACATACATATATGTCTACAAATCTCAGAAACAGACATTTCTTCCATATGATAATTCACTGGTAATCGGTCCCCTCTTGCTACTGGAAAAGTTGCATGATCAGACCCACGTTTGTTTCATTCATTCCTTCACTACTGCCCCTACCAACAACTTCCTTTTGTCTCAAGGCCATCATATCCTACTATATATCACATATGCATGTCCATGTAATTAATTTCTCCATACTTGTAAAAGAAAAATTACAATATATATGTATGTATATTGTTAAGATAAAATTATAATCTTTTAGCACTTTCAATCCAAGTGTTCAGAGCACAAATAATTTGAGTTCAAATTTGAGCATGAGATTCATATGCCGACTCTTGCAATAGATATTAAAAAAAAAGAACAGTATCCAGTAATTAAGCAGTGTCGCTATTATGCAAGAAATGAATTCAAATTAAGGTGATATCAATGGACATTAGTAATTCGGAATCGACTTTAGATGTTCAATTTGATTAGGATCCAACGCTATACACTCGGCTTTTCATCTGGATTAATGTACTGATCAAGTCGGAAAAATTGGAACAAATTAAATCGGACAATTGAACTTCATAATATAAATTTTGAAGAAAGAAAGAAATAAGTTAAGAGTAACATTATCTGATCAAAAACATATATAAAGATGCATAGCAATTAAATTAACAACATTAATTATAAATAAAAATAATTTAAGTCAAACAATATAATAAAGAAAACATTATACTACTAAAATAATATATACATTCTCACCGATGATCGTCTAAATTATTAACGGTGAAAGATATTGAAGAAAATACATAATATATACATAATATATATATATATATATCACTTTAGGAACTGATCAAGAAAAAATAAAGATAATTTTATAAATTAATTATCACCAATCAAATATTGCTAAACAAAGGAAAAAAATATTCATGTGTAGTAGTTATAAAATAAAGATATATCAATGAAATCTTAAATATGTGATGGTTAACGAAAGAAAAAACGTTTTTAAAGCATAATGTGTCCTGAAAAATATTTTATTTTTTAATATTTTTTTCTCAATCGATTGGTCAGTCGAACAAGTGGGTCTACTTGGATTTGAAGTGACCTATGAACGGTTTTATATATACAGTGTCCGGGGGGTTCCAAGATATTGAAGGAACGCCTGAATGATCAATGCTGGAATTTAGTGGAGGTAGTAATAGTCTTCGAAATGTTGTGAAATGAATCCAAAGTCAAAACAAATTAATTAGAACTTAACAACACTTGTGCTTTAAAGAGTACAAACAAATGGGACGACCGAAAAGAAGAAAAAGAAATTTGAAGCACATATAATTTATATGCCGTGCGTGACGCCCGACACTCGACAAGGGACACTGTGAGCCATCTGTCCGCAATTGGTCGCCGGGCGCGGGGGCCATGACGCGTGGTCGTCCATACCGAGAGGGGGGCGGGGTTCACTGCAAGGGGAGGAGGGAGGAGGAGGAGGAGGAGGGGTGGTGGTGGTGCATTACATGGGGGCCTGCATGTCATTGCCGAAGATGGCGCGAGGTGCATTACATGGGGGCCTGCATGTCATTGCCGAAGATGGCGCGACGTCGGCGCCGGACGCACGCAGTGTGTCGGGGCTTTTGACGGCAGGGGGAGCTGCCGCTGGCCCCATCGCAATGTACGCTGCTGCGTCATGGCGCCTGGGCAGCTCTCGGCAGTGCATGAGACGTCCCCGGAGCATTCGCGTCGGTATCTTCTTAGAAGCGAGCTCAACCGAGAGCCCACTTTAATTCCATCGACGCTGCGTGCTGAGGGAAAAAGAAGACGACGACGATGGTGCTATTTTAATATCTTGTAATAAATGTTATATGAAATTTTATTTGACTTATGTTGAATATGCATTTTTATTCTCTTTTCGGTACAATGTTAATTAAAATATATAATTGTACGCTTTCAATTATAAAATATAAATAATGTTGAAGTATTATATGGACGAAAATTGGAACAATTGTAAAATATAACTGGTGAATATCTCGTAGCTATTAAAAATGCGAAAAAATAATAATTTATAATAATTTCAATTTCCATATGTAATACTTCTGTAATTTTCATATTTAGCTGCCGAACTTTTTTTGTATTTGTAATGTTCTTATATTTTATCATTGTTTTTAGTGTACTTCTTCTTTCATTTTATACTTCAAAACATATTATGAGTTTAACTTTTAACATTATGGAAAGCCAGATAAAATAAAATAGTTATATATAAAAATATCTGACACACCCAAACTCTCTCCTTTTGCATCTCTGTATATCTATCTATGCGCAGTTCTATGACTCGTCGTTTCAAATTGTACTAATGAGAACTATATTTTTTTTAAAATTCATGTTTTATAATATTCTATTCTAAGAAATAGCATAATAGTATTACTAAGAAGTGTAATAATCCATATTTTATTATAAGTAATTTAGTTTCCAACTAAAATAGCATAATAGGCGATTAAGAACGACTTGTTTGAAGATCTCTATGTCGAGTGTTTTATATGTCATAATACTGAGATGATGTAGATCTAGGATGACATGCTTATTAAACTAGTTTTAAGCTTATTATCCCTCCGGAAATGATGCTATAATAATTGATGAAATTTGATTTTAGGTGACTAGATTGATTTGTTATCTTGTTGCTCATAGTGCATTAAAATGGGATTTGTACTTGAAGAAAAATGTGATAAATTTGATCATGAACATATAAGAATGATCCTCTGAATCATGCAAATTATTACGAATATGTTTGTAATGCTTGTTACATATTTTGTGTTGAAAAATTGAATGAAAATCTAAGAATTTCGTAATGACTTGTTATTCTACCGACTAATCCCCAGATCGGGCGTTCGAATCTTCTTGACAAGAGATAGTGACTAAAATGTCGAGACATGAACACGGTAATGACTACTAGATGGAAAAACCAATCTGGAATGTCAGGACCAAAATATCATGAGACAATCGACTAGAAATCCATTTCGATCATGAACCTTGATTTACTGAATGATTGATCGAGGTTCGAATGCCCGAAATCTTGATCAAAAATTTGCGAAATCCTGCCCGTGCGATATTGGGCATCCGCAAACCTATGGAACATTAGTACTCGACACTTGAATAGCCAAAAAGATGAATCTAGAATGGGCGTCCGATCCCCTAACGAACAATCGATTCATCTCTACAAACGGGTTTCTGTGCCCCTTTCAAGCGCCAATGTACCATACCAAAATAGATGGTCGTTTCATTTTCGGACATCCTATTTATGGAAAGAAAATGAACATGATCTTAATTAAAAATCATGATTAGTCTTTGTCCACTTGATTATCCATTCTTTTAATGATACCTTATAATGATTTAGAATTATCTCTTTATAACTTTGATTTATCCATGTGATAAAAAATATGTTCATAGTTAATAAAAATAAAAGATGAGAGTTACCATTGTCTGCTTAGATGAAGGTTATCAGTCTTGTACGAGGCACTCCACTTTATTTGAGAATGTTATGTGCGAGATCTTTCTTCCCCTTTATGGCATCATGACATTGATCCCCGTTGGCCCATCATGATTTAGGTAGTTATACACTTGTGTATTTACAATGGTATTTCATAAAAAGTAAAGAGATCTTTCAACTTATGGATAAAATGAAATGAATGACTTATGTCCTTATGAACATGAACATGAAATGAAATGGAACACTGATGATCCTCATAATATATGCTATACTTGTATTTTTGTTTCATGATGGATCATATCTATAACCTATTATGAATTTATATTTACATTTATGCTAACGGTTGAGCTTGCTCTCTGTGTGGTCCCAACAAGCGAGTTGGTTGATATGTGTATGGTAGCTTTAGTTTGGATAGCTTGTGCACACGATTATCTTAGACTTATGCTGAGTCTTCTTTTATATTATTGAGTTGTATGTGAGACCCATGGATGTAATATATTATGACATGACATTTATATGCCTAGTATGGATGTTTGGACAATGTGATGCACTCATATTTTATCAACTTCAACATTTCATAATTTATTGTTGTAATATTTTATTTTAAAGTCTTTTGTTTATGTGTCACTAGTGGTGTTTATTAGACCGGACAGTCCGACTCGTATGTTGTCCAATCCGATATGATAATGAATGTCCATTTGTGCCCGGTCTGAATCTGTCTAATAAGTTATTGGGTTCATACGGATAAGAGGTCATACATTATATTTCAGTCATTTGTCTGATATTTGATTGCTCGGTATTCGTCTGATACCCGTTCGTTAATTAACAAATTGTCCAATAGGTTGATTGTTAATCCATTAATAATATTAAATATTTAAATAAAATCAATTATGTTTATTTAGTGCCTATGAATAAGCTTATATAATCATATTTATCTTATAATTGATTTGTTCTATTATTAATGGAAAAATAAAATAAACAAATGAGTAAAAAGACAAAATATTAAAGAAAACTATGAGAAAATTGAAGGAAAAATAATGATAGCTTATTGTATTATTTTACTAATGCATCAATAAAATAATATAAGAAAATCTAGAAAAAAAGAGATACCAAAATTAAAAATAATTAAAAGAATAAATTATTTTTTTAAAAAATTAATCGGCTTACCTAGCTCGTTCACTAGCCGATCTGTTGTCAAGGCCTATTAGACCTTAACGGGCCAGATAAGTTTAAAAGTCTATTAAGTGGTTCGATAATAACTTGTTAAATTAACGGACTTGTCCGGCCTATCCGATGTCCGATAAAATTTGATTGACCAAAACTATTATGAGTCCATCCAATCTGTTAAACACCATTTTGTGTCGCCCTTATTAATCATTGATGTCAATGAAAGGGTCAAAGTTGTACTGAAAAAAGTAGTGTACAGAGAGGATATTTCGTCTGGGGCCTAATTCTGGAGCGTTACAGCTATCCTAATAACTCTAGTGACGGAGGGAGAAAAAAATTGAATGGGTTGGAATAATGGCCAATACATACTTCCACTATGATATCGCTATTATAGAAAGTTTTCAATGTCTGCACTTGCACCCATAGGTAGACATATGGCTTTGCCTTTGAATAACTCTATTATTTTTCTTTCAACCTAGCTAACAAATCTTTATCTTCTCTATCTCTTTGTTTTATCCGCCAAGAATCATGCAAGTGTTCAAGGTTTAAAATTTCATTATTTTTCATGGTAGTTATTTTTCAAAAATCAACATGAATAAGGAGATCAAGATTACTAAGGCAACAACAATAAAATTTTAAGGCTTCTAAATATCAAAAAAGGAGAACATGAGATGATTGGAAGAAATGAATTTTGCAAGTATGTAAAAGAGATCCAATAATTCTCTACCCTTTTGATGATTTGTTAAGACATAAGAATGTCATTGTTTTTATTGGGCTACAAAAGTCTCAAGTCCCTAGATTTAGATGTTCATGATTGATTTGGAAAACATATTTCAAACTATTCTAAAATTTTATGATAGTCATGTTTATGGTATGTTTCCTGATTTTTTTGTTGGTTCAATACCTAACATTATGTGCAATAACTCTCTTGTATTATATGTTTCCCCTAAGTTTTTTTTTTGCCAAAAAATTCTAAGAAATGTGTACAATTGAGCATGAACCATCTAATCATGAGCGAGTAAGTGAAAATTTAGAGATAAATTACTCACTTATGATCGTGAAGCCCTTTTTATAGCCATGATACAGGGTGTGGCTTCATGGTCATGATTTGTGAGTGAGCGGATATGAAGCATGAACAAAATGATTGTCCATTCACGATCATGAAAGTTCATTTTATGATTGTGACATGGCTAGAATCATGTCATGGCCGTGAACAAAGTAGTGCAAGCTAGGGCTAAAGAAGTCTCGCTCACAATTGTGAAGAATGTCTTCATGGTAGTGATGCATCATTTTCATGAGCCTAGACAGTTGTTCACGATCGTGAACACTAGATGACTTTATGAATGGTTAATTAATCAATTCTTCATGCTTACAAATGAATCATAATTGTTACTTGCTCTAAGTTATTGATATATGTTCTAGAAACTGTTTAAGATTATAGACCTAGATGCTATTATGAATGTTGAAGATTATTAATAAAATTAAAAGCTAAAAATTGAGAGACATTTAATATTTTTATATTTAAAAACATAATATATAAATAGAAGAATATGTTATTGTCGGTCATCAAAGTAAAATTGAAAATAAAGATCTTTACACTTTGTGTGTATGTAATTTTTGTGAATAAAATTTTCACACCTGCAATGGTGTGTGCTTCTAAGATGCTAGGCAAATGATGGTAACCATCTAATTTTTCAACTAAATTAAGATAAAATATCATAAGATAAATATGTTCTAAAGTGAAATAAAATATTCCAAAATATCTTATAATAAGAAAAGAAAGATCAAGTTGTTAAATGATATGTCCAAAAGATTATAAAGTAATTATAGGAGAATGAGATACAAAAAGAATACAAGCGTTTGTATAAATTTGAATTAGTTCAATGTCAATGAGATACAAAATATTCCACAAACAATGATGCATTAGTTCAATGTCATTTAATAGAATTTTAGGAGTTTCGTTGTTTAAATTTGAATTTATTTGTTTTATTTTTTTAGACTTTTTCTTTAGAGTTCCACACATGCAACATTTGTTGCAATATATCAAAAGAAGAATTTACTCGAAAAGCAGTTGCAAAATGATAATTTAGGTTGTCTGATGAAAATCATGGCCCTGAACAATATTGAAGCCATGCTAACACTAGAAAGATGGAAGATTCAAAGGTTCTATCATGACTATGATATTCCTGTCACACCCGTGAAAGAAAGACTGAAATCATGTCATGTTCAATAATGACCATGAGAGCAAGCTGAAGTTTCTCAATGTTCTATCATGGCCATGATCACCCTCTGACCATGATGGGAAAATCCGAGAACAAGAAGAGAAGATCGCAGAGAGATTGCAGAAAAATAAAGGAGACACACGAAATTACCCAGGTTCACCCTTGAGATGAGGGCTACGTCCTGCAAAGAGGTTCCACTATATCGTTTAGGTTTTCAGCCGCCATACAAAATTACATCAGAAATTAGGCTATTAATAGCCTCTCCAAACCGGGTTTAAAACCCAAACAAACAGAGAAAAAACTTAATCCGAACCAAAGCGGGACCGCCGTCGGGGGGCGGGGCCCCCCGAACCCCCCCTTTCGTTCGTACGCCAACAATACTGTTAATTGGGTAATACTCAGATTCCCCTAAGCTCACGTGGGCGAACCCGGTGTGAGAAACAAGGGGCCCTGAAGTATTCACCAACTCTAACAGACCAAAAGTTTCAAAGAATTTCATATAACAAAAGACGTTTAAAGAAGTGGTTCATAGTTATTTCTATGATTTCAAAGAATTTCATCTTATAACAAAGGTCGTTTAAAGAAGTAGTTCATAGTCATTTCTATTAACTTGTCTACAATCAGTTAAAGCAACTTGTAGATAATATGTATGAATTAGAAAAGATAAAATTTATGTTGATTCAAAAGTTGGGTTGGATCTCCATAAACATTGTACATGTTGTGATGCCCAAAGATTTCATCAAAGACAATGAAGTAATTTGACCCAGCTTTAATGGATTAAAGAAGAATTTGAGAAGGGATACGAATATAATTAGAAAAAAAATACGAAGTGAAAGAATGATTAATCCTACTTGAAAAAGAAATTTGAATTTGAATAGGATTAAAAGTATGATTAGAAAAGATGAAGAAAAAGAAAGAAAGATAAATCTTATTAGGACTAGGAATTGTAATTAGATTAATATCAGGGATTTTAATTTGAATTGAGATCCAAGATAATTTTAATCGACATAAACTTCCAATTAAGATAGGATTAAGAGTTTTATGGCTTTATATTTGTCAGTAAAATAATATTAATAATTATTTTAATAAAAAATTAAATGAGACAATATTATTATATTAAATAATTCTAAAAAGTAGAAAAAAGGATGAAATACAAATATAATTTGATTGAGAGAATTTATAAATTGGAAATAAGAGAAAACAAAAAATTTGAGTGACATTGAGATTAAGAGGATGATTAAAGATTAAATTCGTAGTTAATTATTAAACTATTATTATGATAGGCTAATTCTGTTTTGGATTCCATATATTTCTGCTACAAATTTGCAATGTGTTCCTGTTATTGAGCTATATATCCTCCACCATGATTGGACATGCGAGTTTTGAACTGCAAAACCAAAAATTGGATGCGAGTTTTGAACTGAAACTTTGTATTCAATGAGAACTGAAATTTTAATTATGAGGAAATTTAATCAATATATATTATTTCTTGTCTCTGTCCGCCGTTTTTTCTCATTCCATCCATCACTTTTTTAGCTTAGCCAAATCGATTTCATGAAAACTAAATTGCCCACTAAAAAATTCTAAAGAAGAAATGGTGCAACTTGTTAACACAGGCCAGTTCGCTGCAATAATAAGTACACAAATTCTGAGATGTTGATAAAATTTGATCACTCATGGTCACTGGTTGCTTACATGAAAACATATCAGCCAAAATGCTCATAAAACTAACTGAAGTTTTTAAATTAAATCAGGGAACATTGTTTTACATGTAGATCATTTAATCTCTGCCACCCTTCCATCTACGACGTTTGGCTTTCTGAATTTTGTAAACTGCATTACTTTGACTAGCTGCAAATGAAGGCTTTGTCAGTGACTATGCCTGTGAACAATGGAATCCCTGTTTTGTGAATTACTAAATCTTATAACCTCATTAAAAAGGAGATTACGTATGAGTGAGAGAGTGGGTAACCGAGGAAGGGAGAGGATGTTCATTATTGAATGGCATGACCTGATGACCACAATGGAAATTTCATTATCGACTGAGTATCCTGTTAATTCCAGGCTTTGCAATAACGACAGGTTTCATTTCAAGGGCGAGTCATCCTCAGTTTATCAGTTATAATAGAGAGGTTACGTGGTTCATTAACATTTGTGTATCAGGCTCCGGAATTTAGTGTGTAACGTCTGAAAAATGCCATCATATTTTATATCCCTGTTAATTCCATATTTCGAGAAAATTAGAGAAGAGAGAGAGAGAGAGAGGTTAGAGAAAAAATGTTGACGTTAACGTTCAAATCGACTGAATTATTCATACCCTTCATGCAACAAAAAGAGTTGTCAGGATTAATTTGATGTTGCACCAGTAGTTCCCACCAGGACTTTCCTGAGACTGGCACATGATCAGGATCATATATCATACATCTCTTTACACTGGACTTGAACCATATTACAAAATAAAAATCTTGGATCATAAGCAGATATCAGTAAACGTTCTTTTACACGACCAAAATCACATGCCACTATCTATCTGATGGCTGCTTCATGTCTCACGCAAGCACATATATGCCTTCTCGATCGTCTAAACAACTGCGAACACTCAGAGGCAGGCTGCTTGTCTGGGACATGACGCATCTATCTGACAAAGATAATGATATATAGAAGATTACTGCAGAGACATATGTGAGTGACAGGAGATTATTCAGTGCAGACACGCATGCAGTAATTCATTAGAATCCAGCATCCCTATTTGATCCAACATCCATGTCCCCTACACAACGTTCTACACCATTTGGAGAGAGAACAGAAAGCATGTGAATGACACATGGATGTAACGACCAAATAGCGATGGACGATCCTCTAGTGTTGTCTCCTTCATGATGAATGAAACATTGAGGTGGTGGTGACGTTTCACTTAATTACACACTCATACACATACATATGTATATATAAACACTGCAGGTTGAGGTAAATTTATAAGCAGTTTGAAGCAACCGCATCACGGAGACGGTTGCTGATCTTTTATTCAACCGCTCGAAGTAACTTACTGTCTATAATTGTCATAACTGAATGTTCATTTGTTATCGAGAATCTACTAATTACTTTATGTTTATTTGTCAACAAGTCATTCTTAATTTCTGAAAATATATTTTCTTCGTTTTGATGAGTAGCAGAAAATAAAAGCTTAATATATAAATGACATTTGTTTTCAGATGATAATTCGCTCACATATGCTTCTGAATATATATATATATATATAGTATATATATTATGGGAAAAATGCGCCTACGACCAATGAATTTCAACGCACAGATGCGGAGCAATTTTCAACCATTCGATTGGAGATCGACGATCAAGATTGATTAGCAGTCGCGGTGTCTTTAAATCCTTAGATAACCTCTTTGTATCTACAATCCTCGTGAAGATGACAAAGATGCTAACAACGAAGGTGCTCGATTTGATGACGAAGATGTTGGCTAGTGCCCACTCCCAGATGAAGGGTGCCTGCACTCGCGTTACAATTCGAACCGGAAGAATCCATTGATGTGGTCCGACGACGTCCTCCTCCTCCAAGAGTTCGGCTTGGCTCTGGTGTCATGCATGGGGTCACAGGAGGAGCCATCCAAGAGAGATCAGCTTCAGAGCCTTGCATCGGTGTCCGTCCTGGACAGTGGCATTGGCATGGACTTCATTGTGGACATTACGAAGGGAAGCCCCTGATATCCAGCGACAGTAGCGGGGAGAAGACGTACGATGTCCCATTGAAGCTGGAGAGGCTTTTTTCGAGAAGAGCTTCCCTTCCCATGGACAGGACTAAAACCATGATCGGAGGTGGGGGTGGCAGGTGAGCAGGTGAACGCGTGTTTCATATAGGTGAGCGTGTATTTTCCTCGTCCATGTCGCTAGGATCGCTGAGTGGAAAGCGTGGCTGCTAGGATTTCGAACGTATGATCCGCGAGCGAACGACGCCGTCGATCTTCAATCTGTGCGTCGTATGCACATTTTTCCCATATTATATATATATATATATATATATATATATATATATATATATATATATATACTCAAATGTGTTTATTATCTTAACTCTACGACTCCTCTCATGTCATATGAATGCAATATTCAGTTTTAGCTTCAAAATTAAGTACACAAAAATGATTTTTTAAGATCGATTTTCTCAAATTCTTTTTCTCATCTGATATTTTTTTCTGATAACAAGCCGAACGTTATGCAACTGAAGCATATAAATTCAACTATTTCCATTTATGAACTTGTGATAAATAACTGAAATATTTGTGAGTATCTAGGCCTCTAAGAAAGTAAAAATTAGACCAAATATAATTTAGAATAATTTTTTATTGAGGTAAATTTCATCAAATACCCTCCAACTTCGGACTATTTCCCAGCGCTACCCTCAATCAATTATCCTTTTAACCGTTAATAGGAGGTTTTCCGGTCGTGTGTCGATGTGGCAGGTTTCTCTTTCTTCCATGCAAGAAGTCGTCTGACGTGACACCTTTAAAAAAATGAGGAAGCAAAGAGAGGTCGCCCCGTCAAAGGTCGAAAGGAGGGCGACCCCTACTCTCCGACCTCTGAGCGAGGTCGCCGGAGGTTCGGGGGGGGGGGTGGGGGACCCCTTTCCCTGGGTCGGCGAGGAAAGCGAGGAGCTCCCCCCCCCCCCCCCCCCCCCCCCCCGCAACCTTCGACGACTCGCCTGGAAGTCGCATCACAGAGGTGGACCCCCTTTCCCTACATTGCAGGTTGAGGTAAATTTATAAGTAGTTTGAAGCAACCGCATCACGGAGACAGTTGCTGATCTTTTATTCAACCGCTCAAAATAACTTACTGTCTATAGATTCCAATCTAATTGTCACAACTGAATGTTCATTTGTTTCTCGAGCATCTACTAATTACTTTATGTTTATTTGTCAACAAGTCATTCTTAATTTTTGAAAATATATTTTCTTCGTTTTGATGAGTAGCAAAAAATAAAAGCTTAATATATAAACGACATTTGTTTTCAGATGATAATTCACTCACATATGCTTCTGAATATATATTCATATATATATATATATATATATATATATATATATATATATATATATATATACGAATATATATGAAGGTTTTAATCCAGAAAACCAACCTTTTACAGCGGAATAAACGATGTTCTTTTACGTTGTTTCGTACAGAACGGGACGACGATCACTACGGAAAGCCGACACAATACCACAATCCAAGTACCTACAGAATATAGCAAACATAGAATAAAAAATGCAGCAAGGAGAGTTCTAACGTGTGTCACCCATCTGCAGCAACGCAACTCTATTTATAGAGTTTGCATGGCAGTTCTTCAACTGCACGTGAATGCAGTTTGTGCAACTGCAAAGGCTGCAGTTCGGACAAAATATATGCACACCATGTGCGTATATATGTCCAACAATCTCCCACTCGCACATGATGTGCTATTTGTTACATTTGCAAATTTCTGTGTATAGTAAATGGATCGTGCGACCCATGAGTACATTCACAACATAATACGGGAGAATTGTGACCTGTTAGGGATACACAATCACTCAACCACTTGAGAGCATATACCATGACATGTTAGGGATACATAGTGCCCAATCAATCTTGAGAGTCAAGACTATAAAAGTCGCTCAATCAATATGCGAGCCAGAACTATATTCTCATATAGCCGCTCAAGCAATCATGTTACTCGCTATGCCCTAGAGACACCTTACTTGCACAGCTTAGATGACTCACGTCTAACTCGTGGTTACTCAATTTTATATGTATACTTTACAGTTGGCCAACAACATATAAAATTTATGCAGCACCAGTGAATCTTTCTCTCGCCCTCATATTTCTCGATTCTAAGTCAGCTGCTTTCTTAGACGTGGCTCGACAGGCCGCATACAATTTTAGCTTTTGAGTACCTCGCTAAAGTAGCAACACTAACATATCATTTTGAAATATAGTCAAGAGTCTAAGGACAATCTCCAGACTTATTTAGTCCTTAAAGACTCACACATGTGACGAAGACTCGATAACTATTCGTCACGTCTTAGGGTCGACTTAGCATACTCGATGATACACTCAAATATTGCGATGAAGACTCCCACTGAAGGAGCGTATGACATTGCTCAATACCACCGCACAGACTTAAGTCCAGCCGCCAATCTACGGCGCCTGACCTGAGTCCTCCCACTAGTCGCTCAAAAATTTTTGGCGCCTTAAATGAGGTCTCATATCTGGCTCCCCTTGTCAAGTTACACAGAGTTGAAGTAAACTCCTGTTAAATAACTTCCCGAACAAATCAGGACGGTTTGAGATCATATTACGAATCTAAACCATTTCTTCCGCGCTCGCTATACTCTAAGCGTCAGAGGTGATTATCCGTGTGATTTGATAATCTTAGCCTGACTGAAATACTCTACTTGTGTATAACAACTCATAATAACTTAAACAAAGGAAATGAATACTTTCATTAAAAATAAAATATTTAAGTACAATTAGGATTACGTAATCCTATAGCTTTTATATGTCTAATAAACACATCTCTATGAAAAGGCTTCGTAAATGGGTCAACCACATTCTGATGTGTAGACACGTATTGAATCATGATCCTTTTCTGAACATCTTCATTTCGTACGAATTTATACTTAGTGTCGATATGCTTCTCTTTACAGTGATATTTCTCATTTTTGACATATGTAATGGTTGATTATCACTTAGTCTTTGAAGCATCATCAGCTACTCTCATATGGCGAAGGAATTTGCCTAACCAAAGGCCTTCTTTTGCATCTTCGGTATACGCCACGAATTCAGCTTTCATTGTTGACAATGCTATACAATCTTGCTTCTTACTGCTCCACATGACAGCATCATTGCTAAGTAGGAAGACGTAACAGGAGGTGGACTTGCATTCATCAACATCGCCAGCACAATCAACATCTGTATATCCGGCTAACTTTAGGCTTCCTCCTTGATAGCATAGTGCGTAGTCAACGATTCCCTTCAAGTATCTGAGAATCCTTTTGACAGCCTTTCAATGTTGGTGTCCTGGATTAGACTGATATCGACTGACTAGACAAATGACATGACATATGTCAGATCGAGTACACAACATGACGTACATCATACTTCCGACTGCATTGGCATAAGAAACAGAGGCCATAGCACTCTTTTCTTCTGAAGTCTTTGGACGCATTAGAACTTAAAGCTTTACCTTTAGCTATAGGAGTATCAATGGGCTTGTAGTTATTTATTCGAAAACGTTCGAGAACTATTTTATATAGGTTTCTTGCGAAAGAGCAATGAATCTCTTTGAACGATCTCGATGAATTTTTACTCCAAGTATATATGCTGCTTCACCCATGTCCTTCATCTCAAAGATAAAGGACAACCATTGCTTAATGGTATTTATATAGTCCTTATTATTCCTAGCTAGCAAGATATCGTCGACATATAGAGTTAGAAATGCAAACTTATCTTTGGAGCCACATATATACACAGTGGTCTTCATCAATCATAGAAAATCTGAAGGAAATTAGTGATCGATGAAATTTCAAATATCACTGTCTAGATTATTATTTTAGTCCGTATATGGACTGTCACAATTTACATACTTTGTGCTCTTGATCTTTTACAATGAAGCCTTTAGGTTGCTTCAATTTTTTTCATCTAGTTCTCCATTCAGAAAAGCTGTCCATTTGATGTAGTTCTAAATTCATATGAGCAACTATAGTTAGGATTAAGCGAATTGAAGAAAATCTTGCAATTGGTGCAAAAGTTTCATCATAATCTATATCCTCTTTTTGGGTATATCCTTATGCAACAATGCGAGCTTTATATCTTTCTATAGATCCATCCGCACCATGTTTGACCTTGAGAACCCATTTATTCTCTATTGGTCTTCTATCGGGTGGGAGATCAACCAAATCCCAAACTTGGTTATCTTTCATTTCTTCTTTCATCCATTTCTTCTTTCATCCAAACTTGAGTTGGCGATAATTTTCTCCCACTCGGATCAGGATTCTGAGGTAAGAAGATATACTTCTCAGCAGAATGATCCGTTGGATGAGTCAACTCATGATCTTCTTCCTCGTCGAGGTGAAGATCTTTATCTATTTCATCTTGCTTAGGAAAATCATCTTCTAGGAATGTAGCGTCTCTACTTTTTATCTTTGTAACAGTTCCATCATCCTTTTCACCTATGAAAACATATCCTTTGAAGGTCTCATAATATCTTATAAAGATACATTTTTTCCCTCGAGGACCCAACTTTCCATACTTATAAAAAGTATGAAGTACATAGGCTGCGCAACCCTAGGGGCGCAAATAATTAAGTTTAGGCTTTCGGCCTGTCCAGAGTTCATAAGGAGTAGAATCTATAGACTTTGATGAAACTCGATTCAATATATAAGCTGCAGTCAATAAGGAATCACCCTAGAAAGAAATAGGGAGATTTGCTTGTGCCATCATTGATCGGATCATATCAAGTAGAGTCCGATTTTGTCTTTCTGCAACACCATTTTGTTGCGGAGTGCCAGGAATTGTTAGTTGCCTAATACTACCTTTTTCATCACATAATTCTCTAAAGAGATTAGATAAATATTCATGCCCATGATCTGTACGCAAGACTTTAACCTTGTGATCCAATTGATTCTCAGTCATATGCAAGAATCGCTTGAAACACTCTAATGCCTCAGATTTATATGTGATTAAATAAATCACACTATATCGTGAATAATCATTGATAAAAGTGATGAAATAAGAGAAATCATGTCTAGCCTTAATATTCATAGGAGCACAAATATCAAAATGGATTATTTCTAAGGAAGATTCACTGCCTACTCCAAATAATTTTCTAGTTGCTTTACCAGCAAGACAATCTTCACACGTAGGCAGAATGACTTTAGTGAGATTGTCTAAAAGGCTTTCTCTAGCTAGTTGATTCATACGATCTTGTCTAATATGTCCAAGTCTGGCATGCCAAGATTTGACATCAACATTTTTATCAGAAAATGATACAAATGAACAATTAGAATTTTGAAAATCTTTATAGATTTCAAGAATATAAAAACCATTATGCTTGTAAGCAGTACAAATACAAATATTGTTTAACATCACATCAACATAATTTGAACCAAATATTATTACCTAACCAAGTTCATCTAAACGAGATACTGAAATTAAATTCTGTCAAAAATCCGGAGTGTAGAGGACATCATGGAGGTACATGACACATCCTTCGCAAGGTCCAATTTACATGTACCAATGCCTTTGACCTCCACACGTGTGTTGTTGCCAACGTAAATCCACTTGGTTCCGGCATTGAATCGACAAAAATCCACAAAGACATCGTGTTCCTTTGCTATGTGGTCGGTTGCTCCTGAATCTACAATCTACGAAGGATGAGAGTCAGCGACTAATGCACAGTTAGAAACATAAACGAAAGTTTGTTCAGAAAAGTATAACTGTGTTTTCTTCTTCGGCTCAGTGCACTCACGAGAGAAGTGTCGACACTTGTGACAGTTGTAACACTTAACTTTACTTTTATCAAACTTCTCACCATGCTTAACAAGTTTGCGCTAGTTTTTACCTTTATTTTCAGTCTTGTTTTTACCCTTCTGATTGTGCGGCCTTTTACGTTTTGAACTTTTACTCGCACCTTTCGTATTGGATTCAGCAACATATGCTTGACCGGAAGGTTTAGCTGCATCAAGATGCTCTTCTTCCAGTTCCAAATGACGTGCAACATCAGTAAAGTTTTGATGTTATCGTTATGAGCTAATTCAAAATCATTTGTTCCCAACGCACCAAAAGGGAATGAATGACAGTCTGCACTTGTTGTTCATCAGTAAGTGGAACACCAGCGCTTTTCAACTCACGAATTATGTTCGATAATTCATGCAAATGTTGCTGCATGGTGTGATTTGGGCGCATACGATATGGATCGAATTTAAGATTAAGTAACCTTAATTTAGTGGTTGATATACTGGCAAACTTCTCATGAATGGCATCCCACATGGTTTTGGCAGTTCATGCACCTCATACTCACACATTAAGGAATTGTCCATACTGCTCAACAACGTAATGCGAGTTCTCGTCTTTTTTTTCCATGCATTGTAAGCGTCCAAATTCCTTCTGTGTTGATGTGTAATGCCAAATTCTAGTCCAGACATGGTGTTTTTTATGCATTCAATAACTTCCTCTTCTTCGAGGATGTATTGTACTTTTCTATGCCAAATGTCATAATTGTCACCATTCAACTTGTCACATTTGTTCAGTTCAGCAATTATTTGCTTTGTTGCCATATAGTCTAAGATCATGTTAAAAAATAAATGAGTGTTAGAACGTTATACAGAAGTCTTCCCATCGCATATATTTCAAAAATAATAAAATGATATTATCTGAGGGTAGTGACATCGGGATGGTAGCAAAGCTCCCACTCATCTCCCACTATTCCAAAAACATTACCAAGTTATTAAAAATAATATAATTGCGTCAAGGTACTATTCTAGTAATTTTTTAAAAATGAATATCCAAAATCATTTAAAATATATAATGTGATTATAATATCATTTTCAAAAATTTCAGCCAGACAATCAAAGTTCTGTGATAGGGGCGCTTCCTTGTCTATGCAAGGTGTCCTTTGCCTCGACACCAAAATAATTGAAAAAATGTTTATCATGTCACATGAACATAGTAATATTTAGAGACTGCGTTAATTGTACACCAGGTAAGTCTAGAGAGAAAGAGAATACTAAATTTTCCACTTATAATCTATTTTCGGTACTTTCCTAGACATGCACATGTCACGTATTACTCAATAAAAATTACTACCGTGACCATCATATAATTTAAAAGTCTTAGTCCTATTTGGACTACCTATGTTTCATTATGGAATAACTTAAGTCCAATTTATTAAAATCCTAAATTCATGAAACATATCACATTCATAATTGTCATATTTATGCGTGACACAAAAATAGCATAAAAATATTATGAATTACGAAGCAGACAAATAATTATACAATTCATTTATCACATAATGAAATTATTTGGCACATGCTTTTAACATAATATATGTATGATAATAAGCATGGTTATTATTAATTCAAACATTTACATAAAATGTAAAAAATAAAGTCACATGCTTATAAGACATATATGTATAACATAAGACATTGAAATAATTAAAATATCAATTTTTCATACAAACTGAAAATTATTTGTCACACATGCCTTAATTACATATATGTAGTGAAAATATTCATACAACAAAAAATAATGTTGTCATATCATACATATATTATTAATTGCATAATTTTAACACAAAAAATAAAATATCATGTGAAAATACATTTGTTACATCAAAAACTAATTTTGGTAACAAAAAATATATGCACTTCCAAAAATTTTCTTACAAAAGAAAATTTATTATTTATAAGTTCCATATCATAAAATGAACCTTTAAAAAATAATATTGTGCACGAAATATTTTATTTTCACATATAACATAATGTAATATAATTATGTACATAACATAATACCAAAACTTACGATATATATACATGACATATTTTAAATTTGTCACATTACATATTAAGAAATGTTCATATTCATGTTATATATATTTCAAGAAAATTTCTATAAATTTCAAATTATCATAACATAATCACATGCAAGACATTTCACATAAAACAAAATATGTAATATTATGTCACAAAATTTCTAATATGCATAATAATTACTAAAATTAACAAAAAATGCATAACATATGTCATGAATCATTAATACAATTTTAGAAAAAATTTCAGAATTTTTTGGAGCATAAATCAAGCAATTTTTAATTTTAATATAATCTTTCCGAAATTTCCCTAATACACTATTTTTTCAAAAAAAAATGTAACTGTTCATCTGGGCTGCACTGCAGCCCATGGCCAAAATCCGCCATGTGGCAGCGCACTGCACTTCGGGCCGCAAGCCCACGCGCAGTGCGTGCAACAGTGCCGCATGGCATTGTTCACGCTACATTGCCATGCGGCACTGTTCACAGCGGTAGCGTGCGCTGCGGGCCTCAAAACCTGCACGTGTGCAACAGTGCCGCATGGTACTGTTCACGCTACAGTGCCATGCAGCCAAGGTTATAAGATTCGACTCGGCCTTCGACCCGAATTGCTCGACGGGTCAGATCGGATCGGGTCGGATCGGAATATAATAAATTAATACAATTAATAAAAATATGTATAAATTCAGCATATATTATATCACTAATAATAATGACATGACACTAATCCATATATTAATAACATAACAATACTAAAGAATTAAATGCAAAGTACCATAATAATATATAAATGTTCACAAACACAAATTCATTTCATAATTCTTCAACAAAGCAACAAAATTAAAGTAAACATTTTTCTTCAATACTCTTCATCTTGAGGAAAAAAATCCAAATTGACTTCCAAATCCTCAACATTATTTTCTTCCACATCATCTTAAAAAAAAATATAAACAAAATGAGTTAAAAATCATACTTGACAATTATAAACATCTTACAAATCAATATTTGAATTTTCAAACAAAAAGAAAAATATATTTACCTTCTTGCATATGAAGTTTTGGTCCTTCCAAATCATTATAAAGCATCTTCTCCAACTCATCATAATCAAGAATTGGGCTCTCTTCTTCCTCCATAATCCAATATTCAATCTTGTCTATACTTTCATAATAAATAGGATCAAGAAATGCTTCTTGTTTAATAAGGTATTTACAAAATAATGAAAACAATGATAAACATATAAGAGTTGTCAAATCTAGATTCTAAATTAGAAAGTTATAAAGGAAATAATGAACATATAAAATTTTCATTTTACAAACCTATTTTTCAAGCCCAAATTGTATTGCACATAGACAAGATCATTTAATCTTTGATGTTCTAGCTTGTTTCTTTTTTTTGAATGAATTCTTTCAAATACACTCCAATTTCTTTCATAACCAAAAGATAATGCAGTTTGACTTAAAAGACGTATTGCCAATTGTGACACTAATGTAGCACTAAATCCAAAGCTACGCCACCATTGATCTATCACAAAATTTACATAAAGAAAAAATGTTAAGTAATTCTTAAATACATAAAATTAAATTTAAGAACATAATGCAAAATATAAATGAATCTCACCGGGTCTCAACTCTTTAGCAGTTGCAATAGCAAGTTGCTTACCAAAACTTTGCAATCTATCTTGATATAACCAACTTTGCTTTAACACTTCAGTTTTTCAGCTTGTAACAATTGTATCCAATACATCAAGCCATCCTTGTTGAACTTTTGGCTTGATGCAAAAGTTATCTTTATCATAATAGAAAGTCGGATTCAAAAAATATGCAGCACAATGAATATGTTATTGAAGTAGATTATCCATTGTTGCTTGATTATTCTCGTGTAAGGTTTGTACAAAGTTTTCTTGTGCATGAAAGTACTCTTGATTGCCCTCTTTACTCTATATATATCATCATACACATAACCAAGGGAAGGTCTATCATCTCCATCAACAATTCTTAAAAAGCGTACCAAAGAAGCCACAATTTGCACAATAATGCCACAATCATTTCAAAATCTACTATCTAACACAATATCAATGACAACTTTAGCTTTCTTATCTTTGTAATATCTTGAATTTGTAAAATCTAAACTTGTCACCAAAGCTTGTAAATCAATTTTGTGATCATGAATGCTTTTCAATGCAACGAAGGTTGTTGCAAATCGAGTTGGACTAGGGCACAATATTTCAGTCCACTGTGGTCTTTTCCTTAACCAAGCAAGCAAAAAAACATGATTATAAACAAACATTGTTACCTTTGATGCCCTTTCAGTTAAGCTGTTCACAAGAGTCATTTTTCCAATATCTCCTAAGATTAAATTCAAACAATGTGCAGCACAAGGAGAAACCAATAAATGGATGGATACTTCTCATTCAACAACCTGCCAGCAACTTTACAATTTGAAGCATTATTTGTAACTAAATGTACAACATTACTTGGTCCAACAAATTCAACCAAATCAACAAATAAATTACAAAGAGTTGTAGCATCCTTCACAATGTCAGAAGCATCAACTAATTTAACAAAACAAATTCCTTTAGGAGAACAAACAAGAAAATTGATGAGTTGTCTATTCTTCTGATCCTGTCAACCATCTCCCATTATAATACATCAGTTTCTGACCAAGCATTTCTAAATGTATCAACCAACAAGCCAACTTCCTTCTTAATATCATATAGTTGTTTAATTCTAATTGTATGATAATTAGGACCTTTATATCCTGGACCAATAGCTACAATAGCAGCTATCATAGGATGATAATAAACTGAATTTGCACAATTAAATGAAATGCAACAATCATAGAAGAACCTAGCAACAGCTAAATCAGCTCGATGAATAACTTCTTTACCTGGCAAAACACTTCTAATTGAAGGTTGTGCACCAGGAGTAGTTCTTGGAGCAAAAAAACTAGTTGCACTTATTTATTTTCCTTTTCCCTTGACTTCCTTTGGATTCTTTGTGACAAGTGCAACTTGTTCTTGTACACCTACGTCAACTTCCTCACTAATATTTGTTTCTTCATTTTCCTCATGTGCTCGTTTCTTTGATGTAGCTACAGATTTTAAATGTTCTCCAAGTCGATATTTGATTTCATAACTCACTTTGGGACAAGACAATGCCTCTCCTTTTTTTCTAGCAAGATGTAGTTTCATTATATATATTCTTCCACCTTTTAAAATTTTTCCACAATACAAGCATTTCAATGATATTTTTCGCTGTGCATCAAAACAAATCTGACAATGCTCACATGCAGAATCCGTCTTTAATCTTCCTGCTTGAGAACTTAGCGGAGCTAATGTAGTACTATCGTTTGTGGATTGTGTTTGAGATTGTCCAATAGGTGTTTGAGTTTCACCACAACTACTCCCTCTTGATGCCATTTTTTGAAAAGTAATAAATAAATGTAATTATATATATAACATTAATTGATAAAAAATTAATTAATAAATGCACTCCCTAATCGTGTCTTGGCTGGCCAAAACGTCACTGACGCCAAAGCACCGACAGTCTAGAGCATGCCCTTGGCTGCCAAGGGCTACCAGGACATGCCCCTGGCTGCCAAGGGCCACCAAGCCTTGGCGGTCGGCCAGGGCATGCCCTGGCCGCCCTTGGCGCGTCCAGGGTTAGCCCCTAGCCGGCCAAGGCGCACCCTGGAGGGCCTAGACGCGCCAAGGACGCCCCGGCTGGCCAAGGCACACCTGGCGCCACCAGGACATGCCCTAGTGGCGTCAGGGTGCGCCTTGGCCGGCCAAGGCGCTGGACTTCCTGGCCGTCCAAGGCATCGCTGCCACCAGGGCACGCCGGCAATGAACAAGATCATCGGAAATGGAAATGTGCAAAGAACGGACAAGATCGGCAAGTCGGCAATGAAAGGGACAAGATCGACTGACCTAGAACGTGGATCAAAGCTGGATCAACAAATGTCGATCGTCGGATCAGCGGTGTCTGCAATCCAGGCTGTCGCCCGCCAAGGATGTGAATAGCTAGGGTTTCTAGTCTACTTTCTTCCAAATGAACCGGCCGGGTCATCAAAACACGATGGGTCAAGCGGTCAAACCCGAGTTTTGACCGGGTTTGACCGGTCCAACACGGGTGAATGGGCAGTCCGAGTTTGGACTGACCCATGGCCCATTTTATTGGCCGGACACCGGTCCGATCGGTCCGACCGGCCGGGCCGGGCTGGGTTTGACAATATTGCATGCAACACCGTTAGATTTTTTTGAAAAAATTACGAGAAGAAACATATTAAAATTTGTACCAAAAATTCTGTTGAATTCAGTACATATGGATAACAAAAAAGTTTGATTTTTTTGTTCTTTAGTTATGGTAATATAACCAAAGGTGCAAACAACATAATTTTTAAACAATCCTATAAAAAAATTTAACGAAAAGAACCCTCTTATACCAATTGAAAGTTTTAATCCATAAAACCAACCTTTTACAACGGAATAAATGATATTTTTTTATGTTGTTTCGTACGGGACGGGACGATCACCACGGAAAGCCGACACAATACCACAATCCAAGTACCTACATAATATAGCAAATATAGAATAAAAACGCAGCAAGGAGAGTTCTAACGTGTGTCACCCATCTTTAGCAATGCAACTCTATTTATAGAGTTTGCATGGCAGTTCAACTGCACGTGAATGCAGATTGTGCAACCGCAAAGGCTGCAGTTCGGACAAAATATATGCACACCATGTGTGTATATATGTCCAACAATATATATATATATAGAGAGAGATAGAGATATACTCAATGTGTTTATTATCTTAACTCTACGACTCCTCTCATGTCATATGAATGCAATATTCGGTTTTAGCTTCAAAATTAAGTACACAAAAATGATTTTTTAAGATCGATATTTTCTCAAGTTCTTTTTCTCATCTGATATTTTTTTCTGATAACAAGCCGAACGTTATGCAACTGAAGCATATAACTTCAACTATTTCCGTTTATGAACTTGTGATAAATAACCAAAATATTTGGGAGTATCTAGGCCTCTAAGAAACTAAAAATTAGATGACCGAATATAATTTAGAATGATTTTTTATTGAAGTAAATATTATCAAATACCCTCCAACTTCGGACTCTTTCCCGGCCTATCCTCAAACTTCATCGACTACCCTTTTGATCGTTGATAGGAGGTTTTCTTGTCGTGTGTCCACATGGCAGGTTTCTCTCTCTCTTCCATGCAAAAGTCGTCTGATGTGGCACCTTTAAAAAATAATATAAAAAAAATAAAAAAATGATGAAGCAAAGAGAGATCGCCCCGTCGGAGGTCGAAAGGAGGGCGACCCCTACTCTGCAACCTCCGAGCGAGGTCGCCGGAGGTCATAGGGGGCGTCCCCCTTCTTCCCTGCGCTCGTCAGTGCAGGGAAAGGGGCGGGTCGTGCCCCCCTCCTTCCTTTCCCTGCGTCGACGAATAAGGAAAGGGAGGAGGGCCCCCCCTCTGCAACCTTCGACGACTCGCCTGGAGGTCGAAGAGTGGGGCGACCCCCCATCAAAATATGGGAAAGGTTGCTTGTACCACTATCTAGCATTAGGATAAATCTGAATGCACAACAAATTTTAGTAAGAATTTATTTTAAAAATTGTCATAAAAATTTGAGAAGGTGATTGGAAAAATAACTTACCTCAAATATTGATTGCCAAACCTCATTAGGTGTTGTCATCATATTACTTTCAGGATCCCATAAAAAACCACTCTGTTCAGATAAATATTTAACAACCTTATATTATTTTTTGAGATCTTGTTCAAGATCTTTAATTTGTCTAAGTTGGAAGTGATCAAATGGATAGTTAGTGTTCATTTCATTCAATATTTTGTTCCAAGCTTCTTTACTCCAATCATTTTGTGCCCTAAATCTTGGAGTTTTTGTGATCAGATAACAACTTGACAAAATATATTTTTTTCGCATCACTCCAGCGAGCTCTAGAAATTTTTTTTCTCATCCCTGATATAGAAAATAATACAAAATTTAAAATAGGATCAATATGAAAGGATAAATGAATATTCTTTTTCCAATCCATGACTATGTTTACATTAAGGTATATGTTATAGCAAGGCATCACTCATATCATCCACGTCATAGTATGTAACCACACGTAGGCAATTAACAAAGATAAAACTAGCTCATCATGTGCTCGTTGGATGCTTAAATGAGTATTATATACCTCAACAGAAACATACTTCAGCAAGGGCATATATATGTACCTTATATATATATATATATATATATATATATATATATATATATATTAAATACACACACAAATAATATGTAGCATATATCAAATGTTGGCACTAATTAGAATAAAGATTATGAAAAGAAGGTTGGACATGGTATTAGAAGCTGATGCTTGGATTCTATAAAATAGTTTGCATAAGCTCAGACACAGATTCACATGGATCTAGTAATTCATCAAACCTAGTTCACATTATGAACAAAGAATTGGCTGCCCTTGGTCTCTTCGAACATGTTTTTAAATTGCTGGCATAATTGTTGCTACTCATCTTGAGATTGTTGAGTCGAGATATGTATAAAGAACCAGAGTGTTAGTAAATGAGACAAAATTATTTCAGATGGCAAAGATTTTGTGTTACCAGCAAACAAACAAATGAGACAAAGTAAATGAGACAAAATCTTTTATTTCAGATCACTCAGACGACAAAGAGTTCTGCTACCGACAAACAAGTAGACAAAAAAGCTTAAGATGTTAACCTGCTTGTTCGTTGTCATCCATTTGCAACAGATTTTTTTCCCAGCCAAAAAGAGGTTTCACAGCAACAGTGATAGTCCTTAGGGCAAAAGCATTTTGGACAGTCCGACTCTGTCGTTGCCAGCAAAAAGAAAAAATAACAGAGCTGTCACCTAAGTTTTTTATCCGTTGGAAAAGGCCACTTTTACGAAGGAAATGGGCCAACATTTTTTCCATCCAAACGTACAAAATGAGTTTTCTTTATCTCATAAAATAAAGCAACGGAATAAGCCTCATCCCATAAAAAATATGGTATCCAAACGAGCCCTTAGAAGAAAAAAAACTTAGAAAACATGACCCAATAATCTACCCGTATAATTCTTATGATTTCCTCTGAATAGACCACGTTGTTGTTCGGCCCAGTAGGCCACCTATAAAAATTCATTGGGCCGGTCCGTCTAATTAAATGGACCTGTTGGTGAATCCGCGTTCATCCAAGGGCTTTTTCGTCCTATAAAAACGAATTAGGGTTTTAATACCCCTGCTATCGGCGCCCTCGCTTCTCCAACTCCAAGCTTTCCTGCATCTCTGCGCCGCGAGGCCTCTTTGTGCTCCTTCACTCTTGTGATCAATCATGGCGGAACAAGTAGGATTCGATCGTAATATGATGTCAATCTCTATTCTGTTTTCTTTTGTTTATATGTTTTTTCTTGCGTTATACCATTACCTTTTGTGGAGTCTTTTGGTATAGGAAGACTCGGCGTCAGTTCTATATCTAGGCTTTTGTTTGATCTTGGGTTCAATTTTATCGACAAAAACCAGTCTTGTGTTCAATTTTACAGAATCCTCATCTTCGTTTTTGGAGTTGTAGGTGTGCAGTTTTGTTTATGAACTTCCCCAAAGTTTTGGTTTTGTGTTGTTTCTGCAGCAATAATTAGTCCATTAATGCCATTTTTTATGAAAATAAAAATTTGCTTCATGCTCGGATTATACGAAAGCATTGTGCTCTGCATTGGAGTTAAGTTTTCTCCTTTTTAAATCCTATTTCAGACGGAGAAGGCTTTCCTTAAGCAGCCGAAGGTGTTCCTCAGGTATGGAAAAGATGCTGGTGGAGTTGATATGGTGATTTAGTTTCTGTGATTGGTGAAGTGACGATGTGTCTTTTTTTGTGCAGCTCAAAGGCTTCTGCAAAAGGAAAGAAGCCTGGTAAGGGCGGCAACAGGTTCTGGAAGAGCGTTGGACTTGGTTTCAAGACCCCTAGGGAAGCCATTGAAGGTACTGACATCTGATGTATGTTAAATGCGTTTAGGATAAGTAGCTTTGGTTTTGCATGTATTGACCAATTTTTGTCATTTTTCTTATAGAGTAGAATTGTCTTAGTAGTGCTTGTTTGCGCTTGTCCATTTCTGGTGTTTCTCCTTTGTCAAATTTTGGATATAGTTTCTTTGCTAACTATTAGGAGATTAGGACTAAATGTGAGTTTAGTTTGTTTACTTGTCTTGCTTCATGGAACCCAATAACTATATTTTTGGCTTGTTGGTGCATGCTTCCTGTCATATTGGACTGGAACAGTTGTGCCACCAGGTTTACCCCCGACTGATACCATAAGTATCAATGATGTTTCAAGGATTATTTGCGCAATATGGTATTCCGGCTTTTATTTTAGTCCACTTTGAATGTAGAATATTATATAACATTGATACATTTTGCACAGATTGTAAAGTTGTCATTTATAAATGTTATCCCAGTTTGGGGTATTAAAATGAAGCATGAGATGTCCTGTTGGGGCTGAGGTAACGGTGGAAGTGTCTATCCCCATTGTTATCCTGAAAGTTATCCTGAAAGGATGAGTGAAGAACCCCTGTTTTCAGGGATAATTTATTTAACCAAAGAGGGTGGGGAAAAGTCCATTTTTTCTAATGTTGACAGCTTTATTTAGCATCTGATATATTTGTATTAGTTTAACACGAGGATATGATATTTCTTTCTTGTTTGTTGTCGAATTGACATCTATATGAGTACCAATTTTGCAGTAGATTTTGTAATTTCGAGGGCAAAAGTTTTCAATGTCATTTACGCTTGTATTTAGTTCCCAATGAATTGCCAGACCAAATACCAAGAACATAATCCTCCTAAAAGATTTGAACTCTTTAATGCTTCCACAAAATTTTTAGTATTAATTATCAAATATCAAATACTAAAACACCTTACCTTCAGGAACCTACATTGACAAGAAGTGCCCATTCACTGGCACTGTGTCTATCAGGGGTCGTATCTTAGCAGGCACATGCCACAGTGCCAAGATGAACAGAACCATCATTGTTCGCAGAAACTACCTTCACTATGTGAAGAAATACCAAAGGCAAGTTGTGGATTTTTACCATCCTTTTTTTCTTTTCTGAACGTGGAGTTTTCATCTAATTCTAGTAATGCTTTTAGGTATGAGAAGAGGCATTCCAACATACCTGCTCATATATCACCCTGTTTCCGTGTAAAGGAAGGAGACCATGTTATCATTGGCCAGTGCAGGTGAGATAGAATGCAGAATCATAGAGAAATGGCATTACCATAAATGCATAGGAATCCAACTTCTTTCTCAATTCATGTATCTCTTTGATAGATTCTTTGTCGGGATTATTCCTGGTTCTGTTAAGAATTTCATATGATAACCTGCCTCTTCTTGCAAACAGTTTCTGATTCATATTAGATTTGTTAAGTAGTCATAATTAAAATTTTCTTCTCAGCTTAGGTAGTTTAAAAAATCACTAAGATGAAAGAATGAATTGATTCCACATTCAAGTAATTTTCATGGTGCTTAGTTTTTGGTCCTGTCAACGTAATGAAAACTAAGAAGCAAAGGTCATCAAGACTAAAGTCACAACTTGCCCATACATTTTCTTCCTCGGTCATGCAACTTAATACATGTATTTGCAGACCTTTGTCGAAGACTGTGAGGTTCAATGTGCTGAAAGTCATTCCTGCTGGCGCTAAAAGTGGTGGGAAGAAGTCTTTTACAGGTGCATGAAGAAATCTTACCATGAGACTAGATGTCCAAACGTTTCAAGGTGGAAGAACGTTACACTAGATGTGGTATTAGATACGTCGAGTTAGTGTTTAGCACTCATTCTCTTGGTTTGAAACACCCATTGAAATTTCAGGCATCTTTAATTTTGTTTTTTGCACTCTTTGTGTGGAACATCCATTGAATTTCAGCGCATCAAAGTTCGTGTGTCAATCAAGCTTCTCTAAGCTACTTTTTTAGTAGTTTCCTCAGCAGACAATTCAAGACATTTCTTTTTTTTATGGATCATAAAAAAATGAAATTATGAGAACAGCAATAAAGAAAAATGAAATGGAAACGAGGGTGGCAGATTGTTCTGTTTGAAATGGTGAGAAGTAACTGGTAATATTCTATCAATCAATCTAGGATAATTTGGTTAATGTTAATTTGTTCATCGCAGATCTCTCTCTTATCACTGTGCGCCATAGGTTGCCCTCTAGTTTAACGCACATCTTTTTATTTTTGGTTATTATTTTGGTCAGGATTTTATTTATACGAAAAAAACTCACTCAGGTTTCCTTCTGCATTTCATTAACGGGTTCTTAATCTTCAGAGAACAGGTTTTATTTGGAATCGATAGTGGAAGACACATGAGATGAGGGTCACTCGTGCAATTCGTTAGAATCTCATGGGAGTAGGTTTTTATGCTTATTGTTAGAAAAAAAAACTAATACTTCTAAAAATCCTAAAATTAAAAAAGTCAAAACTTCTTTGACCTCACAAATTTGCTACCAATGTGAGTATTACAATACTTTTTTGAGGGGAATACCAATATATAACATTTATTTTTTCATTGAGATGTTATGCCTTCCTAAACATTCTCTTAAATTCTTTCTGATGACATAGATTGTGATATATATCATAAACTTTATAGGATTATTTAAATGGCACGAGTGATGAAAAAATCTGTAAAAGTTTAAGGAGGACGTATTTTTTATTACAAAAAAAATTTTGAGAAAAAAATATTAAAAAAGTACAAAGATTATCAATTTATCCTTTAATCAATGAGCCTAGTTGGAAAACTAAACAATCGACTTCTTTTCCGGAATGAACTTTGACTTCAGTAATGATATTACTACATGGCCACTACCCCAGCTTGCGACAACATTGTAAATAACATAAGTTGCAAGAATATATAATAATAATAATAATAAAAGAATTGTAAATAATATTGTCTTCCACTAGTGTGTAATAATTATTTATAATGGTATAATATTCAAAAATTAATTATTTTTTTATAAAAATTAAAAAAATAAAAAGAAATTAAGAAAACCAAAGATAAATGTAACGGTCAACAAATCCCGGGTTATTCCTGAATGCGGTGAACAAAGGGTTCGAGACCGTGATGTTGTCGTCCCAGTCTTGGTTCGGATCAAACGAAAAATTGAAAAATATTCATGGTCCTGATCCTGTTTTATACCAGCACAAAACATAGGCAACTCGATTTCAATTAAAAAATAATTTTAATAATAGAAAAAATATGCCATTACATGTATTTATGAGAAAACTATTATACAATGTATGAAATTAATTACAATTTATAATATAACTGTTCATTGAATGAAAGGCACATCAATATAAAATTTTTAACAATATGATTTAAATTAATTTAACAAATAACATGATATATATAATATTAGAAATCACGTCGGAGAATCAAATGTTCATGTTATTGAAAATGTCTATCAATCGTGATCCAGTTTAATTTGGAAATTCAAAAGGGCATTTCGATTCCTATCCTAATTCAAAGTTAGACCAATTTCTTTCCAAATTTATTAGAAAAAGGTTAGATCAGGATTTGTCCCAATTTCCTCACCTTTAGTTATACTTCCCCACGAGTAGAAACTATAAAAAGTTGAAAGATACTTCTCACATGAGTTGAAAAATACTCTATCACTTAAAGATTTAAAACATATCCCACTCATAAGTGAAAGATATAATTGCAATGCTTTCAAAACGCACCTTCATCACGTGACATAATACACTTCGAGGACATTGCGGTCATACATACGTGGACATGCTTTGAGGACATTGCAGTCATACATACGTGAATATTGTATTGATAAAAAAGGAATTTGACTGATCAACTAAGAACAAGATCGTATGGGGAAGAATGACATCCTAAAGGAGTAATAAAAAGAAATAATAATATGCGGAAGACTAATAAAAATATCATCATATGAAACCAATCTCATACATCATCATGTTATCAAGAAAAGATAGACCGAGATATCAAGGAAAGGACTCATGACACTCTTGTGCTGTCATCATGAGTTCAATATGTCGTTGTTGGCCACCTTCATTATTAAGATATGCGATTATACGTATGAAAATATAGGGGAGATAAATTTTTCTATGAGTTTTGCAACTTAGTATGTAAATAAAATAAAGACATCATAGGATCATGATACTAAACATGATGGTAAATCCTATAAACATTATCATCGTTATATAAGGAATAAAACTATGATAATAAAAGATTCATAAATTAAGGTGTCATCTTCTTGTGATCACAGGATTAAGGATCATCATAATAAATCAACATAAAATGACGAGTGTCGATCATTATTAATCTGAGGACATCATAATGTAAGGGACCACGAAAATCATTATACAAGCATAAATGGACAATCATGGTGTGAATCATTTTGTTAAAGCATATTAACATAAGATTAGGAGATAATAGGAAAATCGTCGTAATAGTGACAAAAGTCAATTATCATCATAAGGGAGATTTCATTACTAATATGCTTTTATTTTCTTCATCATTTTATTATTCATCTTTGACTTATCATAGGGTATTATTCAATCCGAGGGGGAGAAAAGTCTCAACCCATCATCATCATCATCATTATCAGAACTAGCCAATAACTGATCGGAGTCCGACCGTAACCGATCGTAGTAAGCTCATAATGATGTAAGTCCATAATAGATTGTAGTCAGCCCATATCTGATCGTCACCAATCCATCATCACAAGAGCTCTTCGTCTTTTATCTTGCAACTTTTAAGTAATATTTATTGGGACATAAAGAATATGAGGTAAGTCAAGATTAAAAGGATCATGGGATTATAATAATCAGGGGTCCTGATTTAATATCATCATAATAGTAATATGGAATCAATTTAGGGCTACAAGATATGATTATGCAGAGTAATCAAATGTGCATGAACATTGTAATAATCATCATAAGATGGATCAGGATTAATGGACAATATTAAGTGTAAACATAGATATGATTGGATCTAAATTGAATCATCATAAGAAAAATCATACAACTATAGGGTCATGTTAAACATAGTGTATAATCATTATAATCATATATGACATCATATCTACACCCATATGGTACATGGAGATAAATCCAGAGTGCATAATCATGGTAGACATCATTAGATCAAGCTTAAAGACATGAATTAAGAGTCAATAGACTTAAAAATCATCATAACAAAGTCTAGGCAGAACCCGGGCCGAGTTCATATGGCTTCGGAACAACGATGTAGACCGATTTCGAGTCACACCCGAGCCGAGTTGAAGCAACATCTTTAGAAAATAATCAAGACCAAATCCGGGGCTTGTTTGGGTTATACCCGAGCTAGGTTGGACATTCTCAGGTCGGGCAGAAGTCGCCTATTTTGACTTAGCCAGAGTCGGGTTCATCCTGAACTAGACCTTTCGAGCTTTGACCATGAAAGATCTGGGCCGAGTTCCAAAGAACTCAGTCCGAGCAAAGTCTGAACCCGGGCCAAATTCCGTCATTGGGAAAAACTATGCGCATGACACACTTCTCGCGACATTGTCCACAATCATAATTCATTTGTCTATGTCTAAGGATTATCCAAAAATACTAATAGCATGCTTCAAATCTAAAATCAAGATTTTAGGATGAATCTCTTAAATCATATACCTTGTGAAGTTTCCGTCGAAACCTCACGTTCCTCTTCTTCTTCCTCTTACATGGTTCGTTCACTTGGGCCTAGTACATGGTCATTCTCCTCCTTGCCCTATGTTTTGTCTCCTACAGACATTGGGGTCGTCAAGTTTGTGGAGACAGGAAGAGAGATATGGGCTACATATAGATTTCGTGGATGATAGGACGAGGGCAAAACCATCAAGTTTGACTTTATTTATAGGAGAGAGGATAAAAGATAAAAATATTTCTTTAACTCCCTGTTGGTTTTAAATAAATTCTTTTTTACTTTTCCATCTTATCTCTCTCTCTCTCTTCTCTATTCGGTTTCAAGTTTGTCTCTTCTTCTTTTTTCAAATTGTCTAGGCGTTACAATAATGAATTGATGGATGAAAGAAAAAATATTTGATCAAAGAATGATCCTTTCATCGTGATGTTTGACAAAAGCTATTTTGTTAAATACCAAAGCTATTTTGTTAAATTTGATGTGCTAACTAGTTTTTCTAAAAACTTAAGTCATTAGGAAGAACGACATAATTGATTTTATATTCTTACTACTCCCTCTTATGTGTGGGCTGCTGACAACTTTGGTTTAGCACAACCCATCGCGTGGACAATAAAGGGAGAAAAATATTTTTTTTAGTAAGAGCTTAACGAAGTTTGAACTCAAATATGTTAAATTTGATGTGCTAACCAATTTTTCTTAAAGTTTAAACCGTTAGGAAAAATGACATTATTGAATTTATATTCTTAATATATTTAGAAGTTATTGATCAAAATTTAACTTATAATGATGTTTGTCCAAAGCTACTATGATACAATATGATCATTCTACATCATCGTTACAATAATTCGTTGATCCTTATGAATTCATGATTATGTGATAATTGTCTATAATTTACATACCAAGTGTCGAGTTCACAAGAGATCTATCTCCTTTATAATTCAATGTCGTAGATACAAACTCAACTAATAATAAAAAATGGTGAAAATGATGAGAGATCACACTTGTGGCAATACAGTGATGTTTGAGTTCCTTTCATTTCTTTAATGCATTAGAGTTGTGTTTTTAGAATTAATAAATGAGAAAGTTGCGACAAAATAAAAATAAAAAGGTTATCTAAACAATTTAGTTTACATTTTGATCAACTAAAATAAAAGTTTTTTCAACGCTAATATTTTTTTAAACACCAGTATTTTTTTCACTAATTTCTTGTTAATAGGTTATATAAAAGTTTTATTTTTTTAATAAAATTATAGCTACTTTTATGCTTTAAATATTAAAAATATATTTTTTCCAATATGATCAAATCTATCAACCATGATCCAGTAGGTAAACCAATTAGATATCCAATTTGGTTAAAAAATATTGCTTATAACTTGTTCCTTGCTCAACTATAAATGTTTAACTTTCACAGATATTATGTCTTTTTATTATTCAATTATACAATTTTTTTCTTTCCCATATTGTAACTTTTCTTTCACTATTCAAAGTTTGTTTTGTCAATTATAGAATCCATATATGCTTGTTCCATCTGCCATGTGTTAGGTTCTATTTTTAAGTGCATAAGACTTACCAAACTTGGTGGGGTGAGAGGGGGACATGTTGGGCCAAATTGGCTCAAAAGTCAGCCATACATTATTTGACACAAGCAATTAAGGTTTGTTATTCTTTTTTTTTTTTGTAAATTGTTCTTCCTTCCATTTGTTTAGAAAATTTCTTTCTCTTTTCAACCTTCAATTTTGAATTAGACACTTTTATTGATTATTGACATACTATATACATTATATATAGTAAAATAGTAATTGGCTTCATACATGTTTACTAGAAATAAATATAAGTACAAATTTTTCATAAAAAAACTAAAATAATAAAATTAGTGTTTGTTAACACATAGCATCCATAGAACATTCCTCCTTCATGTATGTCAATATTTGTTATTGACCTTGTTCTATTTTCTCGATTACTTATCAATCTTTCAATAAGACAGACATCTTCATCATTAAAAAATTTTCCCTCATTCATCAAGAACTTGACAACCTGTAAGAAAATATTGATTCGATACTACTATAGGCATCAAAACAATTAAAGATCCAAACTAGATAGGAAGTATTAAATACATATGATTTTAAATCTCCACAAGGTCAAAACATCTATATAAAAGTCATATTCATTTGAGTCATGATACATAAGCTTATTGTTTAGTTTAGAAAGGGATCAATGAAGAAATACCCTTGCTCGAACCACCAACTCTACCACATTGAAGGTCCATGATTTAGGTGATGATGATGAGCGTGATGGTAAAAGCTCTAGGTGTACGAAATTTTTATCATAAAGTTCATACAATAGCTACTTATCGCTTCATGGTTATAATTTAGAGCAATAAAATCGTCACCTATTAACTCAGGATGATTTAACATACTTTTAGAGAAAAGAACTTCTAGTTCGTGTGACATATACCACTATGGCTGAAACCCTTAACTCCCATACTAAATTGTCATGAGTGATATTTTGCCACAATATTTCTAAAAGGTACTCATATTTTAAGATTTATTCTACAAAAATGTGCCAAAATATGGTGTCTATCATTAAAGCAATTTTTCATATGACAAATCCAATTAAACCTAAAGGTGATTATATTTCATATGTTAGGGTAACAATATGGCATTAGAACGTGGTAAATTTGTTGCACATTGACAATACAAGGGATGTGTGTGTAAACATGCCTTCAATAAAAAAAAATCTTTCATAAAAGGATAATGCAATTTTACGTGCACCCAAAAAGGATAATATTTTTGGGAACAAGGTGTAGCGCAGTAGAGCATTCTTCACTATTTGGACATATGTGCCCCTTTATTTTTAGTCTTTAATTTTTTTGCATCAAGTCCATGAACCTCCCTTCGAAAAAAAGAGGACTATTAATAATACCTTGAATCTGAACCCAGTTGGTCCCCCTATATAGTCAGGCGCTTCAGCAGAATTCTCCTACGGGGGTCTCACTATTCCATAACAAAGAACCGTCGCCGTTTTTCCTCTTCGCGTTCTTCTGTGTTTCTGCAATCTCTCTCTCCCTCTTTACGTAACAACTGGTATCAGAGTCTTAGGGTTTGTTAGCGATTCTCGATCAACAGGGAGATGGCATCACACAACGTGAGTGTGGAGAAATTCAACGGCAGGAATAGTTTCGGGTTGTGGCAGATCAAGATGCGGGCGCTTCTGAAGCAACAAGGAGTCTGGGCGTCGCTCTCAAACGTGTCGAAGAACAAACCAAAGGAGGAAGACTCGAAGGGCAAAGAAAAGGAGATCGACCTTGCAACTTTGGCGGCACAGGAGGAGAATGCGCACTCGATGATTCTGTTGTGTCTGGCGGATGAGGTGATAATCGAGGTCGCAGATGAAGAAAAGACGGTCGGTCTGTGGTTGAGACTCAAGAGTTTGTATATGACAAAGTCTCTCGCTAACAAGTTGCTGTTGAAGCAACATCTATTCTCTCTCTGCATGCAAGAAAGTACCCCTCTGAAGGAACATCTTGATCAGTTAAATTCTTTGTTAATGGAACTCAGAAATATCGATGTTAAGATCGAGGATGAAGATGCTACCCTAATTTTGTTAATTTCGCTTCCTCCATCATATGAGAATTTCGTTCAGTCTATGATTATTATGAAGGAAACTATAAGTCTGGAAGAAGTAAGATCGAGTCTCCATACTCGTGAACTTCGGCATAGGGCATCTGGAAATTCTGCAGAGACTCAGGCCGCGAGTTTGATATTAATCGTGAAGAAGGGACAATCCTCAAATTCAAAGAAATCCAAGTCCAAGAAGAAGAAAATCACTACGAAGGACATCTGTAATTACTGTCAGGAACCAGGTCATTGGAAGAAAGATTGTCCGAAGAAGAAGAAGGTCCTCGTCGTTGCGGTGGCTCATGAAACAGGAAATTCTGAAGATGATTTGGTTCTGACTGCTTCTGATCAAGGATGTCTGGAGGATAGTTGGGTTCTGGATTCGGGGTGTTCCTATCATATGACTCCGAATAAAAAGTGGTTCTCAACTTACCAGAAGATTGATGGTGGAAACGTCATCATGGGCAACGATGCAGCTTGTCAGATATTTGGGATCGGCTCTGTGCAGATCAGGACTCATAACAATCTTGTGAGGATGCTGACAGATGTTCGCCATGTTCCGCAACTGAAGAAGAATTTAATATCACTTGGAGTCCTCGACTCTAAATGGTGTCAGATCAATGCTGCTGGAGGCATCCTCACGGTCATGAAAGGTGATGCTGCGGTTCTGAAGGGAGTCAGACAAAAGTCCTTGTATATATTGCAAGGCAAGATAGTCTCTGACGTTGTTGCGGTGGCTAGTTCATCCGAATCAGAAAGGTCCAGGCTGTGGCACATGTGGCTTGAGCATATGAGTCAGAACGGGATGAATATTCTCAGCAAGCGAGGTCTTCTGGGAGATAAGAAGATATCTGAAATCAATTTCTACAAGTACTGTGTGTTTGTCAAACAACGAAGGTCTTAGTTTGGCAAACTGGTGCATAGGACGAAGGCGACACTTGATTACATCAACGCTTATTGTTGGGGTCCCTCTCGTGTTCCATCATTAGGAGGTGCGAGGTACTTCCTATCTGTGATTGATAACTACTCGAGGATGACTTGGGTATTCATGATGAAACACAAGAGTGAGTCCTTCAAGACCTTCAAGCAGTGAAAGGTTCTGGTGGAAAATCAGACGTCGAAGAAAGTGAAGCGCCTTCGCACTGACAATGGTTTGGAATTCTATTATGTTGAATTCGACTAGTTCTGTAAAGATGAAGGCATTGCCAGACATCACACAGTCAGATATACTCCACAGCAGAATGGAGTTGCTGAACGAATGAACATGACACTTTTGGAGAGGGCAAGGTGCATGCTCTCTAACGCTAGTCTTAATCGGACATTCTGGGCTGAAGCTGTTAACACAGCTTGCTACTTGGTGAATCGAAGTTCGGCGACTGCAATTGATCTCAAGACTCCAATTGAGGTATGGTTAGAAAATCTTACTGATTATACTAGTCTAAAAGTTTTTGGTTGTCCAACATACTATCACGTCAGTGAAGGAAAGTTGGAGCCAAGGACCAAAGAGGGAGTGTTCATGGGATATGGCGCAGGAGTGAAGGGCTATAGAATCTGGTCTCCTTCAGAACACAAAGTCATCCATAGCAGAAGCATGACCTTTGATGAAATATCAATGCTTCAGTTGAAGGTGGAGGCTGAAGAGAGTGCTAGTAAATAGGTGGAGGTTGAAATCACTCCAACTGAGGATGATGCTGAAGGATCACATCAAGAAGCAGAACTAGAAGATGAAGAATCTGATGAGCAACCTGAAGAGGAGTCAATTGCTACTAGACGTCCTCGTAAAGAAGTGGGTCCTCCTAAACGATATGGTTTCGAGGACATGGTTGCTTATGCACTACAGGTAGCTGAAGAGGTGGAGTCCCTGGAGCCATTCTCTTATAGGGATGCCATCACATGTGCCGAATCTTAACAGTGAATCGCTGCTATGGGTGAGGAGATGGAATCTCTTCACAAAAATCAGACATGGGAGCTGGTCAAGCTGTCTAAAGGCAGAAAGATTGTTGGCTGTAAATGGATCTTCAAGAAGAAAGCTGGAATTCCAGGAGTTGAAGGCACAAGATACAAAGCACGGCTGGTTGCTAAAGGTTATAGTCAGACAGAATGTGTGGACTACAATGAGATATTCTCACCTGTTGTCAGACATACTTCTATCAGGGTGCTACTTGATCTTGTAGCACATCAGAATCTAGAGCTCGAGCAACTAGAAGTGAAGATTGCTTTCTTCCATGGAGAACTTGAAGAAGACATTCTTATGAGACAACCAGAGAGATTCTGCATTCCAGGAAAGGAGAATCAAGTTTGCAGTCTGAAGAAATCTCTGTATGGTTTGAAGTAGTCTTCCATACAATGGTACAAGAGGTTCGACAATTTCATGATCAGTAAGGGATTCAGTCGAAGTCCCTACGATTGTTGTGTATACCATAAAAAGGTGAAGGACGACTTCACCATCTATCTGCTCTTGTATGTCAATGATATGCTTATTGCTGTTAAAAATATGACAGACATTCAGAATTTGAAGAAGCTCCTCAGTGTAGAATTCGGCATGAAGGATCTTGGTGCAGCACAGAAGATTCTGGGGATGGAAATTCTAAGGGATCGCGTACAGGGTAAACTCTTCTTATCTCAGAAAAATTATATTGAGAAGATTTTATCCAGGTTTGGAATGTCAGGAGCGAAGCCTTTGAATACTCCATCAGCTGCAAATATTTATCTTTCTGTTGCCTTCGCACCAAAATCAGAAGCAGAGAAGGAGTACATGTCTCGGGTTCCATATGCTAGTGCAGTTGGAAGTCTGATGTATGCCATGGTTTGCACAAGACCGGACATTGCTCATGCAGTCAGTGTTGTCAGCACAATCCAGGAAAGGAGCACTGGCAAGCAGTGAAGCGAATTTTTCGGTATCTGAGAGGAATATATGATATTGGCCTCATCTACAGAAGTGATAAAGAGTGTTTAGTTGCAGGGTACTCAGATTCAGACTATGCTGGAGATGTTGATGGAAGATGATTTATGATAGACTATGTCTTCACTTTGGACAGTTCAGTTATTAGTTGGAATGCTACACTTCAGCCATCAGTTACATTGTCCACCACAGATGTTGAATACATGGCACTGACAGAAGTTGTCAAGGAAGACATCTGGTTAAAAGGCTTAGTTGGAGATCTCGAATTACATCAGGAGCAGGCTATAGTGCATTGTGACAGTCTGAGTGCAATATGTTTAGCTAAGGATCAAGTACATCATGAAAGAACCAAACACATTGATGTCAGATATCACTTTATCCGCACCGAGAAGAGGATTAAGGTGAAGAAGATTGACACTAAAGACAATCTGATATGTTCACCAAATCTATTCCTCATGGCAAGTTCCAGCACTGCTTGGACTTGCTTAACATTAACACTTGGTAATAGTTCCAATGTGGGATTAGCGGCGGCGTGGTACTTTGTGCTCTGAAGATGATTCAAGTCAAGGTGGAGATCTATTAATAATGCCTTGAATCTGAACTCAGTTGGTCCCCCTACATAGTCAGTCGCTTCAGCAGAATTCCCCAGTCCGTATGTAATTCCTATCGTCTGTCAAAGGGAGTGCCTATATAAACTCCCTAGGGGTCTAGACAGAGACCCATCCTTGTAATCGTCATTATTCCATAACAAAGAGCCGTCGTCGTTTTTCCTTTTCGCATTCTTCTGTGTTTCGTGCAATCACTCTCTCCCTCTTTTCGTAACAAGGACAATGTTTTTAGAATACCATAGTGTTATAATTTAGTGTCATTTCTACTTTACATCTTTGAGTCTTTGTGTGGTAAACTTCAATGAAACCTTGAATCTCTAAGGGAGTGCAATTGTGTACTCAGTGGTGGAGCCACATGGGTGCTAGTGGGTGCACGTGCACCCACTAGATAAATAGAAAACTTAGCAGAGAGTATCACTTGCTCCACTGGTTTGATGCATTATGCCTCCTTCGAGAGGTTCACAGATCGAACTCGCGACTGTTCGCCTTTATTGTTTGCCTTTTTATAATTTTAGCTTCCTAAGCTCATTTATTATTTAATTTAATATTTAAATTACTTATGTAAAATTTAATTTTCCCAATCTAATATTAATTGGACTTGAGATCAAAATTATCAAAGGTTATTTGAATATATAATACTTTGAATCTTTACAAAAATATTTAATTTTATATCATCATAATTAAATAATTTATAAGTTATATATATACATTTAATAATTATTTTATTTCATTTCCATAAATATTTTTATATAAATAAATAATTTTAATTTAATAAACAATAATGTGAAATAATATCTTGAAAAGCGATTTCCATTAGGAAAATATATTTATAATTATTTTTTTATTTTAATTATCTCATTGTATAATTTTACATTAAAATTACTATTTAATTCTATTTTCTTTATCATGGAGAGAATACATTTCCCCACTCAAGTATATACTTTTTAATATCAATTCATATTTAAATTTTTTTGAATATTTCTTATTATATATGTGTGTATATATATAATTAAAATTAAAAAAATATTTAATCTAAAAATTCATTATTTAAAAATAATTTTTTTGCATGACAAATGTTAAAACTGAAAAAATAAATGAATAAAATTTCAATCAATGATGATTTTTGTGTATTGTTGCCTTGTGATAAAGTGGAGACCACCTGTGACCACCTATAATTATGCTTCCAGGAAGGTCTAAGCATGCAATGTCTATCATCCTCAAGGTTAGCTTGGCGATCCACTTACCCCATGACTGGATTCACGTGGTGTGTGGGAAAACCTCGCATGCAAATTCAATCCTTCTCCATGTAGCAAGGTGAGGATCAATTGGAGCTTCATTATTTAGCATGAATAGTGCCACTTTGGAATTAGAACCAATGATGATTTTTGTGTATTGTTGCCTTCTGATAAACAGAGACCAATGAGGATATCTTGTAATTATGCTTCTAGGAAAGGTTGAGCATGCAACATCTATCCAATTTCCATGTTCATCTCTTGCGATTACACCAGCTAAGGCTATGGGGGCTCATCATTTCCATCTTCTTTTTAATGATGAGAATTTTTATTAATGATTAAGTAATTTTTGAAGAGTCAAAATACAAAAATTGGAGGATGCTCGGAGGTGGGGCATCTTCTAAAAGTTCAGATTTTTTTTGGAAACTCCTTCATAAAAGTTTACCCACAATAAATATAATAGTGAAGTTTAACTCGACTATTGATCCCACCTGCAATTTCACTTCAAGTTTGGAACATGCTTCAATCTGAGCTCCACTTTTTGCTCATGCATATTAACTTGTGGGATATGGGTAAATGGCTATATGAGGGTGCATATTTGGATCAACAATCCAAAGGTGTCTTAACTTCAATCGTTGCTTCTTGTCTTCCACGTGTTTGTTTAGATCATAATATGCATTCGCTAGGGCCATATGGATGAAAGCTCTAGTGGCATATTCCAACTATGCTACTTCCCAAGGCAACCGTTCCTCCTCTTACTAGCTACCATCTCTGTTTCACCACCCACAACCCTAGCAATCTTCTAGGACCCACTGGGAGCCCCCGCTCCATCTTGGTTTTGCCTATTGTGATGCCCATGGAGGCTCAAAGGGATCTTAGAGGGTGCTAATCTACTCAGACTCGGAATGTATTATCCACATCATTAATTGTCTATTGTGATCCCCATGAATGCTCAAAGGTATCCTAACGAACATATGGGAGGCTCTAAATCACAAGCAAGACTAACATCATTTCCATTTTGTAACTAGCATGAGTATTACATTTGAACCATCCAGCCTGAAAGGTGTCCATGTTGTTGAGAGCTTCCCGTGCCTCAGTGATGAACCAACTTTGTGGTAGTTTGTAGGTCTCCACATCATTATATATGACAAATCTAATCTTATTATGTGGTGGTGAGAAGTTGTAGAACAGTTTAGTTCGGTGTTGATTTTGGCCATACATTGTAGGCTCTACAATTGGTTTTTGGTATCCATGGCACAAAGGGTAGGATGGCTCATTGGTGAGCAACTTGTCATGGGCTGCTCTCCAAAGAAAACAAGGAATTCTTTGTACGGTCTCCATGATTCCAGGAACTTGCTGAAATCAATGCATAGTTTTTATTGATATCCGATACCATATTCCAAGATTGTTGGATATGCTTTCATAATCAAGAATGATCTATCCAATGTCATGGCCCACAAATCGAGTGACATTTGCCTCGAGCGAGTGTTTTTACAAAATAGTTTCTCAAATTGATATTTTAACAAAACTAGAGTATCTATCATTAATGGCATGCAAACCGGTAGTTTCTGCTGCAATATCACCACGTCTTCTTGCATGGGCCCATGTAAAACTCAGTGGCCTTCTCATGCTCTTCTATTGTGAAAAAAGTAATATGTGGAAATATTTCGTGCAATAAAACTACTTTTAAACATACTGTGGACATGGTCTTCACTCATGTACTTTGGCTCGGATAATTAAGCAATTGCAACTGAATGACCAGATGTTGAGATCTAACTAATTATTCTAATATTTGTAAGGAAAGTGGACATGGATCTCTTTTCTTATTTTCTCATTGTAAATAACCTGCCATCATCATTGAGATCCATCCTCAAAATAGACACCTCAAAATACCTCCCTATCTAGTATTTGCCACTATTTCTTCGTGGCATATGTAGTTCTTTCTGCATCGAACCATCTCCATTGGTAATACTTTTGATGAGCCACCTCAACCATTTTCTTTTGCGGAAATTTATAGATAGTGTTCAGCTTGCACCTTGTTTCAAACACCTCCTTGTAAGCATGTCTATTGGAGAAGATGACACCTTGAACCTTTGCAGGACTATTATGTGCGACATCAACCAAAGAGAAGCCTTTTATTTCTCTTCTTCCATCTCCTTGTACAATTTGAAGTACTTCCATGCATGTAACACTGATGGATTTTAAGAAAAAAAGGAGATAAGTGTCAAACTGAAAAGTAAGGGGCGAATGTTTCGCCCCATCCTCTTTATTGTAACCATTCGTGATTCGCACAATCTCCTCCCTCACACCCTCTCTCTCTCTCTCACACACACTCACTCTCCTATCAATGTCATTTCTTACTCACTTTTGTCCTCACCAGGACGACACATGCAAGAGATTGCTCAATGTGGAGGCATCAGGAGAGGAAGGCAAATGAAGACCATGACTCACTAAGGGTATGTAAATAAATGAAATTCTTCATGATTATGGGCAGAATCTTTAATGATGATTTGAATACTATATGACCAAAAGATCATTAATCTGGTTTTTGTTTCTCACCCCTCAAGTTATGCTGTGAAATTGATTGAGGTTCTTGTGTATTATCTTGTTTGTTTATTAAACCATTGATGTTTCTATCTTAGTCAAAACCAATCTCTCCATATGTTATTGTAAAATAATAGTGGATATATGAACATGTAATGCTTGTTTACATGAGTACTTTTATTTTTTTTCATGGTTTCATTGCTCTTATAATCACTAGAAGATTTGTTATGAAAAATTCCCATGCTTTTACTAACTACCAAATGGAGAACCCAATTAGAGTCAACCCTGACCCCAAAGTTGTCAATATCAAGTGTCTAAGTAAACTCTTTTGTGCCTTGTAAACTTGTGTCGTAGAATTTTTGTCCAAATAAAATAAATAATTATAACACACACACATACACACACACACACACATACATACATACATACATACATACATACATACATACATACATACATACATACATACATACATACATACATACATACATACATACATACATACATACATACATACATACATACATACATACATACATACATAAACTAGTATATCTATTTTAAATGACTTAACATGAAGCATAAGTTTTATTAATCCATATGAAATCTAATAACTAAAATAAATGATAGATGACATTAACATCTAATACACCATAATTTCAAACACAAAAGACATAACATAATCGAAAGTTCACAAATCCATAGATTGTCAAAAGAATCAAAGCTCAAAAAAATCTCACATGCCATAAAAGAGTACATAACACAACAATAAAAAGTTCAGAGCTTTCAATTTACTCTAAAGTCCAAACCGTGTACATAAAATCATTAGTTCTACAAAAATGAAACAACCAAGTAACTCAATTCAAGTTCAATCAATTAGTTTCATCAGATGATATATGAAAATTAAGTTCATCTTCACTAGTATCATCATCATCAAATTGAATGTTATGACAAAGATGATCATTTTTATCTAAAGGGGTTAAGTTATCCCCATGCTTCATATCAAGCATATTAGTTTCACCTTCTTATATGATGAAATCCTATCCACCTTCGATTTGATTCATTAGGTTCATCTTGTATCCATCATCACTTGAATCAAATTTTTTTATGTCAAATGAGTCATCCACTTTCTTTATTGGGTTTCCTTATTTATCAACTTCAAGTTTCACATGATGTAAACCAAATCACTCATCCTTTCATGGTTCAATCAGTTTCTTTTCTTTGTGTGATCTTATACAATAGAATCAATATGTATTAATTAATTAATGCAAGACAAACCAATTGATACCATTAAAAATAATCTATGAATAAGTGAAATTTTGAATAAATTAGTATAGTTATCATTTCAATGGCACTCCAATTACGCTCACATAGCTTCTGGTCAAGCTTAGCAACTTTAATAACAAATTGTTGTAATTCAAAGCAATTATCTCCATAACAACTCTACCATTTTGCAGGAGACTTTTTGTCCCTTGTCATAATTGTCTTCTCAATGTCAAATAGACTTTTTGGATCATTAGAAGAATCCATTTGCAAGTCACTTTTGGCCCTTTCATCTTTGTGAGGCACCACTTTTCTTAGGTTGACCCGAATCAATCTCATCAGGCTCATGTTATTCATTGTCTAATCTTCATTCTGGAACTAACATTATGAATCCGGCCCAAATTCATACAAATCCGGCCTTGTTTCCTAATGTTGAGAGGCTATTGAACTGGGAACATATAAATACGGTTTGGGTCGGTGTTGAGACAGTGTCCATCTATTGGGCCATTAGACCCCAAGCTTCAAATTGTATGAACCTAGTCTGGGTCTAAACTTAACTCAATCTGAGTTGTTTGATTGAATATCGGAACATGAAATGAGGACTCAATTTATTTTTATTGGATGCATCAAGTGAATTAGTGTTTTACTGACAAATTCTTTTGTCAAATCAAGCATGAAAATACAAAGCAGATTCGTGAAACTTAAAGTTTAACACAATTCTCAAATCACAAACATAATGGAGTGAAAAGTAGAGGAGAGAGAGCAAACATGAAAGTGAAAAAAATTGTTGATAATGTTTAGTCACACTTTAGCCTACTCCCTCATTTCAACTTCTTGACCATGAGACAGTTGGAGATTCTACTAACTTCGAAAGCAAGGCAACCTCTATTTATAGAAAGCTTAACAACTATTACAATAGGGTAAGAAATAAGCTCTTCAACCAACTTCTATATTTCACGAGGCAAAGTAACCTCTTCATATCGAAAATTTTCTCCTACGCATTTTTTTGCCAAAAAGATAAGATACAATTTCTTATCACTCTAGAGCTTAACCATTATTATAATAGTACAACAACAACCTTTAATCTCTTTTTTACAATTAAAAAATCAAGAGAGAAAAAATAAAAGATTATTTTAATGTTGTGTTAAATTTGATGAATTATTAATTGGGATCATTATAAACATTTACACTAGATATCTTCACTAGATGGAGCTCAATCGAAGAAATTTTCCCAAGAAGAGCTTGGCTTGTTCGCATATGATCTAGATTCAAAATGATTCTGACAATCTCAATAACACTTCAAGAAAAGAATAAAAGTTTTAATAGAAATTTATAACACACTGCATTCATGACGAATGACAAGGTATATTACAATGGTAAGTATATTTTCATCTAGCAATAATTTTAAGCATTATTTTTTGGCTAGTATTGCAAGTGACAGGTTGTCAAGATCTCGATCTAGATCTTAAGATCTTACGATTTTACGATGCCCCTTTCGATCTCAATCTTAATTCGAGGATCTTGTGTGTAAGATCTTAATACGATCTTAATTTTGATCGCACGATCTTACGATCTTATCCGATCCTATACGATCTCATATGATTAATATAATCATTTAAATATTAATTAAAATTATATTTATGATAATAAGAATTAATTTATATGAAGTTAAATATATTTTTGTTCATTTTTAATATATTTTGGTATAATTTGACTCATAAATCTATAAAAAATATTTTAGTGACGTATAATCTAATATTTCAATACGAGAAATTTGTCAAAAATATATTTATTATTTTAAAATATACTATTTTATTAATAGGTAGGATCTTACGATCCTTAATCCGATCTTACGATTTTCGATCTTATGACCCCCCTCCGATCTTATATAAGATCCCGATCTTGACAACCTTGCAAGTGACAAGAATGTCTTTTTTGTTACATAGAACCATGCCACTTGAACTTGATGGTGTCATTAACTAAGTCCATATATGTACTAAGAAGCTTTTTACTATTTTGCTAAAAAAACAACAAAGAAATTTGTCCTATATAGTACAAGAATATGTAGCACACTAGTATATGAATGGGGAGTTCGTTTAACAATATAGCATCAATGTTTTCATATTTGAATCTGCTTAAAAATATTGTTAATAGTGTCATATATCATTAACGTTAGTTAATGATGTAGAACAACCCCATTGTATGCCTATTATTATTTTTTCCAACAAAATAACTAGGCTCCACTATAGCATTCAACAATGTCCTTATACAAAAGGTTTTGGAGGCCTTGAGGGGTTCAATAAAACTTAGTAGCAATATTTGTTCTATCCAAATTAGCAAGATAGTTTGCAATTAATCTCATTACATTCTCTAAAAGTGTACTTGGCTTTGAAATGATCAAGATGAAAAATGGTGTTCAAAAAGTCTAACATGTTTTTTACATGACATGGACAATTTTTATTTTGGTGGAAAAATTTTCCTTAGCCCCATCTTTTGACATTAGAGAAACACGACATCTCAATCACAAAATTTCTGCTTCCATACAAAGTTGCAATTAGATGATCATATATGATGAAATTAGCGCCTCCAATGTTCCTCGATTTCATCAAGGAATTATTTGAGCTCAATTTGAATAAGGAATTGAGTGGAGGCTCCCACCTGACCCAAAAAGAATTCTTTGGAGTTTGTTCATTGCTCTTTGCTAATAGAGAGAACCTTGTACCATTTTATATTCACATTGGTCTCCAATTGAAAAACAAATCATCTCTTAATGTTCACATTTTGCATAAGTAGAAACATAATAAAGCTTGAAAGTTTTTTCTCCACTGGCTAAAGATAAGTGCCCATTTGACTTAGCAGATACAAATAATTGATAACTGGAGTGTTATACGTAATTTAATAACTGAAATTGATTTTAAAAAATAAGCAATCACACTTTTGGTAATTAAAAAAACTTATAAATTATTATTTTAGTCAAATGGTCAAAAGTCTTTAATATTATAATAGGCGAAATATGTGAAGAAAAGTTATGTATAAATTAAAGGTAAAATAGTACATTTATTGATTAATTGATTAACTTTCTTTTTCTTCCATAAAATAAGTTGAATCCCTCGTCTTATTTTTTCTAACTTATAATCAGGTAAAATAAATACTTATCAACTCTCATTTTTAGTTTCAAACATGAAGAAAATTTTAAAATAGCTTACGACTTATTCTTGAGAAACCTTACTGGGGAAAGAAGAATTAATAGGTGTTCTAGTAGTATCTGTTGCTTACCATACCTCCGCCGTCCTTTGCCGTTTGATTCGCTAGTGAACCGCCAATTGACTTATAAGCTTAGTCAAATACCCATTAGTCCTGAGGGGGGGGGGGGGGGGGGGGTGGGGAGCATATAAATTTATGGTTCACATATTTTTAAAAAATTGTCTAAAGCTAAAATCTGATGAGGCAATGGAAAAAGAAATGATTGCTGATTTCAAGTACTAGGCCACACAAGATGCAAGAAAGATTAAGAGACGAATTAAATTTATATAAATTTTTTTTATTGGAACTCTACGATGAGACAATTTTCAAATGAATTTGAATCTTGAGTGGATTTGAAGTGCTCCGGATTGTTTTTCCATCCAGACCAAGTGCTCTCCTTATGACTATGGGTCAGGGCAAAATGAAATCTATAAACAGATTTAGCATGAGTATCCATCACCAAAGTCCATTGATAATCATAGGGAATTAAAGACACATCAATAAAAGTAATTTGAGATATTAACCATTCTTCAAAATATTCCTGTAGCAGGGATATCTTCCATGTTCCATTTGTTTGGAGATCACTAAGTGTAAATCCCAACATTAGTTAGGCATGAACAAGTCCTATGCATACCTGTGTGTGTATATAATATAATATAATACAATATAATATAATATAAATGCGAAGATGTTTCATCAAAGTGAACATGGAAGGAACATTAATGGAGAGTTTGGTGACGATTAATAATATAGAGATGATGTCTGATGGTACGTGTTGAAGATCAAGGTGTAGTTTGCACTGTCCTCTAGTTAAATATGCTGAACAGATGATAATGTTTGGATCTTTGATAGGTTCATGCTTCACAGGATTTGGGCATCAGGGATTGGATTAATAATCCTTGTTGCCAAGTAGATGTAAAATGGGAAGGTAACCAATGCAAACTTGCTAATTCAAGATAATATAAAAGATAAAGAGAAATGAACCAAGAAAAAACTTTTGTCACCGTCCGCTGATCAGTATTTTTCTGGCGTTAGCTTCAACCTTATTTTCTTTCTTAGATCATTAATTAATTATGAGAGCTGTCTGCTACTTAATTAAATGAAGAAGATATATTTTGAGGTTAATAGTATGTAGAGCACCCCGCTCTGCACTTTGATATAGAGTGTTTATTTTTTATTATTTAAGTAATATTATAATTATAATTTATGATTAAATTAATCATAAACTTCTTAGATGAAGTAATATACAATTATTGAGATTATTTGGTAATAAAAAAATATCATCTAAGGCTAAATAAATTATAGTCGTTGAATTAATTATATTTGTTAAAATGACTTGATCATATCATCGAATAATCCGATGATCTTGACCTTAATCACTTTTACTATTTGACACGTTCTTTAAATTAATATATATTTATTTTATTAATATAATAAATAAAATGAATGCTCAACACCCCTTCAAATATGTTTTTAGTCTATTTCAAATATGAAATATCGGTACATGAATTAAAAGAAAACAAGAGGGTCTTCTGGCAGGTTTTGATCGATCAAACAACAAGATTAATAAGTTTCCATTATTGCTTAAGAGGCATAGCAAATGTTTAATTAAGGATGTCAACATTTTCAGGTGATCAATGGTGCTTTCAAACATAAATTAATGAATTCGTGTATGTATGCACATATATTATTAATTAGGAGACCCAAGTATTCAGCTTCAATCATCCAAGAAGAATGAGATAATAAAATGAGCTATTGAAGTGGAGTATGGATGAATCAAATATTTGAGTGTACAAATTCTAAAAAATCATAAAATTTGACCAAAGCGCACAGATTCATTTGAACACCAAATGCACAGTTGATCTGGTCAAAACATGCTGTGCATTTGTGGCAATCTACATCATACATAAACGGCACATATAGACGGCACAATTGAATAGGAATAAATCATTTTATTTGCATGGTAATAATGTCACCATCTCCTCTTTTTGAGCTATATTAATCATTCAGAAAACATGGTCCTTCTGCACCATTTTTAGGTCGTTCAGATGCTTTTAAGTGGAGTAAACTAGTCAGACAACCAAGAGAAAAGACAATGGGGCAAATTTAGTATGTGGTTATCGCGTATTACTTCAGATCACATCATGCAGCCATATTATATATAAATGATGGCATGTTCATGCAGTAAGACGACTGAGAAATAAATTTTATATGCATGCATGCCTGTCACCATGTTAGCTTAATTGTATGATACTCTTGCATACAGATCACTCGCAGGGAGATTTAAATTTAAGTCCCATGCTTGTGATCAATCAGTGGAAGCCCTGGTCGCCACAGGTCAACATTACAGATGGAAACCCTCCATACTCCACACGAAGACCAGTTCCAATAATTGTCATATGCATGAAGAAACGTGGAATCATGTTCCAAGTGGATCTTTCTTTTATCCGGAACCATGAAATGATGCACATGAAACACAAGCTGCGCTTATACTATTTATGACGATGAGATGAGAAGATGATGAAGCAGCATCAGCATACCCCCCTCAATTAAACAGTAGCTGCACGAGCAGCAGCAGCAGCAGCAGCAGCAGAAGAAGAAGAAGAAGAAGAAGAAGAAGAAGAAGAAGAAGAAGAAGAAGAAGAAGAAGAAGAAGAAGAAGAAGAAGAAGAAGAAGAAGAAGAAGAAGAAGAAGAAAGAAGAAGAAGAAAATGAGCTCAGCTAACTCCTCCGGCCATCCTCCGACGCCTCGTCGGCAGCAGTTCGACGAAGCCCAGTGGTTGAGCCAGATATTCCACACCCTGGAGAAGGAGTGCGACGAAGACGACGACAGCGGCATCCGCGTCTCAATCTTCAACGTCCCCAAGGGCTTGCACCTGACAAAGCCCGAGGACTACATCCCACAGCTATCCGGAACCATGAAATGATGCACATGAAACACAAGCTGCGCTTATACTATTTATGACGATGAGATGAGAAGATGATGAAGCAGCATCAGAATACCCCCCTCAATTAAACAGTAGGAGGAAGAAGAAGAAGAAGAAGAAGAAGAAGAAGAAGAAGAAGAAGAAGAAGAAGAAGAAGAAGAAGAAGAAGAAGAAGAAGAAGAAGAAGAAGAAGAAGAAGAAGAAGAAGAAGAAGAAGAAGAAGAAGAAGAAGAAGAAGAAGAAGAAGAAGAAGAAGAAGAAGAAGAAGAAGAAGAAGAAGAAGGAGCGCGGAGGGCGGCCGGATCTGGCCGTCGAAGAGAGCAAGGAGGGCGGGGATCGGAGCCTACCTGCGCCGGAGATTGCAGTCGACGGCGACCTGGCGGCGGAAGCTTCGGGCGGCGGCGAGGGAAGGCTCAGCGGGAGGTGGCCACCAGACGAAATGCGGAGACGCGGGATCGAAAATGGACAAAGTGACAATGGGGTCGGATATTTATATATCCAGTTTCCGACGGTCATAACCGTCGTAACATAGGTAAATATAATATAATATTAATTCGAATTAAGACGGTAAAAAAATCCGCTGGACGAGCTGTCGAAACTTTCGACGGTTCTCTAAACTGTCGCAACAATCGACGGTTTTAGCCGTCGATAAGTGAACCATCGAAACTTTTGACGGTCTGAACCGTCGAAATACCAAAATTTTCGACGGAAATTTTCGACGAATTCTGGACCGTCGAAAGTTTAGACAGCTATAATCATCGAAAAGTACCCGACGAAAATTTTGACGGTTTATAAGATCCGCCGAAAAAATCGTCGGTATTTCAGACGGATGTCGGACCGTCGAAAAAAACCGTCGGAAATCCGGCTTTTTCTTGTAGTGTATGTACTCGATCGTAGGCATAACTATTATGCATTATTAAATAGAATGGTACCAAATAATAGCTAAAGTTTTTGGGATGGTGAACTCATCTAACTAATTTAACAAGTTTATGCAGATAAAGACTCACTATTTTTTTTAATCATATAAAAAATATTTTTATTTGTTTGATATAAGTCTTCTAGCACCTGATTGATGTAGTCGATAATTTCAGGTTCAAGTCCGCGTACCAACTAAACAATCCTCTTCTAAGACTTATGTATCATCTTATTTGCCTTTTCTTTTCACCTTCCTTTATAATTGAATATAAAGATCATAGTAACAAAATTGCGCTAAAAAGAGTATACAACTCATTTTCGAGCTGCAAGTTGCAACACTCGAAGTAGCTCCATCGACTTATTAAAAGGTAAAATTTTGTTATACAATAAGTCGATCGACTTATTATATATAGTGTGTTATACATTGAAGACTCCCAAAAAATTATTATCTATTTGGGTAGTACGTTAAACGTTGGAAGTGAAAGTCTTTTCACTACAAGAAAAACGCTGATTACAGATGATCAAAACCTTCTGTAATCAGCCCAAAAACTATCAGTAACTATATTACCGACGGTTTTTCAGACGGAATTGATCCGTCGAAAAAATGCTCATCGCAAATCGATTTGTGACGGTTGTAAAATATTCGTCGGTAATACCGACGGTCCAGCTGGCGGGCTCGGTCGTCGATGGTTGAGTATCGATGGTTCTAATCGTCGATACTAATCGTCGATACATATCGACGGTTCAAACCGTCCATACGTATCGACGGTTAGAACCGTCGATAGTATCGATGATTTAAACCGTCGAAACACTCATATCGACGGTTCACCCGTCGACTCCACAGCTGATTTTCGATGGCTCAAACCATCGAAAAGCTTGCACGGACAGTTAGAACTATCGATAAGTATCGAAAAATTTGTTGTCGATAATTAATTTTTAGCTATTTCTGACGGTTCTGACTGTCGGAAACAAAAAAATATTTAAAAAATGCTGAAATTTAATGTCCGAACATATAATACAACAGAAGCATATCATCATTCCAAACACATATCACCATTCAAAACACTTATAACACATTTATATCCAAACATAAGCAACACAAGCAATAACATAATTGTCCAAACACATATAACCATCACATATAACACATAAAATTGTCCAAACCAAATATCCAAACATTCCAACACCATTACAAAGCAAAGATGAGTCTCGCCTTTCCCGTCGGATCTGAAGAGCTTTTCACAAGACAATTCGAACATCACTAAACCTGCAAAGAGAATTGAGAAAGTTAGTACCCATATACCTGCAAGGAAAACATGATTAAGGATTTGAAATATGGAACAATGATAAAAAGACAAAGAAACATGATTAAGGATTCTCTAATACATCAGTGCAGTTAACGTAATTAATTTTTTTGGTAACATGCTAAAATGATTCTCGAATATCATAAATATAAAAGATATCGACACACTTGAGTTTTTTACTTTTTAGTGAGAACATAACTTGCCTTTGGCTTAGATAATCTACCGTTAGGTAAAGTAGCTAAGTGCAACTGTAGCCTTCGATAGTACTCCTTCAAATCTAGTTTCGTCTTTAGGTTGTCCTTTGTTTTGCCCTTAATGTCCATTACGGTGTTGAATACATTTTCAAACACATTTTTCTCAATATGCATGACGTCCAAATTGTGACGTATCAAACAATCAGACCAATAAGGTAATTTCAGAATATACTTCGTTTGGTCCAGCTATGACAAACACCATACTCATTGTATGTGACATTTGAGTCGTCGACAATTCTGCATAAAGCATTGACAATGTAACGTAACTGAGCTCCTGAGCGTCTGACCGGAGCCATGTCTTCTACAACCCTATTCCGTCAAAATGCAATTCGATTATTTCTCTATGGATGATCAGTTGTAAAAAACCGTCTATGGCAATCAAACCAACTATTTTTACCCCAATTTCTCAAAATGAACGCATCTGAGTGTTCCATGCAACATGGACAAGCTAGTTTCTCTAAGGTCATCCAACCAGACAACATCCCATAGACAGAAAAATCATTAATGGTCCACAATAAGGCAGCTTTCAAGGTGAAGTTTTGTTTGGTCGACACATCATAAGCGACGACACCATTCCACAGTTCTTTTAACTCATCTATTAGAGGCTGTAAATACACATATATCATCTGTTTAAGACTGTGAGGACCAAGAATAATGCATGTAAAAAACATATAAAGTGCGGACATACAAATCTCAGTTGGCAAATTATAAGGTGTTACTATGACCGGCCAACAAGAATAAGGAACTGAAGTCTGACCATATGGTGTAAAACCATCCGCGCATAATCTAAGCATTATGTTCCTTTCATCCCAAGCAAAATCAGGATGCTTACGATCAAAATGTTTCCATGATTCACCATCCGTTGGGTGAAACATGACACCTTCAGAAGTATTATGTTGTGCATGCCACATCATTTGCGACGCTGACCCTATAGACGAGTATAGTCTTTTAAGCTTTGGAATAAGAGGCAAATAATGCATTCTTTTCACAGCCACTTGAGACTTGTTAGTCACTCCATATCGTTTAGCCCCACAAAATTTGCATTAATTTAGATTGATGTCGTTGCCATAACATACAAGCATCACGACAATAATTTATTTTAGTTGAGCCAAGACCAAGTTTACTGACCAATCTTTTTTTCCTATAAAAATTTTTAGGAATGCGAGCCCCAGTTGGTGTGACCTCATTTAAAATATCTAGAAATGCATCAAAACATGCTTGTGAAATATTGTGGTCAGCTTTCAAATTCAACAATCTAACATCAAGTGATAGTTTTGAATGACTTTCACACTCGGGCCATAAGGGTTGGCTCGATGCGTTTAGCAAGTCATAAAAATCTCTTGCTTCTAAATTTGATGCCTCTTCATCCTGCTCAAATCTAATATTGTCATAATCAGTTGCAGCTGCGTCATAAACTAACTGTTCATATGTCGAAGTAAATCCTACTACAAGATCGACAAAATGGAGACCTGAATTTGAGACGCTTGTCGAAGGCGCTCCTTCACCTAAATCATCCCATTGCCAATAATGGGGTTTGAAACCCTTTCTATATAAGTGAACATTAACGGTATCTAGCGTCTAACTTTGTGCTAGCACATTTCAAACAAGGACACCTAATTGTTCTCTCCCGCTGATATTGGAAAGACTGACAAGCCACACTAATATAATAGTCAATGCCATCTATGAATTCTTGTGTCAAACCTCTACGACCAAGATTATTTCTATTATACATCCATCTACGATCGTTCAAGTATGACATAATGTCTGCATTATTTGCAAATTATAGTAATTATAAAATTTGTAATAAAATCGGACAAAAATTGTAAATAAATCCAACGGTTCACATATTCCGTCATTTAAAGAAAACATCGAAGATACATCATAAACACTAATTACAACTAATCAGGAACAAATCATAAAAAATGTATGTCGTTTAGAGTGATAGCGACAAACTACAGTCATGCATGTATAGCGAAAAATTTTGAACATTTCACAAATCAACTCTTGGAAGATTGTAGAAAACACATTGATCAAATGTCAGGGTCTTCATTCGGCATAAAATGTAGTCATAGTAAAAAGAAAGTTTCCACTTCTATCACCTCATGAATTATGAATTATTTCATAACCAAAGAAATCTTTAGTCCCAAACATTTCATAAAAAAACTTATGACATTTCAAGATAAATACATACTACTGCAAGCGCATATATCGTAAGCAACAACACAAGCAAAGCATAACAAATTGAAGAATGCAACTGATAATTACATGCAAAATCTCCAAGATAATGTAAAAGCAAACCAAGTTGGATACAATAAAAAGAAGCTAAACACCTGACAATGGAACAAAGAAGTACATGTCACATTTTCTTTTTTTGTTACTTGAACCATTATTGCTTACATATCTTTGGCCTTGTTTGATATGAGAGCAGCCATAACGATAAAATTGCATTCCTAATTTAAATGACTGAGATATGGAGATGATTGCTACCTTGCAACAGCGGCGGTGACAGCAGCAACGACGATCTCTTCTTGCACCCTGTGAAAAACCAGCGAACAACAGGATCATGTCCAACATTACTAATAATTACGATGCCTCTCAATTCAACTTTATAAGCCTCCCTTTGCTTAACCAACAATTAGTTATGATAATCACATAATAAGAAATAGATTATAAAGGTTTATATGGATGTATGTTTAGTCCCAAGCACATTTGAGATCACTTGTGTAGGAGGTCTTGGAATTAGCAAGAGAACGTTAAACGGTGTGCCAAGGAAAGATCATCAAAAGAGACATCGACTTTCAAGTATGATATAATCTGATATCGCATACTTCATTGTCAGATTATATTAATTGGTCTCCCTTGGATTAAGAAAAAAAATCATCAATTTTACTACGGATTTAAATGAGGTGATCCATTTTATGAAATATCGGAAAAATCAAAAGAGGCGCAGATGGTTTATTTATCACCAAATGGAGATGAATATTATAAGAGCTATTCTCGGAGTCCACTAAGCGTTAAAATCTGTATAAAAAAATTGCCGAAAAAACATATGACAAGAGATAACATTTATTGCACTGCCCGTATCAGGTAGGGGTATTCACGAGCCGGGTTGACCCGATTCGATCCGAGACCCGACCCGATTCGTTCTGTTCGATTTTGATCGGGTCGGGTCAGCCAACTTTGGGAGGCGAGATCCGATCCAACCCGATCCGGTTCGGGTCAGATTGGATGGGTTTGGGTGGTCAGGTTATCTTACTATCATTTTTTTATTACTTTCTCTATTATTTAATATAAAAAATATTATATAATATTTATTTAAAAAGCATAAAATAACTTATTTAACATTTAAATGATATTTTACACATTTAAAATATTTTATTTTAATTTATTTTATTTTTTATGCATACTATAAGTTGAAAATTAAAAATAAAAAAAATTAGTTTTTCGGGTCGAGTCAGGGTCGACTTGGGTAAAAAAATTTTGATCCCTACCCGACCCGCTGAATACCCCTATTATAAGGCATCAAATTGTAAGACATACTAAATTTTATAGTGCAAATGCGTTTGATCAAGGGAGCCGTCAAATGTTTTTGGTAGTCAGCTACGAAGGTTGATTTATCATTATGTCTAATTTATTTATTTGTGTTAATTCGGATTGCATATTTAATAGTGGCAGGTAAAATTTTTAACAAAAATATTTTTATATTTATAAAAATTCGAATTCTAAATTTTACTTAAGCAAGAAGGAACCAATCCCAATTCCTATGGTGAAGGAGATATCAATTTAAAGAATGAAAAATCAACTTGGATGTGGGTGTATATATATAATAAAGTATGAAAAATGAAAGTTTAGAGCAAAAAGTTGGCAAGAGACGTTTGGTTCAAACGAGGGATTCCCCTTCATTGCAAAACCAATTACTCCCTTAGTTTTTCTCATTAAAAAAAAAAACAAGCACGTACTTGCCAAAAGAAAATTTAAATAGCATATACAGAAAAAGTATGGAACCTCACTCTTCTCCCATATCTTGAGATACAACCCATGATGAGTTGAGTTGCCGGTTCATTGTGTACATAAATTTTTGTGAAGGTTTTGCGAGAGCAGCTTTCTATACCCATCACTAATATGTCGCAAGGTTCATCATAACAGCTCAACTGAGAGGATCCATATTAATCCAGAACAATATTTTCGGATAATTTAGGTTATGATCTTCAGTTCAAGATAATAATAATTCTAAGCTCACGTCACACAGTAAATGTGAAAGACGTTTAATTCTACGTGTTCCAAACGATTGTCCTCGATGCTATTGGATGCACGAGCTGCAGGACAATGACCTAATTGGAATTCTGAAACTATATGAACCGAATTATTAACAAAGTGATCCACTGATGTGTACAAATCAAAGTGCGAAAAAGCTAAAATAAATTGGGAATCTGACCGACAAGTTTGTCTACACGTGAGTGGTCGTATATCTACGTCCAAAATTGTAAAAAGAATATTAAAGCACCGATATCTTTGGAACTTTACTTAATTATCTGCAATGAAACTCAAGTTCAAATTTTGGTTTTAACTGCAGCAAAATAAGAGACAAGTAAAGCACTCAATCAAGATGAATTTTTTCCAAAATTCATAAGAAGAGAAAATAAATAATGAGTTTCATCGTTTACTCCAAAGAAGACTATAGATTCAAAATTATTAAAAAGATCATATCTTTTCCATTAACAAATGTCACTTCATAAATTTCTGGAGAATTTCAAAACAAAAGAAATCGACCATATTACACTGACCATGCAGGAGAGAGTGACACCATTAACGTCTCGACAACTTTAAATGGATCATGTCAACGTGAAGAAGGGTCACATCTATGATCTCGGATCATCCGTTAATCATACAGATATTGAATATGGTCGTAAATTCTGATTATCCAAGCCAGGATGTGCAACAGCTTTTTGATAATGTGTGAGAACAAATATTATCGAAAGTATGACAAGAAATGCGATAAGAGGTCCAAAAAGAAGTACGAAAAGAGTTTAAGCAACAATAATGACGAATGCTAAGAGCTCAACGAAAAGAAATAAAGATCACGATGCGACAAATGATACGTGGCTAACAAGACAATGATGATGACGTCCAATAAAAAATTATGTAATATGAAATAAAATATTGGAAAATTTTACGAAAATTTGTATTTAATTTTAATATAAAATTTTAAATTATCTAAAATCACAAAATCAATTTTTTAAATAAAAAATTAGGGATGAATCATTGCATTCGTCAAAAGTTCTGAAAGAGTCGCTTCTATCGGAACCTCCGACAGGAGATTGTCGAAAGTTCGATGGAGTCTCTTCCGTCCGGACTTTCGACGGGAGCCACACCGTCGAAGGTTCTGATGGAGTCACTTCCGAATCTCCGATGGGAGCCAGATCATCGAAAGTTTTGAGGACAATACTCTATTGAAACTTCCGTCCATCGGAAGTTCCGACGGATACATATTCGTCGAAACTTTCGACGGATCTCTATCATCCATAAAAAAATTTTGTGATGAGCGTTTTTTGAATGATTCGTTCCGTCGAAAGAGCCATTAGAAAGTTGATTTACCAATGGATTTTTTTTAATTTGCGACTAATGAAGCCATCGAAAATGTCAATTTTTCACAATAAAAACTATTTTCAAAATTAGAGAACTGGCGAAATATTTTAGGATATACAACAGAAAAAAGAAAAAAAAAAAGAAGATTCTTGAGATTGAGCTTAATTTGCTGTCGACATAAGAATTATTGGATGCAACCGACACAGTGCAGATGGACAGGTGATCGGTCATGGGTGATCAATAATGGAGGGGTTCGATCATGGACATATATATACACCGCAAAGGGAAAAATACAGATAGAGTACAAGAACATAAAACTTGCTTCTTTTGTATTATTCTTCATGTGCACCAATCATAAATATTACAAGCATGCAATATGATCTAATTCACAGGTAATTATATGCTTTTCTGCCTATTGTGACAAGATCTGTATATTAATAATGAATCAAAACTATTGATCCTCAGATCGGTCCAAACTGCATTTGCATATAACATTAATTGCACATGATTCATGCCCACGCATTAATGACTTAGCTGCATTGTAATTACATCATATAGAAGATGAGTTCGCTCTTACAACGCTTAGATTAGGAAAAAAAAGTAGCTTGCATGTGGTGATTTTAATGGTAGTTTTGTTTATAACCACTACTAATCCAAACAAAATTCGGTCCAATATAAAAAGGAAAAAAATAAAAATGTATGACATGGTTGGTTCGAGAAGCCATATATAGAGAGAAAACAAACGGGAGTTGGTCGGCACCACAGTCAATTAATTATTTTTCCCCTCATTTAATGAGAGACTTATGGGGGTGTTCACGGATCGAGTTAAATTCGATCCGTGAATAAATCGACCCATCGTGTCAGGTCAGATTATTTTTTCTTTTTTTACTATGGCACGACCCAACTGGACTCAGACAGCCAGACTGGATCGGGTTGGATCGGATCGGATGGTCGGGTTATTTTTTTTCTAATTTTTATTTTATTTTTAATATAAAAAGCACTTATTATTTTATTTTATTTTTAAAATAAAGTATTTTTAAACAACAAAAATATTGTTTTAAATATCTATATATTTTTGTACATTTAAAATATTTTATTTTTATATTTTAAAAAATTTTGAATGATATAAAACTATTAAATTAACTAAAAATTATTTAAAATTTAAAAAAAGAAAAAAAATTGGGTCATTAGTTCAGATCGGGTCAACTCGGTTGAAAATTCTATCGGGTCGACCCGACCACTGGGTTCCACCCGGTGAACACCCTTAGAGACTTGTATTGTACAGTAATACATGAAACAAATAGATACACAAACAAAAATTATTAATTAATTGGTGGAATCGTAAGTAATCGCCCCATTCCTTCCTTTATGGATATAAACCAAATCATTAGTTTCTTAAATGCCAAGCACGTGATTGCAAAAAAATTACACATTTAAATGAATGTGATGATGTAGATAGGTCAAAAGATGTGGGATCTTCAATTGTGTCAACGTAGCGTGCAAAGGACGAATATGAAGAACATCATTGTTTTTTACTTTAATACTCATATATTTGAGTTCCATGGGTTGGATTGGTTTTAAACCATAAAATAAGGTTTTTAATTATTTAATATTACTTCTGTACTTAAAAATATTTTATTTGATTTTAAAAAAATTAAATTAAATATAAAATTAAGTTTAATTAAAAAAATAAAAAATCGAATTGACCAAGTCGGATTGGATCATCTCGGATTGGAAAAGTATAACTCGTACTCGACACATCAGGTCCGACCCGACCGATCCAAATTGATTCAAGTCGAATCGGATCATCGAGTTTACGAGTCGATCCGGTGAACACTCCTAATCCTAATTTTGAATCCTAATTTTGATGCACTGCAAACTTGAAAGTTTCTCGAATTAATTAAAGCTTCGACATCTATCATTAATATTAAATTTTAATATGATATCTTCATCTCACAAAATTCTTTTCAGACTGTGGACATTATCCACAACTAATTTAATCGCACGTCTAAATGTAACTCATAAATGATTTTATTTATACATAAAAAAAAAATAAAATGATACATTGACTTAAACGCCTTTGACTCTTATTTGGGATTTCTGAGGAAAAAAATGAGCTAGGCCTTATCTTAATTTCCACGTTTCTTTTTTCGAATGAATATATGACATAGATCTCAATAATCATGCACGTTTTCTGCTGTGAATTCATTTTTGTATGCACGAGACAGACTCGCTTGGTCTGGGACATGAGTTCATGATATTAAGGCGCAGTTTGGTTCCGGATATGTCCATGGAAATAGGACATTGTATTCTAACGATTAAATCTTATTTGGCAACACGTTTATCGATGATGTGCTGCTTTATTTGACGGTGTTGTTTGATTTTTTATTGAATAGGACATTGTTAAATGACATTTTTTATCCATCGTAATATTGATTTACTACAGACGCTTCTTTCCTCAAATCTGAATATGAACAGAAAAATGTCGAATCTACCCCTGGTATCAAAGACGAATATCGTGTATTCGATCATTTTCGTCGAATACGTCAATCTGAAAAGCAGCGCCCCAACAGAATTAAACATGTCTCGAATGAAGTGCAACTCATGTTGATGCTTAATCCTATTCTATGCCTTGTTTGGCAAAAAAAAACAATCGATTGCACACCTATTCCTTAAACGGCGCCTAAATGTGTAGTCGATAGATTTTGTATAAAACTAAATATAATGATATGCATTGAAAAACTGATTTCATAGTTGGTTCCAATGGATGTCTAAATAAAATATAAAACATTATAAAGATAAAACGTGTTTTTTAAGATGGACGAGTGTGAAGTTTGAATTTAAAAAAAAAACATGATAATTTTTTTTTACAAAGATAATATATTTCCAATATTTAATAAGTTATTTTAGAAAGCTCGTAATACAATTAATAAGATCAAATTATTCTTACTTATGAAAAATAAGGGGGAAGGAAAAAAAAAAGGGGAAGTGAGGGGAGAAAGAAAAAAAAAATTTCCTTCAAATTGGGGTTGAAAGAAATAAGATCAAATGTAGGGACGGAATGGAATCTTCCCTCCATTCTCCTCTTTCAAAGTTTAATTCAAATTAGGAAAAAAAAAATTTTCCTTCCTCTCCCCTTCTTTACCTCTCTTTTTCTTCAATTCAAACGTAGGCTAAAAGTAAAGTATACTATCAGGTTTAGACCGAAGAAGATGAAAAATAAAGGATTTTTTGTTTTTACACACTCAGTAAATTATATTTTTTACATTTAATATTTAAAATATAAATTATAATTTTAGTAATGAACTTATTTAAATTAATCCTATCGCTAAGTTTAATTCAAATTCTATTAAATTTATTTTCTACTAATTGTGGAATATCATTTTTACCCTTTTTTTATATTATAAATAAAATATATTAAAATAAACACAAATCGATACACGTAAAAGTATTTGTTGATAATAATATTTTATGCAATATTATGCCCATGTTAATATTTTGATTTTTTTTTACAATTTTGTTCATATTAAAAAATAAGGGGTAATAATAACATTTCATAATTATTAAAAGAATAATTTAATAGAATTTGGATCAAATTTAATGGGATGTTTCTACGTGTCAAATTTGAATGTCTAAGAACTAAAGTTTGTAAGTAAAAAAACAAAATTATACTTCTGTTAAAGGAAAAATTAAAAAAAATAAAATTTCGTTGAGCAGGTCACTGGATAAACAGTTCCTGCGTCATACTTTATATTGATAACATTATTGGTGGAATAAAATGATCACGTTATTCTGTAAAACAACAAGGCTTCATGAAATTAAATTTGTTTCATAGAGGACATAAAATGGCTCTCGCCCGGCACTCAATGGCAATGTTATTAAACCGGACCGGACCAGCCGATTCAATCACGAACCGATCGATGATCCAGTCCGATTAAGTGTTAAATTCCGTTTTGACATTGAATCGGATAAAACCGGTTGAACTGGGCTAGTTGAACCGGTTCAATGTAAATTTTAAAAAAAATTATAAAAATGATATAAATAGGAAAGTTAAATGAGAAAAAAGGAAAGAAGTATAAGGAAATTTAAGGATGAGAGAATATCATATCTATACAATTAAGTATGAATTGAAATAAAAAAATAAGTATTTAAAATTTAATAATATTAGAATAGAAACTTATTAAAGGACATAAAATAAAGGAAATAAAAAGAAAAGTGTTAAATAAAAAAAAGGAATAAGAATAATTTAAGATAAAATTTACTAATAGTAGATATTAAATTATTTATATTATCATTATGAAACTTTTAATTAATAAAAATGTGTTATATTATTTTTTTAAGATTTTTAATAAGTTATTAGTACAAAATTCATATATTATATCATATAACTTATGCTATATCTTTATAATTATTATGAATAATATTATTTTAATAAAATTTGGTTCAATTCAGTCGAATCCGATCGGAACGGTCCAACCACGACTCAGTGACGAATCTGGTCCAATTGCAGGTACTGTTCTGTAACCATCATTATTGTTAAGATCGGACCGGACAACGAATCGGAAAAGTCTCCGTTTCAAGTCGAACCGGTCGGACCAGTTACTAATAAAATATTACAATTTAATACAATGCATCTAATTATCAAATTATATATATAAACATGTACCAAATAATAGACATGATAAGATAAAATATTATAACGAAATTAAATTTTGTACATCTATGATGCTCTTGTGCAATCAGTGAGCATATTTTTTTTATAGGGAAATTAGGTACCTTTCATTGGCTTCAGATGCATCAAGAGGGTTTAACTTTAACTTGTATATTTGGACAAGGAACTCTCAAAGTTCTTGTCTATTACCCTGCATAACATCTTGAGATGGAGATTTCTTTTATCATGTTGAATAAAAGAGTAGTCAATTTTCGGAAACACTTCAAAAAGCTTGTTTTGTAAATTGTAATTATCTCCCCTATACGTAAAAGAATATGAAGGTTCGCCTAGAAAAACAAATCTCGTGTGCAAAGTCGTCCGAGGGTGCCTACGATCCTATAGTGGCACCTGCATGCCTGGTGTGCCTACAGCGGTGCCCACCTCCACGAGGCCCTCTACAGCGGCGTCATAGCACCCGAGGTCCCAAGCACGCTTGCACCGGCGTTAGAGCACACGATGCTTGCAACCGCGCCTGCGTTAGCACCCGAGTGTGAGACGCCCGCGCAAGCGTCGATCTGTGCAGTGGCGCCCGTGCGTGAGATGCCTACATGCGCCTCGAAAATGCCTGTGGAACCGTCGCACGCCGGCGGCACTATCGTTGTCTCCGGCGAGATTAAAGGAGAAGAGAGTAACCAATAAACTAATCTTATTGGTCCATGGCTGCACAGTCTGCACTTCACCGCTGGTGGCCAAGGAGATCGTCGGAGACTCAGTTTGTCAGATGCCAAATCGTCGGAGACGGACTGCCGCTAGGTTATGTGACACACATGGGAAGAGGAAGGGTCGCACGATTGCTGGATAATGTTTTAATTTTTTTCTTTTATTGTTGAGCCAACCGGTTCAACTAATTCGCGATTTAACTCGGTTTTATCCGATTTTTGACCGGGTTTGACTGGTTTAATCCAGTCCAATTGGTAGTCCGATTTTCATCTTCAATATGACCCATGCTAACACCCGATCGACGATCGGATCGGTCGGATCGGCCGGTCCTATCCGGCCGCGACAACACTGGTAACCATTGCTCAATGGGATTAAAATTGCTTTTCATTTTTTACGCGCTCACTGTGTCAGAACTGCCAAAAAAAAAAAGAAGGGGGCAGGCTTTTTGCATTTATAGCGTCCGTTTGGTAACGAAAGTAGGGTGAAATCAGGAGAGTCGGATCCATCTCATTGGGGAATCGCGGTTTCAGGGTTGAAATCGAGGTCTCAAGTAATCCGGATTACAGCGCTTCCGTTTCACTTCTTGGCCGTTTCAAACTTCTATCCTTCCTCCATTCAATTTTCTTCTTTTTCTTATTTTTTTTGCATTTGAGGTGTTTTCCTTCTTCTACTTTCTCCACTGCATGCATTATTTATCCAAAAGATAGTAACACGGCTACGTTGGATCACTTTAGAATATATAAAGTTATATACTTATATTAGTTTTTTTTCTTTTTGGAAGATGAATAGAACAGTTGGTTGGTGTTGTTCACACCAATAACTATTTTTTTTCTTTTTCAGTTCCAATTCCAAGTTTTAATATTCTCGAGCAAGTTGCGCAAACAGTCATCCTATAAATGCAGATTATTATGTGACCGACCCGTCAATTGTGCAGAACAAAAATATTGAAGCTTCCTTCTTCGATTTGTCCCTGTTCTTTTCTTTTGTATAACTTCAACGATGGCCTTCCTCAACTCCTCCTCCTCCATTTCCTCCCCCCACCAAACTCCTTCTGTATAACTGGTACCGAAGCAGCAGCAGCAGCAGATCTCTGGTTCCACCACCATCGATCGAAGAACTCGAATCCGAGTCACTGTTGCCGGTGCTGATGCCACCGCCACCGCTGCAGCCCTCTGCTGAAGCCGCAGCCGGAGAACCAGCGCCCTTCGTCGCACCCCTGTCCCCTCTGCCGGTAAGCGGGCTCAGGGTGCCGGCATTCAGGGCCTCTATTCGACTATACCGCAAGAGATGCACCATGACCATGGGGACGTCCCTCTTTACAAGCCGCTCAGCATCTTCGTCGGCCTCAGCGCATTTGCCAGCCTGCTGCTCATCGGGTTCGCTCTCGCCAAGTGCCGCAGGCGACGCCATCGGTTATGGGAATAACCATCAGCCTTGCCCTGGTATCTGTCGTGCTATGGCTTCTTCTCGTGCATCACCACCACCACACCCTCTGCGATATTGGCTTGCGCGCAGTAGATTAATTGGATTACGTAAAGTAATTTTGTTGTGAAGATTTTATTCAAATCGTCATTTGGCGTGCATGGTTTGTGTATAGATAGATAGAGCAAAGTCATCTGCCTAGCTTCTGTCTTAGTGGTGTGATCCCAATAATGAAACATGGAACATTTTTTTTATTTCTTTCTTGATAATTCATTCAAGCATCTTTGAAACAGTTAATTGGCCTTTGTCAGACAACTTTTCACATATAATACGTCCATTTCATACCTATTTTATTATTTTGTATTGTAATTCCATCCGGCAATCCGATCCGGATCCCTTGCTCAATTCAGGTTCCAAGTCGGGTATTGCTCTACTAGATAAACGTTTATCTAGCTTTAAATTATGCTTTTTAAAATATAATGAAGAGTCATAATTATTCTTTATTTATAATACGATATATCTTAACCATATCAGAAATATATGATATTATTTTAGATAAAATATTTATTAATTATCGATAAGAATATATAAAATAATACTTATTCTAATATTATAAAAGATATAATATTTTTATAATCATATTAAATGTTTTAAAATATAAACTTCATTAATATTTTTCTTAATTCAAATGTAAAATATTTATAGATAGATTGTATGTTATAAAAATAATACTTATACATTATAAATTGTAATAAAAATATAAAATTATATTTTAATTTATTTTTAAAATATATATATTTAAATTGCGCGAAGCGCAAATTAGTTAAATTAATTTTTAGTGAAACCCGTTGTAGCAGGTGTCCTTTATTTTCTTGATGTGACTCTTTTTTATTTGCTTTTTCTTTTTTTTTCTTTTCTTTTCTTATTTTCTCTCACTCACAACTTATCCTTATAAAATAATTTTTTTATTATATATAAAATATTTATAATAAAAGATTAATATAATATTATTTATTATTTATTATTTTATAAAACAATTAATATTTAGTTAATTATAATTAATTTTAAAAAATGTTTTTATTTGACTACTATATTTTTTAACAAAATTTTTTCCATAAAAAGTTTTTAATTTATATTTTGAGTTTTATTAATAATAAAATTATACTTTATAATTACAATAATAATTTTTAATTCAAAATCTAAAAAAAAATTTATCCATCACATCAACTTCCACTTCATTCAAACACATTTTGAATTAATTTATCAATTCAACTATTCATCTAGAACTTACGAGAAACTATGATAACCCAGCCTAAACATACTCCAGTGTACGCTCGTAGACTGGTAAACAGAAACCATTCTCCAAAGATGTAGCTTAAAAGAATTAGTGAAAAGAGTTAGTTAAGCGATTCTTTCCATTGCAGTTGAATAATAAAATAAAGCCTGATCCTATTCTGACCCTAATTCTACAATCAATCTCCAAGTATCCTACATCAGCTACTAAATGTTCCAAGATCATATGTTCGTGAAAGAGAGAACAAGCAATAATATTAATTATGAAAGTGGTCAGAGCATTTATCTAAATTCAATCAAGACAACTCCTTTTTTTTTAATCAAGTCAACTCTAGTACTCTACAACAAGTAACAGACTCGAGTGCAGCACACAGGGCATCGCCAGTAGTAATGGCAATCTATGCTTGATGTATCAAAGCTAAACAAAAAAAAATAGAATACAAAAACAGGAAGAGGCGTGCAATAGATTTCTGCAAGGGTATTTGCACTTAGTATTTACAGTACCTGCCCCTGTAGTCAGAAGGAATTTTTGAGAGAACCTACAACACAATTTCATAGCGTTGTCATGTAGATTATCAGTACAAGAGAAATTATGCTTTTGGGTAATGGTTTTGAAATGATCGTCCTGAGTTCATTTTCGGTATGATCTCACTACATGCATCTGATGAAGTTCTATTTAAGTTAGTACAAGAATTCTTTAATCTTTAATCAAGAGCATCAACATTTCTGTTAACCCCCTAAAAAATCAATATTTCTGTTAAGAAACACAATAGATGATTAGATGCTCTGTTTTCGCCGAGCAATGCAATTCACTGAATGAACTATCAACAGCATTACAGTAAGATTACAGACTACAGAGCTTTTACTGTAATGCTGTTGCTTTTGCAGTTCAAAAGAAAGATTACAGAGCTTTTAAAAAAAAGGAAGAATACAGAGGTTGGCTGTGGAAAAAAGTAGGGCAACAGAAATAGAAGATAGGAAAGCAATACAAATGAGTTATGTTCATTTCATAGCCCATTATACTAAAGGGTTTCAAATCAACAGATTCAACAAAGTAACCAGGGATTCCTTCATATACAAGATCACATAGTTTTGTTGTCAAAATAAGTACGGTAATAAAGACAGAAGTCAACTTCATTTTCATGACCCAATGTACAAATGGGCTTCAAATTAACATATTGCATCCAAATATTGAAATCCTTCATGTATATCTCGTAGTATTACAACAGTTTCTGAAGACTCGTGTACAGTGAGTACATGTCATTGCTTAGCAATGTTGTGCAATGAAAAAGAATCAAGAACATGCACGTGTATGAATAGCTATTAATATGTCCTACGTACATTTCACCATAAATAAAATGTTCATTTCCTAACCTAGTTTCTCCCTTCAATCTTGCTAGTAACTTCAGCTTTTGCAATGTGTATCAAAAATGTAATTGCTAGGGAAGTAGAACAGATTAACATCAAGAAGACACTATTCCATCCCCTAGTTGATATGTATCCTGTAAGCAATGGTCCTAAAGCTGCACCAACAGAGCCAGTGCCATCGATAATTGCAGTTACAGTAGCTAATGCTCGTGAATTCCCTTTTATCATATCTTGTGTACCCAAATCAGCTGCAACTGCTGTTGTAATTAGAGAGTAAGGACCATTTACAAAATACCCAGAAAGAAACATGAGACCAATGTTAAGTTGCATTGATATGCTTCCATAAACTCTGTAAACAATCAAGGCAGGTATTGAGAGAAAAAGGAAAGAAATAGAAGTAATTGCTCGAGCATTAAGCCTATCTGACACGAATCCTGCTGTAATTCCACCAAGTACCCCGCCGACATCAAATATTGTTGAAAGGATTCCAGCAGTTTTGTGTGATAGCTGCTTTCCAGCAACAGCTGCAACACCACCAAACATTTATTCAAGCAAGTTAAGATTGAAAATTGCCATAGAAGTAAAAATTGAAAACAAATCTAAACAGCAATTTATTTCTGAATTTTCGTAAAAAAGAACTAAACTTCGGTTGAATTGTTTAGAATGGGCAAGTTACTTCAGTTTGTGTTAATAATGCCTTAAATTCTACTTCAACTGAAAATTCATCTGGACCCAAACTTTGAAATAAGAAATCTGTCTGACATATTATGTATATTTCCTTATTTCCTAGGTGTTCTATTTTTGGGATTAATATAGAGTCTCAGTTGGTCTCTAATTCCAATCATCTATTAAAGAGAGTGTCTATATAAACTCCCTAGGGGTCCAAAGTGAAATCTGATCTTGTAATCCTCTTCTGGTTCTTCCATCTAATAAAATTCTACGTCGCCTTAAATTTCTTAAGTTTTCTCGCGGTGCATAATTTCTTTCGTGCAGAAGTCCTAACAAACTGGTATCAGAGCTTTAGGGTTCGTCAGCGATTCGTGATCAAACAGGGAGATGGCATCGCACAACCTGAACGTGGAGACGTCCCCAGCACAAACAGTTTCGGGTTGTGGCAGATCAAGATGCGGGCGCTTCTGAAGCAACAAGGAGTCTGGGCGCCGCTCTCAAACGTGTCGAAGAACAAACCAAAGGAGGAAGACTCGAAGGGCAAAGAAAAAGAGATCGACCTCGCTACTTTGACGGCACAGGAGGAGAAGGCGCACTCAATGATTATGTTGTGTCTGGCGGATGAGGTGATAATCGAGGTCACAAATGAAGAAAAGGCGGTCTGTCTGTGGTTGAGACTCGAGAGTCTATATATGACGAAGTCTCTCACCAATAAGTTGCTGTTGAAGCAACGTTTGTTCTCTCTCCGCATGTAAGAAGGTACCCCCTCTAAAGGAATATCTTGATCAATTAAATTCTTTGTTGATGGAACTGAGAAATATAGATGTGAAGATTGAGGATGAAGATGTTGCCCTACTTCTGTTTGTGTCTCTTCCTCTATCATACGAAAATTTCGTTCAGTCTGTTATCACCGGAAGAGACACAATTACTCTAGAAGAAGTAAGATCAAGTCTACATACTCGTGAACTTTGTCATATGGCATCTGGAAAGGCTGCAGAGATTCAAGCCGCAGGATTGGTAACAATCGAAGAGAAGACAAACCCTAAAATGGGTAAGTCGAAAAAGAACATCAATCCGAAGAACATCTGCAACTATTGTAAAGAACCGGGTCACTGGAAGGACTGCCCCAAGAAGAAGAAAGACACGGTTGCTGCAGTAGCTCACCAGCGAATCTGATGACGATTTGACTCTCATGGTGTCTGATCATAGATGTTCGGAAGAGAGTTGGATTCTTGACTCAGGATGTTCCTATCATGACTCCGCACAAAGAGTGGTTCTCAACTTATCAGAATACTGATGGTGGAAACGTCATCATAAGCAATAATGCAGCTTGTAAAATAGTTGGAATCGGCTCAATTCAGATCAAAACTCATGACAATCGGGTGAGGACATTGACAGAAATCTGTCATGTACCGCAACTAAAGAAAAATCTAATATCGTTAGGAGTACTGGACTCCAAAGGATGTCAGATGGATGCCGTAGAAGATGTTTTCACGATCACCAAGAGTGATGTTGAAGTCATGAGAGGAGTCAGGCAAAAGTCCTTGTATATACTACAAGGCACAGTAATTTCTGGCATGACTGCAGTAGGTAGTTCATCCAAATCAAAATCAAAAGCATCCAAGTTGTGGCACATATGACTTGGACAAGAGTCAGAAAGGGATGGATATCCTCAGCAAGCGCAATCTTTTGGATGGTCAGAAGATATCTGAAATCAAATTCTGCAAACACTGTGTTTTTGGCAAGCAAAAACGACATCAATTCAGCAAAGCCGTGCACAAGACGGAGGCAACACTCGATTACATCCACGCTGATTGTTGGGGCACCTCTCGTGTTCCATCTCTAGGAGGTTCTAGATACTTCCTATCTATGATAGATGATTACTCAAGGATGACATGAGTATTCATGATGAAGCACAAGAACGAGGCATCGAAGCTTTCAAACAGTGGAAAACTCTGGTGGAGAATCAGACATCGAGAAAGGTGAAACGCTTTCGTACTGATAACGGCTTGGAGTTCTTTCAGTCTGAATTTGATCGATTCTGCAAGGATGAAGACATTGTTAGACATCGCACCGTCAGAGATACACCACAAGAACGCATCAACAGAACTCTTCTGGAGAGAGCACGGTGCATGCTCTCTAATTCTGCTATGAACAAGCCATTCTGGGCTGAGGCTGTTAGCACATGCTACCTTGTCAATCGGAGTCCTACAACCGCAATCGATCTGAAGACTCCCATTGAGGTATGATCAAGAAACTCTGCTGATTATACTAATCTGAAAGTCTTTGGTTGTCCAGCATATTATCATGTCAGCGAAGAAAAGCTGGAACCAAAGACCAAAGGAGTCTTTGTAGGATATGGTGCAGATGTAAAAGTCTTCAGAATCTGGTCTCCTTCAGAGTAGAAGATTATTCACAGTAGAAATATATCCTTTGATGAGATGTCTATGCTTAAGCAGAAATCAGATGTTGTTGACTTAGCAGAGGAGGGTGTCTAACAAACAGGTGGAGTTTGGATTAACTCCAATTCAGAATGGGGCAGAAGAATCTCATCATGCTGAACCAGGGTTTGAAAAGCAAGCAGAAGAAGCAATGACAAGTCTACCTACTGGACGTGCACGCAGATAGGTAAGTCCTCCTAAGCGTTATGGCTTTGAGGACATGGTTGCATGTGCATTCCAAGTAGTTGAAGAGGTAGAATCGCCAAATCAAGCTACAAGGATACTATCACATGTGTAGAAGCAGAATAGAGACCGGCGGCGGTAAAGAGTGTTAGATATCTGATTTGAGGATTCAATTCTAATAATGCCTTGAATCCTACTTTAACTGGAAATTCATCTGGACCCAAACTCTGAAATAAAAGCAAATCTATCTGACATATTATGTATATTTTCTTATCATTAGATTGTTAAGGAATTGATTTATTTTCTTATCACAAGGTAGGTGTCCTATTTTTGGGATTAATATAGAGTCTCAGTTGGTCTGTAATTCCTATAGGGAGTGTCTATATAAACTCCCTAGGGGTCCAAAGAGAAAGCAATCTAATATTGTAATCCTCTTCTGGTTCTTCCATCTAATAAAATACCGCGTCGCCTTAAATTTCTCAGGTTTTCTCAACAACAACAACAACAAAGCCTTATTCCACTAGGTGAGGTCGGCTACATAGATCATACGACGTCATTTCGCTCTATTAGTAACCAAACCTTTCGGTATATTATTCACTAATAGATCTTGCTCTATTAGTTCGCCAAGTGTCCGCCTTGGCCTCCCTCTCCCTCTTTTAATCGAACTCCAGATTATTTGATCTACTCTTCTTATTGGCGCATCTAATAGTCTTCTCTGAACATGACCAAACCATCTCAAACGATTCTCTACCATTTTCTCACTAATAGGAGCCACTACCATATAACACTGTCGGTCTTATAGCAGTACGATAGAATTTTCCTTTAACTTTATTGGGTACTTTTCTATCACAAAGAACTCCAGTGGCTTTCCTCCACTTACACCAACCAGCTTGAATTCTATGATTAACATCGTCATCAATCTCACCATCTTGTCTTACAATTGATCCTAAATATTTAAACTTTGTCACTTGAGGAATTATATCCTCCCCTAGCCTAACTTTCAAATCGTCTCTAAGTTGTTTATTTGTGAAATTGCTATGCATATATTCTGTTTTATTCCTACTTAAATTTTTCGGGTTTTCTCGCGGTGCATAATTTCTCTCGTGCAGAAATCCTAACCGTTTGATTTACTTATCCCAGTTACTTCACTCACTCCAATGAGTATCTGAATATATTGTAACAACTGTAATATTTCATGACCTCCTGACAAACAGTTCACATTTTCTTGCAGGTACATTCCAGTCAAGTGAATCACCAAGAGCCCTTGATATGAGTAACTAAAATAACTCCACTTAGGTTCGCATGAAGAAAAATATATTCTCTTGCATTGGGTTTTAGCGAAGTGTTGGCCAAGAAACAACAACAACAAAGCCTTATCCCACTAGGTGGGGTTGGCCAAGAAACATGAACGAAAATAACTTGTCCATTAATTTTTGTTCAGTTCTTCAGTTTGAAAGTTAAAATAGGATGGACTACATTGTTACATTCATTTGTCCTAATCTTCTGTTTTTTGTTTGAGTACAGAGGACAAGGGATCGAACAGTCCGACTTTCAATGGGTGAACTGAAAGAAACATATCAAACTTCAAATCAACTAATATTCGCTGGTAACATCCCCCTAGAATTAAAGATCGTCGAAGGCAATTACAGCAAGAATCGTGTGAGGACTTACCAGTATGGCGGATGTAAAATGGTAACCAGTAAAGGAAAGTGTAGGCAACAAGCTTGGAGAAGAAGAGGCAAAATGCATACGGCGCCACACCTGGCAACCTCCAAGCCTCCAAGAAGCCAATCGCCTTGGCAGACTCTTCTGTATCCAGAACTTTCGAGGATCCCAGAAGTCCAATCTCTTCCAGATTAGAAGGATCCATATCCTCGACGGAATTACCACCAGAATCATTCATCTCAATCTCCATACCAGCAGCTTCGAAGTCGACTTCTCGCGGATCAACCACCAAGAATGCCCACACGAGGATTCCGACTAGGGCAATGAGAAGAGCCGGCAGCACAAACGACCAGCCCCAGCCGAACTCGAGCAACGAGGACGCGAGGACGGAGCCGAGGATGTTGCCGACGGAAGTGTGGGAGTTCCACACACCCATGATGAGTCCTCGCTCGGACGATCTACCGAACCAATTGCCCACGACGGCGACGACGCAGGGCCATCCGACGGATTGGACGAATCCGCCGACAACTTGGACGGCGAGGAAGAAGGAGAAACGGTGAATACTGAGCCAGTAGGCAGCGCCGAAGGCCGCGACGGAAGCGCCGCTGGCAAGCATGCCAAGTGACAGGAAGCTGCGAAGGTTGACGCGATCGGCAACATGGCCGGCAATGTACATTCCAAGAGAATAAGATGAAAGGAACGCGAGGTCGAGCTCGCCAAGGCGATGCGGACCTCGTGGCCCGTCGAACGGTGCCCACCCTCCGTCGGCTCCTGAACCAGAATCAGCAGATTCGTCGCCGGCGTCGCCAGGGCCACCGGAGAGGAGGGATTTAACGATGGTGGGGGGCTTGCGGGAGGCATGGAAGGACGCGTAGGCGAAGAAGGTTAAGAGGAGGACGGCGATTTGGTGTCGGAGGATTCGCCGTCGCGACGACGCCGGAGGCACGTTTAGGGTTTCCATCGGAGACGGAAGTACCCCGACGGAGCCCATAGATCGGCGAAGGTCATGGGAGGTGGGCGGGGGAAGGAGACCAGACAGAAAGAGTTATATATTTGCCGTAACGGGTTAGACCGCTTTGTTCTACTAAACGATTTCATAGTCAAGCAACGTGACCGTTCATAGGCTCTCTCGTGGTGGTCGACTATGTCTCGGTCCGAGGGCAGTATTTTAAAAAGTAAAGTAGATTGAAAAGATAATTAGTTTGAAAGAACAAAAAAGTATAGTTGGAAGAAAGAAAAAAAAAATTAAACTAAAGGAGCTGGATTGAAATAAGTCACAAGTTAATTAAGCTTAGGATTAAAAATTTTAATTAGAATAAAATTTGATTCAATCGAAATTAATGTCCTATGTAACAAGTCCCTCTTTCCCTCCCTTATGTGTGCATTCTTTTAAAAATCAGATCGAAAATGACATGCCAACCGAGTTTCAACCCAATTTTAATTGGTTCAATTGAATTTTTGTATAATAAAATTATTTATAATTATTTCATAGTGATATAATATATAAAGTATTACAAAACTAAATCAAGTAATAATTATTATTTGTCAACAAATGTTAGTTTAAATAGTAATATTTATTTTATTGAATATATTTTACTAATATAATCATCTAAATTTATTTTCAATCTAAAATTATAATTATATTTTTTTCATCTATAATTATCTTCTATTTTATTTTTTAATAATATATTTCCATTTTTATTCATTTCCTCTAATTAATATCTTTCCTTTTATTTTCCTTCTTTTTATTTTTTTCCTTTCTCATCTTCATAGCATTCAAATCTCATTCTAAAAATATTTTTGGTATCTATGAACCTCCATATCCCCTAATTAAAGCCTTCGATATTACTGGATTTTGGGAAAAAAAATAAAATATGGGATGAACCAACCCGATCTCTTTTTTTTTTAACTTTTGCAGTCAATTCGATTTTTTATATTTTTGATTTAATGACAAATTGGATCAATCCAATAATCATATCACAATCGAACTAATTGAATTGGTCGGTTTGAACCGGTTTTTATAAACATTGTATGTGTGTTTCGTCGTCTTTTCTATTTGTGTTCCCCAACAAAAAAATGAGGTTCAAATCATGAGAACAAACTTAGCACAAACGAACATGCATTAAAGTAGAAATTAAGCAAAGGTACGTAAATTTTTTTCATTCTCTTTTCGATGATTTTTTTAATTGTTTTTAATTCATGAAATAGGTTACTGAGAACCCTGATCATGGCCTAGGATCCTAATGAGATCCCCCTAGATTATGTGAAGCACATCATTTGAAAGGCTTGAATCATGATCAAAAGTAAGGATTATTGACATTGAAAATTCTATGCAAGTAGAACCAGGGCCAAGTTCTAAAAACTCCTTAACATCATGTTGGTTAAAAATGTTGAATTGAACCTCCTTTAAAATATGATTTCAACTTTGATGAGCTTTCCATAGTCCCCATATTATTGACAGAATTTATCACTATTTTAACTACTTTAGCAACCTAGCCAATTACCCAAAATTCTTTATTACTTGATTTCCTTATGCTAGCATTGTGCGATCATCAAATATGATTATTTTGTTCTCAAGGTCTTTTAGTTTTTGCATCACAGGGGAGTTGGAATTAATTCCTATAGCAAATCTATCATAGAATCGATTCATATAGGCTCTTGTTTATTTAGAAAATGTAGTTCAAGGAAGTGCATGTGGAGCAATTTAACATAAATTGATACCAACTCTCAAAAGTTGGTAACTTCATGAAAAAAAATCTATTGATTCTCTCCCAATTTGTTCGATCATAAGTGTCTTGATTTACTTCAAGGGCGAGACTCTTGAGATTCTGCAAAATTACTATCATATGATGCCTAATTAATGTTTTGAAACTCGTTTTGAAATTTTGAATGATTCAACCCGAATTTCAACTAAAGTAGGAAGTGCATGATACTATGTGGCACCCTGTCATTACCACCCCCACCCGTGCCAAATATATTGGCCAGTATTTCACTATGTAATAATAAAAGTTTTGGTCCGGAGAATAATAAAAGTAGTTTTGACAATACTAAGTTGTGTGAATCGGGTTTGGGTCGACAGGAACACATGTGGTGTGCTTCCTTTAGAAACCCAACACAAGTTCACTTTACAATTGGGATGAGTCAAGTGTATCCAAACTGAGTTCACTTGTAATTGAAGTTAATGTCTGTTATCGACTATTATCCAATGATCTTTTACTCCTACCCCGGCCCTTAGTGAATTGAATATTTGATAAAGAAGTCTTTACGCTATTTGTCCTTAACTTGATCTACTTGTCAACTTTGTGATTAGTTGTATTTTATATATTTGATTTAATTGTCTGCTTAATTGTTTATTGACGATTGTATTGTGCTAATTGATTTAGGCACATAAGAAAAGTCATGTTTGTCCTAATTGATTTTTTGTATATTCTGTCATACCAATTTAAAATGTGCACCCAAAGATAGATAAATAAGTTAATCAACTAAAAGTCGAAAGATCATGTGTATCGATTGTATCATTTGAAATTTGTATTTGTATCTGTTGAAGTCAATGTCATAAGACCTGACTCGGCCTTCGGCCCAAATTGATCAACGGGTCAAATCAGATCGGTCAAACCAAATGATCGGACCAAATTATAGTAAATTAATAAAAATATGTATAAAATCAACATATATTGTGTCGCTAATATTAATGACACAACAATTTTTTTGTCACAACTCAACACAATCAATAATTCAAATTTAACATTAATTCATAAAACAACATATCAACATTAAAGTATTGAATACAAGTTCATAAGATAACATAACTAAATATAAAGTTCACAAAATAACATAACGACCAAACACAACTTCATTTCATAAGTTAGCATCGCATTTCATAATCAAGTACAAATTTTAAATGTTAACAACTTCTTGTAAGCAACAACATAATAACAATGGTCAAGTTCATGATTCCTCCATAAAGTATCAAAATTAATCACTTTTCTTCAACACTCTTCATCTTGAGGAAAAGAATTCAAATTGATCTCTAAGTCTCAACATTGTTTTCTTCCATAAAATCTTCAATATGCATGCATACATACATACATACATACATACATACATACATACATACATACATACACACATACATACATATATATATATATATATATATATATATATATATGAAATGAGTTAAAAATTAAGCTTGGCAATTGTAAATATCTTACAAATCAATACTTTGAATTTGAAACAAAAAGAAAAATTCATTTACCTTCTTGTGTATGTAGTTTTGAACCTTCCAACTCATTATACAACATCTTCTCCAACTTGTCATAATTAAGAATTGGGCTCTCTTCTTCCTCCATAATCTAAAATTCAATCTTGCCCATGCTCTCATAATGAATAGGATCAAGAATTATCAAATAATAAAACAATGATAAACATATAAGAATTATCAAATATAAAGTTATAATGAAAAAATAATTATATAAAATTTTCATTTTACAAACCTATTTTTTGAACCCAAATTATAATGCACACAAACAAGATCATTTAATCTCTTATGCTTCTATATAAGTTCCGTCTTTAATCTTGGAGCTATTGTAGTATTGGGGTTGTAGATTGTGTTTGAGTTTCACCACAACTACTTCTACTGTGTGTGTGTCACGGGGCGTTTTCCCGTGACACGAAGCGCGAAGCCTCGCGGCACCAGTGCCGCTCAACTTATAGCCCTCGGTCGCTCAGCGCTGAAATCATGGAACACATGCAGCCGCCCCGCATTGTATAATATTACATAGTACCAAGTTATCCGCCCTTAGGGCATTTATCTTGTAAGGTCATCCTTATGAATGGACAAGTAGGTGACGTTCTCGTAGGGTACGTCTTTTACATCTTCAATATGTAATAAGACTCATATACCTACTGTACACCAGGAGGAGTTCACTAGTGTCTTCCGAGGCCCAATTGTATGTTATGTTTTATCATAGTTAATACAAGCAAGCTTTCCTTTAATTCTAGTGTCATGGCCTTAAGCGCGAGGTGGCAACCCACATCGGTGTCCCTTCGTGGCGTCCCGTGGCCCCTTGGTCGCCCCTTCGGACTTTAAGCACTCAAGCGCCTGCATTAGCGCTCAAGCCCTTTGCCACGGACCTATGATGAGTAGTCCAACACACTAAACATGTTCGTGATTGAATGCCTATAAGAGCGACTCTCGACATAGTTATTTCGATTATAAAACTTCTGCTACCATTCAAAACAGGCTTGGCTAGGTGCCTATCCGCCTAGTCGCCGCACGTGGTCTAGCGTCCGAGAATGACCCCTTGACAAGTGGTATCAGAGCAGTTCATCCTGCTTTGATTACCCAGCGACGATGGCTCGCTTGTGTCATCGGGATGTGCCTTGGCATAGGAAAAGTGCTTCCGTTCAAAAACTCTACGATGCCCAGGTGCACTGGTACCATGATCTTTGATCATGGACGCCAACGAGGAATGCGTGGCAAGCTTCCTCGTCGTACACCCAGTCGTGTCCCCTGCAGGAAGTTCCTCATACACCCGTGTCGTGTCAAGGAACGTCCGTCATGCATTATGATGGCGGAATGATCGCCCCGCCTAACCGGGACGGTCATGCATCGCTCACTCGAGTAGATCAACCACCCCAGATGTACAGTAAGGGAATCTTGAAGTGTCGCGCTGCATCAAGAGTGGCCATATGTTCCGCATGATGGTCTTGCGCTACTCATACCAAGAGGTCGCTTACACAAACATCGTGTAACTCGGAGAACCCGTGTCACATTCAGAGACTGTCAGTCATGCACTATCATGATAATCTGGCGCTACTCAGTATTTCGTGATGTCACATCGCATGCCCAGGCATGCAACGTGAAGTGCACAACCGCTTCACGGGTGAAGTTGACTCAAAGGTTAAGCATCAAGGTTCATGGTCCCTTTCGGCCAAGGAACATCATCCTTTCGGCTATGGAGTATCATTCACAAGCGTCTTGTCGTGCTGCTAGCATCGCCTGTCGCGCCAAGATGACTTTCATAGATGGAGCAAAGCGTTGATTATTTACAAACACTTGGAGATGAACTGTCAGCCTTGCCTGCCTCGTCAAGTGTCATCCCGCAAACGACGCGATGTCAACCATTGAGGGTTGGGACGAACTTGTTACATGCCAACGCAAATCGATGCCTCAACTCAGTGACCAATTTGGCAAATGGTCTGAGCATCGAGCACTTGGTGAACCTCGACATGCTGCTGTCGAGCGTTCCGCCGTCAACTGAAGGAATGAGTGCCCTTTCCTCTCGGACATCGCCTCGAGTAATCGAAGTGGCCTCCAAGGATCAGAGTCCCCAAGTTTTCGAAGAGCACACTGGCGATGTTATCTCTTCGAATGAAGAAGGAGGTGAAGTTGGGAGCTCATACCACGAGTTCACCAACCGCAATCCGCTTATCCAAGCGGAGTGTCTTCATGAGCATCCCCGTGGATCAGTGAAGGCCCTGAAGGACTACTCTTTTGCGAGGGTCAAGCCATCCGGTGGACATGTATGTCAAAGGTGTATGATCTAGGATGATAGGCACAATGGCATTACTTCGTCCGAAGGGTGGATGGACGAGTATCAAAGGTGTATCCTCTCATGAACGAGCACATTGATATCTCCCCGTCCATACCCGAAGGTGTTGCCGAAGCTTCAAAGGAGGTCCTAGGATCGAAAGAAAGCATATCACAAGAACCCTGCAAGATGTGGCGAACTCATGATGGCGATGCTATCGTGACAAGATGGAATGTGGCAAACACAAACATGGATCCCATCAGGATATGGGACAGGAGTAGAAGGCAGTTCATCAGTTATGCACGTTCTGACAAATCGGGACTGGAGGTCAAGATCACTTTGTTCAGCATCGGCCAGATGAGCATGTTGAAGGAGGAGGTGAATGATATCACCGAGCTCCGCTTACAGTGTTCCCAAGTGAATGAAGACCCAACGTTGGTGCTCTTCAAGCAGAGGGGTAGAAGCTTTGGACTATGAGAGAGTTGGAACGACAGGATCGCCCAACTTCTGTTCGCTAGCCGTCGCTGCCAAGTCATTCGTGCAAAACAAGTGCGTCATACCGCCAAAGCCCTTGGGACAAGGATCACGGTGGGGAGAAGAGATGTTCAAGTCGCAAGGGAGGAGACCTCCCACCGAAGTATAAAGCAAAGCTCATCGAAGCAGGAGAAGTGAGTCGAACCACAGGCACATGTGGGGAGACTCCCACCGTCGCTCATTACAGCGACTCAAAGTGGACAAGGCAGAGAGGGACATATCAAAGAACCTTGTTCCATCTCAAACCGTTGAGATATCAAATGATCGTTCAGGGTAGGGTGGTCCCGTGGAGGAAGGACTCCATGTTGCGGCCATCTGCAACATAGAGACAGTGAGTTGAACAACTAAGGAACATGGGGAGACTCTTGTCGCTCATCATAGCTATGCGAAGCGGACAAGGCATGGAGCGCCATATCAAAGAATCTTGTCTTGCCTCAAGACCGTCGAAACATCAAGCGATCACCAAGGATGAGATGATCATGTGCTCTTCATTCGGCGGAGGGATGGAAGACTCTACATTGCAACCACTTGCAATATAGAGGTATTGAGTAGAGCCCACAAGGAGACCTGAAGCGTCCCAAAGCATTCGTGGGAAGATTCTTGTCCCTCAGTCTAGCGACCCGAAGCACCCGAAGCAGTCAAGTTGCAAAGACAATCATCAAAGAGCTTGTATGAGATGGTCCTGTACCTGGTATTCGACGGAGGGAAGACCTTATGTCGTAGCTACCTGCAACATGAGGGCATCGAGTCAAGTCATACAGGTCGAATGATGAGACTCTTTATCGTGTTCTGCACGACCCGAAGGCAACTCTTTTCCGAGCTATTCCTGAAGACATACAAGAGTTGTTTCACCCCAAAGAAGTCAAACCACACAAGTTGACGCTGCGCAAGTCGAAGAGAAGTGAAGTCAACAGAAACTTGATGGACGGATAGTTGCTTGATGAAGTCAGACCGCACATGGAGGACTCCACTGGCGATGCACAAGTGATGATCCCAGATTGGACAAAGGATCAGTAAGCAAAGCAGGTCTAAGGGAGGAGTCCTCAGCGAGACCCCAAGGAGCGGGCATTCCTAGCGCTGCGTGATATTGGTAAAGTAGAAGTCAAGGCAAAAGAAGGCAAAATTGAACGAGACAAGCGAAGTCAAGACAAAAGGCGGAGATTCTGAAGAAGCCGAACAACAGCGTCAGGGGCGTCGTCGACTTTGGTGGGGGAAATGTCATGGGGTGTTTTCCCGTGACACGAAGCACGAAGCCTCACGGCACCAGTGCCGCTCAACTTATAGTCCTCGGCCGCTCAGCGCCGAAATCATGGAACACATGCAGCCGCCTCGCACTGCATAATATTACGAAGTACCAAGTTATCCGCCCTTAGGGCATTTATCTTGTAAGACCATCCTTATGAATGATCAAGTAGGTGACGTTCTCGTAGGGTACGTCTTTTACATCTTCAATATGTAATAAGACTTCTACACCTATGGTACACTAGGAGGAGTTCACTAGTGCCTTCCGAGGCCCAATTATATGTTATGTTTTATCATAGTTAATACAAGCAAGCTTTCCTTTAATTCTAGTGTCATGGCCATGAGCGTGGAGTGGCAACCCACATCGGTGTCCCTTCGTGACGTCCCGTGGTCCCTTGGTCGCCCCTTCGGACTTTAAGCGCTCAAGCGCCTGCATTAGCGCCGAACGCGCTAATGTCATGAACCTATGACAAGTAGTCCAACACTCTAGTCATGTTCGTGATTGAATGCCTATAAGAGCGGCTCTCGGTATAGTCGTCTCGATCATAAAACTTCCGCTGCCATTCAAAATAGGCTTAGCTAGGTGCCTATCTGCCTAGTCGCCGCACGTGGTCTATGTTGGATCTAATTTTAATGACATATAAAATTATATTTTGATGATATAAACCTCGAATGTTTAAAGATAAAATGCTAAAAAGTTTAAAGAAAATGAGATAACTTTATGCACTCCACTTTGATTAAATAATTGGCACTGATCTTATTAGTTTTGGATGAATGTGATGTCAGAGTTGTAGAGAATTCTATTAGCTTTCCATAGACTCCAAGATCATCTAATCTGGATAACCGTGCAGAAAGTTATGCTCAAAATAGTGCAGGGCGGTCAACCTGCCGATTGAAGCTATGAAGGCCGGTCGAGACAGTCCGGTCGACCGATCGGAGATACCGATCGACCGATTAAGGCATAAGATGCTCAAATGAAAACTGCGAGACTGTACCGGTCGACAGATCGGTTGATGCAGCGGCCGACCGATCAGCTCAACGGTTACAAATCAAAACTGCGAGACTATACCGGTCGAGACACCGGCCGATAGTTCGGTCGACCGACCAGCTGCGCCAATTGGAGAAATCAGCGCAACGGTCATATAGTCCAGTCGATCGGTTAATAAATGCGGTCGATCGATTCATTACTGAAATGAACAGTAATGGCTATATTTTGAGGAGAAAAATGTGGATTAAATTCTGGACGAATTTTCCACATACTGAAGCTATAAAAGGAGTGCTAAGGACAGAAGCAAAAGTACCAATCCAAGCATTGAAGCAAACTTCAAGAAATCAAAAGGAAATCATTTCTCTTGAAGTTATCATTTTAGAGCCTTCTTTGTTTCTCTCTTCTCTTCTTGTGAGTGTTTTATTGTAAAAAAGAGAAACTATTCTTCAGAAAGATTGTGAGAGCTCTTGTGTAAAAGAGGTTCCAAATCTTACCTATTGAGCGAAAGAAAAGATTAGCTTCCTAAGAGGAGAGGTTGTCTTGCCTCTCGAAGCGGAGAAAAAGGCGGTTGTTTAAAGGGCTTTCTTCCTTGCCCCATTTGAAACAAAGGAAGGGATTAGTGGAATCTCCGGCGGTCTCAAGGTCGAGAAGTCGGAGCGGGGACCTAGACCAAGGTGTGGCCGAACCTCGTGAACAACCACCCGTGTCTTCGTGTTTGATTTCTCTCACTCTCTCTCCCCATTAATATTGTGTTTATAATCTGAATTGCAAAATTTTTTAAGAATCGATTTTATGCTTCCGCGACGAATTTCGTGAAATCGATATTTTTTGTTAAACACCAATTCACCCTCCCTCTTGGTGCCCTTTGGGATCCTACAGTCTAGTGTCCGAGAATGACCCCGTGACATGCGCTTGGCCGGTCAAGGAAGCGCCCTAGCCAGGGGGTGCCCTTGGCTGGCCAAGGGCATGGCCTAGTGGGCAGCGCCTTGGATGGCCAAGGTTAGGCCTCGAACTTGGTCGGCTCGTTGGCCCTCCAAAGGCCTTGGCTAACCAACGGCCACATCGCTAGCGCACGACCTTGGCTGACCAACGGCCGGACCGCCAAAGTGTCACTGTCGGCAAATAGGGTTGTATGAACTAACAACTAAGAATCAACCAACTCATTGATCGCCTCAGGATCAAAGGAGCAATCATCAGATCGTATGTGTGTCACCAGATCGAAGGCAACGGTCGTGCGAAACACCATATCAACATCGGGTTGGGGGCACAGTGGTGGTCGAAGTTCGAATCGCCAAGTGCCGCAGGAGGAAAGCGTTCAAACTTCTTATCATCTGAACTCCGAATGTAGCGGTCAACACTATAGTGAGCCAGGGAAGCATTGTAGCGAGCCAGCTCTAGCAATGTTAATGCAATTTTTTGAAAAAAGGCCAGGTCATGAGAATCTGAGGAGTCAAGTGGTTTGCCTCGAAGTTTGACCGATGCAACGCGGGTCAAAGGTCAACTCCGAACTTATCTAACCCATGACCCCTTTTACTCATTGGATAATGGTCTGACTTGTCGGGCCAAGTTTTAAATCATTGATTGAAATATATCTGGTAAGAGTTAAAGAAAGCGCAATTGAAAGTGACAAATACTTTTGTTATTTTTATTTATTGAAATATATCATATGTACATGTCAAAGAAAACTTGATCACTTTGTAGAGGCAAATACTCCTTTACATAAAAGCATCACGACATTCATAATAATTGAAGAACTTGCCATACAATAATGAACAGTAAGTATGGAAGGACTTGGAAGATAACTTTTGTATTAGCAAAATATTTGAATTAAGATTAGGTATCGTATTTGACAATTGACATTTGATTTTTGAACTGCTACTTGATAATGTACAAAGTGATATTGCCATTTGATTATTTATCCAATTGATTATTTATAATCAATGGGCTACTTGATTAATTGCCATTTGACCACCTCATAATTTGTTATCAGTAACCCATATCTATTTTGTAACATCATCAATCCCATCAAGATTTGTTCTCTTTGGACTCTCAACCTGCACAAACTTAAAATATGTCTGTTAGATGAAGGAGATAGAGACATATAATGTTATGATCATTTCTATATTTTTTCTAACATTGGATCCTTATAATCATCCACCTTTAAGAGCTTAACATCCTCGTTCAATGATCTATGTTGACTTGTAGCTTGTGTTTTCACATACTTTAAGTTTTCCTGTGGCACATGACACTTGTTTTAAGTTTCACACGAGATTGGCTTTGATGTAATTCTACAAGATTATTGAAACCATCAAGATATTATTCGCTTCATAGACTCAATCCACACGAATTTAAAATACATTTTGATAGCTAAAATGGGTAACTACATATAAGTTCATAATTGCTTCTATATGTTGTCCAAGTGTGACTATACTTGTGGTCTAACCTTTGGATCCTTAAAATAAAAATATTCTTGACTACTATGTTATATTGTCCACTTTAAATATTGACTTGCATAATTTTATCGAAATCCATAATATCAAATAAAAACTTACTTTCTTATATATTCAATATTTCTCTTATGACTTATATATACATTGGAATAATTTCAAGACACACCTTTTACAAACTTCCCCCTTAGAGGACTCAACATCCTTGTTAAGTGATCTCAACATTCTTGTTAAGTGATAAAGGTTCATGTGTAGCGACTTGGATACTATACTTGCGCAGCATATTATCTGCTCCGAACATTGGCTTACATGATTTTGTCAAAATGCATTCTTTCAACTTAATGGCGTACTACCATATATGCTCAATAACTTTTTGGTGATTAATATATGTGGGACTAAACCAAGGCATGTCTCATTCCTTCAATACATGATTTATTTGCTTTTATAAAATTTTTATCCAATTGTATTATCTTACATATTATGCATATTATAGCTCATAAGATTTTTATTTTATTGTGATGTAATCCTGCAAGTAATTGATTTTGCTAGGTATGAATGAAGACGTGTGCAACGACTAATGTTAATGGTAATGTTGATTTGTGCATATGACAAAAACATTAGGAATTGTTTATCATTATCTTCTTCTAGTAGATATTTGGATGTTATTAGTAGTTATTTATTAGATTTTGTAAGACTCATTTGAAATATTGTTACTTGACTTCCGCATTTAAGTTAGGGAATTTGGGGGTAAGGGAGGAGGGGGAGGGAAGGGACTTGGCATAGATGATTTATTTTTGTCCAAAAGAGACTGTTTTACGGCCTTATGTGATCTCATTCTTTTATCTTCCCTTGCTGAAATCATTCAGCATTAATACAATCTAAATGAAGAAAGAAATGTGACCCATAAGGAATGAGAACAAGTGGGCAAATATTGGGGTTGTGAAATCTCTCTCAATCAAACCAACCTTCTTCACCTCACTGTCGGCATTGGAAAGCATCATGTTCTGGACCACAAAAGGAATTAGTCAGAAAGAAAGTTGTTCGACCTAAAGGGAACATCTTTTCTTATCTAGTACCTAAATACTTTAGTGTACTGTATATTTTAGTAAGCATACAAAGAAAAAATATTAGGAAAAATTACATCAAATGCCCTCCGACTTTAAAGTTTGCTCAACGATGTCTTCTAACTTCACTTTATAATAGCGATGCACTCCATCTTTTAACTCATTTCACCCTATGCCATCTTTACCTGGAATAGGCAATCTCCCGATCGCAGAGCTGACGTGGCGCAAATGTGGCGCTGACAGTATATTTTCTCTTCTCTCCACGCTTACATGGCAATATTAAAAAATTAAAAATAATTAAAAATTAAAAAATGGCACGAGGATGGAGGGGGCAAACGCCGGGTCTCCCCCAGCAAGGTCGCAGAGGGGAGGGAGCCCCCCCCCTCCCGCGCGCCGGCGAGGAGAAGGGGGAGCGAGCGCTCCAGTCGAGGCCGTCGCCGATAAAAATGAAACCGAATGTGCCATTCCCGAAGGGTATGCATAGGACAGATTCTTTCCTAGCACCGCCAAAGGCTGGAGCGACCACGAGCGGCGACGTGCTCTTCCTCGTGATGCCAACGGCGCCCACGACACCGATCTCCTTGAGCGCGAGCACCTCATACCTTGCGGGAGAGCCGATGCAGAGGCCGGAGAGACGAACCCCTTAGCGGCAAGGTCCTGGAACATGGCCATGTAGAACTCGATGCCCTTGCGCCGCTCCTGGGAGGACCAGAGGGCATGTTGCGCAGGGTCACGACGACGACGGACCCGTGCCCCACATAGCGAACGGACGAGGCCCTACTAGGCGCGGCGCCTCCAGCTCCAGGGACGAAGATGGCCTCCGCTGGAGAGGATAAGAGGCAAAAGCTACCGGTGGAGCAGTTGCCACCCTACATGATGATGACGTAGGCCAAACGAAGGAGGAGAGTGAAGACGCCGAGGAGGAGCAACCGGAAGGGAGGTCCAGAGGGCGCGCTGCGCTGGGGTCGCGACAATGACGGACCCATGCCCTAAGTAGAGAACGGACGAGGCCCTGCCAAGCACGATGCCCCAGCTCCGAGGATGGAGATGGCCTCTGCTGGTGAGGATAAGAGGCAAAAGCTACCGACGGAATAGTTGCCACCTTGCACGAAGACGACGTAGGGCAAACGAAGGAGGAGAATGAAGATGGCGAGGAGAAGGGGGGACCACGCCCCCCCTCTGTGTCCTCGCCAGATCTCGGGGGACCCCAGCGTGCACCCCCTCCATTCTCGTGGCATTTTTTATTTTCTTAATTTTTTTTTAATTTTTTAATATTGCCACATAAGCGTGGAGAGAAGAGAAAATGTCCTATCAGCGCCACATCTGCGCCACGTCAGCTTCACGACCAGGAGACCACATATCCTAGGTAAATAGGGCATCAGATGAAATGAGTTAAAATATGGAGGGCATCGCGGTTACAAAGTGAAGTTAGAGGGCATCACTGAGCAAATCTTAAAGTTGGAGGGCATTTGGTGTAATTATTTCAAAAATATTAAAATATATAACTTTGGCCCCCTCATCTGGTACTGTCAAGAAGAGATTTTGTAAGTAACACTACTCAAAAGAGCCTAATTTTTACATGATAAGGGGGTAAACTTTGAAGGCATTACTTTGAGAATGGTATGATCTAATTCTTACATCTATGTTTCCATCCCATGCAATATCATAATGTTAGCCAACACATCCACAACCCGCATGTGGACCTCTCTTTCAACACCTTAAAAGGCACATTTATGATACCTATCAATAGGTGCAATTCATGGCATCACATAAGTACGATTTAATAATACCGGAAACATAATCTTGATATATTTGGATTCTCAACACAAAAGATACCTTGCAAAACACCCTTGATTTCTTGTAATAATCCTATATCATTTGTGACATGTAATATGTCATCTACATATAAATTCAGAAAAATATGTTTACTCCCACAAGACTTATGATACAAATTCAACTCAAAAATAAAATAATACTATAAATTTATGAAATTTGTGATACCATTGTCAAGACTACTTAAGTCCATATATGATTTTTAATTTACAGACTATGAATTTTATGTAGAAGATACAAATTTTTTTGTCTACACCATATAAATTGTTTAAACGATGTCACCATTAAGAAGCGTCTTTGCATCCATCTCATAATGCTAAGATCAATATGTGCTACTAAAGTTATTATAGGATTGAAAGAGTCCTTGGAAGATACAAAAGAAGAGAACTCTTGATAATTAACAAATTCTTTATATATAAAGTCCTCAGTTGACAAGCTCGCCTTATATTTTCTATATTACATTATGCATATCTTAATGTTTTAGAATATCGATTTAGAACTAGTGGAGCCTTTAGGCAATCGGATTAGCGCCCAAATGTCATTATCATTAATGGAGTTTGTTTTCTCTCATGAAATTTATTCACTTCTGAGAATTAAAATTTTTCATAGTCTAATAGATATTGATTGGATTATCCTCCAATTTACCAATATCAAACTCATATTCTTAAAGAATACCATTTCTTCTTTTCTAGTGGAACTTTTTAATAACAATCTTTCTTGAGTTTGTAGATTTTGTTCCATTTGAAATAATATTTAAAATGGGAGGTTTTTCAATATTTTCATATGATGTGTTACGAAAAGAGGGAGAGAGAGATATATATCGCACGAACACAGAAGAACGCGGAGAATAAGCGGCGGCTCTCTTTGTTATAGAATAACGATGATTACAAGGATGTATCTCTTTTTGGACCCCTAGGGAGCTTATGTAGGCACTCCCTTTGACAGATGATAGGAATTACATACCGACTAGGACTCTGAATTAATCCCCCAACAGGACACCTATCTCGTGATAAGGAAATAAATCAATTCCGAATCACGTACAGAATACACCTACCTCCACCCCCTTGCAACCCCCGTAGGGGATCCTCCCTTGACCTCCCACAGGCTCATTGACCGGGCAGCGAGATCCCCGTAGGGGAATTCTGCTGAAGCGCCTGACTACATAGGGGGATCACTTAGGGTTACAACTGGTTCAGATTCAAAGCATTATTAACAAATCTCCACCTTGACTTGAATCATCTTCAGAGCACAAAATCATGCCACGCCGCCAACAGTCTCACCTTGAAACTATTACCAAGTATTAATGTTACGCAAGTCCAAGTAATGCTGAAACTTGCCATGAGGAACAGATTTGGTGAACATATCAGCTGGATTATTTTCAATGCCAATCTTCTTCACCTTGATCCTCTTCTCAGTGTAGATGAAGTGATATCTGACATCAATGTGTTTGGTTTTTTCATGATACACTTGATCCTTGGCTAAACATATTGCAGTCAGACTGTCACAGTGCACTATAGTCTGCTCCTAATGTAATTCGAGATCTCTAACTATGCCTTTTAACCAAATGCCTTCTTTGACAGCTTCTGTCAGTGCCATGTATTCAGCATCTGTGGTAAACAATGTAACTGATGGCTGAAGTGTGGCCTTCCAACTAATAACCAAATTACTCAAAGTGAAGACATAGCATGTCATATATCGTCTCGACGCCTTCCATCAACATCTTCAATATAGTCTGAATCTGAGTACCCTGCAATCAAACAATCTTTATCACTTCTCTAGATGGGGCCAATATTAGATGTTCCTCTTAGATATCGAGAGATTCGCTTCACTGCTTGCCAGTGCTCTTTTCCTGAATCGCTCATGAACCTGTTAACAACACTTACTGCATGAGCAATGTCCAGACTTGTGCAGACTATGGCTTACATCAGACTTCCAATTGCACTAGCATATGGAACCCGAGACATGCACTCATTCTTTGCCTCTGATTTTAGTGCGAAGGCAACAGAAAGATGAACATTTGCAACTGATGGAGTATTCAAAGGTTTCTCTCCAGATATTCCAAACCTCGATAAAATCTTCTCAATATTACTTTTCTGATATAATAAGAGTTTATCCTGTGCGCAATCCCTTAGAATTTTCATCCCCAAAATCTTATGTGTTGCATCAAGATCCTTCATGTCGAATTCTACGCTGAGGAGCTTTTTCAAATTCTGAATTCTGTCATGTTTCTGGCAACAATAAGCATATCGTCAACATACAAAAGCAGATAGATGGTGAAGTCGTCCTTCACCTTATTGTGATAGACACAACAATCATAGGGACTTCGACTGAATCCCTTAAAGATCATGAAACTGTCGAACAACTTGTACCATTGTCTAGGAGATTGCTTCAGGCCATACAAAGATTTCTTCAGTTTGCAAACTTGATTCTCCTTTTCTGTAATGGAAAATCCCTCTGGTTGACTCATAAAAATGTCTTCGTTAAGTTCTTCATGGAGGAAAGCAGTCTTCACATCTATTTGCTCAAGCTCTAGATTCTGATGTGCTACAAGAGCAAGTAGCAGATAGAAGTATGTTTGATGACAAGTGAGAATATCTCATTGTAGTCCACACCTTCTTTTTTACTATAATCTTTAGCAACCAGTCGTGCTTTGTATCTTGTGCCTTCAACTCCTGGAATTTCAGTTTTTTTCTTGAAGATCAATTTACAGCCAACAACCTTTCTACCTTTAGGCAACTTGACCAACTCCCATGTCTGATTCTTATAAAGATATTCCATCTCCTCACTCATAGCAGTGATCCACTATTCAGATTCGATTACCTGCAGTGCATAAGCAACCATATCCTCGAAGTCATATCGCTTAGAAGGACCCACTTCTCTACGAGGACATCTAATAACAATTGACTCCTCTTCAGGTTGCTCATCAGATTCATGCTTTGATTATGCTTCGTAATGAGATCCTTCAGCATCATCCTCAGTTGGAATGATTTCAACCTCCACCTGTTTACTAAAATAATCGTTTCAGCCTCCACCTTCAACTGAAGCATTGATGTTTCATCAAAAGTCACTCTTTTATTGTGGATGACTTTGTGTTCTGAAGGAGACCATATTCTGTAGCCCTTCACTCATGCATCATATCCCATGAATATTTCTTCTTTGGTCCTTGGCTCCAACTTCTCTTCACTGACGTGATAGTATGGTAGACAACCAAAAACTTTTAGACTAGTATAATCAGCAAGATTTCCTTATCATACCTTAGTTGGAGTCTAGAGATCAATCGTCGGACTTCGATTCACTAAGTAGCAAGCTGTGTTAACCGCTTCAGTCCAAAATGTCCTATTCAGGCCAGCGTTAGAGAGCATACACTTTGCCCTATCTAGAAGTGTCATGTTCATTCGTTCTGCAACTCCATTCTTTCGTGGAGTATTTCTGATTGTGCGATGCTTGACAATGCCTTCATCTTTGTAGAACTGGTCGAATTCAGCAGAATAGAACACTAAACTATTATCAGTGCGAATGCGCTTTACTTTTTTCGACGTATGATTTTCTACCAAAATCTTCCACTGCTTGAAGGCCTTACTCTTGTGTTTCATCATGAATACTCAAGTCATCCTCGAGTAGTAATCAATCACGGACAGGAAGTACCTAGCACCTCCTGATGATGGAACACGAGAAGGACCCCAATAATCAGCGTGAATGTAGTCAAGTGTTGCATTCGTCCGTGCACTGCTTTGCCAAAATGAGACATTCGTTGTTTGACAAACACACAGTGCTTGCAGAAGTTGATTTCAGATATCTTCTTGTCTCCTAGAAGAACTCGCTTGCTGAGAATATTCATCCCGTTCTGACTCATATGCCTAAGTCGTATATGCCACAGTCTGGACTTTTTTTATTCGGATAAACTAGCTACTGAAGTAACGTCAGAGACTATCTTGCCTTGCAATATATACAAGGACTTTTGTCTGACTCCCTTCAGAATCGTAGCATCACCCTTCATGACCGTGAGGATGCATCCAGCAGCATTTATCGGACACCCTTTAGAGTCAAGGACTCCAAGTGATATCAAATTCTTCTTCATTTGCGGAACATGGCGGACATCTGTCAGCATCCTCACAAGATTGTCATGAGTCCTAATCTGCACAGAACCGATCCCAACTATCTGACATGACGTGTTATTGTCCATGATGACATTTCCATCGTCAGTCTTCTGATAAGATGTGAATCATTCTTTATTCGGAGTCATATGATAGGAACACCCCGAATCAAGAATCCAACCATCCTCTAGCCATCCCTGATCATAAGCAGTCAGAATCAAATCATCTTCAGAATTTCCAGATTCATGTGCCACCGCAGTGACAGGGGCCTTCTTCTTCTTCGAACAATCCTTCTTCCAATGACTTGATTCCTTGCAGTAATTACAGATGTCTTTCGCAGTAATTTTCTTTTTTTTTTAACTTAGATTTCTTTGAATTCGATGATCGTCCCCTTTTCACGGTCGATATTAATCCCACAGCCTGAGTCTCTATAGGATTTCCAGATGCCCTATGTGGAAGTTCACGAGTATGAAAACTCGATCTTACTTCTTCCAGACTTATAGTTTCCTTTCGGATAATCATAGACTGAACAAAATTCTCATATGATGGAGGAAACGAAAGTAATAAAATTAGGGCAGCATCTTCATCCTCTGTCTTAACATCTATATTTCTAAGTTTCATCAACAAAGAATTTAACTGATCAAGATGTTCCTTCAGAGGGGTACCTTCTTGCATGCGGAGAGAGAATAGACGTTGCTTTAACAGCAACTTATTGGTGAGAGACTTCGTCATATATAGACTCTCCAGTCTCAACCAACAGACTGGCCGCCTTTTCTTCATCTATGACTTTAATTATCACCTCATCCGCTAGACACAATAGAATCATTGAGTGCGCCTTCTCCTCTTGTGCCGCCAAAGTAGCGAGGTCGATCTCCTTTTCTTTGCCCTTTGAGTCTTCCTCCTTTGATTTATTCTTCGACACATTTGAGAGGGACGCCCAGACTCCTTGTTGCTTCAGAAGCGCCCGCATCTTGATTTGCCACAATCCAAAACTATTTCTGCCAGTGAACTTCTCCATGTTCACATTGTGCGATGCCATCTCCTTGCTTGATCGTGAATCGGTGACGAATCCTGAAGCTCTTATACCAGTTATGAACACAGAAGAACGTGGAAAATAAGCGACGGCTCTCTTTGTTATGAAATAATGATAATTAAAAGGATGGATCTCTATTTGGACTAGGATTCTTTGACAGAATACCCCTAAAATTTTCGCTCAGGGGGCTCCGCCCCCTTGCAACCCCCGCAGGGGAATTCTGCTGAAGCGTCTGACTACGTAGGGGGACCACATAGGGTTACAACTGGGTTCAGATTCAAGGCATTATCAACATGATGAATGACATTCTCAAACACAAAAATAAACTCATGATTAATATAATTATATTTGTGGGAATCTCAATTGATTCTTACTAAAAAATAATGTTCCTAATATTATGCCATCCATGAAATTCAACATCCTCAAATAATTAGTCATTACTCATTCAAAAAATTGGATTATAAAATTTATATCCTTTGGATCTTTTGGAGTCCCTAACAAAATACCAACTAGTTCTTAGGTCCTAGTTTCTTTTCATTTGACCTATAAGGCATCCCTTATATTGAAATTATTTAGAACAAACTTTTTTACCATAGAAATTTCATATAGAGATTTTTATGGTTTCTTTTGTTGGAACCATGTTGCATTCTTAAGTGCTTCTTCTTAGAGAGATTTCAAAAATATAGAATGACAAATCATGCTTCTCATCATATTTTTAAATTATGTTTTTAGGCTATACATTTCGTGTATGTGAATTTAGCATGGTATATTTTGGGATAGTAATATATTTCTTTAGAAATTTAGCAAACGGTTTAAACATTTGATAGATTTAATTCCTTTTCAAATTGATTTTTAATTTCAGCTTTAAAATTTCTGAACACATCTAGTGATTGTGAATTGTCATGAATTTATTTAGCCCTCTCTAGAATAATCATTTATAAGTCTTATAAAATATTATTGACATTCTATATGGCTCACAAATATTGATATGTATAAGTTTAAAAGATCTATAGTCTTTATTGTTTGTTTCCTTATGATACATCAACACAAATATTGAATGCTGAAAATTTTAAGAGATTGAAAATTTCATTTGACACAATTCTTTTTATTTTCCATGTGCAAATATAACCCAATCTCTTGTGACATAATATAGCTGAATTATCACATATTAATCTTCTTTTTACTACTTTGAATATTAGTACGTAGAGCTTCATGGTATCACAATAAGATCAAAAATCAAAACTAATCGATTTTGAATGATAAAAAACATAAAATTTCCATTTATAATTTAAAAAAATAATTAGATCTATCTATCGTAGAAATAAAAAAAAACAAATTTTGCATAGATGATAGTAATAAAGGACTCATATAAATCCAAATATATTTCGGACTTCAACAATATTTTAAACTTTTCAATTACTTCAACATCAACGTTCTTGACATTATGAATGGTGATGTATTTTTTACTATCTTTTGACTTTTCATTATTCAGACAACCTATCCTAAATATACTAACTTGAGTCATTATAATTAAATCTATACCAAGTATGTCTATGTACGAAAGTTAACCTCAGAACAACCAAATTTAAAAGCGTACCTTCCTTTGCTTTCCAAGTGTGGTATTTGGGACACTCCTTTTGATGGCTTCTTGCATCATACAAAAACCATCCATTAGTATTTATTTCTTATATTTTTTTATGCAACACATGCAATTTCTTCCATGAAACAATTACGTATTTCTTTGGACCAATTTGTTACTTACATGTAATAAAAAATAATTACAAAAAATTATTGTCATGGTTCTATAGGTTAACAACTTGAATATTAAGTTTCCTTTGAGTAGCCTAATATTTAATTAGTAACATGTCGGTTACTATTTATACTTCGAGTCAAATTAAATTACACAAAACAAATTGTTTGTTAACATACTGTACAATAATATTTTGTTTCAAAATGTATGAAAAATTTATCCATATTTATTCTTCTATTACATCACAATAAAATAGTAATAAATTATAAATGAATTACTAAGTGTAATATCCTGATTTTTCCTAAAAGGGTAATTTGGACTTTTTGCCAATATCATCGTGGTTTTCCCCTATATAAGGCCTCTCTTCTCTCTCTTTCATCTTTTCTTACATCTTGGCGGCTAGGGCTTGAGGAAGAAGAAGAGGTGATCAGGGAGAAGGAGGAAGAAGAAAAGGAAGAAAGATGAGGAAGATCTAAGATCAAGGTATATAAAGGGGATCCAAATCCCTTTCTCCCCTCTCAATGATATTTTGTTTTGATTGAGAGATCCAAGAACACCCTATATTTTATAGGAATTTTGATTGAGGATTTTTGTTCTAGATCTATGCATGAATAGAATCCTATGATTAGATCTATGCTATGTGCAAAGATTTGAATCAGATTTGTTATTAGAGTTCATGTTTTCTCATTGTTCATGATTTGGGGATGAACCCTAGATCTAGAAATTTGAATGTTTTTACATGTTTTCATGCCCTTTTTTATCTTAGAATGTGTAGGAAACATATAGGTAATGATTCATAATGTTTCCTATCGATTTCCCAACGTTTGTGATGAAAAATCATGAAAAAGTTGAGAGGCGGCCACGCTTTCCAATGTTCAATCACGGCCGTGATGCAACTGTCACGCCCGTGACAAAAAGTTTGAAAAATGGCCTAGGCATTGCCTCTGGCACGCCCGTGACAGAGTAGGCACGACCGTGACGAATGGAGGCACGACCGTGACAGAGGGAACATATTTTTCAGGGCTTCGGTCACGGTCGTGACGGTGTGTATCACGATCGTGACGGTGACAGAAACTTAGTATACTATATCAAATGTTATTTTCAAGGTATTAATAGTATGTATTGATGCTTGATTATTGTATATGAACCTAGATACACGTATGTGAACAAACGTAATTAGGTTAAAACTTGAAGATTGAGCGACGTAAATATTTGTTGATCGTAAAGCATAATGAACTCAGTTGTGGATGATGTTACATGTCTCCCCTCTATGATCTTTTATCGTTACACACATCGGCAACGGTGTGTCATTTCGATATCGCCCCCGGGCGAGAGTCCTGAATAATCGTTACATACATCGGCAACGGCGTGTCATTCCGATGTCACCCTCGAGTGAGAGTCCAGAATGATCATTACATGCATCGGCAACGGTATGTACATTCTGATGTCACCTTCGGGTGAGATGGGAGAATTGTCTCATAAGCCTAGCTAGCCTATTGAGAGGGCAACGACATAAGTTCCAACTATCGGAAGATATAATATTAATAGGAAAGGGTCAATGATCGATTGAATGGAATAAAGTCCCACGAAAGTGGAAGTCCAAAGGGTTATAAAGCAACTCTGAGGAAAGTTATGGAATGATGTCTCACGAAAGTGAAAGTCCAAAAGATTATGAAGGAACCCTGAGGAAAATTATGCAAGCAATAGTTATGGTAAGTGTATCTCACTTATATGCTTATGAATTGAATGAATGATTGTTATAAATATCCATACTATAAGTATGATGATGATTACATGTCTTCCATTAATTACTTATATGCATGATGATAGAATAATGTTGATGTTTGACATGTAGATCATATATTAAGATATGACATGCATATGGTTACTTCTTTTATATAAAGATGATGTATATCATGTAATATCCTGTTAGAATCGTATCATCGCATGCATGGCCTTTATATACTCTAATAGGAAACCTCTACACCTTGGATCCGTGCAGGTGCATAGTGATTTGGATGGATGGCGGCTCAGCTGACGAAGAAGATTGTACAATGATTTAGGATGTTGAGTCGTCATGTTTTAGAGTCTCTTGACTATGTTGTTAAAGAGAATGTTTAATCGCTATTTATAATGATGTTTAAAGATGTTTTTAATTCTATTATCATACTTTTAATGTTTTATGAAGTTTTTCGCATTTTTATTGAAAGAGCATTTTATCATATTTAATTAGTTTTATGCTTCCATTATAACAGATGAAAATCATATTTTTATTATGATTATGTAATGACGAACGAGTTAATACAGCCGAATAACCAAATTATTCTTGACAATTTGGGGGCAAAATTCGGGGTGTTACACTAAGCGATAATTATTCATGTTTGGACAATTATTGCATGTGCCCATGGTGTGCAGGATTATGTGAAAAGAAAAGTTAATGATTCATATCAAATAATAGATCATATAAACGTTCATGAAATATATTTTAAATATAAAAATTAATCTTTTACATGAAAAATTATTGATAATTTGGATTTATTAATTATCATTATCTCTTCACTTAATTTTAAAAGTGTGATTCTTTAATACGAAATCAAATCACCTAATATGCAAAGATCAACTTCGATCAGGTGAATGAAGTGGTTGCATAAGAATATGCAATGCTGTAAAATAAAAGGTTCGCTGCACTTTCATAATGGTTCAACATGCAGATGCTAATATCAATTGAAGAAATCAGAACAAAACTTGATTAAATCATGTCAAATTATTAGAAAATCTGTTTATCAAAATGAACAATGTGCATCCCTCTCCCTCGATGAATAGCTCTTAACAAAATGGACTTACAAAGTAACACCACTAAAATCCTATTTTCTTTGTAAAGGTGGGGAATAGAAAAGAAGAAAACTTTCGCTAAAATAGTTTCCTGCAAGTTGTGTTTTAAAAATCATGATCATTTATTTATAATAGGCGTAGAGTGATTTGAATTCTCACAAATCATGAAAAATCTAAATACATTATTTGATCTATGTACAACTTTTAATTTATGTATACACAATTTAATTTTTATGTATAAATCGTTTGAATTTTATAAACTTATAAAATCTTTCATACTCTTTCATCTTCGTACACATTTTGATTTATACTTATATTATTCCATATTATTTTATTTGGAATATACCTCATAAAATGTTTTGATCACTGTGTTTAAGTCTTAATTTGTTTTGATAATTCATACTTGTATAATTATATTCATATTAAATATAATGTTTGAATTTATGATCTAACAAAACCTGTTGACATGCTGGAGAAACCTCTCTTGCTTTTTTATGTGACATTTTTTGCTCTTTCCTCTCTCACACTCTCTCAGATTTTTTTACTCTATTAAATTTTTAAATTTTTTATTTTTTAACTAACATAATAATTATATTAATATAAATATTTAATTAGCTCCTAACTTATTATTAAAAAATTAATTTAAATGATTTAGTTAATAAAAATTGTAATCACATCATAAAATTATTTATTAATTGGTCGATAAAATTTTATCTGATTCGATTAACCATTTTTTCCTTATGAATTAAGTTTAAAATTTTATTTATATATTTTTCAACTCAATCATATAATTAGCTCAACTAACTCCTAATTACAAAAACTAACATATTTTGATGAGTTACTTGAAGCTATTAAATTTATAAAATAAATACATAAATTAACTCACGAAAAGTAAACATTTTCCAAGCACGTTTAATCAATAAAAATTTCCAATAAATTTTAAAATATATTATAACTGTATACTAAATTTATTAAATAAAAACTCAACTAGACTTTTCATTAGCTAAAAGTGAACACAGTTTAAGTATAAATCTTACTTAGTCGGCAAATTGATTATGTGTTATTTATATTTTATTGATTATATGTAATAATATATCTATTATAAAATATTACTTTAATATTATTTGATATCTTATATTTTGTAAACATATTTTCTGATCACACAAAATATCTATCATTATTTTTAATGCAATCTTAAAATTCATCTTTTTTTTTAATATTTTATCTTTACTATCGTCATATTCATTCAAATATTTGCTAAAACTAATATATCAAATCAACATTTCAATTTCTACAATTAAATTTATTATCATACAAACGTATAGATTTGATGATTTCACCTAAAAAACGCTAAGCGATATGATCGAAAAATCCTAAAACGCTACACATTCACCTGTAAACGAGTGAAAGAAGTGACACAACAATACTAAGCACATCGTAGGTGCTCCTCCGGTATTTGCATTCCCTCGCTTCCACGTACCACAATTTGTTGTCTGCAAACTTACCTCGAGAGGGGAAGATAGATAAGGAAAAAGAAACTAGTAGGAGTTTAATTTTTTTATACATGCCTTAATTTGTGTTGTTTTATACTAGACACTTATAGTAAAACTATTTTATTTTTTTTTACATAATTCCTAATGTTTGTGTGTAATAGTAGTAGTTGGAAAGGCAGAATTTGCATGTTTAAACGAGAGAACTTTTTCATATCGATATATTTTACACCTATACTTCATTTTATCGAGCTCAAAAACGTCGACGGATGGAAGTCATGATGCCTATTGAAGTAATTAATTCTTCAAGCCTTCATATTCTATCTATATACTTCAAACAACAAGTTTTCTAGTTCCTCGTCACCGAAAAATTCTTGTTCGTCTGATTCCAGCAGCGGATTTGGTTGGCTGACCGCGAGTTGCTCAACATTATTGTCCGATCCATCTCTTGTTACTACTTGAAAGCTACCAGCTGCAATAGAATTGGTTTGTTTAGTTTGACGTTGAAATCATTCTCACAAATATCAGCGAATCAGTCAGCTGCATCGATCTATCTATCTATGATAACTAATTCTTTAAATAAAAGAAAAATGAAATTAAGCACCAAAAGCAAATCTATATATATATATATATATACATAGCGTACCTTGCGTATTTTGCATCAACATGGCGTCAGCCGCCATTTTGTTAACCTGAAGTTGAAGCAGGTAGTTGAACAAGTTGATCTGTTCTATCAACACAAGTCGATTCCTATAGGCCGCGAAAAATTGAGGGTGTTGCACCTCAAGCTCCTTCCATACTGAAATAAATAATAATGTAAGAAAAGAAAAAAAAACACAAGGATTGTGATTTGTATTTGTGTAGAAATATATAAAGAGAGAAAAAAAAAATAATGAGCACCTGCTTGTGTGAAGGGAGGTGGTACGCCGTCTTGTGCAAGCCTCTTTACCGATTCTTCCTCAGTCATATATGATGATATAAATCTCACTAGTTTGCCGTGGACCTTGAGAAAACAAGAAAATATAAAAAAAAAGGAGAATATACCCAAAAAAACAATTTGCTCGAACTTTAAATTTCGTGCACATTATCTGATCCTCGGCGTCGAGAGCGCATTACAACTTAATTACGTCAAATAATGTGCAGACAGAAAAAGATCAAGGTTGTCGGAGGTTTATGATACTTAAAAGACGGTGTTTGGCTTCCGAATAGTAAGAAGAGTAGGGGCTTATTCTATTTTATTCCATGAAACGAGGTAATAATCTTTTGAAACAAAAGATAAAGGAAAAATTTATCATCAGAAAAAAAATTTAAACCTGTGAATAATATAGTACATTTTATAAAGATAAATTATTCTACTATAAAGTTGGAATAGCATTTATTTGTTCGCACAAGTTTCGAAAATTTATCACTTTAATAGGATAATAGTTCCACGAATAACTGCTTTAATATTACAAATAAAGATACTTGAATGTCTTTAATGTCACTCCTCAAATTAATATCACTCCAAACTCATCATTTTATTTTACTTTATTTATTCTTCTCTCTCATAATCTCATCAACTTTCACCCTTTATCTATTCTCTCTCCTAATACTATTGATTATTTAATTAATGATATAAACTAAATTATTGGACAAATATATTAATTTAATTAATATGAAAATCACAATAAGATTAAACAAAAAATAAAAATATATTTATTTTTTAATATTATTAAGTTTACGAAGAATGTCCTTTGCTTTTTATTTTTTGTTAATAAACTAATAATTTATTTTTTAAAGAAATTTGTTTCATCAATTATTTGTAGTTAAATAAATATTTTTAAGACATGACGACAAATTAAATTGGATCTAACATACTAATTAAATATGTTTGAATCAACTTGATAATTAGTATTTTTTTCTTCATATTTACACTTTATTTTATATACTTATATGTTTAATATTTTTGTAATTTATATATTAATTAAATTAATATGTTTGTACAATAATCTATATTATACTATTAATAAAAAAATTAATTAATTGCATGAATCAATAGCACGAAGAAAGAGATGGTAGAGAGTTAATGAGTGTGAGATTATTTAATAAGCATAATTCACTGAAAATTTAAGAGACTCAAAGGGAGAATAATAAATAAAGTAAAATAAAATGAAAGGTAGAATGATGAGTTTTGAGTCGCATTAAGAATTTGAGGAGTGACATTAAAGACATTCAAGATACTTTTACTCTATGAATTAACTAGTGACTTTGATATGCCATGCAGACTTACCTGGCGCAACATATCGATGACATGTGTTCGGGTCATGCCACGTGGGGGGCACCTGGCCTGGCTTGATCCATCACTACAAATTCGTCTCCTCTTCATTTGAAGCCTGGCATAAATGAAAGATAATATTTTAGTCATATATGATAATGAATTGTCAGTGGTCTAAATCTTACATCCAAAATTATGAATAAGTTAATTCGCAAAATAGCACGGATTTCACCTTTCATCATTCTTTTTGCACCCAAAATTAATCACCTAAAGCGCATAGATATTATATTATATCAGAAAACTAATCCTCAAATTAGAATGCCTCAGACGGAATTAAGGGAAATAAAAATGAGTTTAAACGGAATATGTAGAAGTGGTAAAAGATTTAAAAGGGCTACAGAACGGATTGGAAACATGCATATACGACCAGACTCAGCGCTTGGACGGCGGAGATGAAAATACTATAATAGATCTACGGCCCAAGAAAAAATACCTTCACACCGGCGTTAACTGCGTCTCTTCGGCCGGCGGTGAGGAGGATCCGGCCGGCGAACGCGCACAAGACTCCTGGAAGAAGGCGTTGGCGCAGCAGAGGACCGTCAGGGAAAAAAAAAACGTTCACATCGGTGGCGCAAGAAAAAAGATTGATTAAAACCATTGTGCGTCTTCTTCGTTTGGACGTACCTTCACACCGGCGTTAACCGCGTCTATTAGGGCGGCCGTGAGGAGCCGATAGCGCAGGTAATACGGCCGGCGAACGCGTACAAGACCTCTCTGGAATCTTTCTTGCGCCGGATGAAGAGAGCATGGAAGAAAGCGTTGGCGGGAATCTTAGACGAATGACGGGTCGGAGGAGGCTACGGAAAAACAATGACGGGTCGAATGCTCGTCCAAACTCGTCGAAAATTTGGGACGACGAAGGGAGAAGAAGGCGACATTTATGACGTACCGGACGAGCTTCCGGGTTTTCCGGTGGTGGGTTTAACTTTATCTTCTTAAAAAAAAATCTCGTTTTAAATATTTTGTTTATTCCTTCATGGATTTTCTTATTTTTATATTGGTTTTTTTCTTATTATAAAATAACTAATTTTCACACATCTTTTTTTACTATTTTATCTCTTTCCTTCTTTTTTTTCGTAAACTGTAGAATAAATCCTAATTAACAATGAGTACATTATTTATATTTTATTATTAACTATATTCTTTTAAAAAATTAGTAAAATATGATATACATTAGAAGAAGTTATGCTTAAATACTTAACACCTATTAATGGACATTATGAGTTAGAATTATGGGACCACCTACTAATTAATAAGTTAACTTAATTGGACCAATTCAAACTCAGAGGACTTGCTCACTATCACTACAAGAAAAAATGCTTCAGCTAAAAAACCGTCGATAATACAATTATCGACGGTTTTTCAGACGCAATCAATCCGTCGAAAAAACGCTCGTCGTAAATCGATTTGCGACGGTTTAAAAAAAATGTCGGTAATTGCGACGGTTTGGACCGTCGGAAAAGTCCCGGCGGTTCCAGTCGTCGAAACTTTTCGACGATTGTGACCACCGAAAAAGTCTGGCGGTTCCAACCGTTGAAAATTTTTGACGGTCGCAATTGTCGAAACTTTCGACGGTCGTTGCAACCGTCGATCTTTCGACGGTCGGAACCGTCACAAAAATTTTTTTAAAAAATAAAAAAAAATTAGCAGTCAGATCCGGCCGCGGCCAAATCGGGCCGCGGCCAGATCCGGCCGCCTGCGGCAGGATCCGAACGCCCGCGGTCGGATCCGAACGCTCGCGGCCGAACGACCTCAAAATTCGGTCTTAATTTAAAACTTTTGCCGAACCCTAAGCGGCGTTACATTGACTTTGACATGACCTAATTTCATAAAACTTTGCAGCAGAAACATAATATAATAAACATAAATGATAAGATCATGAAAACAGCGGAAGATTTCATAAGATAACCCAAGATACAAGTTTAGCCCATGGGCCACATAGGCTCTAACATAAAGACCCAATAAAGGATTCATAATACATAAAGGAATCCAAATAAAAGTTAAAGACTCAAAGGCCCATAAGCCATACATACTTGACTCTTATAAGAGTCCACCATCATAACATAAGTCTAAGAAAGATAACTTGGGCCGTAGCCCGACTCGCCCATGTGCAACGTGCCCATCATGAGGCCCTCGCCGTCAAACCTAAACCTCGTCCATACCTGTACGGACCCATGGGTGCAGGGGATTTCTCCCGTTAGAGTATGTTGAGGCCTATGCATGCTATGATCCTATGACATAATCTCTACATGTCATGACATATGCAAATCATCATTATAAAACATAAGTTATGTGCATGCCATGAGCTACTTATGCACTCTATATGACATATGAGTATATCATCACAACAAGATAAGATAATATGTATCATCATCATCATTATGTCAAAGCATATCAATACTTATCATTATGCTAAGGCATATCATCATTTATCTTACGTTTACTTCAACATCATCCTTCATAACATCTTATGACAAAGGGACATACATTAGCATCTGATTAGAGCTACATCTTCATCTTTATCTTTATGTCCCAAGTCATCTTTGGAAAGTACATACATACGCAGGACTTTACTTCTTAGGTTTAGGACCCTTTGAAGTACATACATAGTGCAGGGGACTTTACTTTTCACTTGACAACATCTTTGAATCTTCCATCTTGGTTAAGATAGCTTATTATCTTGTTTGATTGGGTAGATCATGTTGGTTTCGTGCGAAACTTGGCTAGCTAGGCCGAGACGATCGTCTCATTGGAAGTACATACCATCTTGGCAGGACTTTACTTCCCGGGGAATACATCACATAAGCTAGCAAGTGAAGGACTTTATTCCCATCACGATCACAACAAGACATCTTCACTTAAATCCATCTTTTACTTACATTCGTCAATACATACATTCATTCATCACATGTTGCTTGTTTTAACCTTACTTAAGGTCATATATACTTCAGATCACACTAGATGTGGACATTCAAACATAGCCAATCAGCTTCCATAACGGGCGACCGTTTTGGGGAACGGTCGACCATTGGAAGTGTATCGGTCGACCGTTATGGTCCTTTCGGACGACCGAAATGAGACTTCGGTTCGTCCGTTGATCACAGAATATGATACCATTCTAGATCGGACGAACGCTGGAATAACAGTCGATCGCTACTGGGTCCTTTCGGACGTCCAAAATGGATTTTTGGATCGTCCGCTAATCACAGAATGTGTCGAATATTTCGACAACACATATCGGACGACTGTTATTAAATCGGTCGACCATTACATTGCTATTGGACGACCGAACAATCGTCCGCTAATCACAGAATGTGATTGCCCCTCCAAAACGATCGACCGATATGGAATCGGTCGCCCGTTCTGAGGCGGCAGACACCCGATTTTTACATGTATTCTTCCCCAAATCTTACATACATCATGATTTTGAGCTCATATTGACTTATACACATCACAAGAGGCATTCTCAACGTTCTTAGCATTCTAATCATGAAACATTAAAAGATTTCCACATGAAACATCTAAGCATGCTAGCTATGTTTATACATGTACATAAGCATAAAATCATTTCCTTTGAACTAACATAAGTAACAATGAACATCATAAATCCAAACATGATTAGCATTAGAACATAGAGCTTTATAAAATATGGCACATACAAGTACTAATATGCATAAGCCCTAATCATCCATTTCAAGAACACAAGGTGATTCTTCATGCCCTAATTCATTCACACAATCATCATTAGGGAGGTGATTAAGGGTTTGAATCCCCTCAACATACCTTAATAGCAAGCCTAAATCTCTAATCTTCCTCCTCTAGCTTCAATCCCCTCTTGCTGTCCACATAGAGAGAAGAACACATGAGCTAACTTCATGTTAATCCCTAAATGGAGAGGAAAGAGTGCTTACTGTTGCTACAGTAACTAGATTACTGTAGCTCGTCACTGTAGCTCCTTGGGTGCTCTTTTGCTGCTGCCGAGAGAAAGGGTGAGTGAGGGAAGGAATGTGGTGATCACTGTAGCAAAAGAGGGGGTTTAGGGGGTGACTTTCGGCTGGCACAGTGAATGGGGAGAGGTTATTTGCTTTTAGGTCACTATGGGGTGTTGGGTTCGTGGGCTGTGCGGCTGGGCCTGGGCCTTGTGCAGCCAAACTGCTTCTTTTCTTTTTTTTTTTTATTTACATTAGGATGTTACAACAATAGCTCTGGGGCAGTTCTAATTAGAAAAGTAATGTCAACATAGAACACTTATCTTAACTTTCCACTACAATCGGTTCTAACAAACATTTAAACTATCATGTCTATATATAGGAAATGAGAACCTACGACTACATCTTGGAAATGAGAGAGCAAGTGAGTCAATTGATCCATGTGATGATACTGACTCCTCTTCTAATGAAAGTATCAATCTTGACTCTCCCGAGAAGGGCACTCTGGTCTCATGAGTTCTCTGCAAAAATCATGAAGAAATGATCCAGGTGAGTTAATCTTCGGTGCTTAGTTATAACGTTTTAAAAAAAAAGGTATAATTCTTTTAAAAAGTTAGGGGCACTTTCGTCATTGTGCAGGAAAGGTTAGCATATAAAAAAATGAAATAAGGTCGTCTTCTCCCCGAGCTGCTACAGTGCCGCGCGAACCCCAGCCGTCACCGCCACTTTCGGCCATGATTTCTCCTCCGTCCGGCCACCATTTTTTGCACGAGAGGTACCAATGGAAAGAGGACGACGAGACGAACGTTTTGACATATAGTATGCGATGATTGGTCCACCGTGCACGACGCAGTGAGAGAAGAATGCAAAGAGGCCGAAAAGTCCGCCGGCGACGATTCTGGTTCCGACTCGCACCGATCCTTCTCCTGGTGAGTTATACATTATTCTTAGGTCGATTAGGATCATTTGGAGGGGTTTTGAGCTTGTTTTTGTTCAAATCATATAGGAGGCCGAGATTGGGGTTTTCCGTCGAACTTTTCTAGCGAACTTTCCGGCGAATAGAAGGTGAACTTCGGTAGAGCTCATCTCGACGTTTTAGTAGGTGCACACATTCGGCAAAAAGGAATTAGGTTGCTGTCTGTATAAGATTGATCGCTAATATTTTATTTTTAGGTTCGTAGATTGCGGATTTCGATCGTTCTTCGACGACTCTTTCGGCGACTCGTTATCATATCGTGGATGGTAAGCGAATAAGAATGTGCATTTGATTAGGTTTTCGTTATGTGAATAAATTTAAAGTAACTCATTTTATTTTGAATGAAAAAGGCGTTCGACGGCCTTTCGACATTTTGACGGGTGCAGCGGTGATCTTGAGAGCTTTGACTACAGTGGTTGTGGTATGAATGTCGGATACTGAAAATAATTATTATAATGTAGTTAAGGTTCTAATTACGTTTATTTAAAGTTTGACTGAATTTCGCTTATATGAGGTTGCTAATCGGAAAGCGATAGTTCGTGGGTTGTTGTGAATTGATTAGGATGTTTCTAGACGGCGAGGCCTACTTTTCCTTTTTGATAAGTATTATAGCAAATCCAAAGTATGACTTGATTTATGATAACCACGTCGAGTAGTTGTGAATAGTGAATTACCAAATTTATTGTTATAATATTAATTTATAAGTAATGAATGTGATTAGGTTGTGTTTACTTTTGATTGGATTCGGACGAGGGGGTGATTTGGGGACTCGACGAATCCAATGTGAGAGAACTTATCTCAATTGATATGCATTGATAAACTCTTCGGAGTGAGGATATTATTCCACCCGATGTGGAATGGATTTTCGTGATAGTTTCATTCATGCATATACATATATTTGTAAGCTTCATGTGTGTCATCATATGACTTGTGCCATTTTATTACGAATTTTAGAAATTCGTCGAAGTTTACTCTTTGTGAAATTAAAGTGAATATGTGATTTTTGAAAGGAAAGCTTATATGATGATTTCAATCCTAAATTTTTATTTGAAATTTGCATTCATGCATCATGTGCATTCCATGTAAAAACCCGCATAAGGCGGAGTGTTTTCACCTCGGAGGATTGACCAACTCCGAGTAGACCGGTTGGGGTCCGGTTTATTCTGTGTCGATATAGTTACACGAGGAGCAGGTTCGACACCCTGTGTCGATATAGTGACACGAGGGGTGGAATTAGAAGAACCATCCTGTGGCGATATAGTGACACGAGGGATGGAATGGAAAAAGAAAAGAAACAAGCTCTGTGTCGATATAGTGACACGAGGAGTGGTTCAACGTCCTGTGGCGATATAGTGACACGAGGGACGGAATTAGAACAACCACCCTGTGGCGATATAGTGACACGAGGGATGTGAGAAGAATCACTCGATTTACGAGTAGTATGGATATCCATGTTTGATGATGTTTCCCCAAATTTTATGATGTTATTTTATTATCATGCATGTGCATTCATTTTGGTATGATAATTCTTTAAATGGTCTTTCTTGAAGAATTGAAAAAGGTTTGGAATGATTTATGAAAATAAAAAGGTTGGTATTTCTTTCATTGTTTTAATATTTGAGATAGTCGTTTTACTCACTGAGCTTCTTAATGCTCACTCATCTTGCTTTTTTTTTAGGTAATGAATGAAAGCTTGCATGGCATAAAATAAGAAATGTAAAGGGGCTAGGAAATGAGCATGTGTGAGGGGCGTGATTATTGAATGGCTAATTTTGTGTTTCATCGAGCTTTCTTATATGGATTTATACTTGATGAATGTTTTGAAAGATTTTGGAAATGTTGGATAATTGTGTGGAGCGAGGGATACTCACGTCATATGGTTTACGAGCATCTGGTTTGTGATTTTGATTCGAGGGTGAGCTTGAGACTCACTATTTTGGGCATGCGTCCCACGATTTTAGCTATATGATAAATTGTCAGTAATGATCTTATAACTGCCTATGATGATTACAGTTTTGAAGTTAATTGTTAAAATGTTAACTATATGAATTGTTGTATATGATGTAAAGATGAATTTACGCATACGTCATGCCGAAATTTTTGGAAATTTTCAGAGTTAGTTTATTTTTGAAACGTTGGTTTCTGTTGAAGTTTTGAATTCAAATTTAAACGATTGATTTTCCGGTTTCAACCCTTGTGACGCTAAAAGAAGTCGAAGGTTGTCACAAGTTATGGTATCAGAGCTTAGAGATTAGATCCAAATCACGGAGTGTGGGTAGTAATGGGTAGTTGCATGTTATGTTTATGCATGTTCCATTGTATGTGAAATTGTTGTTATGAAATTGCATAGTGAATTGATGCTATGTGCACACATATATATATATATATATATATATATGTATGCTGAATTATTTTATGTTATGTTATAAGATGGTTGTTAGTGAATAAACTTAATGAGATATTGATATGGATGGAATTATTATGTTAAATGATTGTATCCCATTGTGCCAGGAAGTATGATGGATAGATATACTGTTGTAATGAGTTAAGTAATGATTTTAGTGATTAGATATTATGGGATTCACTAAGAAAGTTTGTGATATTAAATGCAGCATGGAACCCGCGACCCGACAAAGAGGTCGTGTTGGAGTGGACGGTTCAGGAGGATCTGGGACCGGAGTTGGCTCTCATGCGGGGGGAACTCGCGATGAGATCCGAGTCGAGCCACAAACACAACTTAGAGAATCTATGCCACTTGCCCCTGAAGTTGAGGTCTTGCCTAGCCGCATTGATTTACTGGTGCGCCAAATTAAGTTGAATGGTGTTATTGAATTTGAAGGGAAGCAAGATCCTGCTAAGGCTGAAGCATGGCTGAAGCAATTGGAACGTGTGTCCGAGATGATGGGTTTAGATGATGACAAGAAAATGTCATGCATTGAGTTTTTACTGACTGAGGGTGCCTTGTCCTGGTGGGAGGAAAAATATGAAGAATATGGAGCCACCTGGACATGGGAAGGCTTCAAGAAAGAATTCTGCAGCTTTTACATCTCAGTTTCACATAGTGCTAAGAAAGTAAGAGACTATATAAATTTGAAATAGGGGGATGATTCAGTGGCCGCCTATACTATAAAATTTGAACAGCTGTGTAAGTTTTGCTCAGATTTAGTGTCCACAGATGAGTAGAAGAAAATCATTTACTTGGAGAAGCTGGCACATAGAATCAAAACTCAAATTGCTTGCACTGAATGTAGAACATATGTGGAAGCGAAGAATTTGGCACTTAAGGCGGAGGAGCAAGTGGAGGAAGGCAAAATGTGGGCAAACCGCAACAAAAAGCGACAAGAAATGAGCCAAGGTAACTTCAATTCAAAAAGAGGAAGAATGGATATATACTTTCGGCCACCATCATTTAGAGGGATGCCTAGCATGACTGGAGGGCGAGGTGATCAGAGGGCTAATTTCAGGACTCAAGACCAGGGCTTTCAGATGAGAGATCAGAATAGAGATGTGGTATTGTGTGCTACTTGTGGTAAGCATCATGCAGGTAGATGTTGATCAGGTGGGAACAAAGCAGTCACTTGCTATAATTGTGGTGGCAAAGGACATAAGAAATATGAATGTAATAGGCTAGCAGTTAGTACTCAGTTTTCTGATGCTTGTGGTGGGCCACGCATTGCTCCACGACTGTCTGATACATCAGGGAGGACTCCATCTATTAGTTCCCTTAATAAGGGAAAAGTTATTGCCGGTGCAGCCAGTGGACAGAGAGTTGGAACAGGAGGACAGCGTAGAGTTTATGCCATGACTCGTGAGGAGGCAGCCGCCAGTCCTGAGGTGGTTACAGGTTCGATTCTCATCAATAAGAAGTATATGACTACATTGTTTGCCCCTGGTGCATCATATTCATTTGTTTAATATGCATGTGGATCATTGTTGGATATGGAGCCTTCTTCCTTATCCATTGTTATGTCTGTTGTCCTACCTTCAGGCGATGCTTTGATTGCTAGACAAGTATACAAAGAATGTGTCTTGTGATATGTGATAAATAATTTTTGACTAATCTTATTGCTATAGACATACAGGGATTTGATGTCATTTTAGGCATGGATTGACTTTCCACTTACCGGACGGTAGTGGATTGTTTTGCTAAAGAAGTGAAATTGACATTGCCTTGTAGTGAGGAAGTAATTTTCAGGGGTAACAGGAGAATGCTACCTACTTATGTGATATCCACTATGGTAGTCAGAAAAATGCTACTTGAAGGGTGTGATGCTTACTTAGTTCATATTCATCATTTGAATCGTGAGCCACCTAAGCTTGAAGAGTTGCCTATTATTCAGGAGTTTCCTGATGTTTTCCCCGAGGCTTTGCCTGATTTACCACCACAAAGAGAGATGGATTTTGAGATAGAGTTGATTCCGGGTACAGCACCAATCTCCATTTCTCCATATAGAATGTCACCCGTTGAGCTTGATGAGTTGAATAAACAATTGCAAGAGTTACTTGATTTGGTTTTTATTCGACCCAGTGTGTCACCTTGGGGAGCTCCAGTACTATTTGTGAATAAGAAAGATGTCTCAATGAGGATGTGCATTGACTATAGGCAACTAAACAAGGTAACAATAAAGAATCGATATCCCTTACCAAGAATAGATGATTTGTTTGATCAATTGCGTGGTTCGAAGGTCTTCTCTAAGATAGACTTGAGGTCTGGATATCATCAATTGCGGATCAGAGATGAGGATGTGAAGAAGACGGCATTTCGCCCTAGATATGGGCATTACGAGTTTCTGGTGATGCCATTTGGATTGACGAATGCTCCTGCAACATTCATGGGTTTGATGAATATGGTACTTCGAGAATTTCTTGATGTGTTTGTCATTGTATTTATTGATGACATTCTAATCTATTCATCTTGCAAAAGTGAACATGAACAACACTTGAGAGCAGTGTTGGAGACCTTGAGGCAGAACAAGTTATTTGCTAAGTTTTCCAAATGTGAATTTTGGATAGATATAGTAGTGTTTTTGGGGCATGTCATATCAGCTGAAGGAGTGTTAGTTGATCCTTCCAAAATAGAAACTGTTGTGAAGTGAGAAGCACCAAGAAATGCAAGAGAGGTTCGTAGTTTTCTTAGATTGGCAGGTTACTATAGGAGGTTTGTGCAGGGCTTCTCTGCCATTACAGGACCACTTACTCAGTTACTAAGGAAGAATGCTAAATTTGTTTGGACAGAGAAATGTGAGAGCAGCTTTCAAGAATTGAAGAATAGATTGGTGTCAGCACCAATTTTGACCTTACCAGAAGGTAGAGAAAATTTTGTGATTTATAGTGATGCTTCACGTCAAGGACTTGGATGTGTCTTGATGCAACATGGGAAGGTAATTGCTTATGAATCGAGGAAGTTGAAACATCATGAAGTCAGTTATCCTACTCATGATTTAGAGTTGACGGCTATAGTATTTGCGTTGAAGATATGGAGACATTACTTATATGGCGAGCATGTCCAGATTTTCACTGACCATAAAAGTTTGAAGGAGTTGAAGACATAAAAAGAACTTAATCAGAGACAACGAAGATGGATGGAGCTCATTAAGGATTATGACCTAACAATGGAGTATCATTCAGGAAAAGCAAATGTAGTTGCTGATGCACTGAGCCAAAAATTCAGGGATGGTGGGACACTAGAGGACTTAGGCGTGGTCTCTCCTGTTGAGGAGCTTACGAGGATGATTTGCTACTTGAGAGTGGATGACTATGGAGGTATGTTGTGCAACCTCCGTGTGAGGTCAGTGTTATTGGATAGGATTCGACAGGTACAGAAGATTGACATAGGCACTTTTATGCTTATGGATCAACTAAAGGCTGGTCGTGGTGAAAAGCACTATTAGATAAGCAAGGATGAGACTCTCATGTATCAAGATAGATTATTTGTACCTAGAGCATATGACTTGAGAGAGGAAGTGATGCAAGAAAGTCATAATGCAGCTTATTCATTACATCCAGGTTGCAACAAGATGTACAGAAATCTACGATAAAATTACTTTTGGCCAGGAATGAAAGAGAATGTGGCTGAGTTTGTATCTCATTATTTGGTATGTCAGCAAGTTAAGGCTGAACATCAAGCTCCTTGTGGTAAGTTGAATCCATTACCTATACCTGAGTGGAAGTGGAAAAAGATTAATATGGATTTTGTGACAGGATTGCCAGTCACTAAGAAGAGTCATAATGCTGTGTGGGTGATGGTGGATAGATTCACAAAATCAGCACATTTCTTACCCATCAAGATTACTTACTCATTGGAGCAGTTGGCACGATTGTTTATAAATGAGATTGTTCGATTACATAGCATACCAAAAGTCATTGTTTATGATAGAGATCCTAGATTCACGTCCAAATTTTGGAAGAAGTTACATGAGTCCTTAGGGACGAAGTTGCATTTTAGTACAGCTTTTCACCCACAGACTAATGGACAGGCAGAGCGGATGATACAGACATTGGAGGATATGTTAAGAGCTAGTGCGATGGATCATGGTGGATGTTGTGATGATCATTTAGCGTTGGCTGAGTTTGCATATGATAATCGTTATCAATCCACCATTCGCATGGCGCCATTTGAGGCCTTGTATGGCTGGAGATGTCGTACCCCCATTTGTTGGGATGAAGAGGGTGAAAGACAATTGACGGATGTTGACTTAGTTCAGAAGACCGTGGACAAGATTGGCATTATACGAAAAAGAATAAAGAAAGCTTAGGATCGTCAGAAAGCACTAGCGGACAAGTTACGATGTGAGAGACAATATGCAGTCAGAGATAAAATTTTCTTGAAGATTTCTCCTTGGAAAGGTGTTCTTCGATTTGGAAAAAAAGAAAAGTTGAGCCCTAGATTTATCGGACCCTACGAGGTGCTTGAGAGAGTAGGACCCATGGCTTATCGCCTTGCCTTGCCACCACCACTAGCGAGGATTCATAATGTGTTTCACATATCGATGCTTCGAAAGTGTTTGTTTAGAGAAGATCAGCAGATTGAGGCACAACCAGTGGAGATAAATGAGAATATGACATATCGGAAGGAGCCCGCTCAGATATTAGCACGAGAGGTGCGACAGTTACGCAGACGTGAGATACCTATGGTTAGAGTGCTATGGAAGAAGCATACAGAAAGAGAGGCTACATGGGAGTTAGAGGAGGATATGCTGAAAAGCTATCCTTATCTTTTTTGTCTTCAGGTTAGTTTGAATTTCGAGGACAAAATTTTTGTTATGGGTATTGTAATTGTAACATTTTAAAAAAAAGGTGTAATTCTTTTAAAAAGTTAGGGGCACTTTCATCATTGTGCAGGAAAGGTTAGCATATAAAAAAAATGAAATAAGGTCGTCTTCTCCCCGAGCTGCTACAGTGCCGTGCGAACCCCAACCGTCGCCGCCACTTTCGGCCGTGATTTCTCCTCCGTTCGGCCACCATTTTTTGCGCAAGAGGTACCGATGGAAAGAGGACGACAAGACAAATGTTTTGACATATAGTATGCGATGATTGGTCCACCGTGTGCGACGCAGTGAGAGAAAAATGCGAAGAGGCTGATGAGTTATACATCATTCTTAGGTCGATTAGGATCATTTGGAGGGGTTTTGATCTTGTTTTTGTTCAAATCATATAGGAGGCCGAGATTGGGGTTTTCCGACGAACTTTTCTAGCGAACATTCCGGCGAATAGAAGGTGAACTTCGGTCGAGCTCATCTCGACGTTTTAGTAGGTGCACACATTCGGCAAAAAGGAATTAGGTTGCTGTCCGTATAAGATTGATCGCTAATCTTTTATTTTTAGGTTCGTAGATTTCGGATTCCGATCGTTCTTCGACGACTCTTTCGGCGACTCATTATCATATCGTGGATGGTAAGCGAATAAGAATGTGCATTTGATTAGGTTTTCGTTATGTGAATAAATTTAAAGTAACTCATTTTATTTTGGATGAAAAAGGCGTTCGACGGCCTTTCGACATTTTGACGGTTGCGACGGTGATCTTGAGAGCTTTGACTACAGTGGTTGTGGTATGAATGTCGGATAGCTGAAAATAATTATTATAATGTAGTTAAGGTTGTAATTACGTTTATTTAAAGTTTGACTGAATTTCGCTTATAGGAGGTTGCTAATCAGAAAGCGATAGTTCGTGGGTTATTGTGAATTGATTAGACTGTTTCTAGACGACGAGGCCTACTTTTCCTTCTTAGTAAGTATTATAGCAAATCCAAAGTATGGCTTGATTTATGATAAGCACGTCGAGTAGTTGTGAATAGTGAATTACCAAATTTATTATTATAATATTAATTTATAAGTAACGAATGTGATTAGGTTGTGTTTACTTTTGATTGGATTCGGACGAGGGGGTGATTTGGGGAATCGACGAATCCAAGGTGAGGAAACTTATCTCAATTGATATGAATTGATAAACTCTTCGGAGTGAGGACATTATTTCACCCGATGTGGAATGGATTTTCGTGATAGTTTCATTCATGTATATACATATATTTGTAAGCTTCATGTGTGTCATCATATGACTTGTGCCATTTTATTACGAATTTTAGAAATTCGTCGAAGTTTACTCTTTGTGAAATTAAAGTGAATATGTGATTTTTGAAAGGAAAGCTTATATGATGGTTTCAATCCTAAATTTTTATTTGAAATTTGCATTCATGCATCATGTGTATTCCATGTAAAAACCCGCATAAGGCGGAGTATTTTCACCTCGGAGGATTGACCAACTCAGAGTAGACCGATTGGGGACCGATTTATTCTGTGTCGATATAGTTACACGAGGAGCAGGTTCGACACCCTGTGTCGATATAGTGACACGAGGGGTGGAATTAGAAGAACCATCCTGTGGCGATATAGTGACACGAGGGATGGAATGGAAAAAGAAAAGAAACAAGCTCTGTGTCGATATAGTGACACGAGGAGCGGTTCAACGTCCTGTGACGATATAGTGACACGAGGGACGAAATTAGAACAACCACCCTGTGGCGATATAGTGACACGAGGGGTGTGAGATGAAGCACTCGATTTACGAGTGGTATGGATATCCGTGTTTGATGATGTTTCCCCAAATTTTATGATGTTATTTTATTATCATGCATGTGCATTCATGGCATTCATTTTGGTATGATAATTCTTTAAATGGTCTTTCTTGAAGAATTGAAAAAGGTTTGGAATGATTTATGAAAATAAAGAGGTTGGTATTTCTTTCGTTGTTTTAATATTTGAGATAGTCGTTTTACTCACTGAGCTTCTTAATGCTCACTCCTCTTGCTTATTTTTTTCAGGTAATGAATGAAAGCTTGCATGGCATGAAATAAGAAATGTAAAGGGGTTAGAAAATGAGCATGTGTGAGAGGCGTGATTATTGAATGGCTAATTTTGTGTTTCATCGAGCTTTCTTATATGGATTTATACTTGATGAATGTTTTGAAAGATTTTGGAAATGTTGGATAATTGTGTGGAGCAAGGGACGCTCACGTCATATGATTTACGAGCATCTGGCTCGTGATTTTGATTCGAAGGTGAGCTTGAGACTCACTATTTTGGACATGCGTCCCACGATTTTAGCTATATGATAAATTGCCAGTAATGATCTTAAAACTGTCTGTGATGATTACAGTTTTGAAGTTAATTGTTGAAATGTTAACTATATGAATTGTTGTATATGACGTAAAGACGAATTTACGCATATGTCATGCCAAAATTTTTGGAAATTTCCAAGGTTAATTTATTTTGAAATGTTGGTTTCCGTTGAAGTTTTGAATTCAAATTTAAACGATTGATTTTCCGGTTTCATCCTTTGTGGCGCCAAAAGAAGTTGAAGGTCGTCACATTAGTTGTGCAAAATTATGTCATCTTTGCGAGATTGAGGATGCTATTTGTAGAATGCCCGAAGGCTGGCAATAAGAATCGACAAGGATTCTAACTCTACGGCTACACACTAGAGAAGACGCTAATGGATGCTGCGAGAGAGAGCAAGGGAGAGAATTAGACAAAAGCTACCGCCTGCATTGGCCTCTGGGCCGTCGGCATCACCACCACTAAAGTCATTTCCTTGATGATGAGATAGGGGAAGAAGGAGCTCGTAATGAATGAGACACCATCATTTGTAGTCATCTCTCCAGGTTGGTTTCCGAGTTCGCAGTGGTCGGTTCTCAAGTCCAAGGAGGAGATTCTCATGCACTCCCCCTCTCCGAGGTTCGTCCGACCCGGCAGCCAACGACAGCTTTGCCCCCTTTTGTTTTATATTTTATATTTTTACAGATTAACAGAACATATAATCATAGGCGGTGATAGTCACCAACAATCGAGCGATGGGTGTGACAATCGACGTCGATTAGGAACCATGGATGCGACAGACGCGACCTTCGCGCAACAACAACTATCCTTCCCAATGGTAGTGTCTGATGATAGAGCAGCAGCAATCGCTGCCTCGGCATGTGCTAGGCCAACGTCGTCGATCGTTGTCTTGATGGGCGACAAGCATGGTAGCGGCCGACGATCATGCGGGTTGGCGATGGTGATGTTGTGTTATGACGGTGACAATCGCCGATGATTGAGCAGTCAGCAGAGTTGTCCGCACAATGATCACACGACGACAACAGCTGCTTTCGGCACCTGTGAGCGCGATGGTGGCCCCCAGATTTGCGAGCATGATGATTTCGATGTCCACGCTTGCGCGACATTCGCGCAGAGGCGGCAACAGTTGTACAGGGCCGCCACGACAACGGCCATGCCTTCGTCTGCGCAGCCATCGTGGCGGCGGCCCACGTCGATGACCAACGGTGACCAAGCGTAGGCCGGTGTCCCACCCGACAGCCAGTGGAAGCTTTGCCCCATTTTATTTTATTTTATTGCAGAATATATATTATATTACTATTTTAATTCAATTAAAATAGTTTAACAGTATATTCAAATAGAGTAAAGAAAATACCACAACATCTATTTTAATCATATTAAAATAGAATAAAAATATTAAGATCTTATTTTAATCAAATCTTCATTAAATCATATTGTTGAAGTGTCCGCTCCAGACCAGTGCCTTAGAAATCCTGACTTTTAGCAAGTCACAAAGTAAAAATTTCATAAAGCACAACAGAAGAACATGTCTAAATGATTCGAACGTCTAAATACCTTCGCGAGAAACACGACCCATGAAAAATATGACAACTTAATTATATTAATTACTTTTAGTTAACTGTGATAAGTCATAACTTTTTTCGGTTGCCACATGTGATAAGTCATAATTATTATTGATTTTAAAAGGTCATGTATTTTATATCTACTTGACTCCATTAAAGTGGATATGAAGAGTTATAATTATTTTTAATTTGAAATATCACATATCTTAATCATATACCCATTAACTATTATTTAGAGTAGTATTTGAAAAATCAATATATTTTCTTATAAATATAAGATATTATTTTAGATAAAATATTTATTAATTATTGATAGCAAAATTGTAATATAACTTTTGACACACATGCATGAATGTAAAATAATACTTTTTTCTAATATTGTCAAAAATATGATATTTTTATAAACATATTAAATATTTAAAATATAAACTTAACTAATATTTGTTTTACTTTAAATTGCAAGATATTTATAAATATAATATATATTAAAACAATAGTATTTGTATATTATAATTTATAATAAAAAATAAAATTATATTTTATTTATATGTTTAAACTTATTTTTTAGATATATTAAAATTGCGCAAAGCGCGATTGAGTTAAACTAGTTTGTTCTATATTTAATATAAGAACAATTTATGGAACAGCCTCATTTTATTCCTCTTATCAGAATATTACGAGAACATTTTTTTTTGTTCCTGCAAATCTAATGCCAAACCACCCCAATAAGTCAGAGAAGATGGCTCTCCGGTCCAATAGACTCCATAAGCATCCTGCTCATGATCACAATGACTATTAATTATAATTAAATAAAATAATATTTTTTAGAACTACATAGATAGAATTAATTTTGTTTTTTATAGTCTGAAAGAAATTTAACAATTTTAATATTAACAACAGAATACTAATAGGAAAACTGTATATTGCCATATGGCATCTTTCCAGTTTTCAATACAGCATAACAAGGCATAAACTATTATAAAAATACTGATTATTGTTTTCATTTTTTTCATTTTCAATTTTCATTTATTAATGATTAAAAAATTAAACAAGCAAAGACGACATTAACATACACGAACAAATAAAAAAGAGTCATTTGTGCCCTCTGGCATTTGTAAAAACCCATGCCGAAATACCTTCTTGCCATTTGATAACTAAGCATTTTTTAATAGGCGCTACCAATGACTTTGGCCGTGCACATAATGAAATGATATATATATATATATATATATATATATATATATAAGTGAAACTTTTCTTAAAAATGTGAAACATCTTGAAAGATAGGGGACGTGAATACCAAAATAATTTTATTATGAAAGAAAAAAATATATAAATAGCTTCATCACGAGTATCATCATCTATATGTTGATTACCTGCAAAATTAATACACGGAGGAGCATTTTTTCTCATGATCTTTATAGCCCAATATGAAAATAATAAACTAACGAAATAACATTCATAATAATAGATAATCATGAGATTAATATAATTTCATTTCAGAAAACTTACACCAAATACTTTCAAACTTTAAAGTTTGCTCAGTGATGCCTTCAAACTTCACTTTGTAACAGTGATGCTTTTCATCTTTTAAGTCATTTCATTTGATGGCCTATTTATTTAGGATAGACAGTCTCCCGATTTCCCGTCTACGTGGCATCCACGTGGCCATCTCCTCTCTCCTCCACATAATTAATCGTCCAACATGGCAATATTAAATAATTAAAAAAATAAAAAATACCACGACGGCGCGTGGGAGGGGAGCCTCGCGCCCACCCTTTGCGACTTTGCCGGTGCATAAGAGGGGGGGCTCCATCGTTGTGTTCAATTTCTTTATCTTCTTCTTTGAAAACGTCTAAGGCGTCTTGAAGGAACTGAGACCATGCATTCTACCCGAGAGGGTGATCCACATACCCCTGAGGCAAACGAGAGCCGATCGCAGCCTCCTTGTCTCAGGTGTATATCTTAGAATGTTCTCCTTGTCTCCTTGTCGCAGCTCATTTCGTACCATAACAACTACATGTTCTATTTCTTTGTATGACCTATTTTCTCGCACGTAAACATAGGCTTCCCACCAACCCGAATGTGTTTGTGAGAACTCGTCTGTCTCCATTGCGGAGATTCACCATACACGTGAGAAGGGAATTCAGTTACCTTTGTCATAATACGTTAAACTAAAGAACATCGAGTCATCGGTACCTCCCATAAGTCCTCATCACGCGTCTTCATCACACTGCTTCGCATCTTCTTAGTGTACTAATCATTTGAATTTTACGGCATTTTCTCTTTTATACACAGAAAACCACAAAAATATATTTTAGTTTTCTTTCACGTTATATCACTACTTTTCTTTATCTCTTGTTGTCAACAATTATTTTCCTTATTAGATTCGGTCCGAAAGATTTCTCTAAGATCTAGCTGACCTCGCTTCACTGTGGATCGAACCTCAAGCACTACAATGATGCACCGTACGCTTGCGGGTCGCATTTCGATAGTGTAGAGAGATTATAAATTTTAAAACTTTATTCGTAATATTTTATGTATTCAAGGTTAACACGCTAGACTATAGGGTAGACCTGTGTCATAAAGGTCTTTACTTCCCATATTCGTGCGATATTCTCTATAGACACTTTATATGAGTCAATTATGTTTAGTGCAAGTTGGGAAAATATGTGATAGTATTTGAAACTTATTAGCTATTAGATATTTATATAAGGCTTTATGGGGATTTATATGCCTCACACACAATCAAATACTTGAAGTTATATCAAAATAATGAGCACAAATAATGTATAACTAATATGATATGATCATTAGAAAAGTCATGCTTTGATAAATTCATATTGATCCAATGTTTATGATATGATAATAACAAAAGTTAATTGAATTATCAAACTTATACAATTATTTGCATTATTCTCATTATATGCCAGAATACTAAATTTGTAACATCGTCAATGAAGTATGTATGCGAAAAATGTGATATGATAAGATCATAATATTATTATGTCTACTTTAAAAGTTTGTTCATCACCTAAATGATTGATGATTTGACAATTTCACTCAAATTAGGTGATTGTGTAGTTAGTTTGGTCAAAATGTTTGACGATATTAGTTTTTATTATGTATCATAACAAATACATAAGTGCTTTCTTGATAACAAGTTCACTTAACTGACCCGCACAAGAATTTGCTAGTTGGATTGTTAGAAAGTTTTTATTATTATTTTAATATGATTGTATATATGATCCTTTGACTCGAGATACAATTGATATCTTATGTATTTATGAATATTCTTTATAATGTTAAAAGATCATTGAAAATTGAATTTCTAATGTTGGGTCAAGGATATTCAAATACACGACGATATATGAGTATTAAAAATGGAATCTACAACTTTTACAAAGAGAAGTATACAATATAATAGTGAAGATTGATAAACAAAGTAAGTGGTCATAATAGTATGAGAATGAGTTCTTAATGTTTTTTGAACAAGATGTTTATCAATGTAATTATGCATTAAGATTAGGGATCTAACATTCCACTATGCCCTATTAATCTCAATCAAGATATAGAAAATGTAGAAGGACTATATATATATCATATTATAAGTTCACTAATATTCGTACTACTATAATGACCAAGACATAATGCTATATGTCACTCTTGGTCTATACAAGTTCACACAATTTGTTTGAGAATATTGATAGATGGTCTTATCAAAATATTGTGCGATGAATTTGATCCATACCAATTAAACACTTATGATTATAGTAATATAAATCTAATGGGTCCCGCACAAACAAAATTATAACAAGATTTTTGAGTTATTGGATTCTAAATTGATTAGGATTATTAGGTTGTAGGATATGAGTAACTTGAACATGTTGCACAGTAATAGCGAAAGATCGGTTAAGTATTAAATGTTAATACATATGACGTGCATTAATTAAATCATTCTCTCACATCTTGAGAAAATGAATCAATATACTATTGAAAGTATACTGAGTTTAGTGAAAATGAGAGTTGTTAGACAATATATGCTCTAAACTCAATCGAATAGTCTTGATTGAATGCATCGATCGACTAGATTGTATTATAATGATCGAAGAAATTTAGACCATTGATATTCTAATTATTACATGATAATAGATTTAATGGAGGGCCATAAGTATCTTGCCCCTCGTTGTAACCCACTCCCCTCCATCATGAATGAGAAAATAATGAGAGAGAAGAAGTTACACAATTCTTCTTTTGTTATCTATATAATAATGTATTAATCATGAACATTGAAGAGGCTCCATTTCTTCTATTTTTTTCTCTCCACCTTTCATCTTCTTCTCTACAATGTTTGTGGTGTAAGAAGTGTGTGCAAGTCTTCTTAGTGTCTTGGCATGGATATTGTTAGAAAAATTATTATGATTTGTTAGATATTATTCTCGAGGTAATCGATTATATCATGGTTATTAAAACCGGACCGGACTGGCCGGTTCAACCACGAACCGGCTGCTGGTCCGGTCCGAATTAATATGAAAAATGGAATTGAACTTGAACTAGCCAAAAACCGGTTCAACCGATAAAAACCGGTTCAACCACAAAACCGGAAAAACCCTGTTCAACATATAAAGTGAAAAAATAGAAAATAAAAGTAAAAGTAGGTAATAAAAAATAGAAAGGAAGGTAAAAAATAAGAAAGTATTTGAATTAATAATGGGTAAAAATTAAAAAGGAAATAAATGTGGGAAATCAATATGGGAGAGAAATTAATGGAAATTATTAAAATGAAAATGAAGAAGAAACTAAAAGGAAGTAAGTGTGATGTATGGAAAATTTAATTAATTTATTATCATCACAAAATAGTATAAAATAATTAATATAGTATATCAATAATAATAACTTAAAGTTTTTTATGAATATTAAAAATTTTAATATCTTTTTATTATAAAAAAAGTAAATAAATATGGGAATTAATGGGGAGAGAGGAATTAATGGAAATAGAAAAATAAAATATTAAAATTAAAGTAAAGAAAAAATAAATATGAGAGTGATATATGTCAAAATTAATTAATATATTATCACCCTAAAATAGTATTGAAGAATAAATAAATGAATTAATATATTATATTAATAATAAAACTTCAAACTCTTTTTATGAAAATTAAATATTTGTTTATATGAATTATAAGCATTATATAATATTTATTAATATATATAATTATTTTAAATAATATTAATTTAATAAAATTTGGTTGAACCGAGTTGAATCCGATCAAACCGGTCTAACCACGACTCAGTTAGTCGTCCGGTCGGATGGTCGGTCCGATTTTAATGACATTGGATTATATCTTTCCTCATTTTATTACAATGATTACATATTTCCTTCATTTTAACCCTCAATATATATATGTATTAACTAAGAACTAAAGATACTTAAAAAGCATAAATAAAATATTGTAGGAGAAACATCGTAATGGGAAGAGAGATAATAATAACAATATATAGGAAGCGGTTAGACATTAGATAAAAAGTGAATTTTGTCAAACATCATTAGAGAATCTATCTTGATCAATAATTTTCATTATGCCTTAAGTTTGATGTGAACTTTTTGCAAAACATAATTATAAATGATCATTATGTGATCAACATACATCATTACTTTCTTTAATTGTGTGTACAAGGCTGAAGGGGATTTATCATATTTTCTCTTCTCTGAGCATAATTATTTATTCTCCCCTTTTTTGTTTATTATATTTGTCCTTCTTTTCCAATTTTTACATTCTATGACATATTTGCAAAAATATATATTTTTAAAAAAATTATAAGTAAATACTAAATATTAAAAGATATCCTCGATTATGTTCCTTACTTTAGTTATCTTACTCTATGGTTGGACAACACCATTCCATTTGATAAAATTTTTGCCTGTGTTTTTAGATCCATAAATCAATTTTTTTTTGCCTGTGTTTAGTGCTCAAAATTCTGTGTCGCCGAAACAAAAGCAAACGCCGCTCGCGACGCTCTGATGTGAATCAAACAAAAATGTACCTCCTTCCTCCGCCGCCGCCATCAACCATCACCTCCACCGTCCTCGGCTGCGCCGCCGCCTCCGATCGCTCCGTCCCTCGAATCATTCTTGGCTGTAATGGCCTCCAGCTCAGATCCCAGAAGGCAGCATCCTCGTGGAAGACGACGAGCTCGCCGCTCGATCTCGATCTCCCATTCTCCTCTCTAGCCCTCCGTCCCGGCCAAATCACTGCGTCCGCCCCCGCCACCGATGGCGACTTCGCCTCAACGGCTGTGGGAACCCCGCCATACCATCAGCTCTCCAGATGGAGCCTCGGCCGCGGGCACCTCCTCCTCCTCAATTTCGCTGCATGCGCGGTACGACCGTGCGATTTATTCTGCAAAATGGGACCTTGCTTGCATTTCGGTTGGCGATATAAGAATTATTGTTAAAAACTTAGGGTTTCACATTGTCAATACAAGTAAAAAAGAAGAAGCAAACTATGTAGTCATTTCAATGTGCAATGAGATAGCTTTTTATGACCGACTATTACAATTTGATTCGAAATCTTCCTTTTTGCTGCAATCCGTTGTGTCTCCCTGCAGGCGGCGATATCATCCTCCTGGCTATTCTTCTCTGCCATCCCAACTCTTCTGGTAAGTTTATCTCCGGAACTCGGAGGCACTTTCCTGTGAAATTTCACATATTTATTTGTTGTTTGTGCTTTTAACCTTTGGCGTGTTTCATTTGGGAAGGACAGGCTTTCAAGAAGGCAGCAGAGTCTCTAGAGAAGCTGTTGGATGTCACGGCCCAGGAGCTACCTGATACCATGGCAGCCATTAGGCTGTCTGGCATGGAGATCAGTGATTTAACCATGGAGCTCAGTGACCTGGGGTGAGCTATTTTTTCTGCACTTCTGGTTGAAGCATTGGAGTATCTTCTACACCTATATCAATTTACAGATGGTACAAAATTTATGATATAACATATCTATACAACTTTTGAACTTTTGTTATATATGGATAGGCAGGAGATTAGTCAAGGAGTGAAAAGCTCTACTCGAGCCGTCCGTGTAGCTGAGGAAAGATTGCGTCGTCTCACTACTATGTCTCCAGCAGGTTAGTTTATACTTCTCCTGTGTTATCGTTTGAGAAACTCAACATATTGGGAGTGGATGGTTGTTTCACTCACTCTTTACCTGTTTAGTACCTGTGCAGAATCAAATCATTTTGAGGGACAAGACACAAGGAACAACAGTGGCTAGAACAGCAAGGAACTTGCATGATGGCATTGTGAAGGGTCGTTCATTCTTTGGATTAATGTTTAGCATCACACGAATTTCTAGATGGGCGCTTGACTTCCTGATTTCTCGTCGAAGGAAGAAAATGTCATGAAAGCAATCTATGGTATTGCTCAAAAATCTCAAGCACATGAATAGATATAGCATGCTCAACAAAAGAAAGACCATTTTTAAATTGGGTTCATTTTCGTTTCATTACTTGTTGGTTCTTTGTGTTTATCTTTCTTGTTCATGATTCCAATCTAACTTAATGTTTTCCTTCACATATTTTTATCATTGAAAAAATTGCCAGAATCCTTTTGGAAATATTGCTGGTCATTGGTAGTTCTTACTCAGGATATAAATGATCATAAGGCTATATCCTCTGTCATAAAATGGCATTATAACAATACCACATTATGATTTTTTTGAAATTTTTTAAGACAGAAAGTGCCAACATGAAACCAACACAATACTGGTTGATGCCAATTGGCTCACTTCTGTCAAGTTGTCGATGGTGAAATATGGGTGGGAACCATGTCAATAAGCTCTAATAGTTTCTGCAAGGGTAAAGGGTGGAGAGCATGTCAATAAGCTCTAATAGTTTCTCCGGAAGGCCCACTTCTGCGAATTATTCAGTCTTGGAATGAAGCTCTTTGTTGACTGCTATTCTCTCTCAAAACACTATAAACTTTTGTTTGCAAGTACATTCCATCAGGTCTCATTATGGATTTTTGGATTAGGATGCCATAATATCTAATGTTGAACCTTTCTGCTCTAAAAAAAATAAAATAAAATAAAATAAAAAATCTAATGGTGAAATAAGGATCCATCTCATGGTTATCGTATTATACGTGTTGTTTCTTGTATGTTCCATCTATATGGTCTATGCTATGTATATTTAGTAATCATGTAGTTTCTGTCCAACATGTACAATTGTGAAATGCTAGGAAATGAAATCCATCTTGATTTTATTATATACAAATTTCTGTTACTTTTCTTGTTGTCTCTACACATAATGAACACGTACTGATTGTTTTACTTCTATGGGACATGTGCGTTGCTTTTGAAATAAAGGAACTTTCATCTTTGTTGGTGTTATCAGATAAGTTATGTTTTTTACTTTTGTACTTAGTTTTTGTAAGATGCTGCAGGTTATCTGCATGCATTGTGTTAGGTCGCTATGGTAGAATTCTAAGCGTTGAGGCTTGGCAGCAGCAACTTCCAAGTCTGCTTGGAGATGAGTTTGTGTAACGTCATTTCCAATCCCCAGTTCCATAGTTGGCAAAGTTCTGAGCTTTCCATGCCTCTTCTTGCTCAGAGGCCTTCCTGCGCTGCTTTCCATGAGAATGCATGATTGTGTTGTGGTCAAGCTCATTGCCATACGAGGTCCCATCTCTTTTCCGGTGTAAGCTGAGCATGTGATGAACTTCCTGTCGGGTGCAGCTTGCCATCTGGGTATGTCTTGGTAACCAGGTTTTGGTGGTCTCAACGACCTTTTCCGCCATGGGATGTCTATCGGTAGTATGTCTTGGAGGGCGGTGATCTTCCAGCCTCCACCATTTGCCTAGTTGATTACATGATGCTCAGCTTCAGGTGGTAGGGTGTTGCGGCTATATTTTGATATCCAGAAAGGACTGCTTGTGCTGTCAGTGATCTTTCTTAGATTTTATTTCCTTGTATCGGAATCTGGTTAGGAAAGCTCCTTTAGATGATGCTATCCTATGAGCACTTCATAAAAGCCAGTCATTTGCTAGCTGAAGAGTACCTCACTCGGACAGATAGTCATCTACCAATCTTCATTTATCACTTTGGGATTGCCAAAAACTAGAAAAAGTTCTATCAGCTTTCCAAATTGTTGAAGCGAACTCTTATGGATGCCCGACAACTACCTGAATATGCTGAATAGTTGGCTTGCAGTGTGAGCTGATCTTTGTCCTCTTGCATCTAGCAAGAAGGAAACTTTTATGTTTGATGTTCTGATATCTTTCCCATCATCTTATTTATTTGATGAGTCTAATATATAGCTCATCCAGTGGCATGGAAGGTCGTTTATAGACCAACTACAGAAAGGTGGGCTTGGGGTCGTTTCGCCAAACTCTTACAACTTCATTAGGGTCAGGAGTCAGGACATGGGTTCAAGTTCTTGTTTGATCCTTGGGCTACAAGTGAACCTCTTTCTGTAGCCTTCCCGAGACTGTTTGCTCTCGACAATATCCATGCGCCTACAAACTGTTTGACAGCAATAACTGACTTTAGGATGATGACCATTTGTAATTTGACATGGAATATTTGGATTCCATTACGAATCAGACCGTTCGTTTGGCTCATGAGACGATTGAGGCTGCCAACGCGGTGTCACAGAGTCATGATGGACCAGTACTACATGTGTTCTATGCGATGATCTCAAGGAAGATAACGATCACCTGCTTTCTGTTGAAGTCAGCACCGCATACTTGGGAGCTTCTAGTATTAGTATCTAGAATGTTATTTATCTACAAAGTTACATGTAGTATAATTATATGTGGATATTATGCCTTGACATCATCACCTATAAATAGTCTCTCCGTGCATCAAGTGAAGTGTCAGCTGTGCAAGTGTAGTAGGTGTATCCATTTGTGTGCAAGTGAGAGAGGGGAGTCTCTACATGAGTGAGTGGAGTGTAACGCCCAACTCCCCGTTAGTCGTCACAAGGGGTGAATTCGTAAAATAGTTCATTCAAATTCAAATTCAAATATCCAATGAAAAATCAACGTTCAAATAATCAACTAACTCTAAAAATTTTTAAAAGTTTTAGCATATTGTAGGCGTAAATCTAATCATGCATCGAATACAATATTTATCCATATCCTTCACTTCATAAGCAATTTATAAAATTTTAATGTGCATCATTGACAGTTTATAAATACCATGTAATATGTAACTCAAGCCCCAATCTTGAAAATTATATTTACATACGAGTTTCGTCTCTAAAATTACTATACGAACAAAACATATCGAATGCTTGTCAAAATTCAATAAGGGTCTTAAGCCTTTATCTAATTTTATGAAAGGGACTCGTCCATATCATCTCATCTATAAACCATAGGGCCTCAGCTCTCATCAATCAACCTACATTTGCAATAAATCATGAGTCACAATCCAAAATCATGTGGTGTCATGATAAATAAAATCATAATAATTAGTTAAAAAAATGATAAGTATCCAAAGAAGAACACCGAGCCAAATACATTCCTAACAGGATCTCACACACTATCCCTTTCCTATAAACATTAAAAGAAAGAAAATGGGTGAGCATGGATTAAACTTAGTGAGTTAAAACGACTACCTCAAGTATTAAAAATATTGCGAAAATTAACATCTTTATTTTCAAGAAATATTTTAAATCCTCTCTTCTTCAAAAGGAACACATTCACATAATGTTCATACAAAATAAATGTCATGTGTGCACATATATGGTGAAATCATATATATAATATAAGTTGGGGAATCATCATCAATGGAGAAGTAAATCTCATCCCTCGTATCCCATTGATACAAGATACAACAACAACAACAATAAAGCCTTATCTCACTAGGTGGGGTCGGCTACATGGATCATACGACGCCATTCCGCTCTAACCAAACCTTTCGGTATATTATTACAGGATGATCGTTCTAATTTCATCCCTCGTATTCCATTGACACAGGACATTGAACTGGCCATTCTATCCCATTGACACAGGGCTTGTTATCTTTTCTTTCCATCCCTCGTATCCCATTGACACATGATGGTTTAGGGATTTGAATCTATTAATCATCCAACTTATGTATGTAATTGAAGAAGGCATTATATGGGCTCAAGCAAGCACCAAGGCATGTTTCAGAAAGATCGCGGAGTTCTTGAAGAAATGTCGCTAACCTATGGCGCCAATTGATTCTAACCTATTTGTCAAAGCTTAAGAAGGTAAGTTAGCAATCGTGCTAGTCTATGTTGATGACTTAATTATTACAGGAGATGATGATCTATTAAATTTGAGATAATTTCTATATACACTTCCAAATGAAAAATCTTGGTGGGCTAAAACATTTCTCCTGGCCTTGAAGTGGATTCAACAAAGGAAGAGTTATTCTTATGTCAACAGAAATATGCTCAAGATCTACTTGAGAAATTCGGAATGCTTAATTGCAAGCCTATTTCAAAGTCGATGGAGATAAATGCGAAGTTATCTTCTACCAAGGGAAAACAATTAAGTGATGCAAACATGTATAGGCAACTAGGGAAGCCTAATATATCTCATGCTAACATTTTTGGATATTACACATGTCGTTCGAGTTGTTAGTATATTCATGCAACAGCCCCTCATCTTGAAGCAGCTCGATGAATTTTAAGATATATTAAGAGCACAATCTATTATGGAATATTCTATAAGAAGAATATATCTTGTTTCCTAAGTATGATGCCGACTATGCTTGAGATTTTGGCACACGACGTCCTACTACTAACTATATATTTAGCTTAGGACCTGGAGCAATCTCATGGTGCAGTAAAAGGCAGTCTACCATATCCTTATCAAGTACAGAAGTCGAATATAGAGCAAGTTCAATGGCGATTCAAGAGTACACATGGCTTGTGTGATTAAGATCTACATCAATCTATTGATTCGGTAGTGAAATTTTATTGTATTTCAAGGAGATATTTAATTAACATATGTACGAACACAAGATCAAGTTGCACCGGTATACTTGGGAGCTTCTAGTATTAGTATCTAGAAATGCTATTTATCTAGAAAGTTATATATAGTATAATAATATGTGGATATTATGCCTTGAAGCACTGACATCATCACCTATAAATAGGCATAGAAAGTCACACTCGCAGTGCATCAAGTGAAGTGTCAGTTGTGCAAGTGTAGAGCATGTAGTAGGTGTGTACATTTCTGGGCAAGTGAGAGAGGGGAGTGTACGTGAGTGAGTGGAGTGTGCATGCAGTAAGTATAGTAGGTGGAGAGGTTGTGTAGAAATGCTTTAGGTGTATTGTGTTGTCCCTCCCTTGTGTGTGTTTTGAGAGTGGCTGGTATTAGTGTCCATATAAGTGTATACTTCTGTTATATATCTATATAAATTATTATTTGTTAACAAATTTTGGGTTAACCAAATTCTACAAATGGTGTTAGAGCATGTTAGTCCTTGGGATGATTCCGCTAGTTCAAAATTTTCCCAAAGCAAGTTACGTGGAGACGGTTTAGGACAATGCAAGAGAAGCCACAAGGAAGTTCTATCGGAGCAAATTGGTACAAGGATTATTAAGAAGAAATTCTACCGGTGCACGATATGGAATTGTGAAGCTTGTTACTCCGAGATTACACTTACTTAAGTTATTATAAAGCATTCACCCAATCATTATGACATACTTTGGATTCTCGGTAAGCTCCTTAGAGAAACTCAATCATAACAACTATAATAATTTAAGTATTCGTACGCTTGAAGGGGCAAAATCTATGTAGTATCATTAGTGGAAATGAGACTAAACCATCAACAAATTCAAAAGAGCTAAATAAATGGGAGTGCAAAGTCAGAAAAGTCATGTGCGTGCTTCAGTGGTGGATCGAACTCCTTCAGAAGATTATTGACAAAGAGACACCTAAAGAGGCTTGGGACACGGTGGTCACACTTTTTGCAAAGAAGAATGATGTAAAATTGTAGGGATTGGGGGATAATCTTATCTCCATGAAACAAGGTGACATGCTAGTGAGTCAATACTTCTCGAATACTAAATCTTTATATGATGAGATTGCTAAGTTAGATTCACAAAATGCGATTTCTGAAACAAGGATGTGTAGAATTATCATTCATGATTTGCAATCTAAATATAGTAGTCTCATCATCGCTATTAGAGGTTGGGCTCAAGAACCAACTCTCACGGAAATGAAGAGTATCTTGTCCATCAAGAAGATTTAAATGCTCAAATATCCAAGATCTCGATGAAGGATGAAGAGAAGGTTTTACTCATCAAGAAAAAGCTTTCACAACCTATACGACGACGGGGAAAATTGAAAGGTACGTCAACAAGGCTGGCCGAGACATGGACGAGGTAGAGGTCAACAACGAGGCTCAAGCAAAGAGGATTAAGAGGATAAGAAATCTCATCGACAAGATTTCATTGCTATAACTATGGAAAGAAAGGCCATGCATGTGATTCTTGGCACAAGCATGAGGAAGGAAACATTGCCACCTCTCACAAAAACGAAAGTGAAAAAGACTAAATTTTGAAGCGGCACTTGCAATAGAAAAATCACCCTCAGCTACGAAGGAGAATTTGAAGAAGAAATGGAATTTGAGAAATTCAGGTTAGTAGCATCATTTATTTTTTTTGGTTCTGTTGATGGGGATGCTTCCTGATGTCATGTTAGGATCTGTTTGGACAACATGTTTCATTGCTAGTAGTGAACTTTTATCTGAAACTACCTCTCCAATTTCTGTATCTGATCCGGTTAACCATTGTTGGGTTTCTATTCTCTATTGCTACAATTATAAGTTACCCGACAAGCAGCTTTATGTAAAATGCTGGCAAATTAAGTTCTATGCCTCTGATAAATATCCCCTTGTCTATGAGATTCTCCATACAAGTAGAAGATGACATAATAATCTTGATAGGCCATGGCAATCAGTGCAACAGAGGGGCCCAAGGGTGTGACAAATTGGAGTAGGTGTGGAATGATCGAAGTCCTGGACTTGGATGAAAATTGATGTTATAATGGTTTAGGACCTCATATTTCCTACCTGACTGCATTTTTTTAATCGCCGTTGTATATGATGGCATGTTTTCAACTCGGTCCAAATGGAGCATTCTTTTTATATTGTTGGACAAAGTCGAGTGGACTTTCCTACATATCTAATTATGTAGGGAAAATGCAATCTTATCTCTGTAATTATATTATGCAGTTGTGGACGAACTTTTGATCTTTGAAATCAAAGACGTGTGTGTTATGAAATTAAATCGATAAGTATGCACCCAACTTGACAACAAAAAACGAGCACTGTACCTGTCTCGCAAATTAAGAAGAGGAGGAACGCCAACTGAGCCATCATGAGTTTGGAGCTCTTGATTACCGTCTATTGGTTCACAAAGATTCTGCGTATGGGGGTCCATGTCTTAAGTTGTCGATGGGCCCTATTTCTTTTTCTGTACTTTCTTTTGTGGGCAATGGAGGTTATCATGGACACTAATAAATGGCACAAGAGAGTTATAGAATGAAAATCGATCTTGAAATTTCATGAATTATAAGTGAGAGTATATATGTCAAATTAATATTTATTATAGAGAGACATTATTAAAATAGGATTAGTCCTTTTTTCTGATCGGATAAAGATTTAATTTTACTATCACTCGATTAATTTGTGTCGTCTCGAGTCACATTTCTAGCTATGACTGGTGAGGCTTTCCTAGCTATGACTGGTGATAGGACAATGAAGACAAGCTATTTATCACCTAATCCCAACCCCCTTTGAATGGTTTTTTATCTTTTACTTTGTTTCCCCTTGGAATGGTCTTTTATATTTTACTTTATTTCATTCTTCTAAGATCGTAGTTAAGTTAAAACTTTAATTGATTCTGGATTAACGCAGTTAACTAAGAATGAGCTAACACTGACAAGTATCTATTAAGCATACTGCATATCATGCATATATAATGAACTTGCCACCACTGCAGGCTAGCTAAGGAAGGATCTCCCAACAACAACAACAACAACAAAGCCTTATCCCACTAGGTGGGGTCGGCTACATGAATCATACGAAGCATTCGTTGATCCATGTTCATGAGATTCGACAGGATTTTACGCTGGCTGTCGAGACCTAACACAACCCTTCTCCTTTATCCGGGCTTGGGACCGGCTATAAAATATAGGCGGAGTTGTAAGGAGGGATCTCCCATGGATATAAAATGGGAGGATTACATAAATAGACTCCAAAAACCTTGCTAGCAATATATTGTTCATACACACTGCTTTTAGCAGTTACAAACACATCTTAACCTGCACGAACCTTAATTATTCACAGCTTCATCTATCACCTATGAGATGATCATCGATCTGATCTCGAGATCATTTTGGAGTTGCCATCGGTGCATGGCCATTAATTATATTTGTTACTAATTGTGCTGCCCTCCTCCTTTACCACCATCACTTACTCCCTTCTTTTTTGGCGGCTTTGATTCGCCGGTCACCACCGCCGATTCAGCTTCCTGCATGACCAGACACATAACTCTTATTTCATGCTGAGTATGATATATGATTAAACCACAAGAGGATTTAAATACATCATGCGTAGAGAGAGAGAGAGAGAGAGAGAGAGAGAGAGAGAGAGAGAGATTACCGTGGAGCTGTTTCCCTCTCCCTCCTGTGGCTGCGAAGAATCCTGATCCTTAGGCTCAGGTGAAGTAGGACATGGCAGCCCCAAGAAACGAGCACAAGCTCTTAAGATGGCCTGCAGCAAGGAGCAGAGGTTGCTAAAGCTAAAAAAGGTAGTGAAAGAAACGCCAGACGTCTCTCCTCCATCTTTGGCTGTTCCCTTATCTTCAGCCATTTTGGCTGATGATCCTTTTCTCTCTTCTTCTTTACTCTCTCTCTCTCTCTCTCTCTCTCTCTCTCTCTCTCTCTCTCTCTCTCTCTCTCTCTCTCTCTCTCTCTCTCTCTCTCTCTCTCTCTCTCTCTCTCTCTCTCAAGTGTTAACTCTCTGAGCTTTGAGGTATGGGTTTTGTAACATGTTGCGAGAATATTTATGGCCATGGTACGGTACATCCAAGGCCGATTACCTAATTAATCAATTATTATCAGTTTTCAAAAAACTAATCACTGTGAGCCGCGTAATGACTGGTCAACTGTGAGATTAAACTAATTTAAATGATCTGCGACACTGCCTAAAAATATGTTATTAATAGAACTATAGAGCATTATTCACATGAGATCCAACATAAAAATACGAACATGGCCTACCACCTCAATCTATATACTGATACGATCCAGAAGCGTTCATCATTGATCTTTTTTGTTTAACTTTTAACGATTTGCTCATGTTTAAGGCAATGCTTGTATAATTTATAATGTAGTTGAATAACAACATCATATCTCAAACGTATTAAACTATGAATATTAATGCCTCCGGTTAGATATATAAAGAGATAAAAATGTCTGGCACGATGCTAAAAATGTGTAGTGTCGATGATTATCGTTGGGCAATTCAAAACGTCTGAATTCGCAAAGTTCATTTCGCTTTCACCTTTGAAATCACATTCACATTAAAAGAAATTGGCAGGTAGATAGATGGTGGTGGTGGGAGGGGGTTTGGTTGTGTGTGTGGAGAGAGAGAGAGAGAGAAATTGTTTTGGAGTTTTCGCTTGTTGTTTTTAGCTTCCACAAGGATTCCAGAGAAACTAAAGAAAAAGGACACCAGGGTCAGTACTAAATCCATGTAAGAAAAAGAAGTTTTAACGAACGACGAATATCTTATAAAACACCAGATATGAAATATTGATCTTGTTGTTGATATATATAATTGTTCCTTTCTAATACATATACATATATTATATGTATATGCACATTGGAATTTGGTCTATTCAGAATTTTAAAGTTACTAGCAGTTTTGTTTCATCAAAATTGTCTCATTGTTTATGCCACAGTATACAAACCAATGAAACAAAAGTTATTAATAATTTTACGCTACAAGTGAGTCACAAACTACATATAAATTTTTTCGTCTACACTATACTTTTAACAAAAAATATAAGAAAAAAATAATTTGTATCATGGGGGCATACTCAAGCACTTAATCTGACTCCAGAGCATATTACTTCAGTTAAAAAATGATTCTTTATTTTCGATCAATATTATTAAAAATAATATTCAACAGCATGAGTTTGAATATTAAAATAATCTTTCATCATGAACTTAATTTCATTAGAAAAATCTATAACACACGCGTCTCCATCTGACTATATGTACATATGACTAGAAGTGGCGTGAGTTTCTTACATCTATGTACCTGTCTAATTTTGATTCAAAAATCAATTTTTATTATTCATCGTGTATAAATTAACGTACGTGTGCACATATATGAATGTAATAATTTTTAATTAAATAACACCTCGATCGTTTTAGATGAAGAATGGATAATTTATTGTTTAATTATATGCTAACCTTTAAAACTATGTTTGGATTGAGATGAATAAAGAGTAAAGAGAGGGAGGGGAAGGAAAAAAAAGAATTTCTTCTTGTTTGAATAAAATTTTAAAGAAGAGGAATGGACAGAAAAATTCATTTTTTTTTTACTTTCATTCCTCTCCTTTTGTATTATTTTATTTCAATCTCAAATTACGGTGTAAAAATTCTCTTTCTTTTTTTCTATTTTCTTTTCTCTCATTCTCTTTCCTTCTTCTTAATGAGTGTTCATTCAAACATAATGTAAAAGAATGCAGTGCCCATAATTCATATTTCCAACATATGAAACTATGAATATTAATGCCACCGGTTAGGATAAGGAGAAAAAAAAAAACTACAAATGCGTAGCGTGGGCGACTAGATGAGCCATTTGATGAAACATGGTCCAAATAAGCAATACACTCATTGAGCAACGGAGTTAGGCATTTTGAAACACCTGAATTCGCAAAGCTCACATCAAGTAAGATAGACAGGGATGCATGAACTTGCTGGTTTGATAGGCAGATGGGGTGGGTGGGTGGGGGAGGGGGAGGGAGAGGGAGAGTGTGTTTGTAGAGATTGTTTTGGTATTTTTCGGTTGTTGTTATTTAACCTCCACAAGGATTCTGGACCTCCAGAGAAATGAAAGAAAAGAACCCCGGGATCAGTACTAAACCTCTGTAAGAGAAAGAAGTTTTAACGAACGACGAATCTATATTATATTAAAGAGAGAGTACCCTGCTTGAAAACTTAACATTTGGTATAATAATGTATTGCTAAGTGTCCAAGCAAGAAAACTTTATTATAATTATCTTGATTAATTATAATTTATAATTTTAATAGAGTAGTGGATAATAACTACCTGTAATCATTCACTAAACAATAATGGTATTTGATTATTAATAAATTATTTTTATATGATAATTTTAGTATTATATAAGTAGATAATTATTAATTTCATATCAGTTACCAAATCAGTTTCTACAACTGCATATCTAATAATCACTACAAGAAAAGAAGATTGCCGTAACGTTTAAAAAATGTCACTAAAAGTACTTTAAGCGTTACCTAAAGTTATTAGTAACATTTAATAAACGTTACCCTACAAACGTTACAACAAGTGTGTTACAAAAAGTACTAGTAATATTTATTTTATAAACAATACAAAAAATTTAAACGTTACCCAAAATATATTTTTACGTAACGCTTAAACGTTACCCAAAGAGTACCATTTGGTAACGCATAAACATTACCAAAATTATTTATTAGTAACATTTAAACGTTACAAAAAATCTAATTATTAGTGACACTTAAACGTTACAAAACTTAAACTATTTGTAACATTTAAATATTACAAAAAGTGATCTTTTGTAATGTTTAAACATCACAAAAACACTTAACCATCACAAAAAAAAATTTTTTGTAACATCTAAATGTTACGAAAATAATTAAACGTTCTATATGTTTGATCGTTGTCAATAAATTAAATAAAACAATAATTATTTGACATTCAAGCAATTACATTAAGAGACACTTCCCAAACAAAATTGCAAAGTCATTTCCCATAAAATCAACCCATTACATATTATTACGTTCAAAATTTTTAAAAAAATGGAATTCACCATTTCAACATAAACAAATTTATCATGACAAAAAAATTTAAAATAATTAGCTTTATACATTAGCATTTCATGTCAATATACAAATGACTCGGCATAGTACTCCTTCCTCCTTTGCTTTACGACGAGGATCCAGCGGCGTGAGGTCAGGTGGCATCGAGACCTGGGCAACAGTTCGTCCATGGTCGATTGGGCAGCAGTTCGTTGAGGATCGTTTAGGTACTGAGACAAGATTGGGTGAGGTGCAGGAATAGTTCTACAAAGTTACTTGTATGTACAAGACGTATTTATTATTTACATTTTACAATCTCTGGTTACGTTTTAATCGTGATAAAATATACTATAATTATTTTATATGCATAAACGTTACCAGTTTAAATACTTGGTTACGTTTCATTAAACATAACTAATTCTTTTAAGTTTAGTGACATTTATATATCTTGCAAACGTTACTTAAGATGAAAATTTTGTAGCGAATCTTTGTTTCACTTATAAATACATAATTAAGTAGTATCACATGGCTTCAGTTCATGTTTTCAGGTACCTCCGAACCACAGGTATGTTTGATATGCTTATGTCATTCTCAAAATTGCTATTATTTTGTTTGATACTTTATCTTTATTTAAATTATCCTTCTATATTGTTTGAACTAATTTAAGATGCAGTGAAGTGGTGCAATTGTGGCAACTAATTATTATCATGGTGAGAACATCCTTACAATATGATTTGTATTGAAATGACATCACAATATGAATGATATTTTGTAAGTATATTATATATTATTTTCTTTTTGATAATCACCTTTATTATATAGCCATTTCTTTATGTGATAATTGTAACCTAAAAGATTCTGGTATTACTTGCATGAATTTCCAAACCATAACCAATTAATTATATATTTATAATTTAGTTGCAAGCACTATTTTTTGGGTAAGAATATTTTGTCTGTAATATATGTGTGTATATTGCGAAAAGTAGTTGAACTAATTAAGATTTTGGTTATCATATACTTTTTCCCTTAATGAAAAAACATTAACTTTGGTGAATATGACTATTATTACTATACTATCATTTTTATTTATGCATGGTTGGATAAAGAGAGAAGATAAAAAAATTGGCCCAGTCAAAAGTTTTTTTTGAACCCAATGATTCAAGATATTTTATTTCTTAAACAACGTAATGGTGTTCACGACTTATTCCTAAAATTTATACATTTCCCTATTAATATCATACCATATTATTTTCCTAGCAATATCTCAAAAAAATTATTTTATGTTATTAATATTTGAAGTTCATTCATTTGTACTCTTTTAAAATAGACCAAATCTCAATTATTAACTTCAAATTAACACGTTGAAATATTATGTAATTAAGAAAATATAAAAAGATGTACAAAAACCAACTATAAAACATATTTTTTATTTTTATAATTAAATATCTATTTATTTATTCAATATTTATTTTATTATTTACGTAGCCTTTAACTATTCTCAATTGTGTCCACAACATGCAATTATTTGTGCATTCTTATATTTGTGTATTCTCAGCCTTTGTATATCGGCAATATGATGTGTCATGATCATATAATAAATATATAATTTTTCAATATATAATTGACATGATGCTTAAAAAATTATGTTATAAACATTCATTGTCATATTGTATTTTAAAAATATGATTTTGTGCTATAAAAAGGCACTATCTAATACACATTTAAGGAAATTTTATTTGTGTAATAATAATAGCAATAAGATTATTATTATTATTATTAGCAACAACAATAATAATAATAATAATAATAATAATAATAATAATAATAATAATAATAATAATAATAATAATAATAATAATAATAATAATAATAATAATAATAATAATAATAATAATAATAAGTTCATAATATAAACATTCTTGATGTAATTTTGTGATAAAAAATATTATATGACAAATAGAGGTTATTATTCTATAAAATTTGCTACTTAAATAGAAATAAAATATTTATTATTATTTTGTGTTTAGTTTAAAAGTTGGCTCTTTATTACATAAAGAAAAAAAAGGTATAAATTTACTTTATTTTTAATACATTACTTTTGTATTGCTCCTTGAAAAATGCAAATTTTTAAGTAATTATTCATTTGTTCTTGATAACTGAGTTCTTTCAATATTTCAGTCTTATCAACTTTTACTTTTATTTCCTCCATGTACATTTGACATAATTACATTAAGAACTAAAAAAATCAAAGAACTTCAATTAAGTCCGAGTTCTTGGTCGTAACAATAAAAAAAAAATTTCAATCAATGTAAATAATAAAAAATATAAGAAATCAACAGTTTGAATTACATATAAAAGTATGTAATAGATAAGTTTAGAAATTTCAATCGCATTATATCGTTAAACTTACACGTAAAATATATTTTTTAACCATGAATGGCGGGTACAAGCAAAGATTATAGTAAACATTGACGTGATTAAGTTAAAACACTACCATCTTACCAAACTAAACTACATGAAAAATATAGATAATGATATATATGTATGATATATATATATATATATATATATATATATATATATATATATATATATACACACACTATCCCAAGACAATTAAATTAAAAGGATAGTAATATAACTTAACAATGCAATTATCTATTTATATTTGGCATATGTGTGCATTACCAGGTATATTTAATGATTAAAAATATATCATAAATCCAAATTAACAAATATATTTAAAAATAAACTAAAAACAATGAATAATTAAATCAAATGTTGCAAAACATTTTAAAAACCATTAAAATAAACAAGATAAAAAAGTATTTTGTTTCTAAAAAATAATTTCCTTTATATAATAACAAATAAATCAAATGCTACGTAGAAACATCCTAACTCATATATATGACTAAAGCCAAAAGGATTCCATGCCATGTAAAAGAAAATTTGGTTTAATAATCCATAATCTATTATATTTAACATGACCGATAACATGACACTAACAAAGAAACTTTGCATAAACTTAATAATATAATAAATACCTATATTTGACATATGATACATTGTCACATATATTTAATAACTAAAAATAGATCACAAAATATGAACTAACAAGTATATTATAAAAAAATAAAAAATAAGAATAAATGATTAAATTGGCCATTGAAAAAATATTTTATGATCCTTGAAAATCAACAAAATATAAAGTATTTTCCCTAAAAATATTCTATATATAAATGCAAAATGTTTATATTTTTATTTGTTTCTACTACAATAAAATGTCCTAATTTAAATAAAAAAATAAAATTAAAAGGACAATAGCCTCACGCCTCATAAAAGAAAATGGGCACAATAAACTTTATAGTATAATATAATCATTCTATATTCCACATCTATTTTATTTTTATTCATTTTAATTAAATAATTAGTATACATGGAAGTATAAAGGTAACATAAAACTAAGAGTGCATAAATTAATTATACAATTATAATTAATTTAATTAAAATTAAATATAAATTTATTGTTAAATTATATTTTTACCTTCTCCGCACATCGTGCGGGAATTATACTAGTATCTTATAAAACAATAGTCTTGTTTGTTTTTTGTTAGCAAGTTAATAAGCATGTACTACAACTGGACAGCGCTTATTTTGTCTATAATATTAATATATGTAACCCATCTTTCCAAAGAATATTAAAAAAAATTAAAGTTATTGATAATTTTGGTCCATCACAATTGTCCCATAATATCATGTGTACAATGCAATGAAACTAAAACTATTAATAATTTAAGCTATATGTGTACATTGTATAGTTGGTAGCGACTTTCGAGTTGGATCTTGCTATATAGCAAGAGCGATTAGAGAGAGATACAATGAACTGAATGAATTAGAAGCAAATTAAAAAAACATAGACGAAGCATACACTACAAGAAAATTGTCAATTTGCGATGGACAATTTCCGATGGACAAGAATCCTTTGCATTTACCAACGGCATTTGCAACAGGTAGAAAAAATCTTTCAAAATACCGAGAGACAAAATATTCTTCGCTACTATAAATGAGAAATACTCGTCAGTAAGTTACCGAGAGATTTAAATCCATCGATAATCCGAATGCTAGACCCTCGGTAGTTATATTTATAATAATATATTTGCAATATAATATAAGTATATGTTTAACATTTTATTATTAAAATTACTGACGGGTCTAGTCTTCGAAATTATTGAGGAATATTTATCTGTCAATAATTTCGAAGGCTAGGACCATAGGTAATTAATTTTTATAATAATATATATGTAACGTAGTATTAATATATGCTTAATATTTTATTACTTTAATTATTGACAGACCTAGCCTTCATAATTACCAATGGATTAATATCCGTCGGTAATTTTGAAGGCTAAGTTCGTTGGTAACTAAAATAATAATTTATTAGTAATGTTTATAATATGATATAACGCATATTTCTTACATTTACTTTTATTCTTTTCTTGATGCATTAATATAATATATTAAATAAATTATCATTATTTTTCATTTGCTCATAATTGTCTTTAATATTTTATCTTTTTATTCATTTCCTTTAATATATTTATAGGAATAGAATAAACACAAATAAATTTAGAATATAAAATAGAAGAGTTTTAATAAAATTAAAATATGTTAACTTCCTATCCCAAATATAACTAATTTTAGTCACAATATAAAAAAGTTTAAATAATATAAATTAGTTTTAATCATACGTATAAATTTATGGATTACCTCTTATTCATAAAAAAATATTTTTTAAAATACATTTATAAATTGTGAATGATAAGTATTCTAAGTCCTAACAATTCACTTATTTTTTATCTAATTATATCTACTGATATATAATATGGATAGTATGTACACATATTGATTAACATTACTACTATATATACATTAACATTATAAAATTACGATATATACTATTAAGATATATGTGTCTTTTATAATATGTCATTTTGTATACTTTTAAAGGGTCATTTCTGATTTATAAAAAGGTTCATCATTATTTATAAAATTAGTTATAAATTTAATCTATTAAGTTACTTTTTATTAATTGTGACATGTCAATTTAATCTTTATTATCTTATTGCAAGAAATATTTATTAAAAATAAAAAATGGATAAAGTTATTTATAAAAAAACATATTATGTCTTTTCTAATATGTTCTTTTATATATTTTTAAAGAGTCATATTGTGATTTATATTAAAAATAATTATTATGTTAAAATTTTAGTGCATATTAAAATTTATCAATTTCATATTCTAAATTTATTTATAATATATGAGAAAATAAAACATAATATTATATAAAAATTAATAAAATAATATTAAAAATTGATAATAAATAATATTATTTTAATAACTAATAGATATTTCCTTTGGAATTACTGACAGATTTCAAATCCTTCGATAATTTCAAAGGATATACCCATTGATAATTAAATAATATTTTTTTATAAATATTTATAATATAATACACATCTAGCTTCCATTTATTCATAATATAATATAATATTACTAATTTTTGTAGTCATATAAATTAATACATATAATATTATTAATGTCTAATAATAAGAATTCATATACAAATATTGATAAAAAATAATATTATTTTAATTATCGAAATTACTGACGAATTTCAAATCCTTCGGTAATTCCTTTGCAATTACCTATAGGTAATTAAATAATAATTTATTTATAAATGTTAATAATATAATACATATCTATCTTCCATTTATTTATAATATTATATTAGATTATCAATGTTTTTAGTCATATATATTAATACATATAATATTATTAATGTTTAATATAAAGATTTCATATACAAACATTGATAAAAATAATATTATTTTAATTTTCGATGGGTATTTCCTTGGGAATTACCGACGGATTTCAAATCCATCGGTAATTCCGAAGGATATACCCGTCGGTAATTAAATAACAATTTTTTTTATAAATGTTTATAATATAATGCATATCTATCTTCCATTTATTTTAATATTTATAATATAATATAATATTATTATTTTTTTAGTCATATATATTAAATACATATAATATTATTAATGTTTAATAATAAGATTTCATATATAAACATTGATAAAAAATAATATTATTTTAATTACTAACGAATTTCAAATCCTTCGGTAACTCTGAAGGATATATCTGTCAGTAATTAAATAATATTTTTTTTATAAATGTTTATAATATTATACATATCTATCTTCAATTTATCGACGAATTTATCCTTCGAAATTAACTCCATCGGTAATACAGAAGGATGTACTCGTCGCTAACTTTAATATGTTCCCGCCGAGTGTGCTCTCCCTCTCCCTCCTCTTTCATGTGCCCCCTCTCTCCTTATATCTCTTCTCACTCATTCCCCCCTTTCTCACCCGCTATCTCTCTCCTCATGTCCCTCTCTCTCCCACGGCGGCGGCGACTCCCACAGCTCCGATGACCTCTCATGCTTCGGTGATCCTAGCAGCACTCCCCCTCTTCCTCTCTCTTAACTCCAGCTGCCCTCCTCCACTCCCTCTCCGTCTCTTCGACTCCGGCAGCTAGGTGGCCGGATCCGGCACACATGCTGTCAGATCGATCGCATGACCGTTGGATCCGTCGCACAAATGACCGTATCCGGTGATTACAGCCGGATCTAGCACACAGGCGGCTGGATCAGTCACATGGCTGCCGGATCCGGCCGCATGGCCGCATGCGACCGATCCGACACACAAGTGTCTGGTTCCGCATGCGGCCAATCCAGTGCAGGTGGCCGGATCCAGCCGCATGCGGCCGAGCTGGCGCATAGGCGGCTAGATCGGCCATGCATGGCTCCGGATCGGCCGTGCATGGCTATCGGATCTGATGCAAGCACCCGGATCCGGCCGCTGGCAGCGATCTCACCCTCTCCCGCTCCCTTTCTCTCTTGATTGAATTGTACCGTAAGATCGGGCTGCGTGGCGGCCAATCCGGCCGTAGGTTTGATTTTTATATTTTAAATAAGTTTGCGATGGGTTCCTCCTGTTGGAACCTCTGACGATAGAGCCCTCCATTGGAACCTTTGGCGGGTGCATCCCGTCGGATGTTTTGACGATAGGCTTCCGTCGAAAGCTTCATCGGGTGAGTGCCCTCTTTGTCGAAACTTTCGTCGGACGTCAACCCTCGTAAACTATGACGGAAAGTTTTTGCCGGAGGTTCAGACGGGACTTTCCTATATGTACCTGCAACAGTTGCCCGTCGGAAGGTCCTTCGAAACCTTCGACGAATTTTGTTATTCGTCAAAAATTGCTTACCGATGAGCTATTTTTCGACGATGTTCCCGTCGGAAAGGCTATTTTTCGACGATTTCTCAAGATTTTTTACTGATATTGCCATCGGAAATCGTGAAAATTCTTGTAGCGATATGAACTGCATGAACACGATGTCGGTGGATATTTCACCATCTGGTCCAACAAAAGCACAATGAACTAGCTTCCTGCTCCCAATTGCCTGATTAATTTGATCACTATCACTTCCATAGTAGAGGAATCTTTGGCCTAAGAAGTTGTCACAAGAAGCCATGATGGAGGGCACATGAGCTCGAAGTGCAATTGGCTAATTATATAATGTTGTTATACTAGATTACTATTTTTAGATGTCTTATTAATGATGGGGTTTTAATTATGATTTATGACATTATTTTATAACCGCTTTATAAAAATCTTTCGTTGAAAGATTGATTTTCATTTCATCTATATGAATATTAGTTTTCGATGTGTTTTTATAAATTAATATTTTTATGATTATATGATGACAAATGGACTATATTGCCAAATTTCTATAATTGCTCGACTCATAGGGTAGAGTTTTGGGGTGTCTCGTATTGACTCGAGAAAATGGATAATTTACTTAAGTTATTTATTGCTTGTTAATATAAAAGTAATGTATTATGATCGTACCAGGTCACGTCAAATGTGCATGCACTGATTGTAACTCTCCTAAAATTCGACCCCAATTTAGTGATCGAACCCTAGGCGACGCTAGTTTTGCCTCATTCTTTATAACCTAATTACATATATACATCGCAATGGAAACATAATAATAATAACATAACAAAATGGCAAAAAACTCCATAAGCTAATAAATCTCGACATAACATACTACTCCATGGGCCACATAGGCTCTAACATAAGGACTTATCATACGGTTCATAATACATAAATGTGTTCACATAAAAGTACATGACTCAAGACCAATAGGCCACACATACTAGGCTCGTCTAAAGAGTCCATCATCATAATAAATCATATTCACAGATAACTTGGTCCGTGGTCCGACCAACTAGTGTGCAATCTCGTCATCATAAGGTATCCATCGTCGAGCCTATACCTTGTCCATACCTGCATCGCTGCACGGATCCATGGAGTGCAGGAGATTTCTCCCGTTAGAGTATGTTGAGGCCAATGCATACAATATATGCTATGAGCTATATATGCACACTATATTGTATGCGAATAAGCACCGTGACAAGATAAGAATAATCATATATCATCATTAACCAGATTATGCTAAGGCATATCATGAACTTATCATACTTATAACATCTTCATTCATAACATACATGACAAGAGAACATACTTTAGCATCTTTTTAGATGTTTGCATCATCATCATCCATCAATATGCCAAGTCATATTATGCATCTATCTTGTTTAACAGTTATCATCTTCATTCATAACATCAAATGATAATGACACATTCATTTTGCATCCCTTTAGGTGCATACATCATCTTCATCTTTATATTCCAAGTCATACAATCATAGTCATGTCATATGACCATGTCATCTTTTCGTCTTTTACTTTAATTAGATAACTTCCTATCTTGGTGATTAAGAAGTTCATGTTGACTCGTGGATCGTGGCTAGCTAAGACGGGGTCTCTTTGACTCAAAGAAAAATACGACCACTAGGAGGTAGACCCGTTTCCTCGGAAATGCTATCATTAGGAGGTAGACCCGTTTCTACACTAGTTAGACCGAGATCTCTTTGTCCCAATTGAGACACCACCACTAGGGGGTGGACTCGCCTCAACTTGGAAACGCCACCACTAGAAGGTGGAACTTGTTTCCCCTCTACGATTACAACTACACACCTTCAATCAATCTATCTTTTAATTGCATTTAGCAACACATACAATCATTTAGTATATGTTGCATATTTTAGCCCTAATTAAGGTCATCCATGCATCATATTTTTTTCTAAGTGTTAGCATTCAACATACAAGCACTCTCGGTCGTGCTCGGAAATGTCACGGCCATGCCGGCACTTAGGAACGCCCATGGAGGCATTCGTCCATGACCATTCCAATGGTCATTCCAGGTTTGGCTTGGTCACGGTCGTGTCAGATAATGTCACAGTTGTACCATTCCTCTTTGGATTGGATTTGACACGACAGTGCCACTCCCATGAAACGGTCGTGCCCTTAGTCTGATCGACTGACTTATCGATCAATTTGAACATTGGTTTTTTCCCTTTGGAGTGGTCAAAATCCAGTTGACCGAACCATCGTTCGATTTAAACAGAATGTCATGGGTGTGGCATCACTGCGTGTCATGATCGTGCCTGAAGATGTCACGATCGTTCCCCTATCGTAAGGCAGTTTCATGACCAAGGCAGGGGTGTGCTCTCATGGGGCACGAGTGTTGCCTCATTGAAGGTCATGGTCGTGCCGTATTGGGTCATGACCGTGCCCGACTCTGAGGCCGTCATGCTCAAGGCGATGAGCGTGACTATTCTCAAGGTCACACCCATGCTAGGGGAAACCGGTAGAGTTTTCCTATTTTTGGGCTCGATTTTTCACCCATTAGTACATGCATATCAATTCACATTTCATCTTTGAGGATTAGAAATGATGGTAGTATTAACATACATAATCCATTCTACAATTAATAGTAAATGCCTACTAATTAGGAGACGAGATAATTATAAGGACCTCACATTCCATCACATTTTAAATCCATTAACATAGCGTCTTTCATCAATATTAACATCATTAGAAGCGTCATTGTCCTTCATCAAGGTTTGCATGTAGCATTATTACAAACAACTAATAAACATCATGCATACTACTTCAAATGCCCAAATTCTTTCATGTAGGAATCAAAGTTTATTCTTAAAGCTCAATCCAAATAATAATCAATATATTGAAAGAGATATTATGATTAGATCCCCTCAAATATACTTTAATTAGTAAATCCTATACCTTAGCATCTTCTCATCCTTTCCCTCCTCCTCTAGCTACTCTAGCAATTTGGTCTTCTTGCCTTGGTTCCCTTTCTCTTTGTCCAGCTGCAATCAAGTGGGGAAATGGAGTTCTTGAGGTGCTCTGGGCAGGGAAATGGAGAGAGAAGGTTTTGTGGTGGGATTACTGTAGCAAAGAGGGAGGGTTTCACTGTTGTCGACATGGTAGGTGAGAAAGAGTGCTTTTAGGCTATGTTTGGATAGGGAATTTTTTTGTTTCCGTTGGTTTCCGAGAACTAGTCGATTTGATAGAAAAGTTTAGATTGGGTGTTTGGATGAAAAATATAATGATGAGAATTTGAAAAGTTGATTGGATAGATAAGTTTTAGTAAGTGTTTGGATGAAAAATAAGAACTAAGAATATAACGTATTATTTTATGAAATATAAAAGTATAGTAAATTAAAATATTATATTTTTATTTAGTTAAAATAATAATTTACAAAAATATTTATATTAATATTGTAATTTATAATTTACAAAAAATAATTATATTTATATTATAATTTATAATTTATGAAAAACAATAATATTATAATTTATTATTTCATATATTATTAATATTATAATTTATGAAAAATATTATATTAAGTAAAAAAATTTATTTTATAAGCACAATGATAATATATTAAAAATAAAATGTTATAATTGATTATTATTTAAGTTAATATAAAAATAGTTTACTTAATAATATTAATATTAAATATTAATTAGAAATATTTTGATAATAAACTAGAAAAAAGAATCTAAAAGAAAAAAGCAAAAGAAAAAGAGATGCCAACAAAGAGCAAAAAAAAAAAAAATGTTCTCGTCGGAAGCGAGAACTTTTCAAAACTTGAATAGTTCTCGCTTTCAGCGAGAACTTTTCGTTCTCCGAAATGGAGAACATGAGAATTTTCTATGTTCTCGTCACATTGATCGTTTGACAAAATATCTCAGAACGTGGACAAGTTCTCATCCAAGTCCGAAGAGCCAAATACAACTTTAGGGTGTCCTATTAGGTAGTGGGCTCTAGGCTTTGGGCTTTGGGCTTTGGGCGGCAGTGGGCTGTTTTTTTTTTCCAGAATATTACACAGATGAATTTGATGGGTTAATTACGTCAGTTGGATTGGTTCGACGGTACGTCCAAAACTTCGCAGGAGTCGTAACGAAAACCAACGCCTGGAATAATTCTTTGATCATATGGCGCTATACATATCCGATGTCCTCGAGCTACCAGCACTGTTTCTCTCTTCGCCGACTGACTATACTAATCAAAGAAAAGAAGAGGTAATAAATGAAACATTCGATTTATATTCGATGCATTAAGCGATGACGACTGACGAGTGGATTAACCCATATATATATATATCACGATATCATGTAACTAGATTGATGAGTGCGTTAAGCGATTGACTGACGAGTGCATTAAGCGATTGGAGTGGATTAACCCTTGAGGGATTTCTCACGGCTTGAGCCGTGGGAGATTTCGACGAGTAAACGACCCGTCGGAAGTTTCCACTGTTTGAATCGTGAAAAATTAAATATATATTTATTATTAAGTATTTATAAATAATTATTTGAATTGCGACGACCGTAGCCGTGGCAATTTTTTATGACTACAAAATCGTCGGAAGTTCCGACAATCGAAGCCGTTGTAAAAGTTTGTATTGAATCTATAATATAAAATATTATATTCTGTTTTTCACGGCTTGAGCTGTGGAAACTTGCGACGGTTCTTGAGCTATCGAAAATTGTGAGTGTTCAAGCCATAAGAAATATTTGTGTCTCTATTTTCAAAGGATGATAATGACCGTCAAAAAATTTATCGAAGATTATGAGGGGTCAGGGACCTTCGAAAACTTTCGTCAAAATTTTTTTTATTGTAATTATTGTAAGGATCAAGAATCTTACCTCATATTTTTCTTTATTTTTATTGTAATCTTTTTTTCTCTCAGTTCTTCATTAAAAATGAGTCCTACGAAGTTTATTTTACAGAATTCGTCACATTTTGGATCTTCATGTATCAATTCATGGCGTTTACAGCATAATAAATCAACGGACAGCAAGGTCACCAGCAGTATTGCATATGCATGCATGCAAGATGCCAACTCGACAATTGCTACGTCCTTGTGATGCAAATGGTGCATTTTTAGCCGCAACGCATGCGCCACTTCGTCTCCGCGAAAACCGCGCACTACCCAGAATTAGGCGCGTACGTAGAAGAGAAGACAAATTCCATACAGAACGAGGTACAAAACCCGAACGCCAAAGCGATCCTTCGCCAACCACGCACCAAAAGCGCTAACAAGGGATCACGAATCCGGGCGTACGCTTCTCCATACCGTCCACAGCTGCGACGTGCGACCTCTCATGGCTGAGGGCGCCGCGGGGGCCATGCCCGACCACTCCCGTCAAAGCGCCGCCTCCTCCGAGGTCGACGAGCCCATGCTCCCCCCTGCGGCCCTTCGGCATGTTCCGCCACAGCTCTCCCTCGTGCCCCCCTCCGGCCGCCACCGCCGTAGACCCCCGCGCTTCCTCCGCGTGTTCCGCGCCATATGCCGCACCCTTCCCATCTTCTCTGCCCCCAAGTGCAAGCTTCTCCCCAACCTACCCTCCTCCTCCTCATCCGCCGCCACCGTCGTCCCCACCGGCGTTTGCGCCCCCTCCGCGTCCACCTTCCTTTCCGGAGATTCTCACCGCCACCGCCACCACCACCACCAGGTTGTCACCGGCACTTTATTCGGCTACCGAAAGGGCCGGGTCTCCTTCTGCCTCCAGGAGAATCCCCGCTGCCTTCCGACCCTTATCGTCGAGCTCGCCATGCAGACCCACGCGCTCCTACGCGAGATGAGCGCCGGCACCGTGCGCCTTGCGCTGGAGTGCGAGAAGAAGCCTCCGTTGTCCGCCAGCGGCGGTGGCGGCGCGAAGGAGAAACACGCGTCGTTGGCCTCGGCGTCCAAGCTCATGGACGAACCTCTGTGGTCGATGTTCTGCAACGGGAAGAAGGGCGGTTACGGCGTGCGGCGGGAGGCGACCGAGGACGACCTTGCAGTGATGGAGACGCTCCGGCCGGTCTCGATGGGCGCCGGCGTTCTGCCAGGGAAGTCGGAGGTGGAGGGTCCAGACGGCGAGATGTCGTACGTCCGGGCCGGCTTCGAGCACGTCATCGGGTCGAGGGATTCGGAGACGCTGTACATGATGAACCCAAGCGACTCCGGCATCGGACCGGATCTCACCATATTCTTTGTGAGGATATGAAGGTCGCATGGAGGAGGAGGAGGACATGCGCAAGAACTTTAATCCATGCAAATATTGCAATATAGGAGATAATTTATTAAGTTTGTGGGAAACTTTAAAGAAAATGCAGGAAAAAATGGTAAGGAAGGAGGATAGAGTTTCTTTTATGACACATATTTTTTTTGTTAGTTGTATATTTTACTTAGATAATTATTATGTTTGTTCTTTTCTCCTGTATTTTCCAATTGCCTTTTCCACTTCTTAATGCCGCCGAAAAAGTATGTCATATTTTAACGCTAAAATCGAAAAAATGTTAAATGCTAGCTTAATCCACGCAAATGTTGGGATCTTACTCTCGAATTGAAAAAATGTGTTTTGAGTTCTCGTTTGATCGCGGCGATGATGCAAAATTCTAGGAGATGGACGATGGAAAATGAGTGAAGATATAGATTTGTAGTTGCACATATCATACAATGAGTTGCTAATAAAAAAGATTCATGATAAACATGACGATGTATGAAAATATTAAAATATGTGATCCTCTCGTTAAGATCATATTTCAGTCTACTATCATGTGGGTTTATTTTAAGTCTCGTTTCCTATGCTTTATTTTTCTTACATAGGATGCGAAAGAAAAATAACATTTAATTATTCTTAAAAGAGTGCGAAAGTGATTTATCTCTCTATTTTTCTTTTCCTACGGACCCTTCAAAGGTTAACTAAATTTTTAAATAACTAGTACATTAATAATGATAAAAAGTCTTAATAATTTGGTTTCATGTGCACTCACAACGAACTTCATCATTGCACACACCATCATCGTTACTTCTTACTTCAACTATCTATGGAGTTCAAACACATAAAAATAAAATTTAAATTAGCAATGGCACTCAATACACAAGATAGTACAGGTGCATGTGATTACTTAATATAGACAAATGAACTTTACCACTTTCATAACAAGGCAATAAAATCAATGAAAAAAACTTCTTTTACTTGACTTTGTTCTCTTTCTTTCATACTTACCTTTTGCTTTTGCACTTTGTTCCTTGTATTTGTACTTGTACATGTACTTATTCTTATACTTGTCATATTCTTATTCATGTTCTGGTTCTTTCTTGTATTTGTTCTTTCTTGTCTTCGTGCGTTGCACTTTTTTTTCACTTTATATACACATGCCTAAAGACTTATATGTGTCATGTCCTATCCGAGCTCAACTTTTATTAATGGTAGACGCACTTTCAAGTAGTTCTTAAGGTCACATTTATTTATACCTCATACTTATAAACTTGTATACTTGTAAACATGTAAGGATTATACGCTAATCCTGAAGCACAAAGATTCAATACTTGTAAATTTGTAATATTGGACAATCAATACATTTCTTTATTTGTTTTACAGCTTTAATCTTATTATCTAATTATCTATCTTTCGAAGCTTCAATTCAACATGCTCATAATAAGGGTAAAAAGGTCACTTAACATCAAGTTAGATCATGGAATAACAATTTCCAAAAAATCATATGAACTCGGGCCGAGTAAGATAAAACCTTGGCTTGGTTGCCTCGAAACTCAGGCCATGGTGAAATATGATTGGTTCGAGTCGCTCTTATCTCTTTTTCCTACTTTTTCTAATATAGAAACATGTGCCAAATTTCTTGAAAATTGGGTTAGGCCGTCGTGGCCGAACATCGAAAGAAATGCCTAAACAATCTTTTTCTTATTCTACAAAAAAATATTGAGGTTGGGTCTACAAACAACATGGGTTGGGTCAAGTCAAACCTGAGACATACTACTCTAATTTTGATGTGGAACCCGGTCGAGTTACATGAAATTCGGATCATTTAGTCTTTTCATAAATAAGAAAAATGGAAAACTTAATAGAAACAAATGGATAGACTAAAATAGAAATCATGGTACAATTTAGGGATGTACGATAATATCATATATTAGGCTTAGACGCAAAAAAAATCATCATACTGCAAGGAAGGTTTAAGTAATTAAACCAAGAAACTATTTTCACCACAATGTCATCGATGTTACAAAAGTTTTATGGATGTCATTCTTGACATTGGATGATGACATACTCGGTTCAATAGCTCGTGGTGTCCGGTCTGCAAGACTAACATCAACTGCTCAGTAATGAGTCCCTGATGACATGGATTTCTTATCCATTTTTGCTAGGGTGGAAGCATGATTTTCTTACTGCAATTGAATAATATAAAATTCACATTTTTAACCTTCTACTTACTATATAAAGTTTTCACGTCATTTTAGTTCTTTTGGTAAAACCATAGATAAAATCTTCTAAGTTTATAAACTTTTGTCTTTGTACCTCATGCCGACATGGAGGTATCCCACAACGCTACTTTTGAAGGAGCTTGACATACGAGTACCTAGCTCCACTGAGAAGGAGAAGCAGAGCTGGCAAAAGAAGACAAAAATGGGTTGCCATTTGACGTGCATAGGGAATCAAGACTGATTTTGCATAAAGGGATAAAGACATTAGGATAGGTGACACACGTCCACCTTAATCGATGAAGGAAAGAGAGAGGAATCAAATGAATCAAAGATAAAAGGTGGTGTACTAGGGACAGGCGTTGCACAAAAAATAGATGATATACAAGGGACATGTGATCGGATGGTGGGTAGAAGTGATGCAAGAACATAAAAAGGAAAAGATTGTTTCTTGGCCAGCAACCAAAGAGAGGGCCATTGTGAGGCAACATGGGGGAACCTGCCTGAGGGCTTAATTGAAGGCCAACCAGGAAGGAGAGCAAGCCATCTTTGAGAGGAAGAGAGAACTAGCCAAGCTGAAAAGGGGGACTGGAACTCTACTACATTCTTGCTGCTTTTCTGCTATCTTTAGTCTATGTTTTACTATTACTTTTTCCCTTGTTTATTTGTTGAATGATTCATGTTTGTTTGATGATATTTTGTATTGTGATCTCCATAGTTATGTATAAATAATCGGCCATTGAGGCTCGGGGGATGTTTTTTTATGGGATTTGAACTCTTTTGGTTATGTTGTTTACGGATTGGATGCTTATATATGATCTGTATTTATTATGTTGCCTTGTCAAATCCTTTTGTGCTTAATAGTTGATTACTCCTCCAAACAACAGATCCTCGAGAAAGAGCATATGTTGTCCCAAGTGATTCAACAAGGAGCCAAGAGGTTAGCTGGTCACATTGAAGGAACTAAACACCAGCTCATGAGGTCAAACTGAGCCAAACCGAGAGGTAAAGCTCATGAGGATGATCTGATTTGTATCCTGAAATGCTTGAATTTGTAGTCTCGAAGCGAGAGTGAAGAGGCCAGAGTGATCCTAAATGCGAGAGCAATGGGGTCTATTTTCATGATTCGTTGACTTATTAGGGCTTAAGCCGAGAGGGGAGAGCTCAGGGAGTAGTCTTATATGTGTTTGAATCTGTAATCTTGAAGCGAGAGTGGAGAGGCTAAAGTGATCCTCAATGCGGGAGTACTAAGATTCATTTTCGAATTTTGTTGATTTGTTTTGCATGCAACTGAACTGAATCTCTAAAGCATAGTTAATTGATGTTCGTCCCTGAGGAGAACCCCTAGCTTTGATAGTTAATATCATATGTGACTTAATCTTGGCTTTCTAGCTTTCTTTTTATCATTTAACCAAAAACCTAAAAAGACACACAAAATGAAAATCACAAAATTGTTACATTCGTGCAACATTGATTTCACCAATCTTAGTTTACTTCTCTTATTATCTAAATCAGATTCTCTTCTCTCATTACTACAAAAGTTTAATAAATACAACTTCTCTCTATGTGGTTCGATCCCATATTGTACCACGATGAAGGTTGTGCGCTTGTGACCTGAGACATATATGTTGGGATTTATAACTTTTAAAACTTGTCTGCAAAACTAGCTCGAGTGGGGGCATTATATGCCTGAGTACCTGACTTGCATAAAATATTGTGACGTGAAGAGCACAAAATGACAGAAAATAGCGCATTTTGTGTAAAAAAGATCACATATAAGGAGCAATTACCTCCAAACATATGATTACTCCTACACGGATGTTTACCCTTACTTCACAAGAAATATCGAATTAAGCTTTAAAATTTAAAAATTCTCAATACAATCACAAAGAGAATCGTGAGTATACGACAATCATTATAGTGCTTAATGATTGATCCACGGAGACAAAGTTTGAAAAGTTCACACTTGATTGAAACCGTTTAGAAGAAAAAGTTTAAGTTTATAGGTGTTGTTTAAACTAAAAAAGTGAAATGCTACAAAACATAAGTCACAACAAATAAAACTACTCTAATTTTTATGGATTTTTAATGCAAAAGTAGACAAATATCAGTGTAGATTAACACTAGAATTGGAGAGATGTTTTCACTCGGGATTGGTGTTCTCTGTGTTTTAAATTATGGTTAAAATTTTAGACTGCCCTCAGCATGCACATAAATATGTATTTGTTATAGGCATCACTTGGCTCATCAATGACAATCTCATCTACACCAATGGCTCAATTTGCGCATGCTGGGGATCATTTATTTAGCTCAAGTGTCAATCTCGTGTGCAATAAATTACTAGATGAATCAAATTCTCAGGAATTGAGCTGGTTTCTCATAACCTCGATTTGTTGGGTTCTCTTGGAGATAACTAAAGATCCAAAATGACCACTTAGCCTGAGTTGAATTCCTATTTGTGAAGATAGCCCTCTCGAGTGAGAACCTCTATAGTCGAGAATTGCATAAAATAGAATAAGTTCAGTCAATTAAGACTATCTAGACATGAAGATCGTTACTCTAGATGACCTCTTTAAGGATGACTATGCGACTGTATGCCCTCTCAGATCCTCCACAGGTGTAGAGAATAGAAGTTCTCTCTCAGGTAGGAGGCCACAAAACCAATAAGAACTGAGCCAAAATAGAAAGAGGATGGTGATGCGAATTAAGGAGAGAAACAAGTTCAACTCCAAAACACGTAGTCCTTGATTTCTTTTTCGTGATTGAAGCATTGTCCCACCTCTCAGCATACATACATCACTTCAATGGAAAGCATCCTTATTGGATGGAGAATCAAGGAACATGCATTGCCTAAACTAAAGAAACAATCAATAACCAAATACCGAATCACTAAAACAGAGCTTGTTCGAGCTGCAAGAAGATACTCTATTCGACCTCTATACCTCTTGGCATTGGGCTGAACATAAGGTAGAACTTTCTCTCGAGTTGCATTGGAAATAAGCTCCAAGCTCAATTAATAATAGAATCATTTAAGTAAGAAGAAACTGAAAACGATTCATTAGAACAGTAAGAAAATTGAACAGTCTAACAATAAGGAAAGATCATGAAATAAATAAAGAATAAAAACATTCAAAGCAATTACATCCCCTGGCCACTAGCTAGCTGGTTTAATTACACATTAGGAAATTTGGAAAAGAGGAAAAGAAGAAAGGGAAAAAGAAGAGAAAGGGAGAGGGAGAGGGGACTGCAGCCTCCGGCCTCCTCCAAATTCAGCCCAATTCAGAACTTCCTACCATCGGCAGCCTCCATGTCCTTTTATAGACTTGTAATCGAGTGTCACCTATCTAGCTTTTGTTCACCAACTCTTTTGTTTTTTTGCTAGCTTTCGAGCCTAAAAAATATTGTGTTCCCTCTCCCTCTTAGCTACCATCTGTCTATTGTTCCAGCTAAAGAAATATGCTCTAGCTAAAGAAATATGCTGTTGTGGTCCTTCCTGACTTCCTCTCTTTAGCTTGCCACTTTTCCAACTTTTTCAACAACTATTTCATCCACGTTTGCTCATAAAGGTGTCGAGGAAGCTTCCTTCTTGTATAAGAGAATATGTAGGCAACGTGGAAAGGCATATTTCTTTTACTATTTGTTGCTTTGGAACTTGGAATTGGGTACGAGACAAGATACCTTATACAACTTGTCTGCTCCTTGTATTGACTCATCCCATCCATTTTCGGCAACTTCATTCTCGCACTGGCCCACCTCAGATTTTCTGTATATCTCCTTGATTTTGACGAAATCTTCTTTATATAGACTGCGTTTGGATGGGAACATTTCACGATATTCTCGAGAAATGTTCCCAAACGTTATACGTGACGGGAACATTCGTCACGTGACTTCCGCGGGAACAATTGGCATAATGTTCCCGCGGAAAGTTCTTGCCTTCGGCAAAAGGCAAGAACATTTGTTTTTTTTTTCAACGCCGCAGTCTTTGAATTTTTTTTTAATTTCATCTATTTTTTAAATATTTTATAATGTATGTGTATATAAGTTATAATATATTAATACATTATTAGGGATATTATAAAATAATTTATTAAATGTTATTAATTAGAAACTATAAAATAATTAGTTCTAATGATTAATAAATATTTTATTAATTAAACTATTCAATTATTTTTTAAAAAATATATATTATATTTGGATCTTAAAATGTACGTAAATTGTAATATTAATAATATTTAATCAAAATAAATAAAAATAATATTAATAATATAATGATTTATGTAAATTATAATATTAATAATATATTCTTATTTACTATAATTTTATACCTCATAAAATAATAAATTATATTCTTAGTTCTTATTTTTTATCCAAACACCCACTATAACTTATCCATCACATCAACTTTTTAAATCCCCATCATTATACTTTTTCATCCAAACACCAATCCAAACTTTTCTATCACATAAATTAGTTCTCGAAAACAAAAGTTCTCTCGTGCCAAACGCAGCCATAAAGTATTGAGGTAGAAAACATCATTAAAAAAGAAATGAAAAAGATAGAAAGAAGTGGTTCAACTTTAAGAAATGAAAAAACAAGAAAAAAAAGTGGAAAAAAAACTTGGTTCAACCTAAAATTTGAAAAAAATTTGTAAACCATGAAAAGGAAAGAAAAATATGAAAAAAGATAAAATGAAAGTAATATATTTAAATCAACATCAAAATGAGAAGAGAGAGGGAGGAAGAAATGGAAAAAGGGAAGTTAAATCAATGAAGAGATAAAAATTGAAAAATAAAAGAAAATAATATGTAAGAGTGATTCTAAGTGACAATAAATTAATATATTATTAGTAACTTTAAATGATAAATAAATTTTAATAGAGTGAATTAATGACGGAAGATGAAGAAATGGAAAACGGGAAGCAAAATTAATGAGAAGAGAGACAGGAATAAATGAAAAAAATAAAAATAAAACATAAGAACAATTTATGATAAAAATAAATTAAAATATTATTAATAGAATTAAATGATAAATAAAAAATTAATAAAATTATTAAATATTAAGTGATAATAATTTAAAAGTTTTTTCTTATTAACAATAATATTTTAAAATAGAATAATCAATACATATGTTGATATTTCAATATTGGTATGTACTAATATTTTTATACATAATATAATATTTATTATATATACTTAAAATTATTATGAGTATTATATTTTAACAAAATCATATCCAATCCGATCAAACCTGATTGGGTCGATCCAATTGAAACTTCGGCTAATCGTTGATCGAATTATGAAAATATTGTTTATGAATTGGTTTTATCAAGTCACATGACTGCCCTTCGCTCCCCGGACCATCATAAGCATGTAAGCATCCAAAAGATAGAATTCTTGCTCAACTGTCGCGAGCACCAAAATTAGCTTTTCTTAATCAAATAATTTTGTAGCTGTCTATGCATCATATCCATACTCACATCTTGGCAAGTTCTATCAATAATGTCTTCGATGATCTTCTTGATGATCATGTTCTTTGTGGAGTTCTATCATTATATTTGCATATATTTGTTAGCATTGAGTCGTCCATTACTAACTTAGCTAGGGTAGTCTTTTCGATCCCATAGGGGCCGGTGATAGCATAGAGAGAACATGAGTTTGTCTTTCCTTTTTCTTCATCCATCCCAAGAACTTGGAACTTGTAACTCCTCCATATGTTGCCTCACCAATCCATTTAGTATCACACCAACTGCCTCACATTTGTGGAGTATTAATGGCAGAAAACACTAAGGTCACTTTCTCTTGCGCTAAGAGGAAAAATAGGCCTCCTTGCATTAATCGTCAAACTTATCCTCATAATCTTATACTTCTCTTGATATGCTCTTTTAGGGTGGCCAACCAAACAATTGAGAACTCTTGTTTAAGAGGAAGATGAGGCATCCTTGTGGTAAGAGTCGAACTCATCCATAAGATCTTATGCTTCTCTTGATATACTCTGTAGGTTGGTGAGACAAAGAATTGACAAAAAGATCTGATTCAGCATTGATAATTCCCATGGCGTGGAGACCATTGAATTGATTCTGCTTGCTATCTTGGCCAGCTGCTTCAACATTGGAAGATCCACATGGGAGAAGAAAATGTCAAGGACTTAATGGAGAATTAGAAGATAATGATGATGAAGAAATACATAATATTTTCTTTCGAAGAAGACCGTGACTTTCATCAAGAACTATATATAAGTTTCTGTATTGTATCTTGTTTTTAATTTTTTTATGGTTAAAGTTTCCTTTTTTGCAAAAAATAATGCTTGGAATATTATGTATTGTATCTTTTTTATATTAATTTATTGTTGTCAACTTTTGTTTTTATTATATTATGATCAAAGATTTTTTTTGCAAAATTGGTATTGCATCTTTATTTAATAATTCATTAGAGTCATTTTTTATTCTTTGATAGTTAAAGATGTTAAAGTTGGTGAATACTTCATGACCCCTTGTTTCTCACATCGGATTTGCCCATGTGAGCTTAGGGGAATCTGAGTATTACCCAATTAGCAGTGCTGCTGGCGTACGAACGAAAGGGAGGGTTCGGGGGGCCTCGCCCCCCGACGGCGGTCCCGCTCGCCGGTGAGCTTAGGGGAATCTGAGTATTACCCAATTAGCAGTGCTGCTGGCGTACGAACGAAAGGGAGGGTTCGGGGGGCCTCGCCCCCCGACGGCGGTCCCGCTCGCCGGTGAGCGGGCGGGGGTTCGGGGGCAGCGCTTATTTAGTCGGATTTTGGGCTTTTATTTAGCCGGCCCGTGTGGTTCGGATTATGTTTTTTCTCTGTTTGTTTGGATTTTAAAACCGGTTTAGAGAGACTATTAATAGCCTAATTGCTGGTGTAATCTGTGTGGCGGCTGTAAACCTAAACGATATAGTGGAACCTCTTTGCAGGACGTAACCCTCATCTCAAGGGTGAACTTGGGTAAATTCGTGTGTCTCCTCTATTTTTCTGCAATCTCTCTGCGATCTTCTCTCCTTGTTCTCGAATTTTCCCATCAAAAGATTCCTTTTTTACAAATAAAAGCTTTGAATATCCTATATTGCAATTTTATAGTTTTTTTTTAATTTTTCTATTTAAATATTCCTTTTTTGCAAAAGAAATCTTGAAATATGATATTAAAATTATTCTTTTATATTATCGTGAATAGTACTTATGAATGATAAAAATAATATTGTATTTTCTACTAATAAAAACCTTTCTTGATTGATATTTTAAATAGAAAACTATTTGACTTAAAGAAAGTCAATCATCCATCTAATATAATAAGGCTACTTAACTCCTTTAGAAATAAAAGGTAGGACATTGTAAAGCATGATTTTTCTTAATTTTATTATCCACTTATTTTTCTTCATTAATTGTTGCACCACAAGATATCATGTTCATTCACATAAATGCAGCTTTTGATGGCAAGGAGAGTTCAATAGCGGTGACTTTATTATTTGGCTTCTTTCCTAAATTATTTATTTTGGGTACATTCCCATAACATATTTATTATGGTTTTTTTTCTTAATCTATTAATAAGAAATCTGAATTTCGATACTCGTAATTTGGATATCATAAGCACAACATGAAAGATTATATTATGTTGATTGATCGCCTTCAAGTTGAATGACATGTATCTTATGATCAATATCCCATGGGCGACGCTCAACATGTCGATGACGAAGTCCTCTCTGCACAAATGATTCGTCAAGGAGCACCTCCTGTTGTCATGGAAAAACCTAAGCAAGCATGGACTCCCGTAGGAGGTCGGAACTGCACGCATCATGGTGGAACTCTAGTGCCTGCACATGAGCAATGCCTAGATGAGGTCGCCAATGTGCAGAAGAGCTGTGATTACCTCCAAGATATCTTGCAATATTCCAAACCAATATGGTCCATCTTCTTCACCTTATAGTTCATTGGCCGTTTTGTTATGTAGCAAGAAGACCTGCAACTGGATAGAGTGCTACGTTCATCCAAACCATACAATATTTTTATTTATACATACGTAAGAGAATTTATTAACATTGAACATCTAATTTGTTTGAAAGTTGCTTGTCTTGTGAATAGATTTCAAAACTAACATGTTTTAAGCTTCCCCCATTGACTTTCATCAAGAACTATATATAAGTTCCTATATTGCATCTTTTTTTACTAATTTATTTGAGTCATTTTTTTTTATTTTTTGATGGTTAAAGACTTTTTTCCAAAAAAATTATTGGAATGTCATGTTTTTCATCTTTTTTATAATAGCTTATTAGACTCAGTTTTTTTTATTTGTTATGGTCAAAGGTTTTTTCTCAAATTGTATTGTATCTATTCTTTTACTAATTTATTAGAGTTATTTTTTAATAGTTAAACATTCTTTTTTTTTACAAAAAAATCTTCGAATATCATATATTGCATCTTTTTATAGTTTTTTATGGTGGTATATTGATCTTTTAAAAAATTAATTTCAACAAAATAAAATATCAAATTTTAAACTTTTAAATTTTCAATTAAATTTAAAATGAATGTAATTTCCAAAAATGGTTGAGTATATTTATATATAATAAAATATTAATATAACACTAAGAAAAAACTCAAAAAAGTTTCGAATTAATCAAAATGTAATTATAAAAGGTTTTTGAGATGATGTCGAAATTAATTTTTGAAAAACTAATGAACGTTAATCTTTGAAATTTGTATAGAAGAAAAAAAATCTAAAATTTGGCTAATGAAATGAAATTAAAATGTAACTAATATTGCATACAAACAACTAAATTGTATGCAGTGGTGGTGCCAGAAACAAAAGTAAGCGAGTTTACTAAAAAATAGTCGATAAAAGATATAAAAGTACTAAATTATTTTTCATAAATAGTAAAACAATCTCACTATTTTTTAATATTATTAGTGAAAAATATTATAAAAAAAATTAGCGGATTCATTGATAAAATATAAAATAATATAAGAAAATTATAAAACTATTAAATTATTTTTCATAAAAATTAAAAATCTATTAGTTTTTTAATATTATTTATAAAAATATTATAAACAAAGGTTAGTTGATTCATTGAAAAATATAGACGATATACAAATACTAAATTATTTTTTGTAAAAGTAAAAATCTCTTGCTCATTTTTAATATTATTTATAAAAATATTATTCATCCATATTAAGAATATATCTTTCTATTTGAAAGCTCACTCCTATTTGATTAGATGTTAAGTAAAAAGGTAAATAACTATAATGCATGTGTATAAAATAATAAAATTGAATCAGCTAATTACTTTTTTTTAGATTCTCATATTTACATGAAAATAATGATAATATAAATTTTAGAATAAGTATTCAGTAATAATTACTCTGTAGTTCAAACCCCGGGCATCTACATATTCATGTCACCACACAATCAGAAATTTAATGCAATACCTATGTGTAAACATACTACATATAAAATATTTCAGTGGCTCCACCTAGCTCCTCCCTTGATTGTATGTATATGTACGAAAGGAGAAATAATGAACTTAAAAAATGCATACAAACAATTAAGTCTTATACATCTTCATTTAATAAAGTGGTTACATAGGGCCCCAAATTTTTTTATAAATTATTAAAAATGATGAAAGATTATTAAATTATGTATAATTTGGGTTGAACAGCTTAGGAAAATCAAGGATTATGATTTAACATATATTTGAGCAATATATATAAGAAAAAATATCCTCATAATCAATATGCAAATTGCTTAAATCTATAGCTAAAATAAGTGTCCTGACTATTTAAGTGCACCATAGGGTTTTAATGAGTTAAATCATGTATCCTAAAATAAGATCTAATATAACCAATAATAAGGAAGATGTATGAGTATATTCAAAGTGTCATTGTAAGCAGATATAAATTTATCATCCATATTCACAAATTTGTATTGATAAAAATGATGAGTTAAAAAAAAACAAAACAAAAAACAAAAAACAAAAGTTTTTGATTCTTATGTGAGCTCTCCGATCGCAATTAAATTCTACTATGTGTGGTTATAAATCTCTGTCCTTCCTATGGTACTCATGTGACATATTCGGAGCTTTAGGAAAAAGAGCGTACGATGTGATGCCTTAAAGATGATTTCTTGGTGATCGATGTTGAGGATTTTCCATTCTTGATTCTTATTAGTTATATTAGAACAAATAAGAATAAAAAATACATATTTTCATACATATATATGTATTTTTCTTATTAGTTAAATTAGAACAAATTTATACATAGGTAGAAATTAAAGAAAGAATGCTAATTTGACGAATAGCGACGTGAGTTTGCATCATAGTTGTGATGCTAATTAGATGATGACAAGGTCGAAAGAGCGTCTAATGGGTCTATTGGGGCGCTAATTTTGTTCAAACATTTATTAAAATCAATATTGCTAAATGTATACTAATTATTAATTATAAATTGATTTAATACTAATTATAATTGTATTAGTAGATATATGTATAAGTAATTAAACACATATAGGTATAAATAGTATAACATATTTCATCTAATTTGAATATCTACATCTATATACATATTTCAATATATATAATTTGTATATTAAACATATATCATATATTAATTGTCTATAAATCGTATTTTTATCTCCATGATTATGAGCATTGAATTAAGAGAGATAATTTTCTCAGGTGTGTAATTAAAAACTTTAAACATTAAAGATTTGTCCGATTGGCATCACACTAGCGTTGCTATATAGCTACTATATTGTCCTCGCTGCTAATGAGTCTCTATAGTGTCGTATTAGCATCGCGAATGTGACGCTATTTAATTACAATTTTACCGCCATTCTAGCATCGAATCAGCATCTCTTTGTCATGTGTCACTAAAAAAATTTACCTTACATCCCTAACTTTGGTTGTAACATTTCACTATTTTACCTAAAATATAGCTCTCAGATTAATTTATCTCCATGTTGCTATGTAAAAACTTAGGAATGGCATGTCACCATGCCCAAAAGAGAGAAAAGCGATAGTATTGTATGTGAATATATGTATAAGCGGGGCCTAGTTGCCATTTTACTTTTCTCTGTGCTTTTCACTTGTGCTGAAAACTATATTGATATTGGGGTAATATGGAAACTATATCAATGCATGATGATTGGCTTATTTATACGGGATGTAGAACTTTATCTTTATATCATGAAATTTTCATTAGTTTTGAGATTTGTCGCTTGGATAAATAGGCCATCCCGATCATTCTTTTTTCTTGTAAGACATGTGTTGATAATGTCTTGAATTTGAAGTCAATTGTAATTCTATATGTATCTCTTATGTAGTTAGACACTAGCAATGGGGACAGCAAGCCTGAGGGGGTTTAGGGGATCCTCATGGATCTCCTGTTGGGACGGGGGCAGAGCTCTTGAAACCTAGACGATTTTAAGTTTTTTTGTTTCTTATTTTGTATTAGAGTTCTCTATATAAACTCCATAATGATTAAATTATTTCGCATCCATATAATCATTATTATTCGAGCCGTCATCGTTCGAGGATGTAATCCGATTTAGGTTGTACTAATATCGTGTTTGTACGATCTCTCTTTTCCTAATAGCATGATTGTTGGAGTAATAAATATATTTGAGTCAGGACAAATACACGTGTGGAACTCCCCTGGGGATAGCATTTGGAATAGCATGATGCTGGAAAGATGTTTAAAGTATAGGATCACGGAAACTTGAATTGCTTGATAATTTTGATTATCTTTTAGGTTCAATAGGCAAATAAAATGACTTGTAGTGAGCTTCTCTCTCTTACATAAGAAATTAGCAAATTTAACTGCTATGTAATTTTACCTGAACTCAAATTCATTGCACTTGGAAAGTCCCTTGTCGCAAACAAGTACTGAGTCATGTCTGCCAAGTCCTACGGGAGATGTTGGATACTTACCTTAGTCTGAATCTTAGCTACTGTGGTGAATGCTGCTAGCCAAGAAGTTATTGTTGATTGGATAAAAGTGGGAAGCTACTAGGAGTTGAAACTTGGTCACTTTCTATATTTTTCTGCTCCACATTTTCACGTTTAGCTTTTTTGCCCAACTTGTAATAGTTTTTTTCCCATATTTTAACATATATGGATGACTGAACTATGCCTAGTCCTTTTATCCCTCAAAAAAATTTTAAAAGACACTTGGTTGTTCTTCTGCTGCCTATGCAACTAGACAAAATTATGCCCATTTGATTGGCTCTAAATCTCTGCATACCATGGTGCTGAAGATTACACAATGCCCATATATGTCATGGTTACCATTCCTTTTCTTCATTGCATAGCATTCTGAATGATTTTATCTTTTTTATGTGCCAGTACATCATGATGATCCATGGCAAGGAATTACTTGTTCTTATGGAATTTCTTTCCAGTAGTTTTTCATTACAATATCAAGATTGCTATAGGATCATCTCTGAGCTGACCAATGAATGTAAACATTTATTGTTCCACAACTCTTGATCCTTTATTGCATAAACTTTGAGCCTAATCTGAAGTTCATGGTCATCGTGTATTAGTTAAAAGAGGCATCGATTTCTTCTGGTATATGCTTCTTTCATGGTCAAACTTTGAGCTAACCAATGACTGAACTTCGATTTCTTCAGCACGTCCAACATGAAAATTTGTCCTTAAATGCCCTTTAAAGCAGCAGAAATAACTAGAGTTCAGATATATGCTTGACAAAATAAATAATATGCACATCATTTACTCTTTTTTTTCCTTTCCCTTGTTTTCTTTCGAATATATTATTTCTCTTTTTTTTTCTCCTGGACTTTACATATTTTTCTATGATACTTGTTCTCTTTCGTAGATCTTTGTCCGTCGTCGCATTGCCATTGTTGCATGGCGTGTTTGTCATCACCCAGAATGGGCGTGTTTGGTATAAGAATAATATAAAAATTAACTTCTTTTTCTTGTTGATGTCATACCAAACAGCCCCATTTATAAGTCCAAGTCTAATTGATTCCTAATTAACGACATTTCCTGTCATGTAGTTTTTTTCTCATCCTTCATTTAATGAAGCTACCACCGTCGATCTCCCGAAGTTGCAAGCTACAATAAGTTCAAAATTTTATTTAATTTTTCGCCCTTTCATTTTTATATAGTTGTTAGTATTACGCTTTAATATATTCGGGAACATTGAATTTATCCATTCTCTCTTTTAAGATGCAACTTTAATCCTTATGCTAGGAATTAATCCTTTATATAGCTAGGAATTAATCCTTTATGCTAGGAATTAACATGCAACTTAAATTTTCAATTGTCAGCTCGAAATAGAAAATAACTTCGCAAATCACATTAATTAGTTGACTTTTCATCTTTGTTTAACTAAAGGAAATAGCAGTACAAATTTTTACAGGCATAAATCTCATAATACATACGTGTAAACTATGTTGAAAAATTACTATGATAAAAATTAATTAAATCAAGTTGTAAACGATGCATAGGACTCATATACATGTACACTAATATTTCCATAAATTACAAAAGTTTACATATTCAATTAATTAATTACACTACGAAGTATGAAGCAATATTTTTATTGTTTCTGAAAAAAGAAATAATTAGATATTTGCTTGTCATTAAATTCATTTTAGGTTCAGGCATTTTTTTTGCTGTAATGTTATTAAAAATATAGAAAAAAATGCGTTAAAAAATTAGAAAATTCCAAAAATGCATAGAAAATTAAAATAAGAACAAAGGAAATATATTTTTATTCTTTGTAAAATATTATGACAAATAATACATAAGTATTACATAATTGATGACATTTTTTACTGTGGAATATTAAACAAAATTTCTCTAAATTTCGTCTTTTGGGCCGCCATTTGTTGCCTATTTCGGCGCCCAATAGATTAGCGGGCCAACACTACATTTCAAACAAATAAAAAAATTTGTCATCTTAACTACATTATATTTTCACTCCACCCACTAAATGTAAGTGTTCACTTAACTTTGTCAACTCTCAAAACACTTCCATTTAATAGGGGTGTAAGCAAAAAACCGAAAACCCGAAAACCTAAAAAACCGACTCGACCCGACACGAAATTTTTAGGGTTTTTTCGATTAAAAAAACTTAGGTGGTTTTTAAAATTAAATAAACCACCCGAGGAGCCCGATGGAGACCTACATAATTAAAATTTTATAAAATATATATTAATATTATATTATAAATATTTATAATATATATAAATTACTCACTAAATATATTATTTACCCTATAACATGTATATGAAATTAATATAAGCCATAAATAGCACTATTACAATATATAACATGTGAATGTTGTTAATTTATGAAACAAAATATCTCTTCATATCATTAATAAATTTTTATATAAATATAAAATGTATAAAATAAAGGGCCCCGAATAAACCACCCGAAAAAATCGATAAGGTTTTTTAATTTTAAAAACCCAACAAAAATATATAAGGTGGTTTTTTTTAACGAAAAAATTCACCTGACCCGCACCATTTTCACCCCTACCATTTAATTTAAAATGTCTAATTTTTTTATTTAATTTTTTTCATTTGGCTTTATTTATCTACTTCTACATAACGAAAAAAAATCAAATGGAATCAGTGATAGGTGTTCACCGGTCGGGTTGGACCCAACCCGTGAACAAATCCGACCCGGCCCGACCAAATTTGGTCGGGTCGGGTCTAGGGGGCTGGATACGATCCAACCCGACCCAATTCGGGTCGGGTGGTCGGGTAATTTTTTTATTTTTTTACTTACTATTTTATATTTTATTTAATATAAGAAATATTATTTAATATTATTTTAAAAGCATAAAATATGTTTTTTAATTATTTAATATTATTTCTACATTCAAAATATTTTATTTCATTTTTTAAAAAATTTTAAATCAAATATAAGCCTTAAGTTTAAATAAAAAAAAAATAAATAAATAAAAAATTGGGTCAAGTCGGATTGGATTTTTTCAACCCGTACCTGACCCGACCTATGGTCGAGTCGAGTTCAGGTCGGGTCGGATCATCGGGTTCATAGGTCAACTCGACCCGGTGAACATCCTAATTAGTGAAGAAGATGAGGTGGCATCGGTGTGGTGGTTCCATTTATTTTTTTAGTTTTTGTTTTTTAAATTAAGATAGATAAATGCAAATAAATAATTTTTACTCATTTGGTGCAAGTCCTTTGAAAGTTGGGTAAAAATAAGAGAGTAATGAGAGAGAGAGAGAGAGAGAGAGAGAGAGAGAGAGAGAGAGAGAGAGAGAGAGAGAGAGAGAGAGAGAGAGAGAGAGAGAGAGAGAGAGAGAGAGAGAGAGAGAGAGAGAGAGAGAGAGAGAGAGAGAGAGAGAGAGAGAGAGAGAGAGAGAGAGAGAGAGAGAGAGAGAGAGAGAGAGAGAGAGAGAGAGAGCTTGATTAAAAAAAATAGTTTAAAAACCAGAGTACATATCAAATTTTGATGAAACGAAATACTCTGTTCTCACTGTGATAAGTCATTCTAATTATCTATTTTAAAAAAATAATTCTCATTTATTGACTTTATAGAATAAAGTGCTTCGAAAAGATAATTTTAAATAGTCTAAAATGAAGGAAGAAAAATGAACCAAATTATATATAATATATGAGGAAGTTTAACTGGTAAAAGTTTCAATATTCAAACGTATTATTGAATTAAATATAATTCTATAGGTAAGACGTTAACCACACGCAAGGAAGGTCGATATAATATATATATAATATTATGTAATTGTTTATGTAATTGTTTTTTCTGTTACATGATTCAATGTTTTTGTAATTGATACCCTTAAATTAAACAAAGAGGTCTACATCCGTCTTAGAATTAGAAAAAACATTTGTCACAGTTTACTTAACTAATTTTGTAGTTGAAAGTTTATGAAAAATAAATCATTTTGATATTTGTAATCACAATATTTCTCACTATTAAGAAAATACTTGAAAAATGTATAAGCTTTCTTTTTTTCTTTAATCACAATATTTGTAATCATTATAATAGTCATATCATTTTTACACTTATTTCATTTCATCAAGAAACGTTATATTGTAAAATTAATTAGATAAAATGAAAAATTAATTATTAGTAATATAGAAATATATATTTAAATTAATGGTAATAAAAAGAATAAATAAAAATACGATTTTCTATAGAAAATATGAACATGAAAAACTAAAATAGTAATAAGAAATATCAAATGTACTACATGACGAAGGAGAGGGAAAAGAAATATCCAAATAAAATTTCTCTGAATAATTATTCCTTTTTATAGAGGTAGAAATAACTCGAAGTGAACTAAACAATAATAATTCGAAAAGAAAAAAATATTTTAATTTATTCATTGACCTCAGAAAGCAATATATATTTATATATATAATTTGTTTCTCCGTAGACATTATATATATATATATATATATATATAGACCAGTGATGCCGTGGAGTTAGATATTTTACGTGGGTCCTCCACCAAATGCGTGCAAATTGCTTATCCTCTCAAAAAGCATTCAGCAGCCCGCAGTCAAGTCTCTCTCGGCAATCCCCTTTCAACAGTCAAAACGCAGATCAATCGTCTCCATGTCCATGGCAACTTTCTCGCTCATCCACCGCCCCTCCCACAGCCTCTTCTCCCCCACCGCTGCCGCGGCCGTCACCACCTTGAGGGCGCCAAAGCACTACCGTGTCGTGACTTGCAGAAGCCACCTCCTGCCGACTCACGATGAGCAGGAGGAGGAGGAGAGGAAGATGAGTTCAGCAGCAGCACAGGAGGAGGTGGAGGAGAGAAAGAGGTCATGGTGGCGGCAGCTGGGGAGGAGGTTTCAGGATCAGGCCAATTACCAGATCAGGCCGAAGGAGGAGGGGGAGAAGAAGGAGGAGGGTGAGAGCAAAGAGGGGGACTGGAAGGACTTGGTGCTGATGAGCTTCTCGTTTGCTGTGTACGTCTACATATCGCAGAAGCTCGTCTGCGCTTACTGTTCCTGGATCTCCATCATCAACAACCAGCACCATTTCTGACTGCAGCTTACATAATTAGTTGTTTAGTTTGCGTCTGTATAAATTTTATCAGATGAATTGTGATGGTAAAAAAAGAAGATCATCTCTTGTTCTTGAATGTTTTAACTTGTAAATATTCGGGAAAATATGGATATATTGTTTAATTAGGGTACATACCACTACCGGCCGTGTACTTATTCATGAATAAATTAGTGTTATTTAATTTAATCACCTAAATGAAAGGAAATGATTGGTTGAATTCCCTCCAAATCTTGTACTCGGACTCAGTCTTCATCAATAGATAACTTTTACTTTCAAGAAAATGAAAATCTCTTTAATTTTTTTCTGTTTCAACATGCGAAGTCTATTTTCAATTTTGTCGTGTACAAATGCACACCCTCCTTCCCTTGGGAAATGGAGACATTTAGATCAAAGATCTTCCATATGGAAAAGATTTTCCATATTTATTTTTTTCTTCTTTTCTACAAAACACAAAAAAAAAAGAGTTGGACAAGAGGAGCTCGTGTAGCAGGTATATATAGAAATTGATATTAATAATATAAGGATATTATTGAGATACTTCATAATGGCAATAGCGACGAATTAATCATAGACTTTTTTATATTATGTATATGTCATTGTCGTAAAGAAAAAGAAGATTGACACAAAATTAATATAGGTACATAAAGGAGATCCAGTCACTTCTCGAGATGAATTTTTATTAAGAGCAATAGGAACACTTGAGGGTTGCCTATTGTTCGTACTTAGATCTATATGCTTTATGTTCATATTTATATGTTTCTATGTCGTGGGAAAATCCCTTAGTTGTTTGATGAATCTTCATACCCTAGATTTAATGATTTAGATGAATTTAGAAAAAAAATCCTAGAATATGTCATTGCCATAATATGTTTCAAACTATGTGTGTTAAAAAGGTGCTCTACCCTATGATGTTTTCAATGTTTTGCCTTGTGATTGTACATTAAAAATTGTGATCTCGCATTTGGAAATGAAAATTTAAATGTCGGCATGGGTGGGACTAGCTCAGTTACGATCGTGACGAAAGGAGCGTCAGAATGGTCAAAAACATAATTTCAGTCATGTCCGTTGATGAAAACTTTAGAGAGTATAACTTATAAATAGGATCTCACCCAATCAAGTTTAAATTAATCCAGTAGTCCACACTTTTCTACAAGTATATAAGTTGAGTAGGAAGGTATGATCTAGATTTTCTTTCCCTCAAATTTAATTACAAAAGAAATAAATAACAAGCATAGAAGTGGGGAATAGATAATTTAGAATTAAAATGACTAACAAAAATCAATGCATTAGAGTCTTTACAAAAAGATTAATTAATAATTGCTAGTAGGAATCCCCTAGAATGTCATTGATCTTTGAATCAATTATGAGATTGACAATTCGATCTTTTTGTCCTTACAAATTCTTCGATTTATCTTAGAATTCATAAAGTTGAATATTGATAATCATGTAATTATTTAATTATTTTAATATGATTATAGTCAAGATTGATGTGTTTTATATTATTTCATCTTTAAACATTAAATATTTCAGAATCTACACTATTGTTTGATGTGCTTCAGGACTCGTGAAAATCTGATAAAAGTTTGGCAAAAATTCATTTATAGAGACTCAATATGACAGCCATTATTAAAGCCTTCTAGCCCGTATTGAAGCCTCGCAAGTATCATCTAATACGAGCAAGTCGTATTTAAGTCTTTCAGTCCGTATTGAAGCCCTTCAAGTCATATTGAGATCGCAGCCAATACGTGTAGGCAATATTGCCCGTCAGGGCGTATTGAAAGCCTCGAGACCGTAGCACATTCCAAATTCAATACGGCCTGATCCAATTAATCGTAAGACCCAAGTTTCAATTGTATTGGATCTGTTTCAACTGTATTGGACCTGTTTCGAGTTATTTTTTAAATATTATTTCAACCCTAATTGTGAATGATATAAATAGGGATTTTGGGGGATCTCAATGGGGGGGGGGGTTCGAGAACTTGTTTTGGGGGAGGACGACGATTGAGAATTTGTTTTATTTCTTTGCAAATTATGTACTTATTTTAAACTTTACTTTTATTCTCTTTCAATGCAAAAAATTATTCCCATGATGATTTTTATCATTATGCATGGCTACAACCCTTCTTCTAGGGTCAGATGAAATTTAGGGTTTAATTATATGGATAATGTTTACAAAATTTGATATGATTTTTGTCATTCATGGTTTCGATGTTATGCTTAATTAGATTGGCGATCTATCTAAGCAACCTTAAAGTCTTTTCTACTATGAAAGTAAGACCAGTTCAATTGAATGATAAGAAATGTAATATTTCTTAGAAATAAGGATAATCATTTTACTCACACAATCTAAATTTATAATGCAATTAAAATAACTTTGATGATCACGAAAGTAGGCATTTGTTATTTTAATTAGAATTGTGTTTGGATGAAAAGGAGATGCGGCAACTTTTAAAGATTGGGTAGAGCATTCACGATTTAAATGTTAATTAAAATCACTATGATCAATACCCTATGTGTATTCACCCTAGAACTTTTATTCTGATTCTAATCCTTAAACAATTCTCCTTTTCTTTCTCCTCATTTGTGAATTTCGTACATTCATTTCGTTCTTTCATTTTGATTTAGTTTTATTATTGGTCACCCCTTACATAACCGTTTAGATAATAATTAAAATCATATAATTCTAATATTTGAGCTCTTCCTTGTGGGACGATATTTATATACCACGATATTGTCTTCATATACTTGTGAGAGCTTTGTCAAATATAAGTGACTAAAAATGAACTAAATACCTCAACATCTCAAGCACAACTATATTAAATATCTCTATCTATATGCATTTTAACTCTTTTCTATAATTTAATGCAAATTAAAATCTTTTAAATGTTTTATCAGATCATTGTCAACTCTCATACAACTATAGATATGAATTTGACAAATGTGCTAAACATGAAATTCTTTTTCTATGGTAGCATAGTTCACTTGAGCTTCATTCAAAGTCTTTTTTGTGTCACATGTTGTTTTCTATCCTTTCTCTATTCAAAATAGCTCCTACTGCTTGATCATTTACTTCACACATGAGTTCCAATGGCAATGACCAATTCATTGGCTATATATATAATTGGTGCTGAAGTAAGAGCTTTTTTCAAGGTCTTCAATGCTTGAAGGCACTCTTCATCAAATATGAATTCAGCTCCTTCAGAAAGGAGTTTTGTGAGTGGACAAATGAGAAATCCATAATGAAAGGCCTAAAGCCATTGACATGGGTAAGAAAACTTCTTATTTCCTTGATATTTGAGGGTGGGGTAGCTTCTCGGGTTTTCAAGATCGCTTTTCGAGGTAAGATCGGGAGAGGTCCCGAGGATCGAGGATCGTAAGATCCTACCTAAGATCGCAAGATCCTACCTTTTGAATAAAAAATATTATAATAGTGATAATTATAATAGTAGCAATAATAATCATTATTTAATATTTTACTCTCAATATCTATTATACTTAATTTGTAACTTTCATGGGCTACATAACAATATAGAAAGTTAGAAATTAAGATAAACTAATTATGATAATTAACAATGGTAAAATCAATTTTCTCGTTTGAATTATAAAAAAATAAATATTTTTTTGTTTTCTAAATATCATTTTTACGTAACTTTATTAATTAATAATAGATCACTCATAAAAAATAAATGGAGAAATGAAGAGGGAGAGAATGGAGAAGAATTTAATCTAATGACTTGCTAATTTTTATTATTAATATTCTACATTTTTTAAAATAAATTTAAATAAATAAAATCATAATATGATTGTCTGAGAAAGTTACCTCCTTTGTTGCCAATTTTAATTGTGATATTATATTTTTTAGTTTTTCTCAATAAAAAAACTAATTTAAAAAATAAAGAAAATAAATTCACAGGATAGGTAAGATCTTACGATCCTATCGATCTTACGATCTAGCGATCGATCCTCATACGATCTTATGTTTTCGATCCCCAAAGTGAGATCAGGATCGCTTGCCCACTATTGGATCGTAGAATCTTACGATCTTACGATCCTACAAGCGATCTTGACAACCTTGTTCTCAGCAACTTTGATTTTGGCTCAATCGACTTCAATTCCTATTTTGTACCACTGGCTTAGTACAAACTTCTTCTTGGACCATGAAATGATAACTTCGTGTCTGCACACCTTTGCAAGACTTTCATCAAAGATAATTATTAAAATGAAGTTTCACAGACAGAAAAGTCATTTATGAACACTTTCATGATTTATTCTATGAATATATAGAAATTCTGAGAATCCATCAAGGTAATACAAATAAGAATGTTTTGCCAATCTTTCTAACATATAGTAAATAAACGAGAGGAAATGATTCTTCCCTATTGCTTTATTCAGCTTCTGAAAGTCGATACACATCCTCTAGCCAGTAATGATTTTGGTCAAAATTAACTTGTCAGATTCATATTTTACTACTATGATGCCACCTTAGTTCAACACCATCTGAATAGGGTTCACCCATTGATTGTCGAACATAGGACAGGTGATGCATGAGTCAAGTAGTTTTAAAACTTTCTTTTTGACCACTTCTTTCATTGTTGAATTGAGCCTTCTTCATCCTTCAATAGTAGGCTTGAAGTCTGGTTCCATAGGAATTTGATGCATCATATAAACAGACTAATTCTGAGAACATCAATTGTATACCCAATGACATACTTGTATGATTTCAACTTGGCAAGCAACTTTTGAATTTGCTTCAAATTCAGGTGTGTCTTGACAATTACTAGGTAAGTGTATTCTTCTCCTAAAAATTCATACCGTAAATTTTTTAGAATCACCTTGAGTTTGGATTTCAGTGGTATATTCATAGTCACCTTGCTTTCTTGTGAAATAAGTTGTCTCTTTAGAATTGCAAGTTGTGTAATGTTGATATGCTTCAATGAGATCACTAGAAATTACTTGTGCTTTAGTTTCATGTCACATGGTGGAGTCTTGGGATTCAAACAAAATTTCAAATGGGTTTGATACATGGATGACAACAACAACCCTCTGAATTAAATGATCTATCTGATACTAGAAGTGATAATCATCCATTCTCGGACAATTCATGACTTGGTTCATTCCGAATTCAATTATATCATATCCAATTTGGAATGCGATTCACCTATTCTTCAGGTTAATATTTGCACCTGTGGTAGAATACTCTTCCCAAGAGGATGGAAGTATGGTTGTCTTCATCCATGTCAAGTGAAATGAAGTTGGCATGTACATAAAAATTGGTTCCTTTTATAGGAATGTCTTACAATATTTCTTGGAGGATCTTGATTGATTTGTCAGCCAAATGAAAGGGCATGTTGGTCAGGTGATCTGTCTAACTCTTTGCATAGTGATAAGGGGATTACAGTTATTAAAGCTTCCAAATCGCACAAGGCTCATTGAATTCTTTTGTTTCAAATCTCATAGGGGATAGAAAAGCTTTCATGATCTTTGAGTTTTTGCGACAATCAATTCTGGATGATAGCACTTGCCTCAACCATAAGTGCTACAATATCATTTTCTTGAATTTTTCTCTTTCTAGATAGGATGTCTTTCAGAAATTTTGTTTAGAAAGGAATCTTTTGTATTACTTCCACGAACGAGACATTAACCTTTTTAGTATCTAAAAAAACTTATTGAATTTTTTTATTTTGCATGTTTTCTTAGTTAACTTGGGGAAAGGTAAGTGCGATGTATAGTTAGGTGCAATAGTTTTCAAGGTTTTTAGTCTTTAGTTTCTATCTGTTATGTCCTCTGTCATAATGTGGTCTCTTCTTCTTCGGGTTCATCATCATTATTTGATTGGATTTGAGTTTGGGGTTTTGACCTTTTGACATCTTCTGCTATCTTCCCCATTTTTAGCATCATGCTTGTACATGTAATTCAGATTCTATTCTAGTTACCCTGGGAGAGCCCCTAGTACTCTTGAGGAAGAACTAGCTTGTTGCATGTTTTGCGTCTCTAGCATCTTATTGTGGATTGAAAGACTCTCAAACTTGTCATTTTCTACATGAGTTCATCTTGCTTAGACATATATATCCATCATCAACTCTACCTTGTTGTTTGAAGTTGGTCATGATAATTTGGTGTATTTTGGGATTGCACTCGTTGATTTCCTTTGTTTTGTCAATTTGGAGTTGTTTGATAATTATTCTTATAGGAAAAATTAGGATGGTTTTTTCAGCCTGGGTTGTAGATATGGGTCATTGTTAGACTTCTTATTATACGACCCAAGTGCATTGACTTATTGATATCTAGATTGTTGTTGTAGGCATTCATCATTTGCAGAAGATGCCCTTGAGTACCACACACTTCATAGCTTCTAACTAGAATGTTAACAATCAACAAATTAGTTGATAACTTGCTAATAGCTTTTAGGGTTATATCTTTAACTCTAAATGAGACATCTTCTGCTATTGGTGGTTCTATAGATGCGACTGGATTTTTAGCTCTTAAATGTGTTAGAAAATGCTAATTCCTAGTAATCACTTCAATGAGTTGATATGACTCATTCACATTCTTTTTAATTAATACTCTATCCATGGTATTATCAAAAGCCATTTTTTATGCATAGTTCAGTCCATTATGAAAAGTTCGAATTAGAATTCATTTGTCGAGTTCATGATGAGGGCATAATCAGAGCAAGCCTTTAAATCTTTGCCATAATTCATATAATGTGCTAATAGAATCCAATAACTTGATTTCTTAAAGGATGGTCTTATTAGGAGGAAAATATTCGGATAGAAAAAGCATTTACCAATTCATCCTATGTAGTAAGCTCAGTAGGTTCCAAAGATCTAATATATTTTTTAACTTTGTCCTTTAATGAAAAGGAGAATACACTCAACCGAAGAGCTTTGGGTGTAACTCCATTCAGTTTAGTAGTCTCACATATTTCTAAGAAATCATTGATGTGCTAGATCTTCATATGGGGTTCCACCAAATTTATTTTGTTAAATGGTATATATCACATATAACTTTAATTCGAAGTTGTTGGCTTGAATGGCTGGTTTGAGTATGGATGATTCAACTCTATTCGTAGTTGGCAAGTAAAGATCTTCAAGAGAGGGAACTAGAGGTTGTGGATTGTCCATAATCGATTACGGTGCGTCAAATTCCATATTAGCTTCTTGTTGTGTAAGATGGCAACTTTCTTCAGTTTGTAACAATTGAGTTCTACATTCGCGTGCTCTATTCTTAAATGTTATGTCAATCTTAGGATCTAATTCGATTAATTCTTGCGGTTGGTCCTGGGCATGCAAAGAACCTATGACAAAAAAAGAAATTTTAGCATGATGATTAAGTTTTTTAAAACAAAATGTTAAGATAGGGAAAACATGCCTAGGTCTCGGGCAATGACGTTAAAAACTTAATGCAAATTTTAGAAAATATGATTTATGAATAGAATCTCAGTCGATCAAGTTTAAATTAATCCAATAGTACACACTTTTTTGCAATTATATAGGTCATATCATATACATGGTGTTCTAGATTTTGTTTTCCTCAAATTCATGTAGAGAAGAAATAAATAATAAGGATGGAAGTGGGAAATAGATAATTCAAATTAAAGCAACTAACAAAACTCAATGTATTAGACTCTTTTGAAGAAAGATGGATTAATCACTGCTAGTTAAAATCCCCCTAGAATGGCATTGATCTCTCAATCAATGTTAAGATTGACAGTTCAATATTTTGTCCTTAAGAATTTTTCGATTTCTCATAGAATTCATAAAGCTGAATATATGTGACTACAAATGGATTAATTACCTCAACATCTAGCTAGATGATAACTATAAAATAAGGAAAAGCTATCGATCTATATGAATTTGAACTCTCTTCTCTAATCTAATTAATGCAAATTAAATCCTCTCGGATATTTTATCAAATTGTTGTTGCATCTCGCTGTACAACAATATTCAACATGGCCTCTTGGCCTTCAAACATTTCGAAAAAAAATTAAAGGATCAAATGCATTGTGTAGAGTTCATCCTTTCTTTCAAATAGATGAAAGAAAACAAAGGAGATCCTTCAATCTAGTTGCAATAAAACATTATGGTAACATATGCATTCAAATCTAATTCGATGACAAAAATATAAATCATCCAAGAGTTCAACAATGGAGAGACCGAATCAGCAATGTACATCCACTACTCAAAATAACTTAAAAGTTTAGGCAAGCATTGGCTTAAGTGTTTTCATTTTTGCTTTCTAAAAATGCGAAAGATAGTAAAAGTCGAAAATCTTCAATTTCCAGTGTAGTTGTCCGCCCATTTTTTTCTCTTTATCCTCCTTCATAATATCCCTATTTCTCTTCATTCCACTTGTTTTTCAAAATTTAAAAAGTTATTATCAGACTAATAGAAAGTTTTAATCATTGTCTTATTATGAAAACATAATATAATAAGGCTAAAATAATAGGCAAAAGGATAGAAAATGAGTTATGATCACTAGTGACACTGCCATAACAAGTCAAAGCACGATCGTGACTTCAAAGTTGTGACCGTGGCAAAGGGTGAAAAATAGGCGTACCTGACACGCCCATGAAAATGGATTCCACGATCATGATGATGCTGCTGACCATTGCATGGACTTGACAATTGTAACGAGTATGACTTTGAATGTCACACACTATGAACACACCACCATAGCTTTGAATGTCACATAATTTGAATTTCACATTCCCATAACTTGACAGTCACACCCATAACCACTACAAGAAAACTAGCAAATAGCGACGCAATATAGCGTCTCATATGTAAGTGGCGCTAAGTTAATGCCAAGAGAGTCCCAATAGCATCTAAGTGGAGGCACAACTATGCGACGTTAAGTGCCTCCCAATAACGTCATGTTATCATCGACTTAGCGTTTACAAGCTTTTGATGCTAATTGTGGCACCAAGGGGATGCTACTTCGTCGGTATTATTGTGTGCGAGATGAGGTAAATGTGTGGCAGATCATAGCGCTGTACTAGCGTCTAATATCATCGACGCTAAACTAGCATCACATCAGCTGCGATGCGATGTCGATGCTACTAACGTAGTCGATATGGGTGCCGGACCTTTGCATTGTTTTGGCGCCGAGATATGTGACGCCACTTGGCGTCTCAAACTTAACGCTATGTTGACGCTCGGTAGACGCTACACGAATAAAATATTCCTAAATAAATATACATGTTACCTACACATGTAACACATACAACACTTAATTGGAGCTATTTTCACACTACACATGTTAACACATACACACACATACATATATATGTGTGTGTGTGTGTGTTACTTAAGAAATAGATTAATTATATGTTATCTATATATATTTGCATAACTATATGTTATGTATTTTGACGCTAATTCGTATAGCCCCATTATGTTGCTATATTTATTATCTATACTATACGTTAATGAATAAATAAATGTCATATTATATGTGTACCTTCAACATATGTAGTACTACATCATATGTGTGTTACTTATATATGTACTCCTAAATATATATTTGTTACCTATATTATATATGTTACTTATGTGTACAATATATATCATATGTTAATTATAGATATATTATTTTATATTCTTATTCATGGAATTATATTGGTTGAATTAAGTGACATGATTTATTATTTATTACAAAATAGCACCACCGTAAAGACGCAATAGCGTCAAGGGCGCGCCACACTACCGCCGCAAGAATAGTCAACGCTACAGAGGCACTATTTGTGTCGATATAGCGTCGCATATCTCCAACACTAAGTGGACGGAGATGATACTTTGGCGTTAGATGGTCGCTAATATACTGTAGCAACTCATTAGCATCTCTATACACCGCAATAATAAATCGTTATAGTTTTAGCCGATTTTTTATTATTCTCACTTAATCAGGCACATATAGATATATACATACACATATATACTTACATAATACGTATACATATACACATTATTGTCACTTAATCTCGCATATATATATATATATATACACACACAAATATATACTTATAATACGTATAAATATACACGTTATTGTTACTTAATCTCGCACATATAGACATATACATACACATATACACTTATAATACATATACATATACACATTACTGTCACTTAATCTCGCACATATAAACATATACATACACATATATATGTATAATATATATATACATATACACATTATTGTCATATAAACCTATTTCATTGTAATCTTAATATAATATAAACTTATAATATATAAACCTATAATATATAAAGTTATAATGCATAAACTTTAAATACTATATAAACTTATAATATAATCTAAAGTGAAATTTAAAATAGGAAAAATTTTGGAAATGGCGTCACTATAGCCACGGAATAGCATCGCAAGATTTGGTGTGTCATTAGCATCTAAGTAGCGTCGCATATTAAGGAGGCGCTAAATTTGAGGTTAATCCCTAACTCCTCTTCTCCATTTTCACTATTTTACGTGTTCGCCATTTTTTACTACGACCTCCGATGCTCTACTTCTCCGACGCCCGACGCACTTGCTCTGTCGTCTGTCCCCGACGCCCACTCCTTCGGTGCCATGCTCTGATGCCCTACCGGATGTCTCCCTCCTTCGCCTCCTCCAATCCTGCTCTCGTATGACCCTGACTCCTCCGACCCCGCCCTCCTTGCCTCCTCCAATGCCATCGTTCGCCCTCCTCTGACCTGCCCTCCTTGCCTCCTTTGACGTTGACATCAACCATCGTCGACCCCGCCCTCCTTTCTGACCCCTCCCTCCCCACCTCCTCCGACATCATCATCCACCGTCCTCCGGCCCCGCCTCCATCGACGCCATCCGCCCTTGTCCGCTCTGCTTCGACCGCTCACTGCTTCGACAGACGCCCTACCGCTCTGGCCGCCCACTGCTCTGACGCCATCCATCCTCATCTGCTCTGCTTCGGTCGCCGCCCTTCTACTCCCGCTGCCAACTATTCCGTCCACCCACTGCTCTGACCGCCACTGTTCGGCCGTTGCCCTGTTGTTCGGCCGTCGACTTGCAAGAAGGTACGAGCCCCACCGCCACTATGTAATGACTACTTATTGTAATACTATGTTAATTACTTAATACTATGTTAACTACTTCAATACTATGTTAATTATTGTAATGTTATTTACTATAATGCTATGTTAATGATTATAGTGCTATGTTAATTATCGTAATGTTATTTTATGAAAAATTGAATAATCAAACTTTTACCTTATGCTTATTTTATAAAATTTGAAACTTTATTGTAGGAGGAGAAATAAGGTGGTCCTGTGGACTCACGCGATCTATGAGGCCACGCATAAGAGCCGAAAGACCAACAAGTTGGTCACGCTCACTGCTCGTAGGCTTTTAGTAAGTCTCAACACATGCTCACTTGGTTGGTGACATATGTGCAAATGATTTTTCAAATGCGCAATGTTTAAATTTATTAGGATGCATACAATGAGAAGATGGCTGAGAATATGAAGATGATCTGAGTACTCAGCCACGAGGTAAAGTTTCTCGAAAGTGATTCATGTTTTAAATCTATATAACATCTTATATGTTTATGTATTTTTTTATGTTATATAATTAATATAATCTATAATGTTTTTATGATTGTATAATTTTTCTCTTTCGTAGAGGACCCTGCTACTTGGGAGGAGGTAGCCGGCACGACAGGAGAAGGATACATGTGTGGCCTAGGCACAGCCGCTGAGATACCTAGGTGGAGCGAAGGTTATGCCGGTATCCCATCTGATCTACGCTCATCCGCTGCACTTGATGTGATGCAGCTATCGTAGGAGGTGTCGCTGTAGTTGGCTCCTTTATTGCAGGTGATTCAGATATCTGCGAGGCCAAGGACCGAGCACTTCGGGATCGAATGTTTGGAATGATAACAACTCCTAGTTATACATTTGTTATTAGATATACGTGTAGTAGTTATACTTTTGTTAGTTCTGTTTATTACCTTTTATCTTGTTATCTTTGATGCGATACCTGTAATGAATGATGAATGCATTTATATGCATTATATAATTATGTGGTGTGGGGACGGAAGAAAATATGGCTGTAACGAGGCAAAAAATGCCTCAAATTAGCGCCTCTGTGCGACGCTATTTTAAATATATCATCTTTAGCTTGGCCTTAGCGTCACCTTCGCATCGACGTATTTAGCATCACTTAACTCCACCATAGAGATCCCATTAAGACATCACATTGGTGCCACTGTAGCATAGAATTAGCGTCGACATAGGTATAACCTTAGCATCACTTGAGCGTTGGAATAGCATCTCAATGTTCTGTGCCACTTTTACAATTTGACTGCTCGCAAACATCATCTTAACATCGAGGTCGAGGTAGCATCGACTGTTGCTGCTAGTTGTGTTGCCTTCTTCTTTTGCGCTACTGTGACGCTATTAGCTATCAATTCCAAGCCTCTCAAACTTTTGACACTAGGTCGTCGCTAAAGAGATGCTATTATTTCCAAACACGCATTAGCGCCTCAATAGCGTCGCGACTGATATGTCGCTATTTGCTAGTTTTCTTGTAGTGAACTTTGAATGTCACAACCAATGTCACACCCCATAACTTGAAAGTCACCACCCATGACTTTAAGCATCACCGCCTAACGTTATAAGCCACCATTCATGACTTAATGTTACCATGGTGATAGTATATATTATTACAACTAATATATGTATATATGTATAGATATACGCATATTAATGATTGTTTATTATATTATAACTAGATAAATGTTATGCATGTTTAGCCATAATTATGTTAAAATATGAAGATTGAGAAACATCATGAATAAATTGAAGAATAAGTTTTTGTCACCCATCAAAGTAAAGTTGAGCAATAAAGTCTTACACCTTGTGTTATTGTATTTTCTAGAAATAAAGTTCTATTGCTGGCAATAGTATGTGAGTTCCTGAGTTTCTATGAGCAAAAGGAGCATTCACCATAAAAAAATTGATGATTAGCGATAGTACAAGCCGTCTCTAAAGTGGTGCTAAATCATCAATAAAAACCTAGCAATAAAAAATCTAATTTAAAAAATTATTGAATGTAGTGTTTCCTCCCTCCCTCTTCTCTCTCTTTCTCTCTCTACGCGTTCGTCCCCCCACCCCCCTTCTTTCTTTGCATGTTAGAAGCCAAAATGTTCTCCCTTTCTCTTCCTCCCTCTCCTTGTGTTCTCTCTCTCTCACCCTGTGTTCCCTCTGAATGCGATCGAGAAAACAGTGGGCGGGCGATAGGTAGGCGGTGGCGGTAGGCAATAGGCACGGCGTGGCAGGCGGCACAACAACTGCGATGACGTTGATGACAAGGAGGAGGATGGCGACGGTGACAACAAAGGCAATGAGGAAGCTGCAGGCGGCAGACCGGCAGGTAGAGGGTGGCACGACGACTGTGATGACATCGACGACGACAAGGAGGATGGCGATGACGATGACGAAGGCGGTGAGAAAGGGACAGGCAGTAGGCGGCGGCGACTGCAACAATGTTGATGACGACAAGGAGGATGGGGACGACGATGACAAAAGCAGTGAGGAAGGGACAAGGCGACAGGCAACGCGGCGTGACAACTACGATGACATCGATGATGATGAGGATGGCGATGGTGATGGCGGAGGAAGGGGACTTCGGTAAAAGGATTAAAATGAAAAGAGGGGTTAGGGTTGAAAGTAATTATTTAGCATCGCACATTCAACGCGACCCAAATTAGACATCGAATGAAAAATTAGGCTGCGACGCTAATTTGATGCTATAGCAGCACAACTAAAAGAATTCCGTTAGTATGGCATCGCTAAGGCGGTGTTTATATGACTCTAAATTAGCATCGTTAAATGGAGACGATAATTTGAGGTTACTGTGGCGCCAAAAGTTAATATTTTATTTTTTTTCTAATTAAACTATGGTGAACATTATATTCATTAATTAAGGATATAAAATATAATTTATAGATAATTAAGTTATCATATGATATATGTAGTATATGTTAATTATTTATCTGTATATCTAATTATATCAACATATATGTACACCTAATTATATCAAAATATGCATATATACACATATAAGTTTATATTGCCTAATTATATCAACATATGAATCTATACACACAAATATATTTACACACATAATGATATCAACATATACGTATGTATACACACACATGTATGTATGTATGTATGTATGTATGTATGTATGTATGTATATTAATTAATTATATCAACATATGAATTTATACACACAAATATATTTACACACAATGATATCAACATATATGTATGTATACACACACACATATGTATGTATGTATGTATGTATGTATGTATGTATGTATGTATGTATGTATGTATGTATGTATGTATGTATATTTGTATATTAACTAATTATATCAACATATGCATATATACACATAATTGTGTCAAGATATGTTTATATTACCTAATTATAAGTTTATATCAACAAAAATTAATAAGTCTATATTACATAAATATATCAACAAATACACAAACACACACACACACATATAATGTTAAACTATACTATATATGGGTAACATATATAGTTATACAAATTAACATTACGTACTTAAATATAGTTCTATATATATACATATTCTATATATATGAATTTTTATTTAAATATATATATGTGTGTGTACTTCTATTTATGTACATTCAATGAATTTATTAACAAGTTTGTGTCACATTAACGTCACAAATATCTACCATTGAAGATAACATTACTTGTATTCTTATACTTATATGCATACATGTATAATTCTATTATTATACTTCTATGAATACATAATTAACATATAGTTATTTTATTAATTAATGTAAGCATTCGTGTCTCATTAGCGTCACAATTGCACCCCATTAATGATGAAGGGAGATCAATGCCACGTTAGCACCACCATGGCATCACAAACAAAGTGACACCAAACTTTAGCGTCACGATTGTCGACGCCATTATGGCGCTGGGTAACCAATATCGCATTGGTGTCGACGAAAGGTAGGCGACGCAAATGCTTTAGCGCCACTATCGGCCGATGCCAAAATGATGCTAAATACAATCTCAAAATTCAACGTCGATTTAGCATCGACACAACGTAGGTGCTAAACTGGACAACTCAGCGTCGTCCCGATTAGATGCTAACATAGCACTGAGTTTTATTGCGCATTTGTTTATTCGTGTGTGCAGTATTACTGTCGAGATAGCATTGATACGATGTCAAAAGGCGTTGCCAATTCTTACCGCTATCGCGATGCAAAGGAGAGCTGTCGACGTCGCTTATTTTGTGACGCTACTGTGACGCTATTTCCTCTCTATTGGCATCGAGTTAGCATCGTCGTTATGGAGTCGCTAATCGGAAATTTTCTTGTACTGCTCTCTACCTCCCTCCCTTTCTATATTTCTCTCTCCTCACATCTCTCTCTCTCCTCGGGTTCTCTCACACTACAAGAAAATTGCCGATTAGCCACGCAATATAGCATCGCCATATCCAATGACGCTAAGCCGATGCCACGAGCATCATTATAGCATCTAAGTTGAGTCACACAAAGGAGACACTATTTGCCTCCCAATAGAGTCGCATTAGCGTTTTCGTAGCGTTTCGTGATATGGACGCTAGAGGAGGCACCATGGAGATGCTAATTAGTCGCTATTATTGCACGTGATGAAGCGAAAATGCACGACACATCTTAACGCTATTGTAGCGTCGATTTCTATCGACGCAAACCTAACATCTAAGACTTTGAGACGCTTTAACGACTCTACTACGGAGTCGATATGGGCGCCATATCATTGCGCGGTTTTGGCGCCGAGCAGGGCGACGCTACTTGGGGCCTCATTCGTTGCAACGCTATGTAGATGCCAAAATATATTCATATAGTTGCCTACACATGTAACACATACAACACTTAATTGACACTATTTTAACACTACTCATTCGCCGATATGTTTGAGGAACATATATGTTAATTAAGAAATAGATTATTATACGCTATCTATATTTATATAACTATATGTTATCTGTCTTGACGCAACGCCATTTATGTCAATATATATTATCTATACTTTAATGAATGAATAAATAAAATATTATATGTGTACCTTCAAAATATATATGTATTCCTACATAATTACTTATATATGCCTACATCATATGTGTGTTCCTAAATATATATTTGTTACTTATATTATTTATGTTATTTATGCATACAATATATATTATATCTTAATTATACATACATAATTTTTATATTCTTAATCATGGAATTATGATGGTTGAATTAAGTGACATGATTTGTTACAAAATATCCCATTTTAACATCACCGTGAAGACTCAATAGCGTAGATAGAGCTCCACAATAGAGCCGCAATGATACTCGACGCTAACGAGACACTATTGGCATCTCCCAAGCATCGACGTTGAGACACCAGGATGTTTGAGATGCTACGTCGACGCTAGGGTATCGCTAGCATATATTAGCGACTCACTAGAGTCTCTATAGCTCTGCATTAGCCAACATTTTATTACCCTCATTTAATCGGGCACATATAGTGTCACACCCAACTCCGTGACTAAGTTCTAATCTCAATTATTATAATCTTAGTTATGTTTAGCAATTCCAAAAATAAAATTGGAAAAATCTCCCTCTCTTACTTTCTTCTATTATTAGCCAACACAAACAAAAGATGCATATATATTCATCAAAGTTTAATAAGAAGATATAAAAGAGGACATTTGCATATTGCCATTATTTTTTTTCTCACAAACCATCTCACATATAACTCCACAGGATCAATTCTCATACAACCTTACAAAAAGTTCTCCTCAAACTTGATTACAACAACATTTAGGATTATCTATTACATGCATGCTTTAAAAAAACCAAAGTGAAGGGGAAGGTAAACATGCTCTAGCGGCTCGACCTCTTCAATATGCACCAAAATAAACTCTGAATCGACTCAACTCAAGAACCTATGGGTATTTGAAAAACTTAAAAAGGGTACTAGCTATAAGCAACAATCATTTGCTCAGTGAGTGGAATGAAAGAACAACATAGGGGAACAATACGAGTGCATATAACATTTAGACAAACCACATTTCTTTCATATGAGAAAATATTTAAAGCATAGTACATATAACATAACTTGTCAAATCATATGAGCTTTCACATAAGTAAAAGTAACTCAAGATATCATAATTTTCATAATTAAACTCCACACATGTATCATTACACATAAAATCATGGGCCAATACGTATCCCTCTATGATTGTGTGTCATAGAGTTAAGCAGAGCTTAACAATCATGGATTCTCAAATATGCCGAGTAAATCATGGGTCAATACGTATCCACTTTCGGATGTGCAGAGCATAACATGGGTCAATACGTACATGCCGAGCAGCCTCCAAAGGGCAAAAACACCCGATATACGTCCAATTTGAACCTGTATCAGACTCGGGATAAGATGAACGACCCACGATGTTGGGTTCATAACTTTCTCTACAAGTCATTTTTATATGATTCTTGTGGTCATGGAAATATAACTTTGATAGGATGAAGCATGTAAAATTTCAGGGTTTATAAAGACCTAGCCAGGAAGATACATTCGTATGAAGATAAGGGCCGGTTTCAGATCCGCAGATTGACCTTAACTCAGCAAACGTGCCGAATTTCTTGAGGAAGTTCGGCTAAGGATTTCATCTTGTAAATTTTTCTTCTTGCAGGATACAAATAATTGATTTATATATTTGTTTTTAAATTTTTAACACGTCGTATGGCGGTTCAAAAAAATTCATTACTTAGCAGGTGGTGAGCTATCTGCTTGAGCTGCTTGAAGCTCCATTGGTTGAAATGAAGGTCCAATCCTATTATTTTATTAAAAATTAATGTTAAAGCTGTAATTAAACTTAGTTAATCATATTTAAATATGTTGATTATAATATTTACAGATATTAAAATTTATTCCTAATAGTGTTATATAATTTCTTTATAACGCTTATCGATAATGTAATTATCATTATGCTTAATGTTAATTACTACACACAAATATGACTACATAAGCATTTAGACCAACTTAATATGCTAATTAAAATCATTATTATGTTAGAATGATGGTTGTGGAGCACATTCTTTTACATTGTTAGACTAACTTATTATGTTAGACTAACTTAATTTACATTCTTTTACATTGTATTGTTCTCGAGGTCGGGACGACAATCACTTCGGAAGGTCGACTCGATATCACAATCCAAAGTGCTTCACAGTACTTCTGCAGAATTCACGCATCAACAGCAACCTGCAAGACCAACATCACACTACGGACAATGCCTTCGTTGCCTTTTATAGCATGGTTGCATCGTGTGGGTTACACGATTGCTATCGGCCCACGATGGGCGAAACTAACAATCTCCCACTGACACATAATGGGTCGTTGATTATTTCTGCGAATATCTGTGTGTAGCAAATGGATCATGTGACCCACGAGTACATTCATAACATAATACGGGAGAACTGTGACCTATTAGGGATACGCAATTACTCAACCACTTGATAGCATATACCATGACATGTTAGAGACACGTAGTGCTCAATCAACTTGAGAGCTAAGACTATAAAAGTCGCTCAATCAATATACGAGCTAGAACTATATTCTCATATAGTCGCTCAAGCAATCATGTTACTCGCTTTTCCTTAGAGACACCTTGCTTGCACAGCTTAGACGACTCACGTCTAACCCCGCGGTTATCCAATTTTATATGTATACTTTATAGTTGGCTAACAACATATAAAATTTATGCAGCACCAATGAATCTTTCTCTCGTACTCATATTTCTCGATTCTAAGTCAGTTGCTTTCCTAGACGTGGCTCGACGGACCGCATATAATTTTAGCCTTTGAGTACCTCGCTAAAGTAGAAACACTAACATATCACTTTGAAATATAGTCAAGAGTCGAAGGGCAAACTCCGGACTTGTTCAATCCTTAAAGACTCACACATGTGATGAAAACTCGACTATTCGTCACGTCTTAGGGTCGACTTAGCATACTTGATAATACACTCAAATATTGCGATGGAGACTCCCACTGAAGGAGCGTATGCCATTGCTCAATAACACTACACAGACTTAAGTCCAGTCGCCAATCTATGACGCCTGACATGAGTCCTCCCACTAATCGCCCAAAATTTTGGCACTTTAAATGAGGTCTCGTATCTGGCTCCCCTTGTCAGGTCACACGGAGTTGAAGTAAACTCATGTTCAAGACTTCCCGAACATATTAGGACGGTTTTAGATCATATTATGATTTTAAACCATTTCTTCTCCGCTCGCTATACTCTAAGCGCCAAAGGCGATTATCCGTGTGATTTGATAATCTCGTGCCTAACTGATATACTCTACTTGTGTATAACAACTCATGATAATTTAAACAAAGGAAATGAATAATTCCATTAAAAACAAATGTTTAAGTACAATTAGGATTACGTAATCCTAAAGCTTTTATATGTCTAATAAATACATCTCTCAGAATAGACTTCGTAAATGGGTCAGCCACATTCTGATGTGTAGACACATATTGAATCATGATCCTTTTCTGAACATCTTCATTTCGTACAAATTTGTACTTAGTGTCGATATGCTTCCCTTTACAGTGATATTTCTCATCTTTGACATATGCAATGGCAGCTTGATTATCACAGTATAGGTTAGTCTTTGAAGCATCATCAGCTACTCTCATATCGCGAAGGAATTTGCCTAACCAAAGGCCTTTTGTAGCTTCGGTATACGCCACAAATTCAGCTTCCATTGTCGACAATGCTATGCAATCTTGCTTCTTGCTGCTCCACGTCACAACGCCATTGCTAAGCAGGAAGACATAACTGGAGGTGGACTTGCGTTCATCAACATCGCCAGCTCAATCTGCATTCGTATATCCGGCTAACTTTAGACTTCCTCCTTGATATCATAGTGCGTAGTCAATGGTTCCCTTCAAGTATCTGAGAATCCTTTTGATAGCCTTCCAATGTTGGTGTCCGGGATTAGACTGATATCGACTGACTAGACCAATGGCATGACATATGTCGGGTCGAGTACATAACATGACGTACATCATACTTCCGACTATGTTGGCATAAGGAACAGAGGCCATAGCACTCCTTTCATCTGAAGTCTTCGAACACATATTAAGACATAAAGCTTCACCTTTCGCTATAGGAGTATCAATGAGTTTGCAGTTATTCATTCGAAAACGTTCGAGAACCTTTTTGATATAGGTTTCTTGCGAAAGAGCAATGAATCTCTTTGAACGATCTCGATGAATTTTTACTCCAAGTATATATGCTGCTTCACCCATGTCCTTTATCTCAAAGATAGAGGACAACAATTGCTTAATGGTATTTATATACTCATTATTCTCAGCTAGCAAGATATCGTCGACATATAGAGTTAGAAATGCAAACTTATCTTTGGATCCATATATATACACACTGTGGTCTTAATCAATCATAGAAAATCCGAAGGAAATTATTGATCGATGAAATTTCAAATACCACTGTCGCAATTTACATACTTTGCGCTCTTGACCTTTTACAATGAAGCCTTTAGGTTGCTTCATGTAAATTTCTTCATCTAGTTCTCCATTTAGAAAAGTTGTCTTTACATCAATTTGATGTAGTTCTAAATCCATATGAGCAACTATAGCTAGGATTAAGTGAATTGAAGAAAATCTTGCAACTGGTGCAAAAATTTCATCATAATCTCCTTTTGGATATATCCTTGTGCAACAAGGCATGCTTTATATCTTTCTATGGATCCATCCGCACCACGTTTGACCTTGAGAACCCATTTATTCCCTATATGTCTTCTATCGGGTGGGAGGTCAACCAAATCCCAAACTTGGTTATCTTTCATTAACTTCATTTTTTCTTCCATCGCTTTCATCCATTCTTCCTTCGCAGGACACGAGAGAGCCTCCTCAATTGTTTTAGGCTCATGTTCATTTTCTGGACCAACTATAAAAGCTTCCCCCTCAATCTCAAAATGACGACGTGGGATACTTTTCCGATTAGTCCGACGTATCGAACATTCTGGTATATCTCATTCTTGAGTCGGCGATGATTCTCTCCCACTCGGATCAGGATTCTGAGGTAAGGAGACATACCCCTCAGCAGATTGATCCACTGATGAGCCAACTCATTATCCTCTTCCTCCTCGATGTGAAAATCTTTATCAATTTCGTCTTGCTTAGGAAAATCATTTTCCAAGAATGTAGCATCTCGACTCTCTAATTTTGGGCCAAAAATCCCGCGCGTTATGGCCAACAGCAGTGCCGCATGGCACTCTATAGTGCCATGCGGCACTGTTCACGTCGAGCAGTGTGCGCGACGGGCCTTAAGACTGCGCGCGCATGAAGCAGTGCCACATGGCACTGTTCACGCTACAGTGCCATGCGGCACTGTTCACTTAGAACATGTTTTTTTAAAAAAATATTGGAAAAATATATATTAAAATTTGTACCAGATATTCTGTTGAATTCAGTACATATGGATAAAAAAAGTTTGATTTTTTGTTCTTTGGTTATGGTCATATAACCAAAGGTGCAAAAAATATAATTTTGCACAATCTCGTATTACACAAAAAAAACTAACAAAAAGAACCAAATTGTGCCTTTGATACAATTGAAGGTTTTAATAAAGAAACCAACCTAGTTTCAGCGGAATTTACAAGGTTCTTTTACGTTGTATTGTTCTCGAGGTCGGGACGACAATCACTTCGGAAGGTCGACTCGATATCACAATCCAAAGTGATTCACAGTACTTCTGTAGAATTCACGCATCAACAGCAACCTGCAAGACCAACATCAAACTACGGACAATGCCTTCGTTGCCTTTTATAGCATTGGACGTGCAGTTCAATTAACTGCATGTGGACAGTTCATGCAATTGCATGGTTGCATCGTGTGGGTTACACGATTGCTATCGGCCCACGATGGGCGAAACTAACAGTTTCAATAATAACAATAATAATCTTTGCTTGAGGTAATACCATAAATAAAAGAACTAACATATAACATTTTGATATGTTATAAATTTATCCACTCACCTTGTACTTTATGTTTTCAAAGAGGTTTACTAGATTTTCCTCCTTTCACTTATAGCTTGTTGGTTTCCTACAAGCAAGGATGCTATTTCACTTTCCAATTTCTAATAATAACAATATGCAATGCATGCTCATGCATGAACCCTTGTTCACCTTAAAATACATATAATCCCTTATGGTACTAATATCTAACTTCAAATATTTATATTCATAGATTATTTCACACTTGGAACATCTCAATCTTCCATAACTTAACTAGGTGTTGTCTCAGGATTCCAGACTGAGTGTGTGTCAATAAATAATTCATAACTTCTTAATCCTAAGTGCAAATCTCATGATTCTATATAATTTAGAAACTATTAAGGTCTCCAATCCCCAAATATCATTAACTAATTCGAATTGATCAAGTCATAAAAACAAGGCAATCTGACATAGGGTTTATGTTTTGGCAAACTGTGTATCACTGAATGATTAATTTATATCTTTAATAATACTTATCCATTTTAATATATCCTAATTTTCCTAGAATCAAGACTTCAGTAGTGTTTAAGCATAAAAATTGTAGAATTTGACTCCTTGTATGCCCTTATAGCAAAAATAGTTAATTAGGGTCGTGATCTATTTATATCCTGAAACTTGACAGAAGAATCATTATGAAATGCAAATTCATTTCTCCCAACATACAAGTCCAAATAGGATGATTCCACTTTTCTCCGAACTCTTAGAATGTCTAATTAATCATATCCAAATTACAAATCCTAATTAATTATATTCGAACCATGCCCTAATTTACAAATTGAACCTGTATCAGACTCGGGATAGGATGAACGACCCACGATGTTGGGTTCATAACGTTCTCTACAAAAGTTATTTTTATATGATTCTTGTTGTCATGGAAAGCTAACTTCGATAGGATGAAGCATGTAAAATTTCAGGATTTATCAAGAACTAACCAGGAAGATACAATATTATGGAGATGAGGATCAGTTTCAGATCTGCAGATTGACCTTAACTCAGCAAACTTGCCTAATTTCTTGAGGACGTTCGGCAAGGGATTTCATCTTGTAAATTTTTCTGCTTGCGGAGATTACAAATAACTGATTTATATATTTGTTTCAGATTTTTAACACGTCGTATGGCAGTTCGTAAAAATTCATTACTTAGCTACTGATGAGCTGTCTGCTTGAGCTGCTTGAGGCTCCATTGGTTGAAATGAAGGTCCAATCCTATTATTTTGTTAAAAATTAATGTTAAAGCTCTAATTAACCTCAGTTAATCATATTTAAATATGTTTATTATAATATTTACAAATATTAAAATTTATTCCTAATAGTCTTATATAATTTCTTTATAACGCTTATCGATAATGTAATTATCATTATGCTTTAATCCAAATGTTAATTACTACACACAAATATGACTAGATAAGCATTTAGACTAACTTAATATGCTAATTAAAATCATGATTATGTTAGAATGATGGTTGTGGAGCACGTCCGTGATATATAGACATATACATATACACACATATATACTTATAATGCGTATACATATACACGTTATTGTCACTTAATCTCGCACATATATAGACATATACACTTATAATACATATACATATACACATTGTTGTGACTTGATTTTGCACATATAGACATATACATACACATATATTAGATATATATATACACAATTTTGTCATATAAAGCTATTTTAATATAATCTTAATATAATCTAAAGTTATACTGTGTAAACTTATAATATATAAACTTATAATTCATAAACTTATAATATAATATAAACTTATAATATACTCTAAAGTTACATCCCTAACACCTCTTAGATTAGGAAAAATATTTGAAATGGTGTCATTACAGCCTCAAAATAGCATATCAAATTATGTCGCGCCTCTTTAGTGTCGAAGTAGCGTCGCATTTTTGGGAGGCGCTAAATACTTAAGTTAAATTCCTAATCCTCTTCTGTGTTTTCACATTCGCTCTGCTGATTTTCACCACCGATTTTCACCACTGATTTTCACCCGCCGCTACCCTCTGCTCCGACCGACGCCTGACGCCCTTTGCTCTGACCGACGCCCGACGCTCTCTGCTCTGACGCCCGACGCCCTCTACTTTGATGACCGACAATCGAAGCCCTACTCCGCCCCCCTCGTCGAACCCTGTCGTCGTCCGCCCTCCTCGGACCCTGCCTGCCTCCTGTGACATCATCGTCCGCCTCCTTGTACGCCCTCCGCCTTACTCCTCCGACCTTCGCTGCCGCCCGCCGCCTTCCTCTTCCGCCCTCTTCCACCTCCACTGCCCTCCACTACTTTCCTCCACTGCTGCCCTCCACCGCCGACCTCCTTTGCGCTCCTCCGTCGTGTGCTACACTCCTATGCCGCCCGCCGCCTTCCTCCACTGCCCTCTGCTGCCCTCCGCCTTCCTCCTTTGACCTTCTCTGAGTATTTATGCATTAATAGTGGTATAATTATCAACTTATTAAAGTTATATTTCTGATTATTGGACTATATATGTTGAAGATTTCGGAGTCTACACCATTTTTTACATGTTTTAGGAACTTTCGAACATCGACGAAAAGGCGCAAAAACACTAGGAAACGAGTACAATACGGTCAGACTGTATTATCAGCGTGTCGACCGTATTGGAAGTCTCCTGGCCGTATTTCACTCGCACCAGAAATTACGATGTCTACAGGTCGTATTACACACAGTGAAAAATACGACCTGCCCGTATTGGAAGTGTGGCTCCCGTATTGATGCAATTTGAACCATATCGTCTTGAGGAAATTACGACCAGACCGTAGCGCATACGACCGGGCCATATCGTATCGACTTCGAACATATTGGGCTGATTTTCGAAGTATTTTGGGCCTTTTTGTAACCCTAATTTGAGGGGACTATAAAAAGGATTTGTATAGATGAAAATAGGGGTCCGGACTTTGTTTTAGAGAGGATCAAGACGGCTGGGACGAACGCATTTTCTTTCTCTACACTTTTGTACTTTTCTGAGACTAAAGATCATTTTCTTTCATGAACTCTTACGTTTCAATGATGATTTCTTTCTCTATGCGTGGCTAAACTTCTTTTCTCGGGTTTGATGAAACCTAGGGTTGATCTTTAGGGAATGTTTTTATTGGATCTTATATGTTCTTTGTCTTTCATGTGCTTCATGTAATGCCTATATTAGATTGACCACCTAGTTAAGCGACCGAAGATTTTCCCGATTACGAAAGTATTTCATCAAGATTAGTTCAAATGAATGACATGAAATGTATTATTTCTTAGAAATAAGGATAATTATTTTACTTATGAATCTTAGCTTATAATGCAATTAAAATAATCTAAATGACCACGAAAGTAGGCGTTTATTATTTTAATTAGAATTGTGTTTGCCTGAAAAGGAGATGCATGACTTTTGAAGATTGAGTAGGACACTGATGATTTTATTCTCTAAATTTCCTATGATCAATACCCTAGGTGGATTCAAAACCCGAGAACTTTTATTCTCATTTATTTCCCATAATCAATTCTCGTTCTTTCTCATCATTTTCTTCACTCATTTCGGCATTTCACTGTTATTTAGTTTTTATTATTATTTCACCCCTTTCTAACTGTTTAGATATCAATTGAAATCATATAATTCTAATACTTAAACTCTTCCCTGTGGGATGATATTTTATATACTACGACATTGACTCCGTATACTTGCGGGAGAATTGTCAAGTTTTTGGTGCCGTTGTCGGGGAAGAGCGTCAATATTAGAATTTTGATTTTATTTGTTAATCTAGACAAAAAATTCCTTTTCTTTTTGTGTATGTACCGCAGAAACAGGGCACTTGAACCATATATTCCTAAAATTGAAAGACAGTGCCGAGCAAATCGAAGAGCAAGAATAGAACAATAAATGACCAACAAACAGAATAGAATACTGAACATGGAAGAAGGCCAACAACAACAACAGCAGTAGATAGAGGAAGTTGAACCTCCAATGAGGGATCTAGCCAGAAGATCTTATAGAGGCACCACTCCGAGTATTGTGGTCCCGAGGATTTCTGCGAATAATTTTGAACTAAAGTTTGGACTCATTCAGATGGTGCAACTGAATTAGTTTCGAGGAGAACGCAATGAAGACCCTCTATCACACATCAACCGCCTCCTTCAAATGTGTGCCACCATCAAGATGAATGGGGTTGAAAAAGATGCCATCAAGATGAAACTTTTTCCATTCTCTCTCAAGGATGAAGCACAAGACTGGTTGGACTCTCTACCTCCTGGAGCCTTCAACACATGGGATGAACTATTTCAAGCTTTTATGAAGAGATTTTTTCCTCCAAGAAAATTCATCAAACTGAGGAATGAAATCACTTGTTTCAAGCAAAAAGAAAATGAATCTCTAGGCAATGCATGGAAGAGATTCAAGAAATTACAGAGGCAGTGCCCACGTCATGCAGTACCTGCATGGCTCTTGATAGAGACCTTCCACAATGGTCTCTCTCCCAGTTTAAAATTTAACATTGATTCAGCCGCAGCAGGTGGTTCCATCATGAACCTTCCTTACTCACAAGCTTGTAATTTGTTGGATCAGTTGGCTATGAATGATGAAAACTATGATGAAGAAGGACCATCAAGAGCAGCATCTGTTAGAGACCACGAAGGATACAAAGAATTGAGTGCTAAGGTGGATTCTCTAGTGCAGTTGGTGGCAAGTATGAATACATCACAACCTATTTGTGACAATTGTGGAGGACCTCACAATACTCTGAATTGCATGCACCATGAACAAGCCAATGTCATGACAAATAATAACATGGGAAACAATCCATATGCCATTACATATGATCTAGGAGGGAGGAATTATCCCAATTTCTCTTGGGGAAATCAAACCGTGCCATCTCAGCAAGCAAGGCCACCACTTCCTGGCATTCCACCTTGACCACATTATCAAGCTCCATACCAACCACCGTTTCAGCAACAACTCCAGTATCAACAATCACCCCCACAACCTCAGGTGGAAAAGAAACAATCATGGGAGATTGCAATTGAAAAACTGGCGAATGCAACAAATGACAGATTTGAAAAGATTGAGAAAGGGATGGAGCAACTAATCACATCGAATAGGAACTTGGAGTATCAAGTGGGGCAAATAGCTAGCTCCATGAATTCTAGAGAAGAGGGCAGCCTTCCGAGTAAAACTCAGGTGAACCCTCGCGAGTATTGCAATGTAGTGGAATTGAGAAGTGGCAAAGCATTGGAGCCACTTTTGAAGAAAACTAACCATCCGTTCTCCTCAATGTAATTGTACAAATTTAATTCATCAAATCCTTTCCATATCACCTCTTGTATCTTTTTTTTTTAGACAAAACTCCAACTACAACATCCATAGAAACATACTTATTTAAAAAATTGGATAATTCCACTCTATTAAAGACCTCTATCCATTTAGATTTTCATTCATGGTTTTGTACATAATATTAAGTTATATTTTTTGTAATTAATCTCACCAAATTCATCCTAATCAATATTTAATTTCCTTCCCCTTTTTTCACCTTTTCAAAATTCACAAACCCCGAGATGCTTCGTCTATCATTCTAAATTATTTATCATTATAAGCCATTTGGAATATTTTACCGTCACTTCTTAAATTGATTTATTCTAAAAATTTGCAACTGGGATGATAACATGCACATCCACATACATTGTACCAACTTTCAAATGATTCATCCATATTAAGTACAAATTATTTTATTATCTTGATTATCTCCAAAATTTTCAAAAGTCACTTGAGTCATTTGAATACTTACTAAAATGAACTTATACTACTAGCTTGATCATTTTTTATAGAAAATAATTTATCTCGAGTTTACGTTTGTCTCTATAAATACTTCTAGCTTTTCTCATGATCTAAAGAAAATTTTGGCATTTGAATACTTATCGATTAGGATATGAATGAAAGGTTATTATTCTTATGTTGGAGTTCCTATATTGAGATGATCAAGGGACCAATAATGTTTTCAAAGATTCTTTTGGTTATATAGCCAACTTCTACCATTTTTATTCCTACACTTGATTCCTTCATGTGTCAAGATGCCGACATGTGATTTTTTTTAATTACTTTACTCTTAGTAGCAACCCATATTTATCAAAAGCCATCACTGTTAACAAGACCATATATTTATCAAGGGTCATACAAATTTTTCGAAGTACCTATATCTACCACGATTCAAAATATTACTCTTAATGACTAATAATATCGACGAAGAACTATTATCATACAATTATTCATAACTTTTACTAATGGATCAATGAGCATTATTCAAGTGTACAATAAATCGCACGAGATAACAAATTTGTACGAAGGATTTTACTACTCGACGCTAATAACTATATTTTTTTTAATCAGTGTCATGGTTTCATTTCCTTCTTCCATAATAAAATGAAATGTTAATGGAACAATTCAATGGAACCTAATGAATCTCATGCCCAACATTTTTATTTGGATTACTTATTTATCATCTTTCTTACTTGAATTTTGACTCGTCTATACATCTCTTGTTTATACTGTCTTAAACCCCAAATAATACCAGCTTGGAATGTGTCCTTTCTCATTTTTTTGTTGCCCAATTACCTCCTTTTTGAATGCCCGCTTGGGCATTCCCAATCAGACTATTAACTTTCTTTTAATCTTATTTACACTTATATTGTTCACTATCATTTTCACATGACTCACTTTGCTAACAAATAATACAACACTCCCAAGAAGATCAACTTATTATCAAAGATTGGGATGGTGTTGTCTTAACCGAATTTGCCTCATTGATTCGACTTAATATGATGGAAACATACTATTGTACCCAAATGACAAACTAGTCAACTTTATTGTGACCTTGCTCTATGACATGACCAACAATATTTTATTGTGATTTTTCTTTTTTTTTGTACATTAACCATGCAAATCTATACATAACTATGCACCATGTGTACTATGAGCATACATCAACATTAATAACCATGTTGTCATTTTTTTTAAAAAAGAATGTCTAGAATAGTATTTTCTACACAACATACATCCTAGATTAAATGTTCTCCAAATTTGCAACATTAGCAAATAATAAATTATACACTACCATATATCATGACATTATCATGCGATAAGGATAATAAAAATAGATGTGCATTTAAGCACCTTATTGCTTATCTCAATTTAGAAGATAAAATGATATATATTTTTTAATTCAAACCATAGCTACTCTCAGGGCATTCAATTAGTATAATGGCCAATTAGAGGCATTTAAATATCATGTTTGCAATCATTCTATGATGCACATCTATGCATAAATTCGTTCATGCATCAAATACAACATTTAACCATATTCATTGTTTCACAAGCAATTTATAAAATTTTAATGTGCATCATAGTTTATAATTACAAAAAAATATGGGAGTCAAGCCAAAAAATTTCGAATTATAAGAACATATGAGTTTCGCCTCAAAATTATTACACGAACAAAACATATTGAATGCCTGTCAAATCCCTTAAGGGTCTCAAGCGTTTATCCAATCTCTTGATAGGAACTTGCCCCTATCATCTCATCCATAAACTATGGAGCCACAACTCTCATCAATCAATTTATATCCACAATAAATCATGGGTCACAATCCAAAATCATGTGGTGTTAAGATAGATAAAATCATAATAGTCAATTTAAAAAAAATGATAAATATGAAAAGAATAATATTGAAACAGATATGCTCCTCGCGGAGTCTCACACACTATGCCTTTTTGAATTAATACCCATTTCCAATCAACAGACAGTATATGTATTCCTTTTCCGTAAACATTAAAGAAAAAAAAGGGTGAGCATAGATTAAGCTCAGTTAGTTAAAAATGACAACATCAAGTATTAAAAATCGTTGAGAAAATTCACATCTTTATTTTCAAGAAATATTTAAAATCCACTTTTCTTCAAAAGGAAACTCTTCACATAATGATCATGTAAAATGAATGTCATCATCAAATATATATAATATAAGTTGGGGAATCATCATCAAATATGGATATCCAATATCCTCAATGGAGTACTCAATCACACCCATCATATCCCATTGACACAGGGTGGTTGTTCTAATTTTGTCCCTCGTATCCCATTGACACGGGACGTTGAACTGCTCCTCGTATCCTATTGACATTAAGCTTGTTATCTTTTCTTTTTCATTCCACCTCTCGTGTCATTATATCGCCACAGGATGGTTATTCTAATTCCACCCTTCGTGTCACTATATTGACGCAGGGTGTTGAACCTGCTCCTTGTGTCACTATATCGACACAGAGCAAACTGAATCCCAAACGATCTACTCGGAGTTGGCCAATCCTCCAAGATGAAAATACTCTATGTTATGCGGGTTTTTTATATGAAGTGCACAGATGATGAATGCATATTTAAGGTGAAGGTTTGGAGCTTAAAGACATCACGCTAAAACATATCATTTCAAAACATTCCACATACATCATTCCACAAAAAATAGAGAGTTTTGGCATCACCAATCCATAAAAATTTAGTCATGTAACTATTTTGTCGCCATTACTACAACTAATAAAAAAATTGAATATTTCCATAAGGACGAAGGAGATCCATTTGAAGGATTTTTTCATTCTACTAAGTTTCTGCTTCAAGCGTAGGATTTCAACTTCACTCTCCAACCTATTTATCTTGTGCAGTAATCCATTAACGATATTGTTGTAGTGATCTTCAAGAGGTCCATCCATCCAACGAAAAAATCAGCATGCTTCAAATAGCTTCAAAAATAAAAGCAAAAAATGATTTCATCTTAGCATCGTGTAATCAACAAGCTAGATGAAAACTTACTCTGTGAATCTTTTATTCAGGAGAACAAGAGAAACTTTTATCAAAATTCATAATAAAACATCACAGTTCATATGATAGCACACATATGAAGCACACAAATAAGTATGATTATGCATGAAGAAAAATGATCTCAAAAATCCGCCCCACATCGGATGAGACAATATCACCACTCAAAAGAGTTAAGTAATTAATATCATTTGTGGTAAATTGCCTCACCTTCAATTCCTCAAGTCCCAATTACCTTCCGTCTGAATCCGCTCAAAGGAGAAAAATACCTATTACATCCATTGAAACATTTATAACTTCTAGGTATCATTTATCTTTTATTTCATTAATCACTTTATAATAATCCTTTTTAACAGCATCTTGGTAGCTAGAGTTATAATTTATAAATCTTTTACCTAAGTTCATAAGTAATGCATTATAGTACCCGTATAACTAATTTCTTAAATGATCAACATTATGGACTTTTAGTATGCATCGTCAATTAATAGCATCCTACTCCAACCCCAACATACAACCACCTATCATATCCAATTAACCATATAACAATTCAAATTAAACACTAACTAATTCTTATCAATTTATAAATTTAAATCTTATGAATAATTTCAACCATCAATCATATCCTTACCACAATAAATGAATCTCTCCTGCTCTCTAAATCAAAATCACACCGGCTCGAACGTCGAACGTCTCCTTCGTCATTAGTAGCATAATAAAATTAATTAAAAATCAATTTCATATCTAAAATTAAATTTACTATGCATTTTCATTCGCTTACCAATACACATTGAGGACGAGTCATCGAAAATGTCGTCGAACGATCGAAACCCGAAATCGATGAACCTACAAGTAATTTGTGATTAAACTTTTGACGGACAGCAACCTAGTACGTCTCTCCCTCGTGTGTACACCTACCAGAAGGTCGTGGTGAACTCAGCTGAAACCTCTCGTCAAACTCGCTGCGTCGCGCATAGTGCACCGATCATTTCCTAACACTGTCAAAACATTCGTCTCGTCGTGCTCCTTCCAACAGTACCTCACACGCGAAAAACGAAGGTCAGACGACGGAGAACTAGTGGTCGGAAGGGGGCAGCAGCTAGGGCGTTGCGCGGCACTGTAGCAATTGGGGAGGAAGGAGACGAGTCTCTCTCTTTTTTTTTATACGGGTCATTTTTTTATTTATTTTAGCAGGTGTCCCTTCCAGCACAATGCCCAAAATGCCCGTATCTTTTAAACTAATTCCCCTTTTTTTATCTACCAGGACGTTACAATTTTCATCTAACTTATTTCGAAAAACCCATTTGATTCCAATAATGAGATGATCCATGGGTCTTTCCACAAATGTCCATACTTGATTTCTCTTGAAGTTATTTAACTCATCCATGGAATTTACCCAATTTGTATTATTTAATGCATCATCTATGCAAGATGGCACGTCTTGAAAGAAAAAAGTTGAAAAAGCACAAAATTTCTAAACTAACTTCGAGTTTTTATTTCATCATCTATATCACTAATGATATGAGAAAGCATTTCTACATTTTTTTTTTGAAATACTTGTGGCATATCAAGTTGAATACTTTCTATTTGCTCTTCGATTTCATCTTCTCTCTCCTTTTCAATGTTTTCTACATGTGGTGCAACTTATTCTAAGTGGACTTTTTTTAGTTGAATTCGTACTTTAGTCACACTTGTGTCATCTTCCTCGGCATGCTTCCTCAAAATAAAGTCATTAATTTCATTAAATTTAACATATATATATTCTTCAACTAAGAAAATTCTTTTATTATAAATTATATATGCTTTGCTAATACTTTAATAGTCAAGAAAAAATAACATCATCACACATGGCATCAAATTTTTCTAACTCATCTTCATTATCCAACATAAAGAATTTGCATCTAAAAACTTTGAAATGTGAAATGTTCATTTTTTTTCCCAATAAACAAGTTCAAAGCAGATTTTTTTATTAGTAGTCTTATCAAAATTCTATTTAGCACATACCAAGAAGTATTTACGGATTCCGCCCCAAAAATAATTTGGAATGTTACTTTAATTTAAAATGATGCTTGCCATTTCTTGTATGGTCCTAATTTTTTTAATCACTTTGTTGAGGTGTTCAAAGAGTTGAAAAATTATGCATAATGTCATTTTCTTCAAAAAAAATTTCAATTTTATGATTTTCAAAATTTTCACATGATCAATTTTAGTTTTTAATTTTTTTTACCAAGCACATTTTGTACCCCTTTTGCAATTTAAAAAACAAATGAAGAACTTCAACATTATGTGAAAGAAACGTTGATGCATGAAAATCCAACATATATAAGTATTGCATTTAATCTTATTCGAATAATTTTTTAACACAATACATCATTTTATGAGCTTATTTAAATTAATTTATAAATATAAAATCTTTTTAATTGTTTCATTTATTATTAAAATTAAGTCACGAAGCTAACGAAAAAAACCGCGCTCAAATCAAAGTTAAAACAGAGTTAAAAAGTGAAAAATAATGAAGTTGTCAAGTGCTGGAATTGCATTGTCACATGAGGGTCGTGAAGGATTTGTCACGACCGTGAAACAGAGTAATGAAACAACAGTAATGAGATGTTAAAATACATTTTTTTTGCACCAAGTCACGGCCAGCCCATCATGGGCAATGAAATATATATATTTTATGCGAATGAGACACTATAAGGGTCGTGAAAATCCTATCACCCGTCATGAAAACCCATTTTCAGTCTGTTTCGAACATTGTTTAGGCCGTGAAAACCAATTTCCAGGACGTGACGAAGTCCACTTTCGAGTTTTTGTTGAATTTTTGGAATAATCATTAGAATTCTGAGTTTTACAAAGGCCAAAACTTCAGATTAAATATACTCCAAAGTTTACCATATTTTGAATGAAAAAGGTTTCCATTTATTATCTGATTACATGAAAATCTGAACTACTACAAATAAAGGCATTCTACAATCATAAGAAATGATGTTAGGACCTTCTTTGAAAACAAAAAATGAAGGACTAAAAGGAGTTTTTGTGGGGTGATCTCGGGCAAGGATGGTCCAACGATTGATTGTTCATTCCAGAGAGTATTTTCGATTTTATTTTATGTTGGGATGAATCAATTCATACTTTAAAATTCTATCTTTTTAATATTTGTAATCTAAACAATTTAATTTAATTTTTCAAGTTGGTTTATTCCTACAAGAGTCTTATTGTAAAGACACTTCAGAACCTTTCTATAGTTTTGATTATAGTTTCTTTAATTTTTAAGAACATGATTGTTGTGTTTAAGACTTTTCATTGATTTCATTTGAATTATTAGTTGATTATTAACTGGGCAGTGTGATCAATCTATTAATTCATGATTTTTTCTTTATGCAATTCATGTCATAATCTAATAGAGCTGGACATAGTATTAGATTGTGTACACTGCCAAGTTGACTCGGGTGAGCGATTTGGTAGCGAATCACAACTCATAGAATTCTAATCTAAGTAGGATTCTGAGTAGAGTTAGGTGGAATATTCTCATCTTATTAAAATTAAGAATAGTTTATTTATCCGCTTAGGGAGATCAAATATTCCTAACCCATCTAAAAGTTGAACTTGATTATCTTTTGAGTAAATCAATTACTACAGAAGTGAAAAAAGTTTATTCTTAATTATTTAAACTCATCATAAGGCTCCTAGACATCAGTAGTTTAGTTTAGTTTTATTCTTTACTTTTCTATTATTTTATTTTTTGCAACTCTTTTACCCGGAACATATTGTCTCTTATTAGTCTCTAAAATTACTTTAGTTAAGTATGTTAATTCATTGTGAGTTCGACACTCTACTTTCTACTTTATTACTTAAGAGATTAATGTACTTGCTAGCATATATTGGTACCAATTCTCGCATCAAGTTATTGACACTGTTGCTAGAGAATTATTTTTTGCTTACTACTCTTCTTTTATGCTACTTTACTTTTCAGTTACTTGTAGTTTTGTTTTTAGTTGTGTAAAGCTTGATGTTACATCTTTTGTACACAACTCGAATATCATGTGCATACACTACAAGAAAAATGTATTTTTTCGACAGACGCATCCGTCGAAAAAAATATGGAAAATCCGTCGGAAGTCATGATTTCCAATGGATTTTACAACAGAAGGCCGCCGTCCGAACAAAGATCATCGCAAATGATTTTCGACGGCCAAGAAAAAGTCTTTGAAAGTTTTCACGGTCAAAGCCGACGTAAGTTTCGACGAGAAAATATCCGTCGAAAGTTCCGAAGAAGAGGAGGGAGACGGAGAAGAAGCCGCTGCCCCGGGAGAGGAAGTGCGAATGAGAGGAGGTGAGGGAAGAAGAGAGGAGAAATATATAATATTAAATTAGGAAAATTGGCAGGGATGGTGGGCGGGAATGAAATTATAATTAATGACTGCTAGGTCAGTTAGAAATACCGACAGCTCGATCCATGGGTTTAAACATATTATATATTATGATATATATCATTATAATATTTAATTTGTTTTCTAATTACCGATGGTTCAGACTGTCAGAAGACGGTACAAACTGTCGATAATTATAATAATAAAATACTAATTATATTATATATTATATGATGTTATATATTATATAATATTAAATTATTTTTCTAATTACAGACGATCTAGATCGTCAAAAGTTCTAATGGATCGGTATCCATCGGAACTTCCGACGATCCCAACCATCGGTAATTATAATAATAAAATACTAATTATGTTATATATTAAATAATGTTATATATTGTATAATATTTAATTATTTTTCTAATTACCGATGGGTCCGACCATCGGAAGTTCCGCCGGATATCGATCCGTCAAAAATTCTGACGGTCCGAACCATCAAAAAATAAAATAATAATATAATAGATTTTATAATTTATTACTTTAATTTTCGATGGCCCCAACCGTTGGAAATTTCGACAGATTGGTGTCTGTCGCAAAATTCATTGCAAATTGCGAAGGATTTCTATCCATCGAAAATTGTCCGTCGGAAAATCTCAATTTTCTTGTAGTGATATCTTAAAATCCTCAATGGGAAGAAGGAAATGTCCTTCATACAATAAATTGAAGAAGATAAAGCTATTGTCCAGCAAAATCTTCATCAAGTCACAACAACATTAATGTACTTCAGCAAATTCTAAATGAAGATCCATTCTTGGACACCAAAGTCATAATCACAAACAAGGTGAACCCTTTGTTGAAGTAGTTCTCCGCACAAACATACCAAATTGAAAATTTGGAAAAATTTGCAACATCGAAACGAGGAGACACAAGGGCATGTCTCATCGTTTCTCAAATTGAAGCCTTCAGCAGAGCCAAAAGTTGATCTTGAAGGGATGATGGGTCAACTTATTACAACTATTTAATGAAGTTACAAAAGCAAGATCAACATATTCAAAACTCGGCGCTCAATTAACACGAATCTAGAAGAAAATCAAAGTAGATGACTCTCTTTTACTTTTTGACAAGGAGCTCAAGTTTGATGCGTTGAAAGCAAAGCTATATGCATTAGAGAGACAAGTTGACTTCTCTAAGTGTTGATTCTATGAAGCACATCGACGAGAGTCCAACCATCATCATGTATATCAAACAAAGTGGCATCCAAAATGAAAGGCTTTAGCAAGGACAATGACTGCGAGATGACATGAATACATCCTTGAAGATGGATAGGTTCGAAGAAGGAGTTGGCCTTCAGAAGTCCCCATTACTCAAACTTTGTCTCCAACACCGACACCATCATCATCAACATCGGCTGCCACACAACACAAATTCAAAAATCACCATGGAGAGAAAGAACATCACTAACATCAATAAAAACCTCTCCGACTATATTACACTAGTGGCAAAATAAAGGAAAATAAAGAAGCATGCCACCAACACCAAAGTCGCCAACCAAAATACTAACAACATCAAACCAATGGCGACCCAAGAGTCACTCACTATTCATGATAATCAGCAACAAAACTTAAAACTTCAACCTAAAAATGCTATTATAATTGAAGAACCTCCACCACCATGACACAAGGGTGGCGATATTAGGCGTCATCCACCAATACACGTGTTGAACCTCACCATATTGAACATTCACAATCACATCAAATAATCCCGATGGGATTGTACCTTAATTGAAAATTCATATATTTATTCTAATTGATTATCTTATATCAGTCTCAATTAAGTTAGAACTATTCTCTCACCTTTATCTCTTAGGTTGGATCTTATTTTTCATTTGATTACACTAGTTTTTCTTTTTTCTTAATTTAATGTCTTGGTTGATTTATTTTTATTTTTGTTATTTTTACCGATCATCCTTTGTAGGTCCAATTAAAAAAGTGTGACGGGCTATTTTTTACATATCAGGGCGTTATTTCTATACTTACGGACCGTGGCTTTGAATTCATGAGAGAATCGACGACCAAGCTACACGATCGTAGAGTAGACATAGCTCCTCACCAACGACATCAATGATGATTTGTTGTCTTCCTCGTCTAATCCATTGCAGCAACAAGCAGTGAATGACAAGTCTCGAAAGCAGCCAAATGTAATGTGACTAACAAATACTAGCAGGTGCATCAACAACATCTCATTCAATGATGACGATTCGCTCATCATTGTTATCACCAAATTAGATCAGCAAATTACCTCCGGCGAACTTCCTAGAACCTTAAACATCGATAGATGCCTTCCCCATTAGCCATCCACACTCTGACGAGCCTCAAAGGCTTAGTTTATCATCACAAACAATCACCCTCAGCTGCATGGTGCAGCTTCAGTAGTGAATCTGGTGCACATGGTGCTGTTCAGAGTTTGAGATCTTTTGACGACTTCCATTGCCGACCAAGAGCCTCTCATCTTCAAAACGAGAGACCTTCTTCATCGAAACTCTGAGCGACAACCTGCCACAGGCAATTTTCGACAACAGCCATGAGCACCGAATCACCTTCATCAACACTGGCGACGTTGGCGACCTACTGCAGCACTTTGACAACCACTTCCAGCAGCTTCAAGTGATTTTTTGTCAACACCGACGAGTGCAGAACAATGAAGGTAGAAGACAATGAAGTCACTGGTTGTTACTATTACAAAGTGCAGAACAATGAAGGTAGAAGACAATGAAGGAAGAAAGGCGTACCAAGATTGACAGCACCCGTTACTTCCAAATTACAGTTGGGAAATTGACAAGAAATTACAACGCTCATGATTGTTACGAAGTGTTCACGACCCATTACTCAAACGACCAGCCGTTGCCATACTATAATAACATGTGAAATCAATATGAAGGCCCAACCATTATCCAAGCTTCATGACCCTAACAAGATAAAGCACATTAGGGCAAGATATGTAAACCCGACAGCTTCACGACATCCGACACATACAAACCAACAAGGATCATGTGGCTTCTCAATAGCTTGTTCATTGATCACACATGGATGTATCATGCTGTATCTCTTCCTTTTCATTTTTTATTTGTCTTTATTTATCATGTTTATACTCTCATTTTCTAGTTTGATTTTTAACAATAGGGACAATGTTGAGTTCAAGTTGGAGGGAGTTTGCATATTCGTGCATCATAGTACTGGGTATTTAGAATATGAATGTTGCTAATTTGAACTATGAATACTTGGACGATAAATTCTTGTTCATGCTCCTCTTTTTATTTTTCTTTAGTCTTGACAATGATTACCTCTTTGTTGAATTCATAAGTTCTTATTGAGCTTATAGTAAAAAAAAGTGCAAAAAAATAAAAGAGGGTTAGTTGAACCCCAACAAAAAGAAATAAAGAAGTACAAATGTGTTATTTAGAACATTGATGTGTTCGAGTGATTAGATCCGTAGGGGATTGACAACCTATATAAGGGCAACTACTCTAGGATCCGTCGGTGAATGTCCGTTACATGGACCACCTTGCACAATATGGAGCACAGGGGTACCAAATTAATGAAAAATAAAGTGAAAAAGAAGCACAAATGTGTCACCCAGAACCTTGTTGTATTCAGATAATTAGATCCTTAAAGGGATTCTTGCTTGGAGACCTAAGGGAAATTGCTCTTGAATGCATCGGTCTAAAGTCTATTACATGGACCACTTTGTGCAATATGGAGATGCACATAAGAACCAAATCATCGAGAAAATAAAGTGAAGAAAAAAGTGAATGAAAAAATGAAAAGTTCAAAGTGAAAATATATAGGCTCAGTATGCACTTATGTTTTCAAAGAATCTTATTTGATAGATTGTATGCATTCTTGCATGAGTTAAACTTGGATGAGTTTAAATATGTCTACTATTCAAAAATTCTACAAGGCTTGATCATTGGAATGATGGAAAAATGCTTTGACGATGGATGCATAAGATAAGTGCTAAGAAAATAGTTGACTGACAAAGTGGAGACAATCAAGGTTGTCAAGATCCCGATTTAAATCTTAAGATCTTACGATTTTACGATCTTACTACCCTTTACCGATCTTGATCTTATCTTGAAGATCTTATGTGTAAAATATTAATAGATTTAATTTTTGTCACACGATCTTATCCGATCTCAAATGATTAATATAATAATTTAAATATTAATTAAATATATATTTATGATAATAAATTTAGATGAAGTTTAATATATTTTCTTGATTTCTAATATGTTTTGTTATAATTTTTCTTAAGAAACGATAAAAAAAATTACTAAAGTGTAATTTAATATTTAAATGTGTCAAATTATAAAAAACATATTTATTATTTTTAAAATATATTTTTTATTAATAGTTAAGGTATTATGATTCTCAATATGATTTTACGATCTTCGATCTTATGACCCCCTCTCCGATCTTATGTAAAGATCCTGATCTTGACTACTTTGAAAACAATGATTAACCTTCTTGACTTTTTGAGTTTTTCCTTGAATATTGTTTAAGTACAAGCAAATATCTATGCTTGGGGGAATTTGATGCATGCAAAATTCAATATATATTTAGTATTGCATTTAATCTTATTTCAAATCATTTTCTAATAGCATGCATTATTTGATGAGCTTATTTGCATTAATTTTACAAAACATAAAAATCTACACAAATGTTTATTTTATCATGTCGGAAGCAAGAAAATTGAATTAAATTGTCCTCAAATCGAAGTTAAAACGAAGTCAGAATGTGAAAAAATAGTGAAACTGTCAAGGGTTGAAATTGCGCTATCACGGGAGCCCCGTAAAGAATTTGTCACGGTCGTGAAATAGGACTGTGAAACAATAGTAATGGGGTGTTAAAATACATTTTTTTGAATAAAAAGTTGCTCGAGGAACGAGCCATGAAATTCATATTTTTATACAAATCGGACACAGTAAGGACCATGAAAATCTTATCACTGGTTGTGAAAATCTATTTTAGTCCGATTTGTACACTATTTAGACTGTGAAAATCATATCACAGACCATGACGAAGTCCATATTTGAACTTTTAATGATTTTTTGGAAATATTACAAGTGCACAAGGACTCCTATTCATAATATATGATGTCAAGATGACTTGGAAACATATTCTAACTCGGAATTCAGAATTTTATAAGGCCAAAACTTCAAAATTAAATCTACTTCGAATTTTACCATATTTTGGATGAAAAAAGGTTTCTGCTTCTTCTCCGATCATATGAAAACCTAAACTACTATAAATAGAGGACTTCTACAACTAGAAGAAAGGATGTTAGGACTTGCAACTTGTGTTTTGAAGATAAAAACGTGGGAGCAACTTAAAGAACAATCAAAAGTACTTTTTGTGCGATGATCTCTAGAGAGGATTTGTTCGTTCCATAGGGTAATTTAAGTTTTATTTTATGTTAGTATGAATTAATTCATGCTTTAAAGTTCTATCTTTTTAATCTTTGTAATCTGGACAATTTGTTTTAATTTTTCAAGTTAGTTTGTTCCTGCAAGATCTTATTGTTAGGACAACTTATGAACATTTATATAGTTTTGATTATAGTATCTTTAACTTTTATGAACATTATTGTTGTGTTTAAGACTTTTTATTAATTGGACAATGTGATCAATTTATTAATTCATGATTTTCTTTAAACAATTCATGTCGTAATCTAATAGAGCTAGGTGGAGTATTAGATTGCGTGGTCTACCAAGTTGACTCGGGTGAGCGATTTGATACACTACAAGAAAGTTGGAATTTTTCGAAGGGCAGTTTCTGACGGATAGAAATCCGTCGCAATTTGCGACAGATTTTGCGACGGATAGGTATCCACCGGAACTTCCCACGGTTACAACCAACAACAACAACAACAAAGCCTTATCCCACTAGGTGGGGTCGGCTACATGGATCATATGACGTCATTCCGCTCTATTAGTAACCAAACCTTTCTGTATATTATTCACCAATAGATCTTGCTCTATTAGTTCGCCAAATGTCCACCTTGGCCTCCCTCTCCCTCTTTTAATCGGACTCCAGATTATTTGATCTACTCTTCTTATTGGCGCATCTAATGGTCTTCTCTGAACATGACCAAACCATCTCAAACGATTCTCTACCATTTTCTCACTAATAGCGACTCATTCACGTATATGGTCATTCCTGATCTTATCTAATCTTGTATGACCACACATCCATCTCAACATCCTCATTTCGACTACCCCCACTTTACGTTCATGTTGTCCCTTCATAGCCCAACATTCACTACCATATAACACTGCTGGTCTTATAGCAGTACGATAGAATTTTCCTTTAACTTTATTGGGTACTTTTCTATCACAAAGAACTCCAGTGGCTTTCCTCCACTTACACCAACCAGCTTGAATTCTATGATTAACATCGTCATCAATCTCACCATCTTGTCTTACAATTGATCCTAAATATTTAAACTTTGTCACTTGAGGAATTATATCCTCCCCTAGCCTAACTTTCAAATCGTCTCTAAGTTGTTTATTTGTGAAATTGCTATGCATATATTCTATTTTATTCCTACTTAAACGAAAATCCTTTGACTCCAACGTATTTCTTCATATTTTCAATTTTGTATTAATCTCTTCTCTTGAATCCGCTAAAAGTACTATATCATCCGCAAATAGCATGCATTTATGTACCTCCTCTATGATACTCTCGGTTACAACCGTCGGAAAAAAAATTTATGCAATATGCTATATTATTATTTTATTTTTCGACAATTAGGAACATCGAAAATTTCGACGGATATCTATCTGTCACAATTTTCGACGGTCCAGACCGTCAGTAAATGAAAAATAATATAATAGAAGGAGTATTTTATTAATATAATTAACGATAGTCTAAATTAATATAAGGAGTCTTTTATTAATATAATTAGCGACAGTCCAGACAGTCGAAATTTTCGAAGGTATGCACCGTCGGTAAACTAAAAAAATAAATATTTTATATATGTAAATAGTATTTTATTATTATAATTAAATAATTTTTTACGGTTGTGATCGTTGGTAACTTTAAAAATAATTAAATATTATATTCATATATATCATAATAATATATATTATTAATATTTTCTAAGTTTCCGACGGTCATGGCCGTCCTGCTGCTTCTTTTCTCATCTTCCCGCTTTTCCATCTTTCTACCCCTATATATATCATCTTTCCCATCTTTCCCTCTCTCCACTCTCTACTTCTTTCCCTGTCTCCTCTCTCTCTTCCTCTCCTATTTTGCCGGCGCTACGACCTCTCGGACGATGACCCGTCGGTGACCCTCTCTCTCTCTCTCTCTTTGCTGCTGCTAGTGGCATCAAGTGGTCGATCCGTCGGCCGGTTGTACCAGGCGACCGGCGGGATCGGTTGCCTGGAGGCGGCCAAATTTTTTTATATTATAGAAATCCGTTGCGACGGTTGTCACCGCTCGAACTTTCGACGGTTGTGACCGTCAGAGTTTTTCGATGGTTGCCGCCGCTGGAAAATGTTTCGACTGTTGCCGCCACCAGAACGTTTCGACGGTTGTGACCGCCAGAGTTTTGCGGCGGTTAAAACAGTCGAAACTTTTGACAAATTTTCTTGAGCCATCGAAAATGGCTTTGCGACACCCTCTTTTTCGACTGAACGGTTTCGTCGGTAAAACAAACGGTATTCTTGGATTTTCAGACGGTTTGGACTGTCTAAAAAAACACTTTTCTTGTAGTGGTAGCATAGAAATCACATCTCATAGCATTCTAATCTAAACAAGATTGAGAGTAGAGTCAGGTGAAATATTCTCATTTTATTAAAATTAAGAATAGTTGATTTATCCGATTGGGGAGATGTGTTCCTAATCCATCTAAAAGTTAAACTTGATTATCTTTTGATTGAATCAATTGCTATATAAGTGAAACAAGTTTATTTTTAATTATTTTAGCTCATCCTAAGAACCTTAGACATTAGTAGTTTAGTTTAGTTTTATTCTTTAATTTTCCGTTATCTTATTTTCAGCAATTCTTTTACCCAAAATATGTTGTCTCTTATTAGTCTTTGAAATTAGTTTAATTAAGTAAGTTAATTCCTCATCGGTTCGACACTCTGCTCTCCACTTTATTACTTGAGTGACTAGTGCACTTTTAGTATATATTATTACCAATTCTCGCATCAAACATAATCCAAATAAATTAAGAATAATCATCTACAAGTACAAAAACATATTTCTTTTCATATAAGCTTGTGACATAAATGGGCCAAACAAGTCAAAATGCAATAGTTTCAAACTCCTACTAGTGCTAATGATATATTTAAATTTGGAGCCTTCAAATATTCCTCTTAGATAAGAATCACATGACATCTTTATGAAATTTTATCTTAGGTAATCATCTTATTAACTCCTTCTTTGAAATATTTTTTAATGATTTAAAAAGTACATGATCTAGCCTTCTATGTCACAAAGTTGAATCATCATGCAATACACTTAGATATTTTGATTTTCTAAGTCATCAACAGCAATCTTATAAATGTTATTGTGTCTAAAGCCAACATGCAAAAAATTCAATTTTCATCAAGAATTAGACACTCTTTCAAATTCCACCAAGAATTTTTTGTCACAAAGTTGATTAATGCTAATTAGATTATGCCATATATTTTCAAGAAAAAAATATTATTTTTTCCTATGTTACCTATGTTGACAACTCTTTCGTTTGCATTGTCTCCAAAGGTAACGATTTCTCCATTTTTCTTTTCCAAAGTCATATTTGATTTATGTGGATTTGATGGTTTCACAAAAAAGTTCGCAAATAAGAAGAATAATATCATGCTTCTTTTCAAAGGAGTTCAAACCAAGGCATTTCTTATTAGGTGGTACTCTAGAACCACTAAACATATAATCTAAAATTTTTCTTTCGTTTGAAAATTTTTGAAATTTTCTAAGTCACTATCTTTTGTGTTGAACATTTCAATTTCAATCTTTTATGAACTAACACATGTATTTAGATTTTCACTTAATTTTTATTTCATCAATCAAGAGTTCTAAGTCCATGTTCTAATCATTTATCGAGATGCAATTTTTACATATATCAAGATTCTTATGTTTTTCATCGTTAACTTTTTAAAGGTATACTTTAAAATTGTCATATTTTTTTAGGTGATCCATAATTTTTAATAAGCTTTCTACATTCCTCATGCATATAAAAAAGCTTAATTCATCATTTGACGAGTTAGAGTATTCCTCCTCGTTTGCTATAAGGAAAAGGTTAATTTCATCTTCATCACTTGAGGAAGAACTATATGTTTTCTGCACTCTTTTACACAAACTTTATGTCGTCTCTTATTATCCTTTGAAATTAGTTTAGTTAAGTAAATTAATTCTTCGTGGGTTCGACACTCTACTTGAGCGACTAGTGCACTTCTAGTATTTAATTGTTATCAATTCTCGCATCAAGTTTTTAGCGCGTTGCCGGGGAATTATTGTTTTACTTACTACGCTTATTTTACGCTACTTTGAGACTTTATTTTTCTTTTGCTTTCACTAAGTTGCTTGAAGAGTTTTTTTTCTTTGAAGATTCAATTTCTTTGCCCTTTTTAATAAGATTTGGGCACTCATTTTTGTAGTGTCCATTCCTTTTACATTCAAAGGATGTGACTTGCGTCTTCTTTGTTGATCTCCTCCTAGAAGATTCACCCTTCTTTCTTTAATTTGCAAATATTAAATATTTGTGTAGCTTCTTTGTATGGTGTGCCGATTTTCTTTAATAACATCATCCTCGTCTTCGCTTGTTTTTTCTTCATCATTTCTTACATTTAAAGTTAGGGCTTTCTTTGTATAGCACTTACATCTTCCTTCATTCCTATCTCATTAACAATGTTGTTAAGATCGGACGAGACAAGTATTCGTTTCAGATCGAACCAGTCAAACTAATCGATCGGACCAAGTAGTAATAAAATATTATATTTAATACGATATATTAAATCAAGCTATCATATTTTGATTATATACCTATTAATTTAAATTATGCCAAATTACATTATATAAAAGAGAAAATAACAATAATGAATTATAAATGTATAGAATTGAATTTTCAGGTTTAATGTTATTATTACATTTATATTAATTATTATACAAAAATTTTATACTCATTAATTTTTTATTTAATATATCTGCATTTTATGTTAAAAGTAACAAATAATTTTTTTCCAACATTATGACAAGATTATATATTCTATAAATAAATATATATAGTATAATTAGTTATTAACTATATAATTTGAACTTACTACATATTAAATTAAATAAAATTAAAATTTATGTATATATTGATATACACATATATATTTATATATAATACTATACTATTCTACATCTTTTATAGTATTGTTGTATATTAATAACTATGACAAAAAAAGTTTGTTCCTTCCATTCATAATTAAGTTTACTAATATGATAAATATTATACATAATACAATAAATATATGATTACTTATATTATAAGATACATTTATGATATAAATAGATTTGGATAATACCATAATTTATAAGTTAAAGTTGGAAGTTTAACAAACTCTAAATGAAGGAAAAAAGAATGAGTAAGTGTATAAATATAATCCCACATTTATAATAGAAGCAAGATGAAAGTAAATGAGAAAGTATTAGTAGATGAGACTAGCGGGCTGATATATATATTATTGTTTATGGAGATGGTCCATTTTTTAATCTTTTCAAATTTGATAAAACAATAAATTTTATCGAATCGTCTTTTAACAAAAAATAATTTTATTGTACGTTCAAAAAACCCAATTTAATTCAGTTTTACACATTTTGATCGGTCGTTGACCAATCTTGATCGGTCCAAGCCAATGTAATTGGGGTCCCATTGTTGGGCGTGTTGCAAATGGACGATCGATGGTTGGACAGATCTAATCGATCGGTCTTCCCCTGACAACCCTAGTTAGTAGTGATTTTACGAGATCATCGAATTCCAACTTATTTAGATCTTTTTTTCTTGATCATGTTCTTTTCATGTGCCACATTGAAGAGAGTGACTTGAGAAATGTTTTCCCCTTTTGAGCATTAGTCCTTGGCTTGTCCAAAGAGACTAAGCCATTAATAATATCATTAATGAGAACAACCATGCCATTGATAGATTCATTTTTAAGCATTTTGAAAACATCATATTGATTGTTTAGAGTATTTAATTTTGATTCTTTAACTTTATCAGTTTCTTCATGGGTAATAATGAGTTTTCTCCGCATTACATGTGAAGTAGAAATGCATTTGAATTTAGTATTATCCAATGCACAATAAAGAATATTTTTTTTCTTTCTAATCCAGTTTAACCAAAAGCCTTTCTCCTTTGGTGTAGTCCAATGATGATTTTTCACATAAGTTAAAATCATTTTTAATTACATCCCAAATATCAATATCTATATAACATACATATGCATGCATTCTAATTTCTAATATGCAAAATTTGATGCATTGAAGAGTGGAGGGCAGTTGGAGACTAAAAAATTTAGATGACTTGAGATTTTCTGTTTGGTATTGGGGTTTGTGAATCTCGTAAATCTTATATGCGTGATGCGTTGAAATGATGTAGCAAAATAAAATCGCTAGCAAGTGCACTAGTCGCTCAAGTAATATAGTAAAAAGGAGTAAGAGTGTCGAACCCACGAGGAATATTATTAATTCAATATCTGAATCTTTAAATTAATAAGAGAGGAAAAACATGGATTTTGAAAATGAGTTTTAAAAGATAAAGAAAATAAGATAAAGATAAGATAATGGTGTTGAAGTTAGGCCTTAGGATGAGAATAGATCAGGATAAATATTTGAACCATAAAAGAGAAATTTAATCTTTAAAGATGGATTAGAGTCTCCCTAAAGTAATCTAACATGATTAACTTGTGGTCTTCACGACTGGCATCCCTCAATCTAATCATATAGAACTATCTTAATTTAATAAGAATTGAAGTCTCCACGACTGGTACCCCCAAAATCATATTAAAATTAAGATGCATTAAATTGAATTCTCTGACTATTAATCACTCCACAAATTGGTATAGATTAATAGACCACACAAACTTAATTCTCCACACAATAGTTATCAAATTTATGTCAATTATTAATTCCAAATAAAATCAATTATAATTAGTATAATGAATTCTGAAATTAAACACTCACAAACTGGTATAGCCTAATTCAGAAATTTAATTAACTAACATAAAAGCATTAAGCACAATTAATAATTGATCAGAAAAGATTAAAGCAAATAAAATAGGGTCCAAACATTTCCCTTCAATTAATAATCTCCTAAAATAATAATCCTAAAAATATGGAGTTCATCCTAGAAATTTCGGAGAGATAATAAAATATAAATCATAAAAATTGAAATAATTACACCCAAAATAGAGATCTCGAATCTGGCAAACAGTCGGGCAGCCTCTCGGACTTGATCAGGGTCGCGATCAACCTCCAACCGTCGCACCTCTCTCCTCTTGGTCGTAGCCTGCAGAGCTCACGACTCGCCGTGGAAAAAACCTGAACTTCAGAGCACGAATTGAAACGACGGATTCTTCCCGTATTTATAGGTGCGGACGTCCTTCAATTTCATCCCGGCCGTAACATCGTGCGGTTGACTTTAAAATTGTGAGATAAACTCGGCCAAAAATGATAATTCTCTAACTATTACGCCCAAAAGATAAATCCTTTTATCTTTACCCCCTTTGAATCTTGGCCAAAACCAAAATTCCCTACCATTACGCCCTCCAAATCTCGGCCAAAACGAAGAAGAGTCCTTCATTATTATGCCCAAAATGATAAGTCATTTCTTATCTTTACCCCCTCCAAATCTCGGCCGTAAGGAAAGAATTTAATCTTGTTACGCCCAAAAGATAAAATCGTTTATCTTTACACTTCATATCTCGGCCAAAAACATAAATTTTCTCTCTAATCTCGGCCAAAATGATGATTCCATTTGAGTTATCGGCCGTAACACCTCTTTTGAATCGGTGTTGGAGTTCTCGGGCGATAAACACATTTGAATCAGATATCTTCGACCGTAAGGATAAATTCTTCAAAATTTTGGCCGATACGTCCAATCGGATTGATCAAATATAATTCTCGAATAATCATATATTTGATTTCTCCTGCAAAATAATTATCAAAATTTAATTAATCCATCCACAATTAAAATATTCAGAGAATTAATACTAAAAATTGATAAATCCGGAATTACGACTAAAAGTGGTCTAAAATGTTGCATGCCATGATCAAATTAAAGAAAAATTAATTAAAATAATAATCTAAAATATGTTATATTTTGCATGCATCAATGCGTAGCACCAAGAGGAGGGGATCAAATATCTTTTAAAACATTTTCGAAAACCCAAAAGTGTGCATTCAAATAAAACACAGAAGTAACAAAAATGATAGAAGATGCAAACTCAAAATTTGTTGATAAGATTTGGCCTAATTCCTTGGCCTACGTCCTTGCTCTGACTCTTCGACCTCGAAATCGTCGGAGTTGCACTATTTTCCTTTTTTCTTGTATGGAGAGAATCCTTTTTACATCACATTGTCTTCTTCGCTCATTTAAGATGCAAGTCACATCCTTTATTCCAAAGAGTTTTCAAATTCATAAACGAGTTCTCTCTCTTACAACTATCACACTTTTGTTTGGGGGGGGGGAGAGAGTGAGGAATTTGTAAGAAATGATAAAAAATAAGTTCTTGAACTTTGTAAAGACTCTATAATGGTTTTGCTTGCTTGGATAATCTTTCTTCAGGTTTTGGTATGTCTTTTATAGGTTTCTTGAAGAGTTATAGCTGTAGAGAAAATCTTTCAAAATGTCTAGGTAAACTAGTCCGTTGAGAATTCGTTATTGTAGGTTTCAACCTCCACCCAATCGACTGATATCGATCAAGATTTCTTGACCTCTCAATATAGTCATTGAATTTTTTTTATTCTGGCTGGTTGACCGATTTGATGAAGTAGTGGACCAATTTTAGTTCTTCAATTTCTCTAGTCATCTCACAATTTTTTGGTCATGAATCTGATCGGCCGATCAAATGTCACTCCTCAATCGAAAAGTCTCGCACTTTTTTAGTTGATGAGTCGATCAACCATTTTTGTACTTTGGTCGCAATCTTTATTTCATCATACACTTATCATTTTCCGATTTTCCAATCGGTTGCATTGCAAAATTTTGTTTCTGAATTTTGGCGTTGTGAATTCTTTGAGATATATTCACATGTTACTCTTATACCTGTGAATATTAGTAACCATCACTTGAAAATTTATTAGTAACTTTTTGATCAATTTCATTTGTTATCATCAGAACGTGAGAACGAGATACGGGATTCAACACTTTTCTCCTAACAAACAATTGTTAGAGCTTTAAAGTTCATCAAACAATCCAAAATGAGATGAAAGAGATGACATATCATAGCGTAAGGATGGACTAGTCTACCAGGTGAAACAGTTTTTGTCACACCCCACTCTATGACTAAGTTTCAATTTCAACTATTACCTTCCTTAATTATGTTTAGAAATTTTATAAATAAAATCAACAAAATCTCCTCCCTTATTTTGTGTTATTTGCCAATACATACAAAGGATGCATATATATATTCATCAAAGTTTAAATAAATAGTTATAAGATATATCATTCACATATTATCATTATAATTTTTTTTCCACTAATCACCCCACAGGATCAAGTTTTATACAACCTTACAAAATGTTTTCTCACAAACTTAATTACAACATTTAAGACTATCTATTACATGCATGTTTCAAAAACAAAAGTGAAGGGAAAAATAAAAGTGAAAGAAAAATAGCAATGCTCCGACGGTTCGACCTCTTCTATATACATCAAACCAAGCTTCGAGTCAACTCAACTCGAGAACTTACGAGTATCTGAAAAATTTAAAATGGGTACTGTGAGCAACAATCATTTGCTCAGTGAGTGGAATAAAAGTACAACATAGGGGAACAATACGAGTGCATATAACATTTAAATAATCATATTTCTTTCATATGAGAAAACATTTAAAGCATAACTCATATCACATAACTTTCCAAATCATATGAACTTTTATATAAATACCAATTATTCAAGATATCATCATACTCACAATTAAACTCCACAAATATGTCATTGCACATACTCATCATGGGTCAATACGTATCCCTCTATGATCATGTGTCATACAGCTAAGCAGAGCTTCATAATCACGAGTATCAAATACGCAGAGCAAATCATGGGTTAATACGTATTCCTCTATGATTGTGTGTCATACAGTTAAGCAGAGCTTCACAGTCAAGAGTCTCAGATACGCAGAGCAAATCATGGGTTAATACGTATCTCAATCATGATTGTGTACCACCCAATCATGATTCTCAGATACGCAGAGCGATCATGGGTCAATACGTGCACGCAGAGCAGTCCCCAAAAGGCAAAGACACCCGATATATGCCCCAAAGGCTTCATGTATATCGAATGCAGTCCCAAAGACCTTTTTCAAATAGCATGGCTAATGAACGTATGCAGTTTAATAATATCAAAATACACATGTCATAATCACATATCATTATCAAGTAAAACTTATTTTCACTTCACAAGCATTGTTCTCTGAAAACATTTTTGTATAAGATGTTACTCCATCTCATATGAAATCTTTGAAACATATCATAAATACTTTTCATAGCTCAAGATATATTTCAATAATAACAATAATATGTTTTGCTTGAGGTAATACCATAAATAAAAGAATTAACATATAACATTTTTCTATGTTGTAAATTTACCCATTCACCTTATAGTTTATGTTTTCAAAGAGGTTTACTAGATTTTTCTTCTTTCACTTGTAGCTTGTTGGTTTCCTACAACAAGGATGCTGTTTCACTTTTCAATTACTAATAATAACAATATGCAATGCATGCTCATGCATGAACCCTTGTTCATCTTAAAATGCATATAATCCCCTCTGGTACTAATATCTAACTTCAAATATTTATATTCATAGACTATTTCACACTTAGAACATCTCAATCTTCCATAACTTAACTAGGTGCTGTCTCAAGATTCCAGACTGAGTGTGTGTCAATAAATAATTCATAACTTCTTAACCCTGAGTGCAAATCTTATGATTCTAGATAATTTAGAAACTAGACTTATTAAGGTTTCCAATCCCCAAATATCATTAACTAATTCAAAGTGATCAACTCATAAAAATCAAGACAATCTGACCTAGAGTTTATGCTTTGACAGACTGTGTATCACTGAATGATTAATTTATATTTTTAACAATACTTATCCATTTGATGAGATCCTAATTTTACTAGAATCTAGACTTCAGTAGTGTTTAAGCATAAAAATTGTAGAATTTAACTCCATGTATGACCCTTCAAAAAAATTATTAATTAGGGTCGTGATCTGTCCATGTCCTGAAACTTGACAGAAAACTTACTATGAAATAAAAAATTAATTTCTCCACATCTATGTATTCAAATTGGATGATTCCACTTCTCACATAACGCTTGCAAAGTATACCTTAACATGTATAAATTTCAAACCCTAATTCGGTTTACCCTAATCATACTCTAATCTACAAGGCGGACCTGTCTCTTACTCGGGATAGAGTGAGCGACCTACGGTGCTCGGTTCATAACTTTCTCTACAGAAGTCCTTTTTACATGATTCCTGTGGTCATGGAAATCTAACATCGAGAGGATGAACCATTCAGAATTTATGAAGAACTACTTATGAAGATATGATCATATGAAATTAAAGGTCGATTTCGGATCCGCAGATTCACCCTAACCCAGCAAACTTGTCGAATTTCCTCAAGCTGTTCGGCAATGGATCTGATCTTGGAAATTTTTCGGCTTGCAGATAATACGAATAAATGATTTATATATTTTTTACAGAATTTTGACACGTCATATGACGATTTGAAAAAATCATTTTCTAAGTAGTTGGTGAGCTGCCTGCTTCAACTGCTTGAAACCTTATTGGTTGAAATGGAGGTTCAATCTTATTATTTGGTTAAAAGTTAGAATTAAACTTCTAATTAACATTAGTTAATCATAATTAAACATGTTTATTATAATATTATAATTAATTCCTAATAATCTTATATAATTTCTTTATAACGCTTATCGATAATTTAATTTTGATTATGCTTTAATCCAAAAATTAATCGCTACACACAATCATGACTATATAAGCATCTAAAATTACTTAAAATGCTAATTAAAAGCAAGATTATGTTAAAATAATATTTGTGGAGCACGTCCGTGACAGTTTTGAGATTTACCATGTCATGATACAAGCTCTTTTGAAATAATAAGAATCTAGACATCGCTTGTGAACTCCATATTAAAAGAATCTAAATAACAAATCAAGGAGATCAAAGTTGAGTAATTGAACTTGGAGGAGGAGAAGATGCATTCAATGACCTAGTGTGGATGAGGGATGAGGCAATAATTGAGGTTGCAAATAGAAACGACATAAGTTGTTATTAAAGCAATGTTTGTTCACCCTCTTTATTGTAGAAGGTAACTCTCTAAAGGAATTATCTATTCAAGGAGCTCAGATATATTGATGATGAAAATGATGTCTTACTATTTCACTTCCTCCATCGTAGGTGAACTTTATCAAATTATTATCATCTTGAAGGAAATTATAAGTTCAAAAAAAGTAAGATTCATTCCCATATTTATAACTTCAACAAAGAACATCTAGAAACAATTCTATGAAGAATCAAGTTAGGTGATTTGTTATCAACTCGGCGATTAATACTTTGAGTCCTAAGAGAGTAAACAAAAGCCCAAGAACGACAAAAAGTTGTCAATACTATAAGGAGATAGGTCATTGGAAGAAAAAATATTCTAAGAAAGACCTAATTTGATCAAAAGAATGGCTCAAATGAAAAGTATGCTCAATTTATTATTATTCAAAAGAAAATTATAAATATGAAAGAAGTAAACTTGAGCCTCCGTACTTATGAACTTTGACACATGATCAGTTAATTTCAACTATGGAGAAAATCTAAGAACATAAAGTTATGCGATTACTGTAAGGAAGAACGACAAATTGTATTTAACGATCATAGTTGTTGTGGTTATAGTTACTAATAATTTATAAAAAGAGTTATTTTCTTATACCTCACCTAAATTATCGTGATTTTTTGCATTTAACCTCATACTACGAATTTATTTTTTTATATCTCTAAACTATCGTGACTTTTTCACTTTAATCATTCCATTCACTTCGGTTACATTTGTTTTTCCCTCACTACAAGAAAAGTGGAAATTACAAATGGTCGAAACCGTCTGTAATTTCACCAAAATCATCGAAAATGATGATTTCTGATAGTTTTTTTGATGGAATCGATTCATCCGAAAAATGGTCATCGCAAATTGATTTGCGACGATTGGAAAAAAGACACCGCAAGTTTCGACAGAAATCCGGCGGTCATGACCGTTGAAACTTTTGGCAGGTCATGACGACCGCCGAAACTTTCGACGATCACGACGACCACCGCAAATATCAGCGGTAGCAACCGTCGAAACTTTCGGCGGTCACGCGACGAGCTTCGAAAGTTTCGGCGGTCGCAACCATCGCAAAGAATTTTTATAATATAAAAAAATTAGCCCGCCGCCAACGACCGGATCCGGCAGCCATCGGTGGATTTCATCGTCCGCGGCTAGATCCGACCGCCAAGCGGCTGATCCGGCGCCCGCGGCCGAACCCGGCCGTCTGCGGCTAGATCTGGCCGCCTGGCGGTCCGGGCTGGAGAGAGAGAGAGAGAAGGGGAGAGGGACGTCGCCAGCCATCGATGCCTTTGTCGTCTGGTCGGGAGAGGCTCGCCGGCAGGGAGAGAGAGAGGAGAGAGGGAAAGAAATAGTGGGGAAGATTATATATATATATATATATATATATACATATATATATGTGGAAAAATGAGAAAGCGGGAAAACGAAAAAAAAGCGGGATAGTAAAATTTTAATTACCGACGGCTCTGACCGCCGAAAACTTAGCAAATATTAATAATATATATTATCATGAAATATACGAATATGATATTAATTATTTTTAAAGTTACCGACAGTCCTGTCCGTCGCAAATTATTTAATTATAAATATAAAATATTATATGTAGTTATATATAATATTTATTTATTTTATTTTATCGATGGTTTAAACTGTCGCTAATTATTACCGACGGTCGGAACCATCGAAAATTGCGATGATTCGGACTATCATTAATTATATTAATAAAATACTTCTTATATTATATTATTATACATTTATCGAAGGTTATGACCGTCGGCAATTGCGGCGGATAGATATCCGTCGAAAATATCGACATTTCGAATCATCAAAAAATAAAATAATAATTTAACAAATTACATAATTTATTATTTTCATTTCCAACGGTTGTGACCGTTGGAAATTCCGTCGGAAATTGCGGCGGATAGATATCCATCGGAAATGTCGACGTTCCTAATCATCAAAAAATAAAATAATAATATAACAAATTACATAATTTATTATTTTCATTTCAGACGGTTGTAACCATCGAAAATTCCGTCGGAAATTGCGGTGGATAGATATCCGTCGGAAATATCGGCATTCCTAATCATCGAAAAATAAAATAATAATATAATAAATTACATAATTTATTATTTTCATTTCAGATGGTTGTAACCGTCGGAAATTCCGTCGGAAACATATCCGTTCGAAAATTGCCCGTCGGAAAATGATAATTTTCTTGTAGTGTCTATTTATGAAAAAACTAAATTACACCTCGTCAAATAATACATCAAATAATAAATAAAAAAAATAAAAAAAGTTCGACTAGCGGCAGTCGAATATTAATACCTTCACTTCTTTGCTGGTATTCGAATATTATGTGATGAGGGTAATTTAGTCTTTTCATAAATGAAAAAAATAAATGTAACAAAAAAATTGTAACAAAATTGGATGAAAGAATTAAAGTGGAAAAGTTGTGATAATTTAGAAATAAAAAAATAAGTTAATAGTTAGAAGAGGTTTATAAAAATAAACCTTATAAAAAAATAGTGGTGCCCCTGCTTGAACAAGGAGGAGAGAGAGAATAGTTTTCTGGCTATGCTCAGTCCACATCATCAGCAATCGACTTTTTATTTTTTTAACACGTCCTACTGCATGCAAGCTACATCACAATCTCTTTTTCCACATATTTTGTCCACGCCAATTTCATGGTGAAGCACTGAACCTTCAATTATTTCAACTATATTATAAGAATAATATAGAAAAAAAATCATCTCCGAGTCAAACGTTCTGTGCATGGGTGCGCCCCGCCTATATAAATTGGAAGAGCTCGAGGGGCATTATGCAGACATGAGAAGTAGAACCTCCCAATCTGTCTGTACCAAACCATGGAACTCTGCAAGGTTTCCGGCGTCCAGTTTATGGCCTCCTTCCTTCTCTTCTGCATTCTGCTGATCGGAGCTCCAGTTTCAGCCAAGACTCGTTACTATGATTTTGTGGTAAGTTACCTCCGGCCTGTCAATTACCATCGATCATTTGGATAACAATTATTACAATCCCCAGTAGATTAATTAATTAGGATGTCATCTCAAAAGCTAAAGGTTCTTCAGCAATCAGTATGTATGGACCATCAAGCTTCAACTGCATGTCATCATTCCAAAACTTCATAGCAAGAAATGTAAAGCTGAAGAACATTAACAATATTCTTTATTGAGAGTCAAAGATAATCATTTACGTTTTATAAAAAAGCAGTAATTTAATGTTCCTTCTCATGTTTGGAACAGCTGAAGAACATTAACGATGCAGAGAACAAATTTGTTCCTGATCCAGGTTCCATTAACACCATACCAAACAGACCCTCGATAGTTTCATATCATTTGTGAAAGGAAAGTAATATATATATATATATATATATATTTAGATTTTAAGGGACGACTGTTTAATTTGTGCTCAGTAGTAGAAGAAAACCAATTCATAGCATCATACTGTTGTTCTGCAAATTTCACAAGCCATTTGCCACTGACACACTTCAAGATATGTAAAGCTGATGGCTTTTCCCACCTACTCCATCCAAGTGGCTTCCTATAAGAATAGTAACATGCATGTGTTCCTACGGAGGCTTGTGACAAAATAAAATATACAGCACTGATTCATTATTTCACTGTAATTGAATGCACTTCTCACGTATTCAGCTTTTAATATTATTGGTTCCACCACTAATTCAGTTGATTGGTTGAGACTGGAGACGAAGGTCAGTACTGGAAATGATTAATATTACTCCCAATATCCTTCTTTAATGTAATATAATATTAATTAAATTAGATGAACTATCACCTTCAAGTGTGAGAGAGACTAATAATTTTAGTCTAGTACAATTCATGAATAACTCAAAGACAAAATACGCAAAATATTTTTTAACAAGAACTATGTCAGGTTTGAGCTTATCACTTCTCGTCTATGCTCTAATATTATGATAAATTAAATGTGTTACATTTTAAAAAATTAAAATATTTTATATTTATAATCGTAAGAATATACATAATACAATATAAACGTTCCAAATTCTTGAAAAAATGAAGTAGCAATCAAACTTCTATACCATCTATACCTCTGCAAAAGAAAAAGAAAGAAAAAAAGAACACCTCAATGGATAAGAGTTTTTTTCCTTACATGCCTTTCCAAACTCCATGTTGATAGAAAAAACAGTATTTGGAGATCCATTGTAACCGTAAAACCTCTTAATTTTTATACAATAATTCTGATAATTCTGATAATTCGGATTGTAAAACCTCTTAATTTCTATGCAATAATTCTAATGGAGAAATAGTAATTCTGATTGACTTGAGTATTGCAGATAAAGGAGACTCCCTACACTCGACTTTGTGAGACCAAGAACATACTGACGGTGAACGGCCAGTTCCCGGGGCCAGCCATCTATGCCCAGAAGGGCGACAAGATCATCGTCCGAGCCACGAACAGTGGAGACTTCAACGTTACCTTGCATTGGTATATATGTATGCTCTCTCTCTCACACACTCACTCAGAGGCTGACGCCCTATGCGGTGCAATGCATGGTTTGAATTATTTAGGCATGGCATGGACATGCCGAGGAACCCGTGGTCAGACGGGCCGGAGTTCATCACGCAGTGCGCCATCCAGCCGGGGGCCAACTTCACGTACACAGTCCTGCTCTCGATGGAGCAAGGAACCCTCTGGTGGCACGCCCACAGCGAGTGGACTCGCGCCACCGTCCACGGCGCCATCATCATCCACCCCAAGCCCGGCACCACCTTCCCTGATCCCAAGCCCCACGAGGAGATCCCTGTTATCTTAGGTAAATTTGTGACGGATGTCTTACAAGGCGTCTTACTTTATTTGTATTTTGCTTTGAAGTTTCAACCCACTTTTTTGAAGCTAGGCTTAGGTTGATATATGGTGTACGCAATTTTATAATTACACATTCAAAAGTAAGCTTCGAATATTGTCCTCCACATATCAATCTACCATAGGTATCTGCGTTATATTAGGGGAGAGCAACTAGTCCTCCCTCGAAGCCTTTGTAATCAAGCATTCTATTCTCAATTTTCATAAACCCAACATTGAGCCTAAGTATAGCTGGACAACCCTCACAAAAGAGTGTCCTAGTTAAGTATTCCGCCTAGGCGCTTAGTTGTTCACAAACATCTACATCGAAACGTTCACTTAGGATCAACTCCCAAAAAATTATGAGATTTACCAAACCACAAAGCAAGAAAGCTTCCGCAAGATGCTAATAAAAGATCTCGTCTAGACGATTAGTACGTCTAAATATCGCACGGGTCGATCACGAGTAAAAATAACCTAGTGACAAGTTGGTAGAGAGCAACTTTTCTGAGACCACTCATTTAGCACGTTCGACGATCAAGAGAAAATAATGTCAAACTCGAAGATGATTCAAGAACACGTGCATAGAGAGAGGATGTGCCAAATTGAAGGACGCCATTACTGCCTTCGAGCAATATATCAAACAGTTCCAACTAGACGTTGGTGAAATGCAAGACCAACTCTTGATGCATGAGCCAGAGTTGGAAAAATTAGTAGACATCACGATGGTGGGGGACGAGGTCATACTGCTCTATGCGCGACTCGAGTTTATGGATGTGACGATCATGGACATGAGGGAGTCCATGGCCACAAAGTTAATGAACATGAGGCATGTTTTGGACCAAGATCTCAAAGCCCTCCGAGAAGAGATCAGATGCCTAGAGAATAAGCGACATCAAGAAATTAATATTCGTCTTGCACAAACCAAGAATCGATGCACTGAAGTCTAGGCCATACAAGGATGTGAGATCATCAAAGAAGATCAATGACTTTCTATGAAACGTTCGGCAATATATGCAGGCTTTGGATGTGATCTTAGAAGTAAGGATGGTGAAGACCGTGTCTTCTGCTTGCAAGACATGGCAAGCTTATGGTGGCGATGTCATTGCGATGACGTGGAACATGACAATGTTTATGCCTTGAGAGATGGGAAGAATTCAGATGATAATTTTTCAACTATTTCTATTATATCATGTCAAAACTCGATGTCAAGATTACATTGTTCAATAGTAACCAAAATGACATGTTGAAGGAGTACATGAAAGTGAACATTGAGTTTCGGGAGGTTTTCATAAAAGGTTTGAAGCTTTGGGCTAGAACGTAGATGGAGCAAGGAGATTGCCCAATCTCCGCTTGCTAGTTCACTACAAGAAAATAGCCTATTATAGACGGATAGCGTCCGTGCGAAAATGACGTGTAGCAAAAGATTTACGACGGTCCAACTGGTGGGCGCGGCCATCGAACATTGAAGATTTAAGACGGTTTGAACCGTCTATCAACAGCTCAAACCGTCAAAAATTCAGATGGACGGTTTGAGCCGTCGATTCAACAATTGAGTTTCGATGGCTCAAACCGTCGTTAACTTTCGACAGTTAAAACCATCATTAACTTTCGACGGTTAAAACCATCGATGCTTAGAGACGATTAAGACCGTCTATAAGTTTGCACGGACGGTTAGAACCATCGATAAGTATCAAAAAAATTAAATGTCGATGATTTTTTTTAACCGTCGGAAACAATAAAAAATAAAAAATGATAAAAATTGGCTGTCCAAACAGATAATACAACAAAGGATCCATTTGGATCATAATGTGTAACACAACAATTGTCCAACACATAATTATGTAACAACACAACACAACAATTGTCAATACATAAGAAATGCAACACATAATGTCCAACACAATTGTCCAACAAAAATGCAACATAAATGTCCAAGCTTAGAACATAACAATTGTCCAACACAAATGCAACACATTGGAAACATGAAGATGGTTAGCAAAGCAAAGCATAATGTCTTGGTCACGAAGAAGATGGACACATGGGCCGAGCAAAATTATGTGGTCTCGTCTTTCCCATCGGATCTCAAGAACTTGATGAATTGGCAATTCGATCCACCTTTACGCAAGGCACCTCGATCATGACTGCACAGCACAAAGAGTCGGGAGAGAGTGAGTTTTGTAGAACAAATATGCAGAATGTTATCAACTAGGGGAAGAAAGTTAGCACCTTGTCCGAGCGCAACACAACACACAAAAAACTATAGCACTAAACCGTCCTCGTATTCGTCATCGTCGAGTTCGCCACGCATCATGTCACGCATCATTTTCTTCATCTCTTTCTTCGTATGACGTTCATGTTCTTCGAACTCCTTTCTGATTTCATGCATAACCTCTTGCCTGATCTCTTGCCTGATCTCCTGCCTCATTTGATCAAGCATTTGTTGCATACCTTGACCAGAGGAACCTGAACCTGAAATCGATTTACGACCACATCCAATGTCTGCAGTACTGACAGAAGATCTAAGGCCGTAAATGCGACCCTTATTAATCCCGACGTGGTCCGTCCAAAGTTGTCTTGGTGTCAACGGTGTGGTCCCCTCTTGCTTGGTTTGCGTAATGTACTCGACTTCTCTTATTTTGTAAGACTCCTGAAATTAAAAAAAAAGATAAATCGATGATATTAAAAAATAAGATAAATCAATGACGATTTTACTATCTTATAGATAAGAGGCACTTAGATTTCCATACATATGTCTCCCGACCAAATAATGAAACCCATTTTTTGTTCTTCTTCTGATGAGTTCGAAGAAATACTTCGTCCTGAGTAGGTGGTCTACTCGTCTCTTTCTCCTGCAGTTAAAAATGTCAAATAAAGTATAATATTTTGTTGACACAATATTAAAGACTTTACCATTTTCTTGGCAATCGTGCTCGTGGATGCAAATCCACTCGAATGCAAGCATGCTCCCTAGTCGGACTCTCAACTTGTTTTCGCTTTTTCACACTTTAATTTGTACTCATCGGTGGACCACTTTCATAGCAATTCGATCCAAATAGCCTCGAGGATCCAATTGGGCCGTTATCCAGTAGCTCGAGCTTCCGAAAGCATCACGGACAATCTCTTTGAGCACCGAGAATTAAAAGCCTTCCACATTTGTTCCATATTCTCGGGATCCCACCATACATCAGTCTGCATGTATATAAAAATATGTTGTTTTATTATGCGAATGCCCGTGACTGATTTAGGAGCCGGTGGATAACACCTATTGTGACGTACTTTAATTATTTTGAAATCTTTATTAACTCGCATCCTTCTCCTTTCCTTTGGATCAAACCAATTACACTCAAACAATGTGACTCTATTACCTCCAGTGTATTCCAGCTAAATTATGTCCTTGAGAATATCATAGTAGTCACGATCATTTTCTCCATCCGTGGATCCTTTGACACAAACTCCACTGTTCACGGTTTTCTTCCCTCTCGAACCAAGTTTTCGTGTGAAACTTATAACCGTTCACAAAATACACCGGCCAACTTTTAATCTCTCGAGCCGGTCCTCATGCCAAATTATGGAGACCAGACATTGTGCCGGTACTGAGAACCTAAAATAAAAATGAATGTCAAGAATAGATCGTGAAGACTTGAGTAAGACCAACATCGTAAGAGTTACCTGATCTTTAAACCACGGTGTGAAGTCATTCTCGATTCTATCTTGTACATGTTCTTCAGGGACACTGTGATACTGCAAGAAAGCACTACATACAAAGTGATGGCTAAATCAAAATGTTGTTTGACAAGGCAAAAAAAAGAACGCATTGAGAATAAACTTACTTAATGTACTATTGCACCTCATGTGTGTTTAGAAGGACATGATTCGTGTCAGACTTGAATTTTGCATCACTCAACCATCTACTTCTTGGCTTCCCAAAATGTCGTCCTAACTGATTGAAGATCGACAAGGATGCCACAACAGACTGTTCTTCTGAAACTTCATCATTTCGATGAATCCTCCCACATTTAACATGGGACTCAAAGTAGTAGGAATAGAGGTACGATATCTCTTGAATCATATAGGCTTCACATATGGATCCTTCGACACGTGCTTTGTTCTTAACTGTCCTTTTAATTCGATTAAGATATCTTTCAAAATGATACATCCACCTATATTGTACGGGTCCACTTACCCTTGCCTCATATGGATGATGAATAGGTAAGTGCTCCATGGAATCAAAGAATTTCAGTGGAAATATTCCTTCCAACTTACATAATATTATCAAAATATTACGCTCCAATTAGATCATATTTTTCACCGTTAATGTTGTCGAACATAATTCCTTGAAGAATTAACTCAATTTTGTTATCGGTTACCAAATTTTGTCCGGCAAGGATGAAAATGTAGTAGGAAGCAAAGTTTCCATGAATATATGACAGTCGTGACTTTTCATGCCAAATAAATGCAAGTTATTCATGTCCACACATCTTGTCAAATTTGATGCATAACCATCCGACATTCTCAACTCTTGGATCCATAGACACACTTGAGTTTTTTGCTCTTTAGTGAGAGCATAACTTGCCTTTGGCTTAGATAATCTATCGTTAGGTAAACTAATTAAGTGCAACTCTGGCCTTCGATAGTACTCCTTCAAATCTAGTCTCGCCTTTAGGTTGTCCTTTGTTTTACCCTTAATGTCCATTACAGTGTTGAATACATTTTCAAACATATTTTTTTCAATGTGCATGACATCCAAATTGTGACGTATCAAACAATCAGACCAATAAGGTAAATCCTAGAATATACATCGTTTGGTCCAGTTATGAGAAACACTATACTCATTTTATGTGACATTTGGATCGTCGACAATTCTGCATAAAGCATTGACAATGCGACGTAATTGAGCTCCTGAGCGTCTAACTGGAGCCATGTCGTGTACAACCCTATTCCGTCGAAATGCATTTCGGTTATTTTTGTACGGATGATCTACTGTAAAAAACTGTCTATGGCAGTCGAACCAGCTATTTTTACCCCCATTTCTCAAAGTGAATGCATTTGAATGTTCCATGTGGACAAGCTAGTTTCCCTGCGATCATCCAACTTGATAACATCCCAGACAGGAAAATCATTAATGGTCCACAATAAGGCAACTTTCAAGGTGAAGTTTTGTTTAGTCGACACATCATAAGCGACTACACCATCCCACAATTCTTTTAACTCGTCAATTAGAGGTTGTAAATACACGTCTATCTTCTGTTTAGGACTGTGAGGACCAGGAATAATGCATGTCAAAAACATATAAGGTGCGGACATACAAATTCTAGGTGGCAAATTATATGATGTTATTATGACCGGCCAACATGAATATGAAACTGAAGTCTAACCATACGGTGTAAAATCATCTACGCATAATCTGAGCCTTATATACCTTTCGTCCCTAGAAAAATCAGGATGAATACGATCAAAATGTTTCCACGCTTCACCATCTGATGGGTGAAGCATGATACCTTCAGAAGTACTATGTTGTGCATGTCACTTCATTTGTGACGCTGACCCTATAGACGAGTATAGTCTTTTAAGTCTTGAAATAAGAGGCAAATAATGCATTCTTTTCATAGCGACTTGAGTCTTGTTAGTCACTCTATATCGTTCGGCCCCACAATATTTGCATTCATTTAGATTGATGTCGTCGTCATAATATAACATACAACCATCGCGACAATAATCTATTTTAGTTGAGCCAAGATCAAGTTTACTAACTAATCTTTTTGTCCTATAAAAATTTTTAGGAATGCGAGCCTTAGTTGGTGTGACCTCTTTTAAAATATTTAGAAATGCATCAAACCATGCTTGTGAAATATTATGATCTGCTTTCATATTCAACAATCGAACGGCAAGTGATAGTTCTGAATGACTTTCACACCCGAACCATAAGGGTTGGTTCGAAGTGTTTAGCAACTCATAAAAATCTCTTACTTCTGGATTTGATGTCTCTTCATCTTGCTCAAACCTAATATTCACATACCCAGTTACATCTGTGTCATAAACTAGTTGTTTGTATTGCGAAGTAAATCCTTCATGAGGATCGACAAAATGGAGATGTGGATTTGGTACGCTTGTTGAAGGTGCTCCTTCACCTAAATCATCACATTGCCAATAATTTGGTTTGAAACCCCTTCTATATAAGTGAACCTTAACTGTCTCTAGCGTTTGTAACTTTGTGCTAACACATTTCAAGCAAGGACACCTAATTGTTCCGTCCCGTAGAAATTACAAAGACTGACAAGCCACACTAGTGTAATAGTCAACGTCATCTATGAATTCTTGTGTCAAACCTCTATGACCAGGATTATTTCTATTGTACATCCATCGATGATCGTTCAAGTATGACATAATTTCTGCATTATTTGCAAGTTATAGTAATTAGATCTTAAAAATTTTATAATAAGAGGCATACAAGAAAACAAGGATTTATGTGTACAAAACTAGTCAAAATTTGACACTCAGTACAAAGGTTCACATATTAAACTTTAAATAAAACATCGAAGAAACATCATAAACAATAATTACAACTAATCAGAAACAACATAAACACTAATATGAACTAAGTACTAATTACAACTAATTAGGAACATCATAAACACTAATTAAAACTAATCATATTTGCACTACAAAATAACAAATAATAACTAATGAATAAAATCTAAAGTAACAAATTTAAAAACTTTACGTCCTTTGGAGTGACAGAATTCATATTTCATTTCCAACACATATAAATAGTAATGACTTAAAGACTTACGTCGTTTGGAGTGACCGAGACAACAAAGTAATTCCAAAACCTGCATTTAAATCAAACATAAGACAAAAAAACATATGAAGACCAAGTTTATGATACAATCAAATTTTGCATTCTTACAATTTCAAGGTTGTCGAAAGGAGAAACCTCACAAAGCTCCTCAAGCAAGAAATCTGTGCTGCATGAAAAATTAAAATATAAGCATGTACGCATTATGCAAATGTAATCAAATTCACTTCGAATATACAGGGTAGACATAATAGGTTAGATCATGGAGTTGGGGCTTAGGAGCACATGTGGATTTGGCATGAAATTTTTTTTTATCTCTCTAGTACTTAAAGGATTTAATGCATATATAAACCTAATGAAAACAAGCAATTAAATGAATGAGTCTACTGAAAAACTATCAATGCAAATAGAGAGTTGGATGTTGGAAAACAAAGTGCGATAAGTTTTCCTTCCCTGTTATACTCATTTTGCAATCATAAAGCAAAAGTTCCAAACTTCTCGCTAGTCGCTTGTACAGTGTAGAATTATGATAGCTTTAAGATATCATTATATTCTAAATATGATAAACACAATGTAAGAGACGACATGTTAACATGCGTTCCTAAATACGTAGAAACTACCATTACAAGGTTAATGGGGGCACCATTTTCTGCATAAATGATGACAAAAGGTAGAATCAACAACTTTAACTTTACTGGATCATGTTTATATAATATGAACCAAACAGATACTGACATTTGTAATTGCCTCTGAGAAGAAATTAGTTCAAAGCTTTATTGAAATGTCCTTTTGGAAAAAAAAAAGCTTTATCGAAATGTTCTCTCATTCAACTTTTTACATCAGAAAGCATAGTTAAAAGAGGTGACTTTTGGGCACGAAGACAGAGAGCAATTTAGAGTAATTCTTTGTTCTTTTGCACTTATAAGATCCCACTAAAATATCACTCCTCATTCATGCTAATAATGAAATTATTATCTACTTAGAAGACAAAGATGAACATAATGAGTTGCTTATAGACTTCAAAAATTGAAAAAAAGAAACGAAAAGATCTGGCCACTGCGCCGATTCTGGTCGGATCAGTCCAGAGGCCACCGCACGTGAAGGGCGGACCGGATCAGTCCGTCGCAGTGGCCGGATCAGTCCGCCGCGGCCTGATCTAGCCGCGGGCCGGCTCAAACCGCCGCATCCAGATCTAGTGGCCGCGGCGGCCGGATGTGGCCGCTGCCGCGGCCGGATCAAACCATCACGGCCGGATCGAACCACCGCGGCCGGATTTGGCCGGCCACCGTGAGAGCATTGAGAGAGGGCGGAGGCTAGGAGAGAGGCCGGAAGATGGGGCCGGGGAGCCTACCTGCGCCAGAGACGGAGGTTGCAGAGGCGGCAGTGGGTTGAGCTGCTGGCAGCGGACGGCGGCTTCACTTGTTCAGGCGGCGGTGGGACGCGTGCGAGCACAATTCAGGTGGCGGAGGGTCTCGCTCATAGGCGCCAATGGTCCAGCTGGCAGGCGTTTGGTGGAGCGTGGATGCCGGGATCGGATTCGAAGAGAGGTCGCCGCCGAGGTCGGATTCACTCGCGATTCGAAGAGAGAGAAACCGAAATAGTGACAGTGGGGTCGGATATTTATATAGTCCATTTCCGATGGACGGAACAGTCGGAAATAAGGTAAATATAATAAAATATTAATTCAAATTCGGATGGTCAAACCCGCTGAATGAATCATCGAAACATTTGACGGTTCTCTAAATCGTCAGAACTTTCGACAGTTTTTTGTCAAAATATATAATAATATATATCAACTGAAAGAGAATTATATAAATTATAAATTTTTCCTTTCGATGATCCAAACCATCGAAAATATTTAAAATAGAATTAAAATGAGTTAACATTCCGACGGGTCCGACTGCCGAAATATCGACGCTTCCATGAAACGTCCTAACTTTTGACGGTTGAAACCGTCGAAAATGAAATTATAGGTAACCCATTGACATTAACATATTTGAACGGCTAAGACCACTAGAAGTTTTGATGGATATGTGAACCGTTGAAACTTTCGACGGTCTGAACCGTCGAAAGACCAGCATGGAAACTGATCACCTGGTTTTCGCATCTTTGATGGTTACGATCATCGAAACTTTCGACGGAAAGTTTCGACAAATTTTCAATCGTCGTAAGTTCAGACGGGTAAAACTGTCAAAAACTTATCCAACGATAATTTTTACGGATACTTCGATCCGCCGAAAAATCTTTCAGTAATTCAGATGGATTTACGCCCGTCGAAAAGGAACCATTGGAAATCGGGTTTTTTTTGTAGTGGTTGTTGTTTTTGCATCGCTCGTTGATTATTCCAAGACGAATGCCATGCCACCAAAGCCCTCGGTCAAGAGCCATGGATGCGAGAAGACCAAGTCGCAAGGGAGCTAGCCAAACTATCAACACCAAGTCAAGGACAAGGGCCATCAAGAGATCGGATAATGGAAAATTCAAGTTGGACAAGAAGCCGCCAAAGCCTTGCAATATTTGCAAGGGTCGTCATTGAACAAGCGATTGCCCGTAGAAGGCGCCGGTAAATGTTATGTGTTGCCTCAATGAGATGGAGAATTATGATGCATGTATGTGAAGTCGGAGTGCATCGAGCACATCTGACAATTGTTTGAGGTGTTGTAGCAGAACCAACTATATGTGACGTAGGAGACGTTTGCCTTCACTCAACTAGAAGTGCATTTCTTGGACCATGTCTTCGAATGTGGGAAGCTCAAGATTGACGATGTGAACACTCGAGCCATCATGGAGTGGGAACTGCCCAAGCGGATTCTCGATCTATTCATTTTTTGGCATGGCAAACTACTATAGACAGTTAATAAAAGGGTATTCCCATGTGACGACTTCTTTGACGAACCTTCTTTAGAAGAAAGTGAAGTGGAAGCAGACATCTACATGCCAAGAGTCATTCCATGAAGTGGGCCATGACAAAAGAATTGATGCTCATCCTATAAGACTACGTCGAGCCCTATGTGGCACAAATAGATGCTTCTAACTATGCCATCGAAGGAATTATTATGTATATAGGAGGAGCATGCCATGGCATTCGAGAGTCACAAACGTAACGACGGAGAGTGACGCTATGTTGTTCAGAAAAAGGAGATGATCATAGTGATCCATTGCATATGGTCATGGCGGCACTATCTTCTCGAGTCGCGGTTCCACATCAAGACAAACAATCGCGATGAGCTATTTTGACACGTAGAAGAAACTTTTTCCAAAGCAGACACGATAGTAATACTTTATTGCAAAGTCAGAATACAAGCCCAACAAGATAGATGTTATTGTCGATGCGCTACATGAATAGGATCGAGAGAGGGTTAGAGTCAGACCCCACGACAAAGAATTTGCTAGAACAAGTGATGGAGGGCAAGACATGCAGATTTGGGATGGAATATGGGTTCATCTTCACCAAGGAATGTTGCATTACATTTCATTGTTTGACAAGTTGTGGCGCATGATCATTCAAGAATGCCATGAATCCAAATTGGTGGGACATCTAGGCATTCGCTACACTTTGACAGTCATCAAGGACAATTACTTTTGGCGAAGAATGGAATATGATGTTGAAGCTTTTGTGAAAACATCATTGTTTGCCAGTAAAATAAAGACATCCATCAAGCGTCCGACGAACTTTTGGAACATCAACCTATTTTTTATCGACCATGGACCTTTTTTACTTTTTTGTATTATCTAATGTAAAAAATATTATCTAATATTTATTTAAAAGCATAAAATAATTTTAAGTATTTAAATATTATTTTACATATTTATTATATAATATATAATTTAAAAACAAAATAAAAATTTTAAAAAATAAAAAAATTAATTAGTTCGGGTTGGGTCATCCGATTCACCATGATGATCATGATCGTTCTCCAAGTCTGCTACCTTCTATCATTGACTTCGCGAGTTGTTTTGCCAATGAAGATGTGGAGTTATATTATGAAGAATGTGGTGAAGTATTGGGGTCCACTCCAAAGCATAGTTAGTGATCAATGGATGATTTGTTGGTACCTTCTAGAAAGAGTTATTTAAAATGATGGGCTCCAATTTACATTTCTCTACGGCACTTGACCCTCAAACTGACGGACAAACAAAATGGGTGATTTGTATCTTGGAGATCTATTTGCGATACTATGTCAATGCCAATCAAAAGTACTGGCATGAAGCTATTCAACATCGCACGATTCTTGTACAACTTGCAACAGAGCGAGTCGTCTAATTGGAGTTCATTCAAGATAGTGATGAGTTAGCAACTCCCCACTCCACAAACTATCACCACTTCCTATGGTAGCAGAGTTCTTACCGCTAGGGAATGACCTGAGCAAAATGATATGGCTTAGCATGTCTGCATAAGACAGTGAAGTGCATGCAAAAGTAGACCAACACTGCCCGATGGGATGCCAACTTTAATTTTGAAGATTATTCCTTGTGAAACTGGTATAGCATTTTCGATTAAGTCGGAAAAATTTGCACAAGGGCATCGTTAGGCGTTACGAGAGCCCGTTCAAGATTATGAAGAAGGTAGGTAAGGTGGCCTACAAGTTGGAGCTCCCGCCCAGATGCAACAATATTTTGTCTTCCATGTTAGTTTGCTCAAGGTATACACTGAAGACCTTGAAGACCTTGAGCGTGTAATTTCAAATTGTGTTATGCTGGACATCTCTTGATAATTCAATAACGAAGTCGAAGAAGTGCTCGTCATCTGAGTTAAAGAGGTAGGAGTACCTCTTTCGATGGAGTGGAAGAACATATCCCAACACAAGTTGAAAGTTTGTCGAATCAAACAATTCAAGCACAAGATTGAAGAGTTTGAAACTACAATGTCTAATACGTTGTCGACTTGAGTGGGAGAAAATGCCAAAGATGCCTTGCAATGTGTCTTATGACCATCGAGTTATCTTAGCTTCAACTCACTTTTGTAAGTTAGGCTTAGTTTGACATGTGATGATAATTGTGCAATTACGCACTCAAAAAGTACACTCCCGAAGTTTGTCCTCCACATCATATGTCATCAATTTATCATCCATATTTGCGATATATTAGGGAAGAGCAGTTAGTCCTCCTCCAAAACCTTTGAATTAAAATATTTTATTCTCAACAAATATTCAAACCTTCTATAAGCCTAGGTTGAGCCTCGAGCATAGCGTGACAACCCACACAAAAGAGCATCACAGTCAAGTGTTTTGCTTAGACACCCGTTTGCTTACAAACGTCTTCATCGAAGTGTTCGTTTCGGATCAATGCCATAGAAATCATGGTATTTGACAAGTAAAGATAGCTAATAAAAGTTACCCTGCCTTGTTAGACTTGATTAGGCTTTTAGTATTTGTTGGCGTATGAATAATAATAAATAATAAAAAGTACCTCGATTTTTTAAATGTTGGATTAATCAACACGCCACTTAATTGTATTAGCTTTTTGGCATGCGTTTCCCTAGTTAAACGAACCAATATCAATTATATGTGTAATTACGCCCCTGGATCATTTTTTCCATTTTGTCTAACTCCATTTCTTATTGGATAGCTTGAAATATAATATGGTTCAAGTTGAAAGTTTGATTTGAACCATATTAATGTATTTTTTCGTAAATGGCCTTGTCATATTTATTAACATTAAGGGACCAGAAATAGATGCTCCACTGTTCGGACGGGTCAAATGATTATATATATATATATATGATTGCGTGATTAACGTTCCATGGATTTTAAATGCATCTTATATCGATCACAAATAATTTGAATTATTCTAATAAAGAGAAAGATTTAGTACAGGAAATAAAGATCATTCGTGGACGCGTTTCACAAGAAACTAAGTGGAAGCAAGGCGTGTTTCTATTTACTTCTATCAAATGTCGTTTTTGAGCTGAAATGAGATCGCATTAATTATTCTAGAACTAGAATCATTGGTTTCACCTTTACGTGAAATCAAAAATTATTTTTATATTTAAATAATAGATTTATTAACAATATCTTTCATAAAAATCTTAATTTATCATTTCTTTTTATTTTGTAACAAAATTTTATTTTATATTTATAATATTTATTTTTTATTCAAATAATCATTAAAATTAACTTATCACATCTATTTTTTTCCTCCATATTCGGAACTGATCTCATTTCAACTATTCAATTCCAAAAAAAATTGTCAAACTAAGTTGTCCTTTGCAAAGTTGTAAAATAATTGCTACTGATCAATTTTATAACTAAAAGTTAAGCAGCTACTAATAAGAAAAAACAACTACTTGTTGTTTTATGCCATTATTGTTGCAACAGGGGAATGGTGGAAGTCGAACGTGAGAGACGTCTTAGCAGACGCCCTGCTCCATGGCGGGGAGCCAAACGTGTCAGACGCGTTCACCATTAACGGTCAGCCCGGCGACCTCCTCCCGTGCTCGATGCAGGACACCTTCACGGTTCTCCTAGAGGGAGGCAAGACCTACCTCTTCCGCGTCGTCAACGCAGTCGTCAACACCAACATCTTCTTTGCCATCGCCGGCCACCGCCTGACCGTCGTGGGCACCGACGCCAGCTACACCAAGCCCTTCACCACGGACTACATCATGATCACCCCAGGGCAAACCATGGACCTCCTCGTCGAGGCCAATGCCGCCAACTCCACTGGCCGCCGCTTCTACATGGGCGCGCGGTCCTTCTCGAGCGGCCTAGGCGTCCAGTTCGACAACAGCACTGCGACGGCGATCGTACAGTACGTCGACCATTCGAGCAAGAATTCGTCTGCGGCGGCGCCGGAGCTTCCGTACATCCCCTCCAACGATAACGACACGGCGGCGACGACCTTCACCGTGAAGCTCCGATCCCTGGCGAGCGCGGAGCACCCGATTAACGTCCCCCTCGACGTCGACGAGCGGCTGGTCATGACGGTGTCGATAAACGTCCTGCTCTGCATGCCGACCGACCAGTGCGTGGTGGCCAACGGCACGGTGCGGTTCGCAGTTAGCGTGAACAACGTGACCTTCGTGGACCCGAAGGTGGCCCTGCTGGAGGCGTACTACAAGCAGCTCAAGGGCGTGTACGGCGACGGCTTCCCGAACAACCCGCCCAATGACTACAACTTCACGGGAGTGCCCTTCGACGATACGCGGTACGTCTTCTCGCGGCCGGCGACAGAGGTGAAGGTGGTGGAGTACGGCACGGTGCTGGAGGTGGTGTTCCAGGGGACGAACCTGGTGGCGCCCGAGAACCACCCAATGCACCTGCACGGCCAGAGCTTCTACGTGGTCGGCATGGGCGATGGCAACTACGACGTGAATAAGGACGTGCAGACGTACAACCTGGTGGATCCGCCGCTGCAGAACACTGTGGGGGTGCCGAAGAACGGGTGGGCGGCCATCCGGTTCCAGGCGAAGAATCCTGGTAGATTACTAGCTAGATCGACTAGACACTCTTGCTCATGATTTTTCACTGGTCGTGCATTTGACATGTTCTTTCTTCTGATCGGTGAACATATGGATGAACTGTTGATCGCAGGTGTTTGGTTCATGCATTGCCATCTGGATCGGCATTTGACGTGGGGGATGAACATGGTGTTCATCGTGAAGAATGGCGTAGGAAAGGATGCTCAGTTGCTGCCGCCACCTCCCAATATGCCGCCTTGTTAATCCACACATGCACCAAATTTGAAGTGTTTTTTTTTTCTTTTGTGATCTTCTCCTAAGAATGAGACTAAAAATGTAAAGAAGAAAAAAAGGTCTATAGTATTTTTTTTCCCTAGTCACCCCGCTGTGGCGTTAAACCGTGGACGTCAATCAAGCTTTTATTATGTTATCACGTGTTGTGTATGAGACTCTGACAAAAGTATTATTCACTACAAAACGAAGAGATGTACATGACATGAGGAAACAAAAGCATGACTAGTTTTTTTTGGGGCGGTCAACCCTTTGGCCGTTAGGAGTAGAAATGTAGAAGAAGAGGTGGGGTCAATAAGACATTTCTGTTTGAAATCCATTTTTTCTCAAAAAATACTGTTTTTATGGTTGAATGACACAATAATCCTGATGCTGAAATATCATAGCAAGCTTACTTAGATATGTTCAATTATATTTGGATCACACTTATTAAATGCGAGTGGATACAAATTTGAACCCAAGACCTTTACATTGATCACAAAGTGAGATATCCACTACACGAACTATATTTTTACTATTGTGTGATATTTAATTTATTTTGGGGTTATTTATAATCCTACAATTTAAAAATTTAGGAAGGGCTAGAGCCCTCCTCATGATGTATGTGGGTCTGCCCTTGCCCTACACTAATAAGAGAATCAAGATGAAGAATCTTGGCATTGTCAATAATTCAGTTAATATGTTCACTAAGCTTATTCTTCATGACAAGTTTAAACATTACTTAAACTTTGACAATAGTCTTAAGAAAATGTTTTAGAGATGACTCAAGATAAGATGGTGATTTATTGATAATACATTGAAAATTAACTCAATTGTAAATCTTTTGAGCTGACAGAGTCACTCATTCCATATACGAATTTTCTTGTTCGGATATCAAAAATCACGTGAAGAGTAAGTAAATTTCACTAAGCACTCTTCAACATTACTCACATTCTCAATTCTATTCTCAAATTTTATTTTATAATTAGACTACATCCAACTATGAATTTATTTCACTCACTACCATTTTACCTGTAATCACCTATTTCCTAGTTGCGCAATCTACATATCATATTTCTCTCTCCTCACACATTCGACGTGGCATATTAAGATAATATTAAAATATAAAAAATTTAAAATATTGAGTGGGGGAGGAGAGAGAAATATGACACGTAGATCGTCCAATAAAAAATGAGTGATAATAGGTAAAAATGGCAATTGATGAAATAAATTGATAGTTAGAGCACAATCTATTTACAAAATGAACTTGGAAGACAGTGTTGAGAAACTGCCAAAGTTGAAAAATATTTAATGAAATTTATCCTCAAAATCTAACTTTTTATTTTATATTAGAAGTCCTTATATAAATTTCAAAATGTTTAGAGTTTTTGATATCTTGTTAAATTATTTTATTTTCTTTCATATCAAAGGAAAAAAAAGCTTTGAACTAATAATATGTTGTTTTTTCTTTGTGTAAGCCCTTTTCTCCTAACACTTTTCTATACAAAAAATAATATTAAAACTAAAATACTAAGGTTCCACTTCTACGTGAGGATTAAATGTATATGATCAAATTTTCTTTTTATTTTGGCATTTAAAAACTTAATCAACTTTGACTAATTCATGTCAACAGGTTTCAAGTCTAAAGTATTTTATCATATGTCAATCGACTCTTCTTTTTCTATGACAAACTTTTTTGTGTTATATACTTGCTTTAATCAAAGAAACAAGATTTTTTTAATAAAATTGCTCCAAAATTGTATCCTCCATCTATATTAAATAAATCCGATTTTTTTATGCATTTTTTAATAATATTTTGTTAATTTCCGTGGCGCCCAAACGTAACCCCATCCATCTGCCTCTTCTTCTTCCGTCCAAACGACAGGCCCGATAACAGCGGCGAAGTAGAGGAGCGAAGCAACGGCGATGATCGCGATCGGATCTCTGCTCGCGCTCTCGAACCCTTCTTCTTGTTGCTGGTCAACATCTCGCTTGGATTCCCATCTCGGGGGCCGCTCGGACAAGAGCCGGAAATGGTTGGTCCGTGCTTCTTCTTCCTCTTCTAGTCCTGCTGCTGCAGCACCTGGTGTCAATCTTTCGGCCCTGGAAGCAGCCGTTTCAAAGGTCTTCTTCTTTCTCAGTGTTTTGCACTTTCCTCTCTGGAGTATTTCCTAGTTCACTTATTGGAGGAATGATCGTTGTTGAAACGAACATTTCGGTTGTTCCTGTATCTGTATTTCAAATACGAGAATATTTTTACCTTGGAACTATCAGTTTATGGAGTTTCCCCGTGGTTTGATTACGAAAGTGATATCTGTAGCAGCAACAACATTATCTATAGTTACTTGTAGATTAGTTCTAACGAAAATGATATTGAAGATTTCTGTATGTTATCCTCATCTTGGCAAAATAAAATTGCAACTTTGATGATAAAAAATTTGGGTCCATAATTTGAAGAGACTTCAACTGCCAAATGCCCTTGATATTGGGAGTGGGAAGCTAAACTTTTAATTGTGGTGTTCGTGTATGAAAAAGGAGAAATTAATACTTTTCAGATCATAAAATCATTTTCTTTTAAGCAATAACTGAATTTTTCCATTGGATTCAAAGAGCATTGGATGAGCCATGAGAAAAATCATTCCATGGAAGCAGGGGAAGGCTGCATGCATACCATCTTCCTATCCCTTCCAGCCAAGAATAATGCATGGAGTGTTTCCCATTTTACTAGTTTAACGGTGTGGACTCTTTTGTGTTTCCACACAATTTTCTTGAGTTTTATGATATTGAACAAATAACAATGATAAGAGTAAGGTCGTTCAGTAACTCAAACAAACAAACAAACAACAACAAAGCCTTATCCCACTAAGTGGGGTCGGCTACATAGATCACACGACGCCATTCCGCTCTATTAGTAACCAAACTTTTCGGTATATTCGTTGATCCATGTTTATGAGATTCGACAGGGTTTTACGCTGGCTGTCGGGGCCTAACACAACCTTCCTCCTTTATCCGGGCTTGGGACCGGCTATAAAACATAGGCGGAGTTTCGTTCAGTAACTCACATTCACTAATTTTCAACTGAGTAGTTTACGATGTAACAAGGCATCCATTATTCAAATGTGTAAAAAATGTCAATCTGTTGATTGGGCTATTTAATAAATAACTTCAACTATCACCAATTTCATCAGACATCACTGCTTGCAACATGTCAACAACCACTCACAGAATAGGGAATGTTTTGGCAATTTGCCCTTGTTCTTAACCTGTGTGACAAGTACATTGATAGCATAGCATAGCACATCCTCCGTCAAGAAACTAACATGAAACCAAGAATGCAAAATTTGATGGAGACTATAATTTTTACAGAAAGACACTGATGCTGTTAAGGAGGCTCTGAATAAGTTGAGTGAGGAAGGTTGGGCTAAGAAGTGGAGTTCACAGCCTTACGTGTCCCGCCGTACGGTCAGTCCATTACAGTGATGGTCTGGGCAAGTATTGCTTTCATTTTTCACATTTACAATCATACTCTGCATACAAATCGCTCATGAATACTTATTAATTGCCTTGTCATAACTCTGCACTTATATGAAAAGTTAATTGGATACTTGACTGCAGACTTCCCTGAGGGAGCTGACAACACTTGGAATTAAAAATGCTGAGAACCTAGCTATACCAAGCGTCAGGAATGATGTAAGCTCATTGATTCAGGGACATCCTCATCAATGATCTTGTGTTTAACAAACATCTGATTTGTGCAGGCAGCTTTTCTTTTTACGGTAGTTGGTACGACAGGTTTTCTTGGTGTCATTGCTGGTCAGCTTCCTGGGGTACATGTTTTCACTCTCTGAACATGCTATATATTCATTTGATTTCCACATTTCCAGAAAAATATTTTCTTTCGGAATTTAATATTTCTAAAAACATTATGTCATCTTTTTTTCTGCATTGGTATGTCCATGTCCACATTTATTTATAGGATGATATGTATGTAAAGTAACTGTATTAACATGGATGGCCTAACTTCATCAATCCCTTAGTACCAGATTTCAATTAAACTCTCACGATGATGCTGAAGTAGCATATTTGTCAGACATTAGAATCTATTTACCTTCTAATTTATACAGCTGATGTTCATCTGTTAATTCGTCATACCTGCAGGATTGGGGATTCTTTGTGCCATACCTAATTGGAAGCATTTCATTGATAGTATTGGCTATTGGGAGCACTGCTCCTGGGTAAATTCTTGGCTGATGTTGTTCCTTTAGATATGTGTTTTATATATTCCGAAACTTCAATTTCAGTAGAAGAAAATTTTTTATCCTTCGATATTTACCTTAAGTGCACATGTGAGGATTATTACAACCAGCTGATACAAGATAGTGTTGACTATTAAGCTTGAAGAGCCTTTAGCTCTTGCCTTTACCTTTGACCATCTACTTGGTGCTTTATGAAGTAGCCTAATGTTCTATCCCCTATCCTTATCACTGGGATCAATGCCTGGTGGTGGTTTAATAATCTTCCTTTCTATTATTGTAGTCTTCTTCAAGCTGCAATTGGTGGTTTTTCTTCTTTTTTCCCTGATTACCAAGAGAGAATTGCCAGACATGAGGCAGCTCATTTCTTGGGTAAGTCTTTCCTTGCATCACACACATTCATACACGCACACACTTACACTTGCATTACACACATATATTGCAGAATTTTGCTACCATAAAGTGATATTTTTAATAGTGTCCTTTACCTGCATGTTTGTCTTATCAATTTTATTTTGTATATATGTTCATTGCTAAGCTCTTGAAGTTAATATTGTTTTTCTTATGAGAGAATAGTTAATATTGACTTGTAGTGGCTTACTTAATTGGCTTACCGGTACTGGGGTATTCCCTGGATATTGGCAAAGAACATGTCAATTTAATTGACGAGGGGCTGCAAAAGCTGATATACAGCGGTCAACTTGACGGAAAAGAGTTGGACAGGTACATGATTATGAGTTAAATTCATTTCGTATGCATTTTTCTTACTTCCAATGATTGAAAACATTCTAAACATCATTTTTGTTAAGTTCAAGATAAAATTCAGGTCATTCTTTATGCTTGTCTATAATGTATGAGGAAAAGTTATTTAGAAAGCTTTGTATAAAAGCACTGTTTAGGTTTGCAGCAAAGCATGGGGCTGCCACCCCTTGTCGGCAGTGGAGAAGGGCTGCCGCCTCCCTTCCACTAGATTTCAAAGTGAGGGAGGGGGTCGCTGCCCCCTCCTCTCTACTTCGTGCGCGTGATAGAGGAGCTAGGAGGGTGGTCCCTTCCTCTCTCCCCCAGGCACCCCTTTCTCTCTCCTTTGTTGTGCGCCCTGGAGAAAGGAACCGCCACCTCCCTCTCTCTCTCTCTCGAACACGAATTGGGAATGCGTGTAAATTACCTGAGTTTTTGCATTATTTTCTTACCTCTAGTTCTTCTATTTCTTTCCTTTAGTAAATTGTAAGAGAAGAAAATGAGGCTATAACAAAATGAAACAAGATCCTAAATGAAGAATGTCAGTTCATTCAGAAAGCTCGGTAACTTGAAACTGCTATGACAATTTTCTAAGATTTAGCCATGTAGACTAGCATCAATTGGTCTGACTTTAATCTTCTGATCTAGCAAGTACTGCTATAATTCCTTTATCCTTGACCTTATTATGATTTTACTAATGGAATATTCAATCTTTGTTTTTTCTGTTAATTCAGAAGTAAGTTTCTCCTTTTTTTATCGTGTAGGAAAGTTCTGGCTAAGGATAATTAGATATTCCACGTGAAATGGAATTGGTTGAATTCGGTCAATAACATTTAGCAATTTTCTATTGTTTCCCTAGTTAATTATATATGACCGTCCATAAAAGTTGTAAAAATCCATCACCAGGTTGGCTGTTGTGGCAATGGCTGGTCTTGCAGCTGAAGGACTCAAATATGATAAAGTTGTTGGCCAATCATCAGATCTTTTCACGCTTCAGGTACTGTTAACGAACTTGAACTTGCAGGTTCAGTTACTGCAACTCGACCTTATTAATTCAACTCTCCTTATCCTTTTCCATATTCAGAGGTTCATAAATAGAAGTAAGCCACAAATTAGCAAGGATCAGCAACAAAACCTTACAAGATGGGCTGTAAGTTTCCCAGCTACCGTGGAAATTGCTCCTTGCAATATGTGATATATAGGTATTATATTTGCTAAATTAACTTTTACACAGGTTTTGTTTGCTGCGTCACTCATCAAGAACAATGCAATAGCTCATGAGAACCTTATGGCCGCTATGTCAAGGAAAGCTACAGTTCTCGAGTGTATAGAAGCAATTGAGAATGCTTCTTAATCTGTACATATCATTTTTACCGTATGCATCCGCTGCTGGTTCTGTTCTCGCAGTGGACTGCATAGATGTGATGAAAATCCAAGATGATTGAAAAACAATATGGCAGTCACTCCCACATACAAAAATGACAAACGAAAATGTAATTGGTCTTATATGTGATTCTTATTTACTCTTTATGGGACTTTTATATGTAATCAATCATATCCTCCCAATTCTTCTCTCATGGAGGAATTAAAACTTTTTTTAAATAAATATTTCTCTTGTTACTATTAGAATTTCCGTGCATGGCACCATGAATTTAAGACGGCATATGATTTTATTAGATAAAAATAGAAAAGAATTATAAATCAGATTATTTTATCAACATTACTTTTAAATATGAGTGGCTAATTATGAAAATTACGACATCAATCTCGTAATATAAAAATAAATTAATTCCATTCACAAGTAGAATACATCCTAATATTTTGGCTCGGGGGGGTGTTGATGTAGTTAAAACGATAGCAAACTTAGCAAGTGCACTAGTTAATTAATAAAGATATTATTTTCACGAGAACGGTTAATAATTAAGATTTTATTTTAATATTGTTAGTGATAAATTGAGAAAAGTTTGTTTTCAATTATGATTAAAATAAAAAAGATAAAAATAAATTGAATGATCAAATGAAGAAATAATGATTTGATGATTAGAACAATTAACTATCACCACTGGATCTCTCAATTTAGAATTAATTGAATCAATAACAAAGTTCAATTCCCAAAATTAGTTAACCAATATTTCAAACTTTAATTACTATCTTAAGAATAATTAGAATAAATTAATCATTTTAATTTTTAAGTATTCTAATTATTCAAAAAATATATTAAATCAAAATTAAGATCAAGAGCTTTCTCAAAGTCAACTTAATAACTACACAAATTAGTTCTCACTCAATTTTCCTAAATGTGACATGTAATAATTAAGATGAATCCTAAAAACTATTATGAGAAGAATTACTTCTTCACATATAGTAATCAATTCACAAATCATAAAATCAAAGGAAAACATTAAACACAAACTTGTATACTATTAAAGATTCGGACTAAACTAATATTAAGAAAAATTCCAAATAAATAGGGTTCAACTAAGTTATCCCTAATTAAGGAATAAATCTAATACAAATAACATCAAATCTGGTGTAAAAGTTTAGGAAAATGAAATGAAGAACTCCTACGGTTGTTGTGCACGTCCTCTCTCGAGTTTCTGACAGAGCTTCGTCATTCTTCTTGCACTTTTCCTCTTTCTATTCTTCAAAATAATGCTCTAGGGATGATCTTCAAGGTCTTTGGCCTCTCCCTTTTATAGAATTTTTGTTCCCGATGGGAAGAAATTGAAATTTTATCTGAAAAAGGAATATAATATGCCTTGGAACCGCTTGTCGTCGCGGCATGACAGGTTCCATCACGACCGTGACAAAGACCAATTCGGCTTCAACATGCACTCATGGCCATGAACTTGGTGGAACAACCATTCTAGTGCTGATCGGCTTTGGCTGAGGATATGAGTGTGACGTTATGAGGAACGATCGTAACAATGCTACATGCTTGAGGCACGGCCATGAAGTGTTGAGGCATTGTCGTTACACTGTGCATTCATGTGGCTTGGGCGCGCGATATGGAGGCACATCCATGACCAAAGTGGGCACGATTGTGATAGTGACTATTTGTTATAGTTTTCATGTGTTTTCAGTCATGTTCTTGTTGTTCTGATTTCCTTCAATAAAATTATCCAAACTTAGGTAGAAATCAAATCTAAAACAAATTTTATAAAATAGATCAATTCTCTCCTTTCTTAGACACAAAAAAATTTCTAAAATGAAAATTAAATTATCTAATTTTATGCTTGATTTTTCATGCATCTGAATCAGTCCCCCACGCTTTCAACAGGGGATTCCCTTGAATCCCCCTTATCCCCCACAAGCGAGCCTTCTGCAGTGCGAGATTGAAAGTAGATTTTTAGTTGGTGTATGATTCAAGACATTATTAATAATTTTCTACCTTGAATTGAATTCTTCAAATACATATTTAACAACCTTGTCACCATGAATCCCAACTACTGCCAACTGTGAATGTTTAGCAAGTCCAAACAATGTTGAAACTTGCTAGTAGGAGTCGATTTGGTGAATATTTCAGTTGGATTATCTTTTGAGCCAACCTTCTTCACAATGATCATCTTCTCTATACGGATGAAGTGATGCCTGACGTCGATGTGTTTGATTCTTTCACAATAGACATGATCCTTGGCTAAGTATATTTCACTTAAACTCTCATAATACATTATAGCATAATCTTGTTGTAGTCCAATATTCCAACAAGGCCTTTTAACTAGATATTTTTTTAGTACTTTCTGTCAATGCCATGTACTCTATCTCTATAGTAATGTATGGCTGGAGTGTAGTTTTCCAACTAATAATAGATCTACCAACAGTGAAAACATAACATGTTTGATAATTTTTTTTCATCAACTTATGCATCACAATCTGATTCTGAATTGCAACCAAACGCTCTTTACCACTTCTATAAATGAGTCAAATATTAGATGTTTATCTCAATACACTTTATTGCATGCCAATGCTCATTCCCAAGGTTGCTCATGAATCTGTTGACTACACTAACAACATACACAATGTCAAGCCTTCTTCATACCATATCATACATCAAGCTTTCGACTGCATTGACATATAGAACTCGAGATATATATTCATTTTCTTCATCAAACATAAGTGCAATTATGGAAAGGTGCACATTTAAAGCTAATGAAGTACTTAAAATATTCGTTATAGACGTACTGAATCTATAAAATTTTCATAATGTAATTTTTTTAGACAGAAGGAGTTTATCCTTTATGCGATCCCTATAAATCACTATCCCTAAAATTTTCTTTAGTGCACCAAGCTTTTTCATATCAAATTTTGCGCTAAGGAGCTTCTTAAAAATTTGGATATCTAACATGTTCGTAACAACAAATCCATGTACAAGAAGAGATAGATAGTGAGGTCACTCTTCATCTTGTGATAGACGCAACAATCATAAGGACTCTTGATGAACCCTTATTCATTATAAAACTAGTGAATCTCTTGTACCACTACCTAGGAGACTATTTCAAGCCATATAATAAATTCTTCAACCTACATACTTGATCCTATAGAGAATCCTTTTGGCTGACTCATGAGGATCTCTTCTTAAAGTTCCCAATGTATAAATATTGTCTTCACGTCTAATTGCTCAAGTTTCAAATTTTGATGTGCTACAAGTGCAAGCACCCAGATGAAAGTTTGTTTGACAACTGAAGAGACAATCTTATTGTAGTCCACTCCCTATTTCTGACTGTAGTCTTTAGCAACCAAATTTTCTTTTTGTATCTGATGCCTTCAACTTCTAGACTTCCAAACTTCTTCTTGAAAGTCCACTTGCATCTGATGACCTTTATACTTTTTGGTAACTTGACTAACCTTCAAATCTGATTCTTGTCAAGAGACTTAATATCTTCACACATTGCTGCAATCCATTGTCACATATAATAGCATCCTTGGAGATCAATGGTTCTAACGACTCTATCTCTTCAACTGCTTACAATGAATATGCAATTGTGTCCTCAAATTTATATCGTTTAGGAGGGCCTACTTGCCTGCGAATGTCCCCGTGACAAGAGCACGTCTAACAGCTAGTCTTGAAGTTTCATTTTCTAATTTCTCTTTAGGTCCTGGTTTTACAACTTTATGAGATCCTTCTGTGTCATTCTAAATTGGAGTTAATTGAAACTCCACCTATTAGTTGACACTCTCGTCTACTGAGTCAACAACATTTACTTTTTGTTGGAACATAGATGGCTCGTCTAATTATATGTTTTTGTTGTTAAGGAGACCATATTCGGCAGCCTTCATCCTTGTAGAGTCGATCCAATTTAAACGAACATTACTCCAAGTAATTATCAATACAAAAGCATTTCACCTTCTTAGATGTCTGATTCTCCACCAAAGTCTTCAACTGTTTAAAGATTTCGAATGTCTCACTCTTGTACTTCATCATAAATATTCATATCATCCTTGAGTAATCATCTATCACGGAAAAAAAGTATCTAGAATCTCTTAGAAATGAAATACGAAAGGACCTCGGGAAATCAACGTGAATGTAAAGTGTTGCCTTCGTTTTGTGTACTTCTTTGGATTCAAGTCATTTTCTCTAATTGAAGACACAATGTTTGCATAACTCAATTCCAGATATTTTCTACTAGAAGATTGTGTTTGCCAAGGATGTCCATCCATTTTTTTACTCATAGGTCCAAGTCGCATGTGTCGCAACTTGAATACTTCTGATTTTGATTTGGATGAACTAATAATTATTGCCATGCAAAAAAATAGTTGTGCCTTGTAGTATGTACAAGGACTTCTAGTTGACTCCTTTCATGAACAACGAGAACACCTCTTGAAATATCAGTCCTACATCCTTTGGAGTTTAAAACTCCTAATGATATCAATTTTTTTGTCAATTACGAAACACATGATGAACCTCTGTCAATGTTCTTGAGTTCTAATTTGAATTGAGCTAATTCCAACTATCATTACCTATGACGACGTTTTCGTCATCAATTTTTTGATAAGTTGAGAATCACTCTTTGTGTAGAGTCATATAAAAAGAATATCCTGAATTTAGAATACAATTTCCATATAAGATTCTTTTTGCAATAGTTGTAGATGTCATTTGGATCCTATGTTCTTCGAACCAAATTGTTATCGTTAGATTCACTAGTGGTACTACTGCAACAATCATGACATTCTTCTTCTTCTTGGGCCAATCTTTCATCCAATGACAAGATTTTTTTTTCAATAATTGTATATGACCTTTGGATCGATGTTCTTCTTTTTTGGCTTGCTCTTCTTAGGATTCTAATGATGTCCTTTCTCTATAGTTGTCACTAGCTCTGTGGCCTAAGTCTCCATAGCCTTACTAGATGTCCTATGTCAAAGTTCATGAGTATGTAGACTCAATCTTATATTTTCTAAAGTTATATTTTGTCTTTTTCGATGATAACATATTGAACAAAATTTTAATGTGACAGGGGAAGAGACCAATAGAAGTAGGGCAATATCTTCATCCTCAATTTTCGCATTTATGTTTCATATCTCCATCAATAAAGTATTCATCTAATCAAAATTATTTTTCAGAGGGGTACCTTCTTGCATGTGAAGGGCGAACAATCATTGCTTCAACCACAACTTGTTGGCCAAATATTTTGTCATATGAAGACTCAAGTTTCAACCACATATGGGACGTCATTTCTTTATTGACGATTTTAATAATCACCTCATCTGTCAAACACAACAAGATCATTGAGTACGCCTTCTCTTCTTGTGCTGCCAATTCGTTGAGGTTTATCTTTTTTCTTTTGCTCTTTGAATTTTCCTCCTTTAATTTGTTTCACGAGACATTTGGGAGTGGCACACAAACTATTTGTTATTTTAGAAGCGTCAACATCTTGATCTACTAGAGACTGAAATTATTTTTCTTTGTGAATTTTTCGATTTTTATGTTGTGTGATGCCATCTCTACGCTTGATGGAGGATCAACGATGAAGTTTCATACTAGTTTGTTAGGATTTTTGTACGAGAGAAATTATGCACTGACCGACGAATCGAGAATTTAATATTATGAAATTTTATTGGATAAAAGTATAATAGAATTATAGATTAGATTATTTTTTGTTCGTACCTTAGGAAATTTATATAGACGCTCCTTCTGTATATATTTGTTAATAATATCTTGAATCTGAACACAGTTGGTCCCTCTACACAGTCAGGTGTTTCAGCAAAATTTCCCAGGTGGTCAGCAAGCCTGTGGAAGGTCAAGGGGGGATCCCCATCCTGGGGTTGCAAGGGGGCAAAGTCCCCTGAGTGAAAATTTTTAGGAGTATTCTGTATGTGATTCGGATTTGATTTATTTCCTTATTACGAGATATGTGTCCTATTTTAAAGAATTTATTTAGAGTCTCAGTCCGTATGTAATTCCTATCATCTGTCAAATGAAGTGCCTATATAAACTTCCTAGGGGTCTAGACAGAGATTCTTATAATCATCATTAATCCATAATAAAGAGAGCCGCCGCCATTTTTTCTTCGCGTTTTTTTGTGTTCGTGTGATCCCTCTCTCCCTTTTTTTCGTAACAAATAGATATAAACCAATTAGAATTCTATATCAATCCCTAGAAATTAGGATAACTATTTACAAACAGAATATAACCTAATATTTTGGTTCATGAGCTAAGTGCCTTCTGATAAGGAATTCCTGGATCTCTCATTATCCAATTTTGATTGCAAGGCGCCTCGAATGAACAATGTTTGGCTGCAAGGTAGGATTTGTCTCGTGTTCATCCCTGCATCAGCACAATCCTTGATTACTCTGTATCTGTTGAGAATCAGTTCGGAACTACAAACATCTTTGTTCATGTTAATATTCTCCTTATACTTTCAGCTGAATACCAGGTACATTTAACTTAAGCCTTACACGAGTCTCTCGAGCCAGGAGTAAACACTGTACAACTTTATTACATAACATCTCTATTGTCTAAGGTCAACGGCTCTGTTTCTCTATCTAAAACTATTCGCCATATATATTTTACCGGGATGAAAACAAATACGAAACTAGTTGATGCATAAAACCTATGTATTGGATCTAAGTGCCAAAATATTTAGCCATGCCATGCATGCATTCCGAGCTGCTGAACTCCTTGGTTGCGGCGAAGAGCTTTTGAGAGCTACATCTTGTCAGACCAATTGCGGAGCTCGCCATCGTTGAACAGAGCCTCCACAATGTTGTCGACGACGGCGTCCGCGAATCGGTTGCATCCCAAGGTGAACATCTGGCCGATCCTCGTGCGCGCACTGGAGAACCACGCGAACGCAGCAGCGCCGGCGACGACCGCCACGCACACCCCTGCGCCTTCTTCCATCTGCTGCAGGTCGAGCTTCTTGAACAGGGAGTCGCCCGTCACGAGCTCCACGGAGACCGCCGTGGCAAATGCGACCTGGCGGTGGCTTCATAAGATGATCAGGAGAGAAGAGTATTTTATTTATTAATTAGGCGCTGCAGGAAGGAACGATGGGAATTACCATGGCGAGGCGGCCGGAGACGATCTCGAAATCGTGGCTCCTGCGTTCGCTCTCCACGTAGTCCGCGAGCGACGCGAAGAACTGCGACGCGGGCTGCTCCTCCCGCGCGCCGTCCCTCGCCGGCGCCCTCACCGCCCCGGGGCCGTAGGACCGCAGCGTGCTGACCCTCGGCTGCAGCATGACGTTCTTCCCCCCGCCGGCGGAGCCCGAGGCCGTCAAGGACGGGGCCCTGGGGATCAGGGACGTCGGCGGCAATCTCTGCGGCCCGAGCTCGCAGACGATGGTTCTGGAGGCAGCGGCAGCGGCCATGGCCATATCTGGAAGACTTGGTGTTCGTAGGAGCAAAACAAAAAGCAGTATCCTTTATGTAGTAGTAGTAGTAGTAGTACGTAGTACAATAGTAGATCGGGGGTTGGCGGTGCTTGGAACCTGGTCTTGTTCCGCGGCGCCGTAGCAATCCACGTTGACTGGGTCGGAAGCGTCCGCACCTTGTGGTGGTGGCCCTCCGCCCCCACACGGCCACAGCCCTGGTGGGTGACTCTCCGACGCTGGAGACTACCTCGGTCGTCCGATCTAAAGTGAACGATCAGGATTGCTGATCATGAGGCCCTTGGGCAGCAGGTCACATTTATCTGACTCGTCCTCAAGATCCAATATTATCTGTATGCATTATGAATATTCCTTACAGGGGATTATTTTTTTAGGATTTAGGCTTTTAGTCATGAGTCTCATCTCATTTTTTATACTTTTTGTTTTCCCACGTTTTGCTCTTTCATCACTTTTATCTTTTGTAAAGTCCACCATATTGGTCTCAATTTGCAGATTCAAACTATTCAAAGCTAAAGGTACAAATTCAGCATCTTCCGTGCTCAAAATATTTGGACACTTGAGCTGATTATCTTATAGAGTTCGAGTACGGACCTACATTTGTAATCGAACAAAATTATCTCGTCAACTTTTAAATGGTTCCTGCACTTTTGACGATCTGATCTCCGTAATCTTTTTTAGGGTTCCATTAATCTCAAATAGTCATCATTCTCTTATTTGTCAAAATTTAAGATAAGAACATGCGGCACGCTCTTAAGAATGTTTTCCCCCATAAAGAGATAGGTCTTCTTTTATCCCTATTTTTTTTTATGGTGCAACTTTTTTAGTCGTGGTCTTCTTAAATGGTTCTTCAAAATTATCTGTTCGTCACGCCTCGACATTCATACACTTGGCATGATTGGAACAACCTTCATCTTCATGCATAGTTTGTTTTTTTCCTCCCAAAATTTTGTTCCCATCGTACACATTCTCTTGTGGAAAGATGATAAGATTAAATATTGGAAATAGTTTTTATATGGATCGTATATTACTACCATTAAATAAAATGCATCAAAAAAATGAATACACTCTTTGTATATATGTATTTAGTTTTGCGATAAAATATTTGCGGAAAGTCATAATTTCTTATCGTGCCATGTTGGATCTATGATTGCCGTACGTGAGTTTCTAGTTATTTGTTGCGCAGACTAATTTCTTTTAACAGTAGTCATTAAAAAAAATATAAAGTGACCAATTAATCAAGCATAAAAAAACATGACTCAAAATATTATTTTCAGCAAATAAGTCTAGTTCGCACAATTGATTAATATGATTATGTCACAATGATTCATTGGGAGCTAATAATCCTAAGTCCAATTTATAAAATTATAAAATATTCTTTTTCATTTCATTTCGAATTAGTCAAGTGCTAATAATTTTAAATATCGAATAATTTTAAATATCGAGGACCTTGTCGGGATATACAAACATAGCAAGGTCGTTAAAGTTTCATGTCTGATTTTTTAGTATCTAAATTCAAATTTCTAATAAGATATAAGTCTTTCAAAGAAATTGGTTTTATTCGTTTTCAATCGTTCTAGCTATAACAAATCACGACTTATTTGACAGTGAATGACATAAAATATTTATGTAGTTTAAATTTGAAAAGTTGTATATGTTCAAGGAAAGAAGTATATGTGTGATCCCGCAAACAACTAAACAAATCATCCATCCGTAACATGTACAATTGTATTTGTTGACAAGAAGTTAAAATAACACCATAAGAACCTTCCAATACTCTCTTTATTATCCTCAAGACAAAGCAAAATCTAGCAAGTAATCGTAAAAGAAGATTTATGGCCGTAAATTAAGTAGTAAGCTGTAACATGCCTTCCCTTGATCAACAGCAAATATGTGTACATGACACGGTTTGCATCCATGGGAAGTGAGAGCAAAAGTGATCAATTTGTTTGAGGTGGCATTGGCATGCCTTCCTCCGCTGGTGGTCGCTTTGGCCTCTTAACACCTCTAATGTGAATTTTCCTCATCTGCACTATATATAACAATCGATTAAACATGCATGCACGATCCTCACACACGTATATACAACTTTACATATTGGTCCAACATTCCTGATGTTGTGTACCATATATACATACCTCAACTGAACTACTCGACCGACCACCTTGGTACCATTCTATCTTTCCGGATGACAAGCCTTACACATGAGAGATGCATAAGCAATTCATGGTCAAGATCATATGATTTGGTAATATATTTCATTGACTGTAGGGAGATATGTTTACGAACCATACGGACTTTGCTGCTCATCGGAATTGTCATGGTTGCTGCTGCATGATTTGACACATTCGACAAGGCCACATATCTTTTCCTTGAGCTGCTGTGTGAGCTTGTCCTTGGCCATGGTGGGGGGAGAGAGGTTGGTGATGAATTAAGCTTCTCTCTCGGACAGCAGAGAACAATAGTGAGACGTTGCATATGGTTTCATTGGATTGCTCATTTTTCATGTACCCATGATCGGTGGCAATTAATTCTCGCAGTGTCGGCATTACGATATGCTCTGAAGACATTGGATAATGTGCAGCTGTGTACATGTCAATACTCTACGTAGCCACCGAGCGTGTGTATATATTTAATGAGTATGTCGAGCGTTGTTTTTAATGAAACACGTGTCAGACAATTTTATACCTATTTTATTTATTTATTTTTGATGTGTTTTATCAAGGTAATAAACAATAATTTTATAACATAATAAGTTATAAAAGATGATTATATCTATTATGATATATAATAATATACTAAGTTTATAAAATTTTGAAAATGATGAATATAATTATTTTTAATAATTTGAATCATATTTTATTATTATTTATGATCATCTAAATTATTTATAAATAAAGATATTAAAAATAAATAAAGAAAAGTATGTATAAAATCATTTGACACGTGCATTACACAAAAAAAAACGTTTGACATATACATTAAACACTATGGTAGCGTCCGGTAATGGAACAAAGTTAGAACTGGGCCTAATTCCAATTTGTTCCGTCAAACGCTTCATCTTTAGTTCCGTCAAACGCGATATATGGTAGCCTGAACTAGACCACCATCAATACGGTGGAACCAGGGTCATGCGTCCATAGTTTCACCTTTTTAGTGGAACTCGAGTTTTTCTGATTTTTTTTCTTTTTTTTATTTGACAACTCATTTTTTTCTTTTGGATCTTTTTTTCTTTTTCTTTTTCTTTTTCTCTTTTCTTATATAAAATAATTTTTTTATTATATATAATATATAATAAAGAATTAATAAAATATTATTTTGTTACTTATTATTTCATTAAAAAATTAATATTATAATAAATTTAAAAATGATATTTTATATTTAAAATAATATATTTTTAACATAATTTTTTCCATAAAAAATTTATTTAATAATTTTATTTTAATGAATAATAAAATTATATGTTATAATTACAATAATTATTTTAAATTTAAAACTCACCAAAAATTCATCCATCACATCAACTCCCTACGTCCTCATCATTTACATTCCACTATGTTCAAACACACCTCGAACTAATATGTCAATTCATCTATTCACCAAGAATTTAGAAGGAATCACGGTTCTATTTTCAAACACAGTCTATACATATATATACATATATATATATATATATATATATATATATAACATAAAATGAATATACCATGCGTCTTATTCTCCGTAGTGTATCACGCGAGAGTTTAGTCGTACGTCCATCAATAGATCACCAACAATTAATTATTGTATCAAAAAAATGTAAATTTGGAAATTTCAATGTTAGAATGAAATGAAAAGGAAAGAAAATATATCTTTGTGAAAGGAAAAAAACCGCTTTGTTCTACTTTTGTATTAAAAAAATGTAAAATTAGAAATTTGAATGATAGAAGCAAATAAAAAATGAAAGAAACTACGTAATTTTGAAAGGAGAAAAAGGTAGGTGATGTTTTATAAATAAAGTGAGATATTTAAGAGAAAAAGGAAGTGAAAGAAAAAATAAAAATGGAAATAATTGAATGAAAAAAGGAGAAATAATTTAATAAAAAAATATATAGAAAGGAAAGTTATTAACATAAGTCATAATTAAATTAAAAGATATATTAACATAAATAATAAAATAATAAAAATATTTATAAATTAGAAGAATATTGATCAACTTCATTCTTTAGTTTTTCTTGATAAACATTTTTTTTTCAATTTTTATAATATTTATATTATAATAATAAATCTAAGTAAAATTAAATCTGAGTTACTACTTTTTATATATATAATAGATATGAATCTCAAGAACTGACATATTTTTAATAGTATAAATATTTCATAATATTTTAATATAATGAGTCTAAATTTTTTGTTTCTATTTTCAATCAAGTATATTAATTTTATATAAGATTCGAATACATTTTGGTTGAATTTATTAATTAAATATCATTTATAAAATATTTAAATTAATGTTCAATATTAAGAAAAATATTTTGTGAGAATTTTCTATATTCCTTTCAGAGTTTTATTCGTAATATATCTTTGAAATAATAAATAAATAATATTTTAATAAAAATCCAATGAACTTGATTAAATAGGTGGAATCATGATTCAATTGACAATGTCCCATCCAATTTTAAAAAATCTTTCCCATTGATCAACAACAATGTAGGGAGAGAGAAAGAGAGAGAGGGAGGGAAGGGGAAACATGGGAGGAGGGAGAGAACACGTAGAGAGAGAGAGAGAGGCCGGAGGGAGGGAGGTAGAGAGACAGGGAGAGAGAGGGAGTTCATTTTGGCCGTTGTCGACAGATAGAGAGAGAGGGAGGAAGGGTGGAAAAGACACTACAAGAAAATTAGCGAATAGCGACTCTACTATGGAGACCCTATCGGCGCTATTGCGTCTCTATAAAATATAGTGTCTTTTTTGCGTCTACTTAGTGCCGACAATATGAGACGCCTGCAATCGGTGGCTAATAGTGTCGCAATACATCCAAAGAACAAGGAGATGCTACTAGTGTCAACAATCGACACTATCTCGACATTAATATGATGCATAATGTCTCCTTGCGAGCAATCTATTGGTGGCACTAACGCGGCACGAAAGTGGCGTAGAAACTGTAGATGCTATTCCGGCGCTTAAGAGACACTAAGTTTATGCATAAGTTGATGCTAGTTCGGTGCTACTGTGAGGCTAACATCACGTTAGTGGGGTCACCAAGGCGATGCTAAGGTGACGCTCTTTATATCGACACGAATGTGATGCTTCGGTGACACGAAGGACGATATATTTAATATAGCGTCGACTATGCATACGACGCTATTGTCACTGGCGGACCTACATGGTAACTTATGGGTCAATTGACCCCACAAAAAATATAGTCATATTTATTATATATAATACTATATGTATATAATTAATAACTTTCTTATTTGAAAATAACAAATTTTATAAATAATTTTACATAACTAATTTGCGTATTCTCCAATAGATGCAAAATATACTTATATTATCCTAAAGCTTATTTGATTTTTCTCTTTGTATATTATAACTTTTCGTCTTTGGAAACCATTTCTCTTTTTAATTAAAAAATTTAAAATACATAAGAGAACATTGGATCATAAATTATCCTTCACTAAAAAAAACTCTTTTTAGTCCTATTTTGTTTTATTTATTTCCATTGGTCTTTATGGCGCCTTACTTTGTGTTCTTTAACATTATTATTAGTTAATGATCTAAAACAAAAGTCAGCACTAACATTTCATAATTTATGAATTCTCACGTAATTCCTTAATTAATTTGTTAGTTAAATTGGAATACTAATTTATAAGTATATGCAAAAGATTGATTAAGTAATGCCTTTTTTATTTTAGATTATGTAATTTATTGATTTAAAATTTATCTATTTTATTCATAATTTAATTCTATTATTATTGTTAAAAAATGAGTAAGTGATTTTAATTTGCACCCACACCCTCTAGGGTCCTTGGTCCGCCTCTGGCTATTGTGACGCTATGAAGGCTCTAATGGTAAATATTTTGCCCCATTACAGTCATATTTTTTTTTTCTTCCTATACCATACAATTATATAATGCATATAATGATTCATCATTGGCACAATATCAAACATATTCATCACATGCACAATATCTAAAATAAGAATATAAAAAGCAATAAAGTGAACTAACAAAAGTATAACTATTATACGTATATCTAATAACAAGTGTATAACTAACAAAAGTATAGTTGCAAAAGTTTCTATCCGAAGTTTGGGATTTGTTGTTATTCCGGACATTCGATCCCGACGTACTCGGTCCTTGGTCTCATGGGGATTGATTCTGTGGGGTGATCAATCCCTGAATCTCCTGCAATAAAGGAGTCAACAACTGCAACTACTGTGATATCTGCTGCGATAGTTACTGTGATAATTGCATCACAGCAAATGCAACGGATGAGCTCGGAGCAGATCGGCCACATGCATATCCTTCGCTCCTCCTTGGTACCTAAGCAGCTATGCTTAGGCCACATAGGTATCCTCCATATGTCGTGCCCTATCATCTCCTCCCAAACAGCAGAGTCCTCTAGGAAATAAAAAAATATACAATCATATAAATATTATGAATTATGTAACATAAAAAAAAACACATAAATTAAAAACGTGAATCGCTTTCAAGAAATGTCACCTAGTGGTCTTGAGTATTCGGATCATCTATGTACTTTTCAGCCATTTTCACATTATACTCATTCTAAAAAATTTAAACATTGTGCATTTAAAAAATTGTTTGCACTAATGTCACCAACCAAATGAACATGTGATGAGACTTACCAGAAGCCTACGAGCAGTGGGCGTGACCAAGTCGTTGGTCTTCAAGCTCTTATGCGTGGCCTCGTAGACCACACGAAAGTTCACAAGACTGTCTTGTTTCGCATCCTACAATAAATTTTCAAATTTTATAAAATAAGTATAAGTTAAAAGTTTGATTATTTGAATTTATATGTAAATTATCATACATCATCGATGCTCGTCAAATCGCATCGATCCCCCTGTGTTAATGTGGGCCTCGGGCTTCCAAAATCGGTTAACTCTTACTTTTCTAATTTTCTTTGGCATTGTTTATCCATCCTCTATGAACATCAAATACTTAGAATTTGAAAATTTATTTTAATAAAAATAATTTAAATGTAAACATAGTTACCACTTTCTATATAAGGACTCAAAAACCGAGCGCCTAATATGCCTTAGGCATCTTTGTATGTCATGCTCCAAAGTGACGTCGGCGGACGTGACAACCTTAAGAAACTTATATAATCAATTTCGGAGGTGTTTCGCAGCCACCTCCTCAAAAGCTCTCCAGATCATTCCAAATTAAGATCCGGATGAAACTGATTTGCCTCCTAAAAAATACTATAAAACTTAGTAATTTAAAAATAATATAAAACAAATGATGTAAATAAAAAAGAAGATCATACCATAAAGGTCTAAAAGATGTCATCCCTGTCTATCACTGCATGATCCGTGGCAGTCCGCTCGTCAGAACGTGACAAGCGGGGTGCATGTGCTATCGGCGACGTAGCAACTAACATTATTAAAAAAAATTAATGTAATTAAATGAGAAATATAATTTTAATAATAATAAATATATCACCTAGGATAAGATGCCACTCGCCAACGTTGAAATGTGGTGAAGCGTCCGGTAATCTTAGTGGTGTGTAGAATCTGTCATCAGAAAAAATACATAAAACACTTGCATGTATTTAAATTTATGGAATATACAGAAAATAACTAGTGACAGGTCGATCGTCGTCGTGCGATTGAGACATCCCGACTATGCACCCCGTCGATGGTGGAGCAACTATCACAACAACAAAATAATTAGAAAAATGTATCGCCTAGTATGTGACACGTACCTGGAGTGATACGTGGAGGTGACTACCAATGGATCGTCCACTATGTGACGGTCAGGCTACGTGCTCCGTCGGCGGTGGAGCAATTGACATTATTAAAAAAATGAATGTAATTATTATAAGTAGCTATAAATAAGCAACTGACAATAAATATATCACCTGGCGATCGTGATGGCTCACTCAACTAGAGTGAATGCCTAGAAGAACGAGGTGACCCAGAAGCTCGACCTCTAGTAATCATAACTGAAAAAAAGTAACAAACTTGTGTTATTATTAGTAAACATATATAACTAAAAAAAGTAATAAGCTTGTGTCATTAGAAGAACTACATGATTCATTCGCTTGTTTCATATTCTGATTCATTTTCATCATCTTCGTCGTCGTCGCTATAATATTGATTTGAGTCATCATCAATGAAATTGTCAAAGTTCACTTCTAAGGGGCTATTTGAATTGAAGTCTTCCATTGGCTCAACGTCATTAACTAATTTAATATATTCTCAATTTCATCGGCTACATCAATCGTCTCATTCACTCGATCTTCTTGATGGTAATCATTTAGGGGCACATCATTGTATATGGATGATGTTTCATTATCATCTTATTTCTGCTAGGAATAGCCTATTTCTCACTTTGCATGATGCCCACCATTCATCCTTGATTCTTTTCGATGGATACTTAGTGTAGTACTGTAATATTCTCAAATTTATTTGTGAATTAATGCACCTAAATAAAAATTAGTTAAGCTAATTACTCTATTAAGTATGATATGTAGTTTAATTCATTCATAATAATTTATGAAATAATTGTGATTTTATTAACTTATCCATTAGGTTTTAGGAATCATTATGTCAATGGCCATATTGTATTTAATATTGTTAACTACTTGAAGCAATCAATATGATTATTTGCTAGCTAAGCGAATTAATTATTTAATTATCTTTCAAATATATTCATAGTAGCATAAGTTAATAATATATAATTTGTTTACCTCTCGTCCGTGCACCCACCAGCTATGGGACTAATACTCTTACCTTGTAACTCACTGCCACCGCCATACTCCAAGACATGACACCTGGTTAATATATTTAGTTAATTATTTAGTAGTTATCCAAATATTTTTCCCCCACCGCCTCAAGCTAAAGCCACAGTCACAAATAATATATATATATATATATATATATATATCCATTGGATATTATTTGAATAGGGAGAGATAAAAAAAGAAGGAAAGAAGAACTGAGCCCATGTTAGGCGTCGGCCGGATGGAAAAAAAAATAAGGAGAAAGGAATTAGATGAAAAAGAAGATAGAAAGTTATCAAATTAAGGTACGTATGAGATGCATCTATTTAATTTCTTTTAATCTTCTCAGCAAGGGTAGATAGAAGCATCTTCATGATATTGATCGAATTGATAGGAAAAAAAATAGAACAATTAATTAGAAATAAAAAATTAATTGAAGCGCATGTGACGTTTTAGCTTTAAATCTTAGAATAGGATGTTTAGTCATTTAATAAAATATTATATTGTTAATTAAAAATAAAATAAAATTCAAAATTGGACCGCATGATTCCTTGAAAGTGTAGTCTCCAGAGAATAAAATAATTATCATAAAATTTTATTTATTTGAAAAATTATATACCATCATATGAGCATATATGTCGCTGTTCGGACAGAACTAGTGGAACATATTGGAAATTATGCAATAAAGCATGTACTTATAATTAAACTAAGAAATTCATTGGTATTAGACCTAGTTTGATTGAGGTCCTAATTCAATTTGTAGCAGTTAAAAGACGTTAAATAGGAAAATATTTAAATAACATAGTAGCTACATCGATATATTGTTATTAGATTTTTAAACATACCTATCACCACATAATTTTTAAGAAATTATCTTAGATAATATAAATTATGAAACCAAGCACGTTAACTCCCTTATGAGTCTATTTCTTTGAGATTTGGAATTAGGTCAATCAGATTTTTAAAGAAAGAGTTATAGCTTATCTTTAGGGTTTCGTCGTCATGTCTGTTGAAAGTATTATCCGATTTTGTAAATCAAATATTAAATCTAATAGGTGATATAATTATTTGATAATTTACGGTACATCTGATATTGATATTAAGTTTCATATACAATTGGTTCATTTTAATACGTTATGAATAGACAAAGTTATAATTTATTAACTAAGCATTAGTCAGTATGTCCATATGAGATTTAGAGAGGATACTATTTATTAAATTTATTATGATCAGTTCATAGTGATATAGACTATAATAATTTTATAACTTAGATGTTAGGAAGTCTACTTTTAGAGAAAATCAAAAGTATGAATAAGGGAGTTGTTTATGAATTTATATAAATCATATAATCAAGGTCAGTAAGTCGATCTAGTCAAACGAAAAACCTAAGCTGGATGTTGATTTTCGTGGGACCGATCATGAGAAAATAAAGTCTCAAACTTTTATTGGCTAGTCTCGTTGTATTATACTTTCACATAAACTTAGATTCATGAGATTTGATTATGCATAATGAAATATGGAGTTTGTCTAAGAAAGTAATTGTCATGATTATGTGAATCAACAATTACTTGAACTATGTGATCCATGGCATGAATAATGTATAACCTTGGTCATCATTGTATCTATGTAATATATGTTGGCATCCACATCAACTGTTGATAAGAATGTACATTACTGTTATAGGGTTAAATGGATGATAGGAAAAGAAATGAGGAAACACCTTGTGTGATCGCTTATGTCAGGTAAGTTGATTTCTCCTACTTTATGTTTTCACATCTTTTGAAATCGATGTGACATCAGTATTGAATATGTTTAGGAATTCTATGAATTTGTTTCGAGAAATGCAATTATGGAAAGTTTATGTGATATGATTTGAATGGATTGCGATGAGTGCAACTTGTTCATTTATAAATGGTTGGATATGATTCATCTTCTGATATTCAAGAGATGTTTGTTATATGATGAATCGTGCATCGACATCCATTTGCATTTGCATATATGATGGTTGGAGCTAAGTGCTACATCGCTGATCACGATGGGAGCCACCTCTAGAGTCCAATCCATCATTTTTGTTCCCCAATAATGGGATGAGATAGGCTGGAGTTAAGTGCCATACGGAGCTAAGTGCCACATCGTGAGTAGTCGCGATGGGGGCACCTCTAGAATCCGTAGGGGCCACATCTAGAGTCAATCTATTGCTATATGATTTGTTCCCTGAAAGGGATGAGGTAGAATGGAGCTAAGTGCTACATCGTTGATCACGATGGGAGTCACCTCTAGAGTCCACCTATCGATCACTGGCCAGTTGGTGATCCGTGCATACATATGAGATTATTGCATTGCATATACATGTTTGATATGTTTAAGTGACAATGAATGTAAATTGAGTGTAATGATGTTGATTGGGATATTATATATGTATTAGTAAATGTATGAAGATATTGACTTTGATATTATGATTAATGCTTGTGTTTTTATGTCTTCCCGAATTTATTAGATGGTAACACATAGCTTATGAGTTATCAACTTACTGAGCTATTTTAGCTCACTCTATTGTTTTCAACATTTTTCAGATAATTCATGGGAATCATGCGAGTGATAGTATTTGAAGGGTTCGTGGTAAGATGGAAAAATTTGAATCCCTCGTATCCTTCTATTAGGATGTCGAGAGGTTTGGTTATGTGTAATGGATATGTAATATTTTATATGTTGTGAGAAGGCAAACTCATTTTGTGAAATGTAAAACTTAAGGAAGTTGATTTGCTCTGAAAGGATCATCACATATTGTGTAATTTATTTAATGCTATACTTTTATTTTTATGAAAAAAAATAAATTCCATCATGTTTCCGCATTCCTTCATAATTTTGTTTGATCGTCCGTAATGAGTCACGAATTCTGGTTTAACTTGTCGGTTAAATTAGGGTCGTGACAAGTACACTTGTTGTGTTTGTTCCGCCAATAAGAATTCTCACTTCACACGAAACTAATGGATTACCATCAATAATGAAATCACATAGCAACGATTAATTTTAAATTATATAACATATTAAAATAAATTGTCTTACTCGAGATACGACGTCACCTCGCTACAATTTGCAAGGACATAATTCTCAACGGTGGTGAGATTTCTCACTCAAGACAATCTTACGTTCTGTACCAAGAAGTCAACATGGGTACTTGAAGATGGATAAAGTATTCATGCTAACTTCTTTTTCACCACCGTCATTGTTTCTTGAAATTTGGATGTCTCGTGATTGTATGTGTGGCTCAAAGTACTTTGAAGTGAAATTTGACATCTTTTCAATGAAATAAGCTTCACATATAGAGCCTTCAATCTTTGCCTTATTCTTCGCCTTTCTTTTCAAATATAACATGCACATTTCAAAAAGATACATCCACTAATACTGAACTGAACCTATAACTTTTGTTTCGTATGGAAGATGTACAATCAAGTACTCCATCATATCAAAGAAAGAAGGTGAAAATATTTTCACAGTCTTGCATACGATAATCACAATAGAAGATTCTAACCGAGAGATGTCTTCTTCCCGAATGATGGATGTACAAAACTCTTTAAAAAAATATAAATAACTCTGTTAAAACTTCTCAGATGGTCTTTGGCAAAAGTTCTTTAAAGGCGATTGGAAGCAGTCTTTGCATAAAAATATGACAATCATGACTCTTCATGTCTTCTATCTTTCCATCTGTCAAGTTAAAACAATGAGATATGTTTGATATATATCCATTAGGGAATTTCAATTGCTTAACACATTCGAAAACCACTTTTCTTTATTCATTGCTCAAGATATAAGTAGCTTTTGGCGTTATGTATTTACCATTTTAAAGATGAATGATATCTAGCTCTGGTCTTCTGCATATAACTTTCATGTCTTTACGCGTGTGTATGCTATCTTTTGTTATTCCTTTAACATCTATTAGTGTTGAAGATGTTGTCAAATACGTTCTTCTCCACATGCATGATGTTCAAATTATGACATATCAAGTTTGAAGACCAATAAGGTAATTTCCAAAAAATACTTCTTTTCTCCAAATTATGTTCAAATCCAAACCCAATTTGTTTGTAAAACCGAACTCCAATCCGAATGAGACTTCACTAAGCTTGTTTACTTGCTCTAGTGATTCTTGTCCCGTCAAATGACTTAGAGGCAATGTGTTCTCCATTGTATTCTTTTTAAATGAGTTTCGATTGCGACATCGAATTCTCTAATGGAAAAATATCTTATGACAATCAAATCAAATAACTTTCCTATAATCTTTCAAATAAAATTATTTTGTATTCTTTCCACATATGGGACAAGCAAGTTTACCTTTTGTGCTCCAACCACTCAACATTCCATGTGTTGGAAAATCACTTATGGTCCACATTAATTCGTCTCTCATAATAAAATTTTGCTTCTTAGATTTGTCATAAGTAACCATGCCATCCTCCCACAACATGTTGAGTTCATCAATCAAAGGTCTTAAGTAGATATCTAAACTTTTACTACGAAATTGAGGACCTGGGATCATACAGATTAGCAATATGTTATCTCGTCTCATACACAAGCTTGGAGGAAAATTATAATGTGTCACAAAAATCGGCCAACATGAATAAGCAGTAGTTGATGAGCCAAATGAGTTGAAGCCATAAGTGCAAAGTCCTAATCTTATTGCGTGATTCTGCTGAAAAAGCTTGATGAAGTGCATCAAATCATTTTCATGCCTCAGCATTTGAAGGATGTGTAATGAAATTTTGATCATCACGCGTTTCTTCTCTGTGTCACCTTATAAATAATGCAGTTTTCTCATAAAAAAATAGTCATTGTAGTCTTGGAATTATGTGAAAGTATCTGAATATTGCATTTGCCACATTTTTTTAACTTTGAGAATTTTTTCTTGACTTGTATCTGGGATCTCCACAAATAGAACAACTCACAAGTGAGTTGTTTTCCTTATAATACAACATACAATGATTGCAACATGCATCAATCTTTTGATACTCCAACCCTAAATCTCTCATCAATCTTTTGCACTTGTAAAAATTTTCTGATAATTTCTTTGAAGTTGGAAGCATACTCTTAATAATGGCAATCATCCGGTTAAAACAATTTTCCTTATGTTATATTCTGATTTCAAGTTCATTACTTGTGCCACTACAGAAAGTGTAGTTTGCTTCATGCATCCATCCCATAAAAGTTTGTCTGCTTCTTCGAGAATATTATAAAATTTAGAAGTCGAAGGATTCGGGTCTTTTTCAATCAATGTTTTGCAAATATTTTCTCCTAACATTGCATCTCATATCATGTCCCTGTACGGATTGCTCGACTCGCCCACATTTGTAACTACATTAGTTGTCTCTTTAGCCCATCTTTCTTCGTTACGAAAGAACTAATTTTTGTATGTGAGTAAGAAACAATTGTAATACAAATCCTTTTGCACATTATATCTTACTTTCCATTGATAACATTTGCATTCATCATGAACATAAAATTTTGTCATATGAAGAAACAACACCTTCATTTTGATATGCCATGTAACACCCCCGGCCCAATCAAGATATTGTTCGCTATGGGCCTATTGGCCCGCACAAATTTAAAACGTGTCTTGATAGGTAAAGGGGTAGCTACATAAAAGCCCATGACCATCTCCGTATTTTGCCCATGTGGGACTATTCGATGAGACCATCTTATTCCTTAGACCTTAGGTCATTATAATCTTCCCCCCATAAATGGCTCAACGTCCTCGTTGAGCAGGGTCTGTGTTGGCCCATGGTCCGTGTTTCTCACATGGCTCAACTGAGCACGCGAGGTCGGCTCTGATACCATTCTGTAACACTCTCAGCCCAATCAAAATATTATTCGCTTTGAGCCTATTGGTCCACACAAATTTAAAATACGTCTTGATAGGTAAATAGGATAGCTACATATAAGCCCATAACCACCTCTGTGTTTTGCTCATGTGGGACTATTTGATGAGACCATCTTAGTCCTTAGACTTCAGGTCATTACAATATTCTGTAACGCCCTGAGACCCACGTGACTTTCACGTGCTCAGAGTCATCCCAGAGGTGTTACTCGATCTTCTATAAAATATTTTTGCAGAATAGAAATAATAAATGCGAAAGAATTTTTCGATAATAATAGCTAATAATCCATAATACTAAAATATCAATAAGTTCACAATTCTAATAAATGCGGAAATAATAAAATCTAAACCATTCGATTTAGAACATGTGCAACATCTGTCTATCACTTAGCATAGTCATCTACAGCATCATCATCTATCAAAGCTCTCTCACATGCACGGATCCAGGTACAAGAAAATATCCAACAGTATAAAAATACTCAGTACGTAAGGTCTATTAAATAATCAATATGCTCAATCGAAAATCAGATATGATCAATGATAAGTCAATTGAACAATTAATGTAATAATCAATTAACAATATATCGATTGATAAATATGAATAACTATATCATGCTATAGTCGAAAGACTAATCAATAGCGATAACAATTAATAATTGACTAATCAATATGACATTATCCAATTAACAATAGAGTATAGAATCAATGATTCAATTTAACAATAAAGCAATAAAGTCATAGATCAATATGAAGAATTAGGAAAAGGTCCGATGACAGATCAATATTGATTTAGCAATTAAATGCCTGATCACCATGGCACTATTCAATTTAACAATTTCCAATTCAATATCAATGGTCATGGGTCAATAATAATTCCATTCGATTCAATGGGCGGAGGCAATGCCAGTCAACGCCAATATTCAAATGACCATGATCTATTCAATTCAATTCGATTTCAATCTAACTCAATTCGATTCGATTTTAATTCAATTCAATTCAATTTACAATATTAGGAGTTATCTAATTCAATGAGGAGCACTCGGTCAATTAAGAGAAACTTCATATTTTTTTCATGTAGGCCAGTGAGGGATCAATGCCACGGCAAGCCACCCAACAATATAGCATTAATAATTATTCGTGAATGGTGGGGGACCATGACTAAACACAGGACAACCATAGCTTCTCTAAAAGATGATGTCGCCTCAAACCTTTAAGTACACTATCTGTCACATTCAATTCAAATTTAATTCAATAATAATATGGCCCGGGGGCTTGGAGACAATTAGAAAACATGAAGATCCAGCAGCTTTAGCTTTTGTCTTGTTTACCCAAGATGTCTATCTTTTAATTGAATTTAGGTGAAACAAGACCCAATCAGAAAGACTACTGGATCAGTATCATAAGATTGGATATGATAACAAGATATGATCATGATGGTATGATCTGATATGATGATTAAATATGAAAAAAATGTAATCAAGAATTATAGCAATATGATTAGCACAATTAATAATAATTCAATCAATATATCATATTTCAATAATAATAACAACAAAACAATTATAAAATTTATAATAAAATAAAATCGATTAATAAAATAAATCTCAATTGTCTTTCTTCTCTATTTTTTATTTCTTTTGTCGTTGACCTATAAAATTTCAATAAATATTTTCCTCATGGGGAAAATCATAATTAAAGTAAAATTGCATTTCCTAACTAATTCCTTTTTCTTTTTATCCTCTCTCACGTTTCTCTCTCCACATACCCGGCACGCACGTTTTTTTTTCTTTGCTGTAATCCCTTCCTCTCTCTCCATTACTTGAGCAAAAGCTTGCTTCTCTCTCTCACCTTCTCTCTGTCTTATTACCTTGTGCTTCCCTTTTTTTTTTCTAAACCATCATGACCCCTTTCTTATATTTTTTTTTCTTTCTCTATTACCATATGGCTGCAATCTCTCTCCTCCCTCCAATTTCTTTTTTTTTCTCCCGAGAGATCCTCCTTTTCTTAATTCTTTTTGTCCATCGGACACTTCTCGTTCGATGCAAATCCCTCCTTTTTATTCGACGCAAATCCCTTTTTTTCTTCAATTCTCTCTCCAGTCACATGCGCCCTTAATCTAACTTTTATCCGATGTGTTATATATATATTTTCACAATAATTAAGAAAATCGAAGGCGCATTGTACCGAGAAAGTAATTATGACACAAGTTGTAGTCAATACCATCGACAATCAATTTATATATATAAAAAACTGGTGCATTCAAATCATTCTAAGGTCATCTTTCTAATTTATCTTTTTGTTACAATTTTTCTATTTTTTTTGCTCAACTCCTTTTTAACTGTCGTGCTAAACCTTATATTATGCTGAATTCATTACTATTAATAATGTTGAATCCACTACTGCGTCAGTTTAGATATGCTTAATCTCATCACTTTATATTCCAAAGTAATTTCTTAATAATTAACATCAATTCTCTCAAACGGCTGATTTTTCATATTTGGCACGTTCAATTTACGACATTTGAATATTTCCTACGTAGTCGGACGTTCAGTTGCATAGTCGGACATCCAGAGACTACGTGCTTCTGCTGAGGTGCTTACCTATCGCCTTTTCTTTTTAACGTCTCTTTTCTCTCTCTCTCTCTCTCTCTCTCTCTTAGTCGGACATCCAGAGACTACGTGCTTCTGCTGAGGTGCTTACCTATCGTTTATCTCTTTTCTTTTTAACGTCTCTCTCTCTCTCTCTATGTCTATGTCTATGTCTCTGATATTTGTCAGATCACCTCTCTTTCTCTCTCTTACAAATTGTCAGGTGTCTTTTCTCACTAACAGCACCCTCTTACATCTCTCATCATCCTTATGAGGTTGCGGAAACGGAGGGAGAACGAGGGAGGACCTTGTAACAACCGACAAGAAAGGATAAAAAAAAGAAAAATCAACAATGAATTGGGCGGCCAGAAAGATCACGGAAAGCATAAAAGGCCCAATACCGCTCAAAGTTGTAAAGAAAATAGATTAGATCTAATTTCATCAGATTTAATGAGGAGAGAGGACATATTTAAGATATAAACAGAACTCATTAAACCCTCTTTCCCATTGAAAACCTCACGAATTTTGCCCTTCAATCCCTGCTGTCGCCCTGTGCAAAAAAATCGAGCAGAACAGATCTCGCCCCCTCTCACCTCAATTGCAAGCAGTAATGGAACTCTCTCTTCTCCCATCATCTTCTCACGTTCTGTTCTTCTCATGCCCTCATTGTTGAAACCTTGTAGAAGGTGGCCAAGAGGAAGAATAGGGAAATCAGGGAAGAAACAAGGAAGGGAATCGTTAAGCGATTTTCTGACAAATCGAGGAACGGGGTAATTGCGAACAGAGGTGGGTGAATCGAAATCATCTTGCATGACCTCTGAATTATCCCAATTCATTCCCTAATCATTATGAAAAGAAAAGAATATGAATAGGGTTCAAGTTATCATTTTTTTAATTGTTTGATTTCTTGAATTCTTTGATTGGTTGATTGTTTGCAAGCATAGTTATTTCTCTTTGTTTTATTTCTGTATTATTGATTGCTAGGATGTAGAATTTGGAGTAGGGCGTAAGTACGTTAAGGATACATGTAATTTTTGGATTGAAATCGGCTGGAACCGGCCGCCGTCACGGCCGTGCCACTCTCTGGCACGCCCGTGCCATTATGGTTACGGTCGTTCCACGCCATGTGCACGCCCGTGTCATGACTCGATGGAACCTAAGTTCGGCCGATCGACAGAGTGCCCGACCGATCATGGCCGTGCCATCCTTCCGCACGGTCGTGCCATGACTAGCCTAGTCGCACGCAAGATAATCGGTCGACCGATCTCACCCTCTGTCACAGTCGTGCCCTCTTATGGCATGCCCATGCCACCTCCTATGTAGAACCCGTCATCCAGATCGGCCGTGCCAAGCCACAAATCAGTCCTTGATTTTCCACCCATCAATTTTCCCTTATTTTGATATGAACATTATTGATTGCCTTATGATTCCAACATAAACTCTTTTTCCTGATTTACCTCGTACCGATTTCCAGGAACCTTTTATTAGATTTATTAATTAATTATCTTTTTAAATCTGAATATTGCCTATGTACAATTGATCCTATTTTTCTGACCCTACAGAGATCCCTCACTGGTTTCCAAGATCTATTCTCTCATAGCTTTATTTTCTTATTGATCTCATTGTATTCATTGAACAAAGAAGAAAGAGCTACAAGTTATTCAAAGTGATTAATAAGATCAGATGAAAGATTAACAATGGGTTGCCAGTCCAAGCCAAGTGCATCAAGATAAGGGTCGCTCCCTTGGTCATGGTTTGATCACCCATTGACTCGCACAAGGTTGTATCGTTTGCTCGGCATACCCCAAGAACTAAAAGCACCTAAAGTCACCGTGATTTTAATAATAATTCAAGATCAAGAAGTATGTTCAAGTCAAGTTAAGTATGCCATGATTTCAAGTTTGCTAAGTATCATTCAATTCTCATGATTCATGATATATGCTGATTATTATTCTCATTTCTATTATGATTCCATACATGATATCTTTCACGTTCAAGTTAAGCATGATTATTTATTGCTGATTATTATATTCATGTCATGCATTGTATATCATGTGGTTCTCCACTAGGCTGTAAAGCTTACGGGAGCACCTCCTCCCCTGTGTCTGATTTTCACAGGACCAGGTCAGTGACGTGGTAGAGTAGGCGTGTGGTGATGAAACTCTGGCGATAGGACAACACATGAACCATAGGGCTTTTAGAGTGTTTATTAGTTTTCTTTACCTTCCGCACTTTATATTCACGATGTAAAACTTATTTTAATTCTTAGCAATAATATAGCCACTTTTAGATTTTCGCATATTTAAGTTATTCTTTTCTTATTTTCTTTCTTCCGGTCTCGATTCTTGACTGAAATACGGTCAATATTATGGTCAAAGTCATAGCATGCCGTAGCGCCTTCAGGTTGGTCTTCGCCACGTGGCGGGAGTCGATTTGGGGGCGTTACAGATGTGACATCGATGTTCCGCCGAGGAAGCGGTGGGGTCGCCGGCTTTGAGTTGGACAACTCCTTGGAAGAGAATCTCATGTCTGACAAGTTGCTAGACGAAATGTGATTGATGACAAAAGTAAAGAGGCAATGAAGGAAGGAAGGAAGAAGCAAGAGATTATGATACGTAACGAAGAAGTATTATTAATTTTATTTATATGAATCAATATATCACGCTTGTGGATATTGTAGATAAATACTTTTCTAAATGAATAAAAAGTGTAAAAGGATAACTAAAAGTGTAGGCAACACCAACATTAAATCCATAACTAAAGTTTTAAAGGTTACGAATGGAACTCTTTTAAAAAAAAATATTGCACTTATGCCAAACTTTGATGTTTTTAATTATTTTAATATTAAATTAATGTTCGTATTTATGCGTATTTATTCTATTTTACGTTATTGATGTGATATTATGTGAGATGCATATACATAATTATACTATTGCTGCATGCTCAATTTTGTATATTATAACACTTTAATAAATTGAATGATCATGCATCAATTGTCTTATTTTTCTTGTAGGAATATTATTCTCCTCTTTATTTTGCAATTTTTACAGCGCTTGATGTGCAGGAGAAGAAAACGGACCATGTTACAATTGATTTGACACGGTCCTTTTTCTTCTCCTGCACACCAAGCGCTGTAAAAATCACAAAATAAAGAGGAGGATAATATTCCTACAAGAAAAATAAGACAACTGATGTATGATCATTCAATTTTTCAACTTATTAAAGTGTTATAATATACAAAATTGAGCATACATCAACTATAGATATATTGTGCTAATTAATATAAAAGAGAAAAGATTTAGGCTCTCTTTGCCAGTAGAATTGGAGAAAAATATTTGATAACTTAATTTAATAATAGCAGTTGATGGTTTTAAAATTTTATTAGGATATTTTGATTAACTTTTAGAGGGTGTAGAAAAAACTTTCATTCGTACTATTAAACTATATGCATCACATATACTTGGATAACTTTTAGTTGTCATATTATATAGATTTTACTTATTATTTGAGATAGTGTGGTTTTAAATTAAAACGATTTTACATCTTTATGGATATGTAATGTTTACGACAACAAAAAAAATGAAAAATATTTATTACAGTTACAAATAAAAACTTAGTTATTATATAATATTTATAATTATTTATTATCGTATGTTCATTCATGTTATTTTCACTATAAGAATATTTTGCATTTTTGAGACGTCGTCGTCACTTGACGATCGAGCCACCCGACGTAGTTAGTGATCCTTAGAACTTCGGCGGCCACGTGGCGGGGATCGATTTGGGGGCGTTACATTTATGGTATCAGAGCCTAAAGTCAGGACTCTCTTGACGTCCTATTGTATAAGATAGTATAGTAAAGGTTCATGTGCTTTTGCCGAGCAGTCGCCACACCCTACACCGTAAAGTACAAGTAAGACCTTTGTTGCTTTGTGTCATTCTTTATTGATGTATTGATACATATTTCATATGAGTGGTTGATTCTTAAGGAGGTCATTTTGTATGATAGGAATCAACCTAAATTGTGTTAGTAATTATACAAAAGGTTATAAAGAATTAAGAAAAGAATAAGTAACAAGCATGTGGATAAGTATATCTACATGAAGAATGAGTCTTACAGATATTTAAAGAATAAAATATAAGAAACGATTATGTTTCTTATAATTCATGTTTTCCATCTCTTTCATGATCGCCCTATTCACGAACTTCTTCTGCTGACTGCAGCAGTATGAAGAGGAAAATGAGTAGGCATATCAGTTGCAAAGAGATGTAGATTTAAGAAAGAAACAAGGAATCATAAGAGTAATTAAAGGATTCGACTCACACAACATGTAGGTGTGAGATAATTTCAAATAGTAGAAGCGAAACTAAGCATGTCTAAGTTATGATTTATCGTTATGACTTATGTGGTTCCATTGGTTTACCAATATAGGAGTTTAATAAATTATCTTATATGTTTATATTGATAAGTATGGACCCATAATGTTCGTTGTGCCTTAAATTTCATATGACCCCCTATGTTAAGTCGATAAAGGTCATAAACAAATCCAAATTAGTTATACGAATTTCTAGTTGGATTACCTTACATTGGTAATAGGAATTAGAATTATTAATCATGTTCAAGTTATGTAATATTAAATTAGACAATGGTTTAAGTATTAGAGAACTGCCTAAGAGACATGTATAATGTATGGATGGACAAATATAGAAATTTAGAAGGTTCAGAAGTCACATCGATTTGAATAAATGTTAGAAGAAAATTATCAATAAGTAAGTGGTTGTCTGATTTAATTAAACATGTAGATCTAGCATACTCATACACATATGCACATATAACATAGTATATTTATAAATATATAAAAAAGTAAATAATTAAATAGGTTTAATTAACTTAGTTTAGTATGTAATAAACTTGAAATTTTATGGTTATGAAGAATATTTTTATAGACATTATTAAAGAATGAATTCTCTATTATCGCAGTATAAATATAATTTCAAAATAGATTAATATGCATGATTGATAAAAGAATTATATAAGAACAAGCAATGCATGAAAGGGTTAAATGAATGTGAGAAATTTAGAAAAAATTTAAAGTCTCTTAACCGAAACATGCTTAAGGAAGATAGGAGCCCCAACCATTAAGTATTAAAAGATATAAAAAAAACTCAAGTGAGCAAAATTTTAGAAAGTATGGGGGGCTAAGGTAATGTATGAGAAATTTAATAAGACCCCTACAAGATTTTTAGAGAAGCAAGTTATGCACCTAAGATGGATATGAAGCAAACTATAAGTCTTTAATTGAATTATTTTGGCTATTGATATATTTATAGTTTTCATAATAATATCTCATCGTATAGGATAAATAATTATGTGATAATGATTGATAAATCCAAATGGGAAAAGAAGATATATAATTATGTAAGTCATCAGATGATACAAATGGGATTCATACAGTGATAGGTTAAAGAAAGGATAAAATGAAATCCTATCATGTTTAGGATGTTCTCTAAGATGTCCACGTGATGAATAATTTTCTTAGTTTTGTCTGGACCAAATGGAACAAATTACAATCCTAATCATAAGCCTTATATATGGATGAATCTCCTTATCAACTTCAAAGTAATGAACAACATCGGTAAGGCAAATGGAAATGGTGATAATTTTCAAGATTTTGTCTTGGTCAAGTGGACCACTTATGATTTGATCATAAGTCTTATAAATGGATTAGTTCTCCTTTCCAACTTTAAGATTATCCCGAACCTCTCCCATGTGCTACAAGAATATCGTTAATGCAAAGGACAATGAAACGATGCACAAAGAGGAAGAATGATTGCTTGTCTTCTATTTTGTTGATTGTTTTATTTTCCTATCTTATTGTTTGAATTCATTCCATGTGTTCATTTACATTCATGATGTTTGACTAAGGACTTATGTTATATAGTGCGCATAAATTGTTCTGTTCATTATGGGTTAGATTATACTATGTAGAGATCCCTCAGCGTAGATATCGTTAGAACTTAATATTAATTCAAAAGTGCTTCAAGATACTCAAGGAAAGAACTTGTTGTGGTCATATATAACCATTGGCCTCCCATGAAGTTATAAGACCTGACCTTGCAAGAAACAAATCAATAAGCATATCAAATAAAGCATTGGCACAATGTGTTGAGACATAGAAAGCACTACAAGAAAATCGCGATTTTCCGACGGATAATTTTCGACGGTTCTAAATCCGTCGCAATTTGCGACGGATTTTTCGACGGTTCCGTTTCTGACGGATTTTTCGACGGTTATGACCGTCGGAAATAATTTATATTATTATTTAATTTTTTGACGATTAGGAACGTCGATATTTTCGACGAATATCCATTCGTCGCAATTTTCGATGACTTTTCCGATGGTTACGACCGTCGGAAATAAAATAAATTATATAATTTTAATATTATTATTAAATTGTTTCGACGGATTTTCTAATGGTCACGACCGTCGGAAATAAACAAATTAATTATATAATTTATTATATTATTATTTAATTTTTCGACGATTAGGAACGTCGATATTTTCGACGGATATTCATCCATCGCAATTTTTGACGACTTTTTCGACGGTTACGACCGTCGGAAATAAAAAAAATTAAATTATATATTTTTAATATTATTATTAATTTTTTTCGATGGATTTTCCGACGGTCATGACCGTCGGAAATAAAAAAATTAATTATATAATTAATTATATTATTATTTAATTTTTCGACGATTAGGAACGTCGATATTTCCGACGGATATCCATCCGTCGCAAAATCCGCCGCAATTTCCGAAGGTCGTAACCGTCGGTAAATGTATAATAATATCATATATAAGAGTATTTTATTAATATAACTAGCGACGGTCCAAACCGTCGCAACTACCGACGGTTCAAACCGTCGGTAAAATAAAAAATAAATATTATATATAACTAAATATATTTTCGACGGTCACAACCGTCGGTAATTATAAAAATATTTAATATTTACATTTTCGACGGCCGAAACCGTCGGTAATTAAAATTTCGTTATCCCGCTTTTTTTCCCTTTTCCCGCTTTCTTTCCACTTTTTCCCTTTATATATTCCTCCTCCCTCTTCTCTCTCTCCCTCCTCCCTCCACTCCTCTCTCTCTCCCTCCTCTCCTCTCTCTCTCTCCCGGCCGCGAGCACCCTCTCCCGCGCACCGGACACCGGCGACCCTCCCACGCCGGACGCCGGCGACCCTCTCCCGCACCGGCGACCCTCTCCCGCGCCGGCGTATCTCTCTCTCTCCCGCTCCGCGCCGGCATATCTCTCTCTCTCTCTCTGCCGCCTGGCGGCAGATCCGGCCTCCAGCGGCCGGATCCGAACGCTAGGCGGCCGGATCCGGCCGCTAATTTTTTTTATATTTAAAAAATTATTTGCGACGGTTGCGACCGTCAAAAGATCGACGGTTGCGACGTCCATCCAAAGTTTCGATAGTTGCAACCGTCGAAAAGTTGTGACGGTTGCAACAGCCGGAACGGTTGCAACCGTCAGAAATATCGACGGTTCGGACCGCCGACCTTTTCCGGCGGTTGCAACCGTCGGAAATATCGACGGTTCGAACCGCCGGGGACTTTTCCGGCGGTTGCAACCGTCGGAAAATTTCGACGGGTCGAACCGCCGGGGACTGTTCCGACGGTCAGAACCGTCGATATTTTTGACGAATTTTTTCAACCGTCGTAAATCCGTTTGCGACGAGCATTTTTTCGACGGATCGATTTCGACTGAAAAACCGTCGGTAATTACGTTACCGACGGTTTTCGGATCATTATCCTTCACTACTAGAAAAACGCGGATTACCGACAGTCCGGACTGTCGGTAATCCGCGTTTTTCTAGTAGTGAAGGATAACGAATGACATTGATTAAGAACCAACCTGTTCCAATGACATAGAATGCCAAGAACGATCCATCTTCAAAAGATTTAGTAGACCTCTAACCGATTCCAAATAAAATTATCTCATTTGATGATTATCTATAGTTTGTACTTTGCTCAATTTCCTCAAGATATCTGATCTAAGACGAAAGTCAAGTGATCATGCTCCCACACGACGATCATCGTATGATACCACCAAGATATCAACATTGGATTATGTTAATCATTGATTTTAGTTGAATCAAAATAAATTACGAATCCTAAATCCTTAGAGGATGTCAGATATAGGTCAGATCAATAGCTATGGATGTCGATCATATATCGAATCAATAGCTATATTGTAATTTAACTCACATATACAAGAATCTTAAGAGCTTACAAAGTTATGAAATAGTGATAAATCTTATAAAGATTCCATAAGAAGAAATGAAATATTAAAAAGAAGTTAAATTAATGGTAAGTATAAGGGCCCAATATGACAACAAAGAGCAACTAATTATTTATATCTATAGTATAATTATCGTAGGCTAGGGTTAGAGTGAAAATAATGATAATAATAATAAATAAATAAATAAAAGAAATGACAATAATTATAGGTGGTGTCAAGTACAGATATATACATATAAATGAACGTAAATTCAGAGGAGTAGATGTAGTGCCTACTCAAGAATGTCCACTAACACTCCTTTTAAGGAGGTTAGTGGTTCTGGTAATTATAATGTTATACACTTAGGGAATAGTAGAATAAGAAATACAAGTTAATAGAGATGATCCGTTATGTTGGATCAAAATTCCTGAGAAATAACTGTTATCATTCGAACATGGTCAAAACATGATATGGAACTTTGTATGGGTGACACTGTCGCTCACCTACTCATTGGGTTGAAGTGAGTGAAGAAAGGATCATGAGTATAGAGAAAGTAAAAGAAATAGTGGAACACTCAAAGAATATTGAAATGGTCAAGAAGATGTTATGGACTTCACAAGGTAGATAGAAAAGTTATGAACGACTCGAGCTCCCATGTTGCATCGTCTCCGTTATGATAACGCCAAGCTACTCTGACCATAGCCACATCCTTGTTCTTCTGACGTTGCACTTTACGCTCCACTATGTGCGTTGGATACTCAACAAAGGTCAGGTCTGCAGCTAGAACTGGCTCCTCTATCCTTAGAACATTTGCAGCATCGTGCTTGTACTTCTTAAGCATGGATACATGAAATACATTATGCACTCTCCCATAAGATGGGAGTAGAGCCAGTCCGCATGCTGCCTCGCTTACCAGTTCGAGTATCTCAAAAGGGCCTATATAGTGAGGACTGATCTTTCCTCGCTTGCTGAATCTCATGACCCCTTTTTATAGGTAATACTTTCAGCAGAACTGGTTCATCGGTCTGAAGGCCCTGATCTACAAAGGAAAGCAAGTTGTGGAGGACAACACTACTGAGCCTCCACCACCACTAGAGCCTCCTTACAAGCCTCCACCACCATATCTGCCACCAATTCCATTCCCTCAAAGGCTCCAAAAGCCCCAGATGGATCAATAATTTGAAAAGTTTGTAAAATTATTTAAACAACTGCACATAAATATTTCTTTTGCAGATGACATTGCTCAGATTCCTACATATGCAAAGTTTTTGAGGGAGATTATGTCAAAGAAGAGGGTTCTTGAGGAATATGAAACCATTTCTTTGACAGAGGAGTGCAGTGCAGTGATACAAAGAAAGTTGCCACCAAAGTTGAGGGATCCGGGTAGCTTCTCAATCCCTTGTATTATTGGTCATCTGAACATTGACAAAGCTTTGTGTGATTTAGGTGCAAGTGTATCTCTGATGCCCCTTTCTATTTACAAGAGATTATGATTGAGCGAATTGAAGCCTACTACTATCTCACTACAATTGGTTGATCGTTCAATCACCTATCCAATGGGAGTTGTAAAAAATGTACTGCTGAAGATGGATAAGTTTTTTATACCAGTAGACTTCATTGTCTTGGACATGGAGGAGGATGGAGAAATACCCATAATCTTGGGAAGACCATTTTTGGCCACTGCTGGTACACTCATTGATGTCAAGAATGGAAAGTTGACCTTCACCATTGGAGAAGAAAAAGTGGAGTTTGACTTTTCATAATCTCCCAAATTTCGAACTCCGACTAATCAAATTTTTTTTTGTAGATTACATTGATGAGAAGGAGCAAAAAGTGTTGCAAGACATGCCGCAGAAGAACACATTCGAACGCCCATTGCTGAACTCAATTGATGCCGGTTGTAAAGAATTGCATGAATTAAGTGCCTCATTAGGAGTTCACCCAAATCACGCTATGAGATTATTAAAGACAGGCAAAAAAACTGAAGCTGCACTTATTGATTGATGAATTTGAAAGGAGGAAACCACCTGATCCATCACCTGGATGATCCTTCAATGCGTCGGGCCAACGACGTTAAATAGAGGCGCTTCTTGGGAGGCAACCCAAGATTTTTCTCTTATCATTTTGTTCTTTGAATTGTGCTTTTGGAATAAATAGCCACTCATCAACACATGTGTGCTCATTGTAGGATATCGACATGCTAGGAGGCGATTGGACCAAGGTTTACAAGATTAATGACTAACACATTGAGCATAGTAATTGGTCGGCATTCCCACCTCCACCACATGGCATGTGAGCTTTCTTTACCTCAATCCTAATTTTATGTTTTGACACGTAAAAAAAATTGAGGACAATGTTTATTTTAGGTTTGGGGAAAAAGGAGGCTAGCTAATGTTAGCATGAGTCGGTGTATTGTTATGAGTGTTTACTGGTCAGTAGTGAGTTTAGTTGTGTCGTTAAGTATTTGCTTTTGTATGTGTCAGGTCAAACCAACTGTCATATATGAGCCTCTTATCTTTTAATTCATGTTGTTGACATGTTTTGAAGAGTTAATGTATCTTATCAGATATATATTTGTTTGCCTTCTTTCATGTCGCCAAAGAATAGTGCATGTCATCAAGTATGAATTAGGAAACATTATACATGACAATGTTGATCCTCTAATCCGCATGATTGATTTATTTTGAACATTCCTGAAGAAGAACATAAAAACATAAATGACTTTGACTTGGAACCAAAGCGAGTGACATGTAGTTTGACCTTGCACATAACTTCGTCTGGGATCTTACTTTTGCACCCACTTATATGATGCTCAATTTTGACTTGCTACATTGTGGATATAATAAGTTATGTAGTTCATACATGTTTCATAATTGTACTTCTCTTCTCGAGGAAGCTGGGGAATGTTTTTTTTCTGTATTTAATAAAGGTCCCAAGTGCCTCGCCCAATGAAAAAAAAAAGAAAAGGGTGAGGAAAATCGTGGGCAACTTCTCTTCTCTATAAATAACTACTCCTCTGTCCCCTCACTTGAGGAAAACATGAGTATGCCACTTATGGCACCGCTAGCACCCAAGCTAAGTATTCTCGGAAGAAAAGCGAGGCCCGTGCCCAGTGGAAGTCTTCTTTTTAATTTTAATTCCCCAAATTACAAAATAAAAGAAGTGACAAATGTGGCTAAATGAAAAGAGGGTTAGTTGAACCCAAGGACAAGTAATTGTCCTCTACATGTGCAGATCAACCTTGAGTGTTAATGTAAGTTGGGGATTATTGCACGATCTTAAGAGGTAGTTATGTGAAAGTTCAATCTGCAGGACGATCTTAATTGACATCCATAGAGTACATGCTTTAGTAATACGGGCGTAAGGAAACGTCCAGGTGGTCCGGACCATTTCAAATCACCAAGGTTCTGAAGAATGGAGCTGTCGAGATCACTAGTGAAGCTACTGGATCATTTATGGTCAATGGACAAAGACTGAAGCCATATCTGTTGAATGAAGAACTTGAGAAGAAACAAATCATGCTTCTCAATGATACCCATTAACAAGAAAACTCCGTCGAGCTAACGACGATAAACAAAAGCGCTTGTTGGGAGGCAACCCAAATTTATATTTCCTTTATGTTTCAACAATCTTTTTATTAAAAAAAAGAAGACGATTCTGATGTACATATATTTTTTTGCAGGAAAAATCAGCAAGAAGACATCAATACGGCCGGGCCGTAAAAATGAAATCACAGTCGTATCGAGTGCAGCTGGGTCGTATCAGGCTCGCACGGTTTTATACGGTCTGCCCGTATTAGTTCAAAGTTGGCCGTATTCACAAGATGATTCCCGTATTGTATGCGCACTGGAAAATATGGTCGAATCGTATTAATGGGCATCTAACCGTAATTATGGCTTCGTGCCCGTATTGATCAATACGGGCCAAAAATTAGGGGCCGTTTTATCAGCTTGGCCGTATTATCGTCTATCGGGTCGTATTGACGGACCCTCGCCCGTAATGTGAAGACTCTACCCGTATTGTCGTGCAAGAGCAGTATAAAGCGAATTTTTTTTGTGGCTCTTCTACTTCTATTTTTTAGGGCATCGTCGTTCTTCAACCAAGCCGCCGCGCGACCCCTTACGGCGACTCCTTCCGGCGACTTCCTTCCGGTGACTTCCTTCCGGCAACTCCCCCACCGGCGACCCCGTTCAGAAAACAAGCGAAGGTGGGCTGCAAAGATACTGCTACTGTGCTGTGGACAGATATCAGATTTTCATCAGATTTGAGTCAAGTTCCAACCAGATTCCGACAAGACTCCGATCAAAGCATATCGACGACTACAACTTAGTTTCATTAGAGTGAATCATTGTAGTGCAGTGGACAGAAAAAAACCTACCAGTGCATATTCGTTTCAGATCCTTTGACGCACACCAGGTGTTCGATCAATTGTTTCTGAACCATTGTGGCTCATATGGCACCCAAGACTCGTGGTGGATATCGTCGACGCCCTCAGCCTGCAAATCCATAAGGTATAATCTTCAGAGAGGACACACAAGAGAAGCGTTACTGTATATTGAAGACAAGAGAATTGGTGAACACTCGGTATTTGGACGAGAGGGCTATGAATGAATTAGGTCTGCGAGATGATGTGGATAATCTGATTAATGCACTACAAATGAGATACTTCATGTACACCAGATGAAAAACTTATGTGATGCCAACTCTAGAATTTTTGAGCTCGCTGGACGTCAAGATTCCACTAGCTGAATGTGATCCGGGTACACTCTCTTTTTGACTATTTAATTCTGAATATAAACTTACTTTGGACGAGCTAAATGATATTTATCAATTGCCGCAGCATGGAATACGTTTGCACAAATACTGCAATCAGTTTGATAGGCGTTCAGTGTGGTAGAGTCTCACACATCGTGACTATGACACTTCATCATCATGTAAGGCATCCAAACTTCGAAACCCAATTTTTCGGTATTTGCTCAGGGTATTAGCATCAACTGTATTTGGCCGAGGAGATAGTGATGGTGTGGTGCGCGACAGTGAGATGTTATTCCTATGGGCGATGATAAAAAAGATGGATGTCAATGTAGGCGCCTTTGTAGCCAAGCAATCACTCAAGCAAGCGCATTCATCTACTGGTAAGATTATGATGGGTGGTCTTATTACTCCTATTATTTTGTCACTTGGATTTAGTGTGGATGAACTTGAGGAAGCCCAAGGATCTTCTCGAATCATTCTGGATACTTGTGTGAACATGAAAATGATTAAGCGTGTGGGTGACCTCTATCATCTGACCTTCAAGAATGAAGAGTACACTCATCCCCTACCGGATGTCGAAAAGACTACTATTGCCAGACGAGCAAACTGGATTTTTCCAACGGCTGGGCTTGAGCAGTTGAGGCCTACTTATGCAGAATGGCATCGCGACCACCCTACCACTTATGATACGGAAAACGCTCAGCAAGACATTCCTGCTTCCACATTTGAAATCGGACAATCCTCAGGTACTCATCATGAAACCCAGTACGTTACTCACGCCGATATGCAACAACTTCTCCTAGGACAAAGGTAGCTCCAAGAACAGTTAGGCCGAATGGAATCGCGCCAAGAAGAAATCTATCATATGGTACACAGAATTAATACATGGCACATCGAGCGCGGTGATTGGCCGACTTCGACACCCCCAGATAAGTGAAATTGTGAGATACCTTTTCCTTCCATCTAACTTTTTAGTGTTAATGTGTCAAACATTGAGGACAATGTTTATTTCAAGTTTGGGGGAAAAGGGGGTTAGTTAATGTTAGCATGAGTCGGTGTGCTATTATGAGTGTCTACTAGTCAGTTGTGAGTTTAGTCGTGTCGTTAAGTATTTGTTGTTGCATGTGTCGGGTCAAAACAACGGTTATGTATGAACCCATTATCTTTTAATTCATGTTGTTGGCACGTTTTAAATATGCACGAGTTAATGTATCTTATCATATACGTATTTGTTGGCATTATCGCCAAAGAATAGCGCATGTCATCAAGTATGAATTAGGAAACATTATACATAATAGTGTTGATCCTCTAATCCGCATGACTGATTTATTTTGAACATTCCTGAAGAAGAACATAAAAACATAAATGACTTTAGCTTGGAACCAAAGCGAGGGACATGTAGCCTGACCCTGCACATAACTTCGTTTGGGATCTTACATTAGCACCCAATTAGATGATGCTCAATTTTGATCTACTGCATTGTAGATATAATAAATTATGTAGTTAATACATGCTTCATAATTGTACTTCTCTTCTCGAGTAAGTTGGTGAATTTCTTTTCTTTACTTAATAAAAGTCCCAATTGCCTCATCTAAAAAAAAGAAGGGTGAGAAAAATCGTGGGCAACTTCTCTGCTCTATAAATAACTACTCCTCTGTCCCTTCACTTGAGGAAAATATGAGTATGCCACTTATGGCACCGCTAGCACCCAAGCCAAGTATTCTCGGAAGAAAAGCGAGGCCCATGCCCAGTGGAAGTCTTCTTTTTAATTTTAATTCCCCAAATTACAAAAGAAAAGAAGTGACAAATGTGGCTAAATGAAAAGAGGGTTAGTTGAACCCAAGGACAAGTAATTGTCCTCTACATGTGCAGATCAACCTTGAGTGTTAATGTAAGTTGGGGATTAGTGCAAGATCTTAAGAGGTAGTTATGTAAAAGTTCAGTCTGCAGGACGATCTTAATTGACGTCCATAGAGTACATGCTTCAGTGGTTCCAAGTCAAGAGTTTAACAAGGCGTTAATGCGTAAATAATGTTCAAGTAGAGAAGTCTGAGGATTGAGGAGATATAATGTTATCTATAATGTGGTCAGAAAATTTGAAGATTTTTTTGTTGACCCTAAGTTATTAATTGTTGCTTGAGGACAAACAAAGTTTAAGTCTGGGGGAGTTGATAATTGAGTATTTATGCATTACTAGTGGTATAATTGTCAACTTATTAAAGTTATATTTCTGATTATTGGACTATATATGTTGAATATTTCGGAGTCTACACCATTTCTTTACATGTTTCAGGAACTTCCGAACATCGACGAAAAGGCGCAAAAACACCAGGAAACGAGTATAATACGGTCCGACCGTATTGAAGGAGAACAGACCGTATTGGACGTCTACAGGCCGTATTACACTTGCAGTGGAAAATACGACCTGCCCGTATTGGAAGTGTGGCGCCTGTATTGATGCAACTTGAACCGTATCGTCTTGAGAAAATTACGACCAGACCGTAGCGCATACGATCGGGCCGTATCGTATCGACTTCGACCATATTAGGCTGATTTTCGAAGTATTTTGGGCCTTTTTGTAACCTTAATTTGAGGGGACTATAAAAGGAATTTGTGTAGACGAAAATAGGGGTCCGGACTTTGTTTTAGAGAGGATCAAGATGGCTGGGACGAACACATTTTCTTTCTCTTCACTTCTGTACTTTTCTGAGACTAAAGATCATTTTCTTTCATGAACTCTTACGTTTCAATGATGATTTCTTTCTCTATGCGTGTCTAAACTTCTTTTCTTGGGTTTGATGAAACCTAAGGTTGATCTTTAAGGAATATTTTTATTGGATCTGATGTGTTCTTTGTCTTTCATGTGCTTAATGTAATGCTTATATTAGATTGACCACCTAGTTAAGCGACCGAAGATTTTCCTGATTACGAAAGTATTTCATCAAGATTAGTTCAAATGAATGACATAAAATGTATTATTTTTTAGAAATAAGGATAATCATTTTACTTATGAATCTTAGCTTATAATGCAATTAAAATAATCTAAATGATCACAAAAGTAGGCGTTTATTATTTTAATTAGAATTGTGTTTGCTTGAAAAGGAGATGCATGACTTTTGAAGATTGAGTAGGACACTGATGATTTTATTATCTCTAAATTTCCTATGATCAATATCCTAGGTGGATTTAAAACTCGAGAACTTTTATTCTCATTTATTTCCCATAATCAATTCTCGTTCTTTCTCGTCATTTTCTTCACTCATTTCGGCATTTCACTGTTATTTAGTTTTTATTATTATTTCACCCCTTTCTAACCGTTTAGATATCAATTAGAATCATATAATTCTAATACTTGAACTCTTCCCTGTGGGACGATATTTTATATACTACGACATTGACTCCATATACTTGCGGGAGAATTGTCAAGTTTTTTACCTCCTCCGCCGCCCACCACCTATTGCCTTCCTCCACCGCCCTCCGCTACCCTCCTCCGCATGGTGCTATCCTCCTCCGCCACCCGCCACCTTCCTTCTACACCTCCACTGTTGTTCGGCTAACTAGTTGCAAGAAGGTATGAGCCCCTCCCCCATTAGGTAATGCCTAGTTAATTTGCTAAGTCAATTAATGTAATACTATGTTAATTATTGTAATGCGTAGTTAATACGTATAATGTTATGTTAATTATTGTAATGTTATGTAGACGTATAGTATGCTATGTTAATTATGGTAGGAAATAAGGCAATTAACTCTTATGCTAAATAATATGATCCATATGGCATATGCTTGGAAATAAGGTAATTTAATAAAAAGAATCAAAACTGTGACTGGACTCAATTTGAAATCAAATACTGATATTTTTTTCATAATTCTAGTACCACTTTTTTTATCATGTTCTCATAAATTTTACTAAGAATGTACATCAACATTCTTAATAATAAAATGAGATTATGATAAAAAAGAGACATGAGAAAATGAAAAAAAAACACTATTTGGTACCCAAAATATACATTATGGTCGATTCTGAATACGAAGATCAAGTACTTCAAACATGTGATTTTGGACTTCATAACTACAAAATCACATGTTTCAAGTATAAGAATTTATTGACATATGACATAATGTTGTCAATTACAGAAATGACAAAGTCATATCATAGTTGGATTTGTCGTTGGAAGGATAACTGTGTCGTTATAACAGAAGAACATAATGACGGTGTTGATGAATTTATTAAGGTGGCATGTAACGACCCAGATTTTTTATTATTAATAAAAGAATATTTTAATATTCTTATTTGGGAATTATGACCATTAATATTATTATATTTAATAATTTCGAAAATAAAGGAAAAATTGAGGAGGAGTTTAATTAAGGATAAAAATGTATTATGAGATATGTAATTAAAGTCAAAATTATTTAATTATTAAAATAAATCAGAATTTGTTAAAAGAGATTAACTTTGATTGGGATTGAAAATTATAGATGGATTGGAAATCGATGATCTTGAGCTCTATAAATAAATCCATAGGGCCGGCCGTCAAAGGGGTTTCCTTCTCTTTGGTTCTCGGTGTCTGACGGAAGAGTCGTGACGTCCAGATGACGGCAAGGCGTGATTCAACATCGAATGGCTAGGCGTGAAACGAGGTACGTAGGGGAGATTCGTAGGTTTAATGCATATGATTATTTATTTAAATTGATTGTCGATGGTATTGACTACAAATTGTGTCATAATTACTTTCTCGTCACAATGCGCCTTCGATTTTCTTAATTATTGAGAAATATATATATAACACATTGGATAAAAGTTAGATTAAGGGCGCATGTGCACTGGAGAGAGAATTGAAGAAAAAAAAGGGGATTTGCATCGAATAAAAAGGAGGGATTTGCATCGAACGAGAAGTGTCCGATGGACAAAAAGAATTAAGAAAAGGAGGACCTCTCAGGAGAAAAAAAAAAGAAATTGGAGGGAGAAGAGATATTGCAGCCATATGGTAATAGAGAAAGAAAAAAAAATATAAGAAAGGGGGTCATGATGGTTTAGAAAAAAAAAAGGGAAGCACAAGATAATAAGATAGAGAGAGAAGGTGAGAGAGAGAAGCAAGCTTTTGTTCAAGTTAGGAGTGTTCACGGGTCAGGTTGGTCCTGACTCGTGAACAAACCCAACTTGACCCACCCAAATTTGGTCGGGTCGGGTAGGGTTGGATCGGGCCTCCTTGAAGAGGCAAATCCGACCCATCCCGACCCGGGTCGGGTCGGGTGGTCGGGTTACCCGACCACCATTATTTATTTTTTTTTTAAAATTTTTTATTGCTGTTTTATATTATTTAATATAAAAAATATTATTTAATATTTATTTTAAAGTGTAAAATAGGTTTTTCAAATATTTAAATATTATTTTCAAACTTAAAATGTTTTATTTTAATATTTTAAATTGAATATAAGCTTAAAATTAATTTAAAAATGTAAAAAAATTAAAAATCATAAATAAATACTCGGGTCGTCAGGTCGGGTCCACTCGGGTTGGGATTTCCCAACCCGTACCCGACCCGACCACCCTTCGGATTGGGGTCGGGTCGGGTCCGACCCGACCAGTGATCCGACCAGACCCAACCTAGGTCGGGTCAGGTCGGGTCATCGGTTTCACCGGATCGATCCAACCCGGTGAACACCCCTAGTTCAAGTAATGGAGAGAGAGGAAGGGATTACAACAAAGAAAAAAACGTGCGTGCTGGGTATGTGAGAGAGAAACGTGAGAGAGGATAAAAGGAAAAGGAATTAGTTAGGAAATGTAATTTTACTTTAATTATGATTTTCCCGATGAGAAAAATATTTATTGAAAATTTATAGGTCAACGACAAAAGAAATAAAAAATAGAGAAGAAAGATAATTGAGATTTATTTTATTAATCGATTTTATTTTATTATAAATTTTATAATTGTTTTGTTGTTATTATTATTGGAATATGATATATTGATTGAATTATTATTGATTGTGCTAATCATATTGCTATAATTCTTGATTATAATTTTATCATATTTAATCATACCATCATGATCATATCTTGTTATCATATCCAATCTTATCAATGATTATGATACTGATCTAGTAGTCTTTCTGATTTGGTCTTATTTCACCTAAATTAAATTGATAAAAGATAGACGTCTTAGGTAAATAAGATAAAAGCTGAAAGCTGCTGGATTTACATATTCTCTAATTGTCTCCAAGCCCCCGGGCCATATTATTATTGAATTGAATTGAATTGAATGAGGCAGATAGTGTACTTAAAGGTTTGAGGCGCCATCATCCTTTAGAGAAGCTATGGCTGTCCTGTGTTTGGTCATGGTCCCCCGCCATTCACGAATAATTGTTAGCGTTATATTATTGGGTGACTTGTCGTGACACTGATCTTTCACTGGCCTACATTAAGGAAACATGAAATTTCCCTTAATTGACTAAGCGCTCCTCATTTAATTGGATAACTCCGAAGATTATAAATTGAATTGAATTGAGTTAAAATCGAATCGAATTGAGATAGATTAAAATCGAATTGAATTGAATAAATCATGGTCATTTGAATATTGACGTTGACTGGCATTGCCTCCGCCCATTGAATCGAATGGAATTGTTATTGACCAATGACCATTGATATTGAATTGGAAATTATTAAATTGAATAGTGCCATGGTGATCAGGCATTTAATTGCTAAATCAATATTGATCTGTCATCGGACCTTTTCATGATTCTTCCTATTGATCTATGACTTTATTGCTCTATTGTTAAATTGAATCATTGATTCTATACTCTATTGTTAATTGGATAATGTCATATTGATCGGTCAATTATTAATTGTTATCGCTATTGATTGGTCTTTCGACTATAGCCTGATATAGTTATTCATATTTATCAATCGATATATTGTTAATTGATTATTACATTGATTGCTCAATTGACTTATCATTGATCATATCTTATTTTAAACCATCAATAAGTTCACAATTCCCTAGCTTCTCTAAAGGACATACATAAATTCTCTAAAGGATGATGACGCCTCAAACCTTTAAGTACACTATCTGCCACATTCAATTCAATAACAATATGCTCGGGGGCTTGTAGACAATCAGAGAACATAGAGATCCAGCAGTTTTCTGCTTTTATCTTGTTTACCTATGACGTCTATTTTTTAGCAATTTAATTTAAGTGAAATAAGACCCAATCAGAAAGACAACTAGATCAGTATCATAATCAGTGATAAGATTGGATATGATAACAAGATATAATCATGATGGTATGATCTGATATGATGATTAAATATGATAAAAATATAATCAAGAATTATAGCAATATGATTAGCACAATCAATAATAATTCAATCAATATCTCATATTCCAATAATAATAACAACAAAATAATTATAAAATTTATAATAAAATAAAATCGATTAATAAAATAAATCTCAATTGTCTTTCTTCTCTATTTTTTATTTCTTTTGTCGTTGACCTATAAAATTTCAATAAATATTTTACTCATCCAAGAAATCATAATTAAAGTAAAATTACATTTCCTAACTAATTCCTTTTCCTTTTTATCCTCACTCACGTTTCTCTCTCCACATACCCATCACGCACGTTTTTTTTCTTTGCTGTAATCCTTTCCTCTCTCTCCATTACTCGAGCAAAAGCTTGCTTCTCTCTTTCACCTTCTCTCTCTATCTTATTACCTTGTGCTTCCCTTTTTTTTTCTAAACCATCATGACCCCCTTTCTTATATTTTTTTTCTCTATTACCATACGGCTGCAATCTCTCTTCACCCTCCAATTTTTTTTTTATTCTCCTGAGAGATCCTCCTTTTCTTAATTCTTTTTGTCCATCGAACACTTCTCGTTCGATGCAAATCCCTCATTTTTATTCGACGCAAATCCCTTTTTTTTCTTCAATTCTCTCTCCAGTGCACATGCGCCCTTAATCTAACTTTTAACTGATGTTATATTTTTTTTCTTAATAATTAAGAAAATCGAAGGCGCATTGTGCCGAGAAAGTAATGATGACACAATTTGTAGTCAATATCATCGACAATCAATTTAAATAAATAATCATATGCATTAAACCTACGAATCTCCTACGTACCTCGCTTCACGCCTAGCCATTTGATGTTGAATCACGCTTTACCGTCATCTGTACGTCACGTCTCTGCCGTCAGACATCGAGAACTAAAGAGGAGGAAATCCCTTTGACGGCCGGCCCTAAGAATTTATTTATAGAGCTCAAGATCCTCGATTTTCAATCCATTTATAATTTCCAATCCAATCAAAATTAATCTTTTAGTTAATCTTTTTTAACAAATTCTTATTTATTTTAATACTTAAATAATTTCGAATTTAATTAAATATCTCATAATACATTTTTATCCTTAATTAAACTCCTCCTCAATTTTTCCTTTATTTTTGAAATTATTAAATATAATAATATTAATGGTCATAATTCCCAAATAAGAATATTAAAATATTCTTATATTAATCATAAAAAATCTGTGTCGTTATATCATAACCTCCTTAAAAATAAATTTGTCCTCGAATTTGCGTAAACCAAACTACATTATCTATCTAACAAATTTGAGAAATCTTTTATCATCTCCAATTTTCGTTTTTAAATGCCATATTCATCTTCATGATATGTCCTACATATGTCATGTCTCCATTTCGATTCAGTTTTTCTTTCAATCTCGTTATGTCCGTATATGATTCTGTCTCGTATATGCTATTTTCAACCTTTCAATGATGAGACAGACTTCGTCGCTTCATTACTTTTGTAACAAGAACTGCCATCCATCAACTTCGCTTCAACTGATAGGTGAGCGACATGATCTACTATATATATATGGTCGTGAAGGTGTCATGCTTAATATTGGAGTGGCGACTGTTGCTACAAACTAACTCTGTCGGTGGGAGCTGATTGTTCCAACTATCACTCTAGTCCAATGCACAATCTCAAAACATATTTTCTAAGGTCTAAATTATCCATTCAGACTACTTATCCATATGTGGATGGAAGGCGGCGTAAAAGTTCAACCACATCCTAGATGCTCTATAAATGCTCCATTAGAATTGGGTTGTGCACTGTAGATTCTTATCCAACGTAATGGATATCAGTACTCCATGTAATCAGATAACCTCCTTAAAAAAATGAATGTCCTTGAGGCTTCCGATGGACTAATCTTTCTCTAATAAGTATGACGTTGGCTATCTTAATATAACGATCATCTATTACCCATTTCACATTATAACCATGTCGAGTTTTTGGAAGTCCTCTATCGACATCCATCATTATCTTTTCCCAATGCTATTGATGATTTCCAAGATTTTATAGTACACCATGTGACCTCTGATGCTCCACTTCCATTTGCTGACTTTTCATAATAATTTCGACCCTATCCTTGCACCACCATTGTTGGTCACTAGACTGACTTGGATGATGCAGTTACTCATTGCTCATATTCCATCGCTTCATCCCTAAACGAACAAGTGACCCTTTTTTTCTACGTAAGATGTTCTCAATTGAGTTTGCTTTGTAGTTGATGACAAACTCGTAATCTTTCAATAATTTAATCCATCTTTTTTTTTCAATGCATGTTCAAAAGTGTACCTCAACTTTGGTGGTATGTGGAGAATTCAAGCTCTTCACCCTACACATTGTGTCAACGACTCTTGGGATGAAAACCACAATTGCTAATTCGATATCTAATTGTATTGATGTGTTGGCAACTATCTTTCTATGTAGCATCAACACACACGCTATGTCGGCGTTTTATGCATCATTGTGGGTGACATAACCTCCTTGTCATGAAGGTATTTTCAGAAAAGACATCGTTGTCAATCTCTTCTCCAATTTCTAAAACCTATTTTAGCCTTTTTAGAGCCATTCAAAAAAAATTTATATCCTCCTTAGTGAGGTTCGTCTATGGTGACACTATTGTGTAGCAATCAGGAGCGACTTTCCGATAATATTTTGCAAGTCTAAGGAAACTTTTTCTCTTTAACACTTTCTTTGGTTGAACTCATTTGATTATAGAATCCATCTTTTGATATTCCATCTATACCAATGATATTTCTGAGGAACATTATCTTATTCTACCAAAATTTGTACTTCGAGACTTTGGTGCATATTTATTTCTCTTAACGTTTGCAGTGCGATCTGCAAATGTTCCGCATGTTCCTCTAGGCTCGACGAATATATTAGAATGTCGTCGATGTTGGGTTAACTAATGTAGTAACAACTATGCCATATTTTTTCAACATACTTGGATGTTGTCCTTCCTCCATATCATTATGTGTGTGCGTCATCACTTTTGCTATTGAGTTCGAGTGCTCGACTTTTTGCGGCAAATTATTTGCAGCAGCTAATTGATAACCTCCTTAGAAATATTGTCATATGAGTGCTTCCATTAAACATTATACTTTTCACTGATCGATCTTTCATTTTTATGAAAAGTAAACTATGAACTATATCCATTCCATATAACACATGCTATTTAGATACTATAACATATGTCATACTATAACATATTTAGATAGTATAATTGAAGTGAAGATTATAATTTTGACTTGATTAAGCTTTAAGTCATATGTCCTAACATGTCAATCTATTTGCGTGATTTTTGCATCATTCTTGAAGGCCTATTATTCTGTTATTATAGAGATTCGACCCGTCTTGGTTCATCGCAATCTGTTGCGAAGTGACCCATCCTGTCACGATTTAGGCATGCTCCCATCACCCAATAACATTCACCGAAATGCATTTTGTGACAGAGGTTGCATGATTTTCTATGAAAGCTCATTCCGTGATGGATACGACCTTCCTCGTTTCTAGTTGTCTTGATGTCGCTTCTCTATTTTTTTTTCATGTTTTCTATCTTTACTTCAAATATGATTCTGATCATTATTGATATGCGCCTGATTCAGTTGAGTTGTGTTTATTGCGTCATCATTTTTAAGCATGGTAGCGAACTCTTTCGCAACTTGAAGGGTCTGATAGTTACAATATTTTACCCTTCCTCGGAGGCTTCGCTTGAGACCTTTAACCCATTGCTTAACATGATTTCTCTCCGGTTGTCGTTGAGTACCATACTTTTCCAACTTTAAGAACTCGTTTATGTAGTCCTTGACCATCATGATACCCTGTTGTAGATCTTGGTACTCCTTCTATTTCCTCGCTCTCTAGGAAATAGGTAAATAACGATATTTGAATATCTTTTTAAACTTTCTCTAAGGAATCAAATCTTTTTCGGAGAATGTGCCAACCTTTGATGCTTTTCACCAATGCCTAGTGTCACCTGTCAAATTCCTTGTAGCACATATAGTTTTGCAGTTTTCACCGCAGTCTATCTTCACTGGTCAATTTTCTTCTAGCCACCTATAGGCTTTCTCGAAGTCGCCCTTCCCATCAAATTGGGGAGGCCGTAAATGGAGAAAATTCTTAACAATTTCTTTTTTACCATCGTGAGGAGAAACGCCATGACTATGTGTATTGCTATATTCTCTATACGTTGAACGATATTCATATGATGATGATCCATGCCTCGATCGTTCCTCCTCGTGTTCGTTGACCCATTCATTATTTACACGTGGACCTTGGGTCGCTTGGCCATTCTCCTGTGCACTTTGGGAATTGGATCGTCGATATCTACTTCTCGATCCACGATAAAATTGATGAGAGGTCATCAACTTGGGAGACATTTGTGCTCACCGAACAATAAACATTATGATACAATTCAATAACTAAGAATTCAATTTCGATATCGCAATGAAAACTTACTTGACCCTACTGGATGGTTGCAGTGGTTGCTCGTGACAGTTGCACATGGACTCAATTCTAACTATTAGAGACAGCTAAGAAGTGCCTCTCCTTAGGCTCTGATACCTTCTCTAACGCCCGAGACCCACGTGACTTTCACGTGCTCAGAGTCATCCTAGAGGTGTTACACGATCTTCTATAAAATATTTTTGTGGAATAGAAACAATAAATGTGGAAGACTTTTTCGATAATAATAGCTAATAATTCATAATATTAAAATATCAATAAGTTCACAATTCTAATAAATATGAAAATAATAAAATCTAGACCACTCGATTTAGAACATGTGCAGAGCATAGTCATCTGCAGCATCACGCTCTATTAAAGCTCTCTCACCTGCACGGATCCAGGTACAGGGAAATATCCATGTAATGACCCAAATTTTTTAGGATTAATAAAAGAATATTTTAATATTCTTATTTGGGAATTATGACCATTAATATTATTATATTTAATAATTCTGAAAATAAAGGAAAAATTGAGGAGGAGTTTAATTAAGGATAAAAATGTATTATGAGATATTTAATTAAATTCGAAATTATTTAATTATTAAAATAAATCAGAATTTGTTAAAAGAGATTAACTAAAAGATTAACTTTGATTGGGATTAGAAATTATAGATGGATTGAAAATTGAGGATCTTAATGCTCTATAAATAAATCCTTAGGGCCGACCGTCAAAGGGGTTTCCTCCTCTTTGGATCTCGATGTCTGACGGCAGAGGCGTGACGTCCAGATGACGGCAAGACGTGATTCGACATCGAACGACTAGGCGTGAAACGAGGTATGTAGGAGGGATCCGTAGGTTTAATGCATATGATTATTTATTTAAACTAGGGAACATACTCGCGCTTCGCGCAATTATAATCATTTTGCATATTTATCATTTGTTAATAATAATAATAATAATATAATTGAATTGATATTTTTTAGTATACAATTGAGTGATGATAAAATAATTAATTACTATTTTCTGTAAAAGATGCCATCATAAATTTGAGGGCCAAACTTATTGAGAATATGAGTAAAAAAGCTTAATTTATATTGTTTTATGGCAAAAAAAGTATAATAATAATAATAAGAAGAAGAAGAAGAAGAAGAAATAATTTTAAATATCACATCTTCTTCTTATTTCGAACTTATTCAATGTGAGGAATCAATTTGTCCTGAAAATATTTCAAGTTTTAATATATCAAAATAAAAATAAATAGCATGTATAAATTCTCATTTCAGGGGAACATATCAAAAAGCGATGGCTTTCAGAGGTAGCTCATTCGAAAATATTGAGTTATGAAAAGCGATAGATGGAGCTAATTGTAGTGCGGATCTAAGTGCTATATCGTGAAAAATTACGATAGGAGTCATCTCTAAAATCCGTATGGGTTACCTCTTGGAGCCATCTATCGATTGTACGAATTGGACTGTTGGTAGTCCGTGCGTTCATATGTTCCATTTGCATACATATATTTGATATGATTTAGATGATATTGTTTGTATATTGAGTGTGATGCTTCTGATGATTATGTTATATATAGGTATATTATTACATTTGAAATCATTATTTTTTAAAAAATAAATATTATAAATACATATGAATTAGTTTGTATAAAATTTAATTGTGAGAATTATCTTTTATTACCATTTTGAAGTTTTTTCATATCAATATACATACATTTATACTTATTGAATAATATATTTATTTCTAATTATTCTTTGATTAAATTATGTGTTTTTACAATAAATATATATTGACTATATCTTAAGTTCATTATCTTCTTTTTTATCCTATAATTACAAATGACAAAAGTATTTTTATTAAAACTCATTTACATGTGGTGATTTGCAATCAATGTAGTCAATGTCAACAATAATCAAAATCAATATTATTATATACTTATTTTATTCAATAAAAAATATGATTTATTTAATAGTATTATAAGACTTTTTTCTCGTAAAATATTGTCTATTTTATTTGTTCAAAAAATATTTTACAAAATTATAAAATTATTTATAAAACAAATAATACAAAAATATACTTAGTTATCAGTAGTTATTAATTCATCTATGATTTTTTATCATTACAAAATAGCACACTATACGTGTATCTTTGTTGTATAACAAATATGTATATAATATTTGTTATTAAAAAAAATATTTAAAAATATAGTAATATGCACATATCGTTGATATGTATTTCATAGTTCTTGCTGCAATCATGGTCATGGAGAGGGAAGCAATATGATTTACACAAAATGAAGTCGCTGCTCCAATAGGGATTGTTCCTGCAATGATAGAAAGAAAAAAAAATTAAATCAATATGAATTCTTGGGTGCTAAATTGAAATGAGAGACAATATGTTTGCCTCAACAAATTGAACATATAAATATCATCTAAGAGCAATTTTGTGAATGAGATGGATATGACATGCAAGGTGGATTTGTAAATGTATCTTTTACTGCTATGGTGGTCTATTTATCACCTTTTTGTTGTATATTTCCTATTTATTAAAATTTTGGGGAGGAAAAAAGACAAGTACCTCAAGAAGAAGAGAAGTTCAAGCAAGTTCATAACATTCATCTTTTATTTTCAAATTTTAAAATATTTATATGCACGATGATGATTTATGACATTAAAATAATTATCTAAGTCATGATCACTATAGAATAAAATATTTTGTGTGAAGGAAAAAAGTCATGATTGGTAAAAGAAGTACAATTTAAAGAAAGAAGAAAGCATTACTCCCTAATTAATAAATTACTGAATAGATCATACTTTAATTAATTATTGTGAGAATAATTTAATGTATGTGGATAACTTTGTAGTCAAATGGAAAATATATTTACATTTCTTTAAAGTTAACAATATAATTTAAATGATATTGGAACGAAGGACAAAGTTAAAAAATAAATGGAAAAGACAATACAATGAATAATCTTAGAACTAAAAAATAAATAATATTTTGTATAAGATATGATTTTATTCACTTTAATAAATCTCATATCACTGAATAGGATGGTTAACATAAATAAGTTAACTCTTTTGTTGATAGGAATTCATCTTCCAAAAAGAAGCCTAATTTTATGTTTTCTTAATTATCAAGATAAAAAATAAGGACAAAAAAATGATTTTTTGCCTACCTTACATCAAAATACAGAAAACCAAATAAACAAATCAAAATTTGAAGATTGAGGAAGCTTCCTAAATAGGCAACCTCGCAACGTCAACTGAAAGAAAACTCGATTGTACCCAAAACTATTAGAATAGTTTACATAAAAAATTAAAATGAAGAGAGAAGAAAGAATTGACCGTTGTCACAAAGAGAAAAGGAAGGGAGAAGATATGTTTCATCATAAGTTTGTTAACGTGAGATAGGATGAACATTTTATACCCATGAAAAGAAATTGAGGGGTAAAAAAAGGTGATAGATTTTGCATTTAATTAATTTTGAAAGATTTCTGAGGCAAGAAAATGATGGAGTGACATTATTATTAAAAATCTGAAATTTTATAAATAAGACCAAAGGTAATTGTATTGGCCCTTTTTAACTTCCAATAACTTAGTTATGTAGATTTTCTATAGATCTAAGTGCAACATAAATGCAAATGCTCGTGTATGGAATTAAATGGATGACTTAATAATGCTACTTGGCATGTATGCTATGTGACAATAAATAAGAATAAGAAATTTTATATGGATGCAATCAATAATGTTAATCAAATAAATAAAAAAATATTAACTAAACCAAAAAGAAGAAAAAAGATGCTGCATGGAAAAATGCTCTTAATGCATAGAATTATATTTATATTTTTTCTCCATTACCTCAATTCAAACATGACGTTAGTTTTCTCATATCATCTAACATATTTATTTATTTACATTGTTTTTTATAAAATAAAAAAAAGTTTGTAAAAAGAGACTTCATTCGAAATCATGATATTTTTCCGAAAACATGATGTGGAAACAATTATTATAATATCTATATATTTTGTTGGTTCTTGTATGGGGGGGTAGGCCATGCCCGTGATGTTGTCACGATTGGCGGCAAAGCACAGCAGCCGGTAGAAATCGATGACGCACGTCTGGGCGTAGAGCGCATGTTGGACACCCCTGCTGGTGCAGCTCCGGCCACCAGCTGCTCTATAGCTGCGTTTGGGGTGGCTTTATTGAAAAACATCTTCTGTAAAAAGCTTACTTTAGATGATGAAGGGGGAGCTAGCTTTGGGGAAAAGCAAAACATTTGCTTTGGCGTATAAATTTTTTGAAAAAAAAAAAAGTATTTACAATAGATTTTACCAAACATCAATCAAAGAAAAGCAAGTGAGCTTTTTACCAAGACCTTTGGCAAAAAGCCATCCCAAACGCTGCCTATGACTGCCGTCCAGCCCCATCCCCTACAGCGTCGGGTTCACCATCATGTCCACGCCTAGCAACTTCAGAACCAAATTTTAATTTTAAATATATTTTAATAGAAAAATATACTTATATATTTTTATTAAGTTTTATAGTATATAAGTACTATTTTTGTAACATACAATATATCTATAAATACCTTACAATTTGGATTAAGATAAGTATTAGTTCAGATTATATTTTAAAACATTTAGAATAAATATAATTTCAATTGAAAAATCTTAAATATTATTTTAATATTGTGTTTTCCGTTATTACAAAAAATATAATGAAGTATAAGAGTCTATGTAATTTGCCAAAATTTAATCATGATGTTAAAAAACCAATTTATAATTTAAGAAAAAATTAATCTTGATTTAAAATTTAATACATATTAATTAATAATGTATTTATATACAGATTACTTATTATTTACAAATAATAAAAATAATGGAATATAAAGGTTAATGTGTAACTATTAAATTATTTAATTAATTAATATGATATTTAATAATGGGAATACCAAGTGACAATTCAAAAATAAATAAATAAAATGATGCAATAGATTAATAAAATATTAAATGACACAATTAATTGACATGGTATTTAATAATGAGAATAACAAAGAATTAAATAATGTAATAAATCAATATAGTATTGAGATACTAATTATAAAAATTATAAAAAATAAAATAAAATAGTGAAAGAAGAAGAGGTCTTAATGCATGAAAATTATAAATTTCTATTTTTTCATGAAACAAATAGAAATTTGTTTGATATTTAATTATAATTACTTTTAGCAAGCAATTGTAATCATATTAGTCCAATATATATTAATATATTAGTCTAATACATGTATCTTATCCTATAATGTACGTCTATCATACATAAAGTGCATCCTAGGAAGATACAACGAAGGGCAGAAGAGAATGCTATTTTGCTTAGGGACGATGCTTCTTCGCTGATACCTCCAAGGAGGAGGCAACAGAGGAGAGGCAGAATGAAACAGCGCATAAAGAACAATCTAACGCCAGTCCTGAGAGTGAGGTGAGGACTTCGGCGATGACTCCGGCAGGACTCACCGCTTTGGCAAGGAGGATTGCGCCTGGTGAAGGAAAAACCCCGACAATCCTGAGACTCCAAGTCCATTGGGTGACTCGATCGCCACGCGCTGACGACCTCGATGCTGATGCTTTGGTATGCAGAGGTGGCCATAGGGGTTGCTCGCCTGACGCTTTGGTATGCAGAGGTGGCCGAAGGGGTGCTCGCACGGTGCTCTGGTATGCAAAGGTGGCCGCCGAAGTTCTAAGGATCACTAACTACGTCGGGTGGCTCGATCGTCAAGTGACGACGACGTCTCAAAAATGCAAAATATTCTTATAGTGAAAATAACATGAATGAACATACGATAATAAATAATTATAAATATTATATAATAACTAAGTTTTTATTTGTAACTGTAATAAATATTTTTCATTTTTTTTGTTGTCGTAAACATTACATATTCATAAAGATGTAAAATCGTTTTAATTTAAAACCACACTATCTCAAATAATAAGTAAAATCTATATAATATGACAACTAAAAGTTATCCAAGTATATGTGATGCATATAGTTTAATAGTACGAATGAAAGTTTTTTCTACACCCTCTAAAAGTTAATCAAAATATCCTAATAAAATTTTAAAACCATCAACTGCTATTATTAAATTAAGTTATCAAATATTTTTCTCCAATTCTACTGGCAAAGAGAGCCTAAATCTTTTCTCTTTTATATTAATTAGCACAATATATCTATAGTTGATGTATGCTCAATTTTGTATATTACAACACTTTAATAAGTTGAAAAATTAAATGATCATACATCAGTTGTCTTATTTTTCTTGTAGGAATATTATTCTCCTCTTTATTTTGTGATTTTTACAGCGCTTGGTGTGTAGGAGAAGAAAACGGACCGTGTCAAATCAATTGTAACATGGTCCGTTTTCTTCTCCTACACATCAAGCGCTGTAAAAATCATAAAATAAAGAGGAGAATAATATTCCTATAAGAAAAATAAGATAATTGATGCATGATCATTCATTTTTTTCAATTTATTAAAGGTTATAATATACAAAATTGAGCATGCAGCAATAGTATAACTATGTATATGCATCTCACATAATATCACATCAATAACGTAAAATAGAATAAATACGCATAAATACGAACATTAATTTAATATTAAAATAATTAAAAACATCAAAGTTTGGCATAAGTGCAATATTTTTTTTAAAAGACTTCCATTCGTAACCTTTAAAACTTTAGTTATGGATTTAATGTTGGTGTTGCCTACACTTTTAGTTATCCTTTTACACTTTTTATTCATTTAGAAAAGTATTTATCTACAAATTTGTTATATATCCACAAGCGTGATATATTGATTCATATAAATAAAATTAATAATACTTCTTCGTTACGTATCATAATATCTTGCTTCTTCCTTCCTTGCCTCTTTACTTCTGTCATCAATCACATTTCTTCTAGCAACTTGTCAGACATGAGATTCTCTTCCCAGGAGTTGTCCAACTCAAAGCCGGCGACCCCACTGCTTCCTCGACGGAAACATCGATGCCACGTCTGTAACGCCCCCAAATCGACCATCACCACGTGGCGAAAGACCAACCTGAAGGCGCTATGATATGCTATGACTTTGATCATAATATCGACCGTATCTCAGTCAAGAATCGAGACACGTCAGCGAAAGAAAGAAAATAAGAAAAGAATAACTTAAATATGCGAAAATCTAAAAGTGGCTATATCATTGCTAAAAATTAAAATAAGTTTTACATCATGAATATAAAGTGCGGAAGTTAAAGAAAACTAAAAAACACTCTAAAAGCCCTATGGTTCATGTGCTGTCCTATCGCCAGAGTTTCATCACCACACGCCTACTCCACCACGTCACTGATCTGGTTCTGTGAAAATCAAACACAAGGGAGGAGGTCCTCCCGTAAGCTTTACAGCCTAGTGGAGAACCACATGATATACAATGCATGACATGAATATAATAATCAGCAATAAATAATCATGCTTAACTTGAACGTGAAAGATATCATGTATGGAATCATAATAGGAATGAGAGTAATAATCAGCATATATCATGAATCATGAGAATTGAATGATACTTAGCAAATTTGAAATCATGGCATACTTGACTTTACTTAAACATGCTTCTTGATCTTGAATTATTATTAAAATCACGGTGACTTTAGGTGCCTTTAGTTCTTGGGGTATGCCGAGCAAACGATACGGTCTTGTGCGGGTCAATGGATGATCAAACCATGACCAAGGGAGCGACCCTTATCTTGATGCACTTGGCTTGGACTGACAACCCATTGTTAATCTTTCATCTGATCTTATTAATCACTTTGAATAACTTGTAGCTCTTTCTTCTTTGTTCAATGAATACAATGAGATCAATAAGAAAATAAAGCAATGAGAGAATAGATCTTGAAAACCAGTGAAGGATCTTTGTAGGGTCAGAAAAATAGGATCAATTGTACATAGGTAATATTCAGATTTAAAAAGATAATTAATTAATAAATCTAATAAAAGATTCCTGGAAATCGGTATGAGATAAATCAGGAAAAAGAGTTCATGTTGGAATCATAAGGCAATCAATAATGTTCATATCAAAATAAGGGAAGATTGATGGGCGGAAAATCAAGGGCTGATTTGTGGTCTGGCACAACCGATCTGGATGACGGGTTCTACATAGGAGGTGGCACGTGCGTGCCATAAGAGGGCACGGCCGTGATAGAGGGTGAGATCGGTCGACCGATCCAAAAGTCGGTCGACCAATTATCCTGCGTGCGACTAGGCTAGTCATGGCACGGCCGTGCCGGAAGGATGGCACGGCCATGATCGGTCGGGCACTCGGTCGATCGGCATTAGCTGATCTTTTACTTAGGTTCCGTCGAGTCATGACACGGGCGTGCACATGGCGTGGAACGACCGTAACCATAATGGCACGGGCGTGCCAGAGAGTGGCACGGCCGTGACGGTAGCCGGTTCCAGCCGGTTTCAATCCGAAAATTACATGGATCCTTAACGTACTTTCGCCCTACTCTAAATCCTACATCCTAGCAATCAATAATACAGAAATAAAACAAACAGAAATAACTATGCATACAAACATTCAACCAATCAAAGAATTCAAGAAATCAAACAATTAAAAAAAATGATAACTTGAACACTATTCATATTCTTTTCTTTTCATAACGATTAGGGCATGAATTGTGATAATTCAGAGGTCATGCAAGGTAGTTTCGATTCACCCACCTCTGTTCGCGATTACTCCGTTCCTCGGTTTGTCGGAAAATTGCTTAACAGTTCCCTTCCCTGTTCTTCCTCTTGGCCACCTTCTGCAAGGTTTCAACAATGAGGGCATGAGAAGGACAGAACGTGAGAAGATGATGGGAGAAGAGAGAGTTCCATTACTGCTTGCAATTGAGGTGAGAGGGGGCGAGATCTGTTCTGCTCGATTTTTTGCACAGGGCGGCAGCAGGGATTGAAGGGCAAAATTCGTGAGGTTTTCAATGGGAAAGAGGGTTTAATGAGTTCTGTTTTTATCTTAAATATGTCCTCTCACCTTATTAAATCTGATGAAATCAGATCTAATCTATTTTCTTTGCAACTTTGAGTGGTATTGGGCCTTTTATGCTTTCTGTGATCTTTCTGGCCGCCCAATTCAACTTTGATTGATGATTTTTCTTTTTTTTATCCTTTCTTGTCAGTTGTTACATTCTTACCCTCTTAAAAGAAAATCCGTCCTCGAATTTGCACTAAGTAGAGGGCTCACAAATTAAAGGATTGATTTTGCTTTTGCTCCCATTGTGACACTTGAAGCTATTTGTATTCTTTTGGACTTTGCATGTTTTAAGGGTTTTAAACTTTTCATATGGATATATAAATACGTATTCTTGAATGGTTTTATAAATGAAGAAGTTTATGTTGAACAATCGTAACGTTTTGAAAATCTTTATTTTTCAAATCATATTTTCAAACTTTCAAAATCATTTTATGGATTAAACCATTTCAAAAGCTTGGTATGAACTTTTTTTTGGTTGAAAATAATTTTGAAAGAGGGAATGTTGACACCATTTTTAAAGCATCACAAATGGACATTTCAATAGTTCTTATCTATATTGATGATATTATTTATAGTGCCACTAATGAAAGCTTATGCAAATGGTTTGAATATCTTATACAAAAGAACTCTAGATGGGTTTTATAGTCGAGTTCATATTTTTTTTTAGGATTACAAGTGAGGCTATCTAATCATCTAATTTTCCTAAATTAAGAAAAATATATCAAAATTCCTTAAACGATTTGAAATGAATGATTGCAAACCAAAATCAACCCCGAAGAGCATTTCAACCAAGTTGGAAAAGGATGAAAAATGTAAGACTATTGATCAAAAGAGATATAGAAGTATAATCGGGAGTTTGCTTTATTTAACAACATTTAGTCAGTATATTATGTTTAGTGTATACTTGTATGTTAGATTTCAATCTGCGTCCGAAGAATCACATTTAGTTAAAACAATTATGAGATATTTCAAAAACACTTGTGTGTTAGGCATTTGGTATGATACGAAAACAACTTTCTATTTATTGCTTACACCAATGTAGAATTTGTCGGATGCAAAGTTGATAGGAAGAGTAGTAGTAGGATTTGTTGCTTCCTTGTTAGCTCCTCATATCATGGGCTAATAAGAAGTAAAACTCCATCGTACTTTCTACTATCGATGTCAAATATATTGCCGCCGATAGTTGTACACAAATTTTATGGGTCAAACAATAATTACTAAATTTATAGAATTGTTTGTTGAAGTGTACTCATGAAATGAGATAATTTTAGTGTTATAGAAATGACTAAAAACTTGGTCATATTTTTTAAATCTACAACATTATTATTAAAATAAAAATAAAAATATGATATATTAATATGTAATAATCAATGTTTTAAAAATCAATTCGGATCGGCCATTCAATCTGTCCGATCGCAAACCGGTTACTGATCCAATTTGATTTAACAATAAAATTGGAAATCACAAAAAATCGATTCAACTCGGAAAAAAATAGAAAAATCGGATTGAACTAGTAAATCAGGTTCAACCACTTTTTAAATATTTTTTTTTCAAAAATTGATATATATGGAAAGATTCTATTAGAAGATATGAACCAATTTTAAAAACATTGGACTGGTTCAATAAGTTAAAATCCGGTTCTCTATATATTAGAAATTTCTTTCCAATCCAGTTCTATATATATGGCAAGATTCTATTAGAAGATATGAACTGGTTGGATGGAGGAAAAAAAAGGAAAGAATTTAAAATTTAAAATAAGAAAATAAAAGGAAAGATGTTAATCGGAGGAAAACAATAAAAATGAAAATATATTAATAAGATAATAATAAAATAAAATAGAATCATAGATGGAATGAGAATAAAATGTAAGTGTGATTTTATTTGAAAATAAATTTGGACTATTACATTAGTAATAATATATTATTCAATAAAATAAAATTGTTATTTAAACTAACATTTGGTAACAAAATAATTATTAAATAAGTTTGATCAACTTATGTAGTAGTTTATATATTAATATTACTCTCAAATAATAATGAATAGTATAAAAGTTATTATATAAAAATCAGTTTCAACCTATTAGAATTATGATGAACCGGTCGGACCCATCCAATTTCCCATCCAAAGTTTAAAACATTCTGAAGGCTCCCCCCTCCTCTGATTTAGCCTCTTCCGTCGGCAAAGTAAAAATAGAAACACAATATCTCATTATCAATAATTCCGAAGGTTCCACCAGTTGAAAAGTTTAATAATATAAATATAAATATTATTTTGATATATTTTATTATTATAAAAAATCGTATTTAAAAATTAAAATGATAAATTTTCTAGATTATTTAATAATTCTCTTCTTAAAATTTTATATAAGTAAACTTATATTTACATCGATAGATATATATAAAAATAATATATATTATAATATTAATTATAGTTAAATTATTGTTATGGTGTATATTAATCATATCTACACGTGCTCTTTTGTATCAAATAGGGCATTGAGTGTGCTACTAAATTTAAAAGTGTCCTCTATTTATAGCTCTCTCTCTATATATATAGTATAATAATGATATATATACCATTATATATTCATTACTATACTCTTGATTTTTTTTCTCCAAAAGTCTTGTTGCACTTGGTGGAAATTTAAAAAGCAATTGGAAAAAATTGAATTGGTAGAACCTTACGATCTTAACGAACCTACGATCTTACTAGTACGATTCTATTGATCTCAAATTTAAGATCGGGATCACAGATCCTAGGTGAGATGGTAAGATCATACAATCAAGATCGTAATTTTGATAACCTTGATGACAAGATGGACGGATGGTAATAGCACTCGTCCGATTTTTGACGTCCCTAATTTAATTAGGATTTACCATTCTTCTCTTGTCAAAACGTCCGAATTAGATATGTGCTCATGCTATTGAAGACATGTCAATTTAGACAAAAAAAAGTGTAAATTTGATGTTTTTGAGTTACAAATCATCAATTAATATTTCATTCGAAATATTATTTGCATGCCATGTGATATTTAACTATTCCTTTAAATATATATAATGAATCTTATAAAATAATATATTTTCTAATACTTTTTAAAGATATTGAACTATACATTTGTTAACTTTTTAAAAAATTATTAGCACAAAAATGTACAATAATTATGAATAATAAATAAAATTACTGAAGGGTCTACCCTTTAGTATTACCGACCAATTGAAATCCATTGATAATACTGAAGGCTAGATCCATAAAAAATAATAATATTAAATATTAATCATATTTTATATTATATTATTTATATTACTATTATAAATAATGTTATTGATGGGTTTACCCTTCGGTATTACGTACCGATAGATTGATCCGTTGATAATCCTAAAGGTGAAAATGATAAAAAATAATACTATTAAAATAACTAATAGTATGCTTATATTATATTATATATTTTATTATAAATAAAGTTTATCCTTTGGTATTGTCGATGGATAGAGATCCGTCCATAATATCGAAGGTGAAGGCCGTCAATAAATTACCGACAACTTTTGTTGTTGGTACTAGCGAAGGGCATCTCTCCCTTCGTATTTCAAAAGTATATTTCTCATCGTCGCAAACGCTGACAGAAATTGTGAATCATTTTAACTCATAAAAAACACTTTATCGGAAATACGTTATTTTCTTGTAGTGCATGGTAATTAATAATCTTGATCAAGTATTAATTAGTCGCCATAGGTACCCATGAATGATAAAGGTTTCATGACAACAAGATGAATGCTTGCCTAGTGCAGTATTAAATATTAATTTAATATGTAAGGATAGTTTTACGTCATGTATATGCAAAATTTAAAATTTTCCGAATAATTATTTCTTTGAATTTTCTTTAAGCAATGTCATAAATAATTTAATAATATTTTTTTCTTCTAAGCATATTGTTAGTCTACATGTACAATAAGACTTAAGTATGTAATATCTTGAAATTTGGGCCAAAGGTATTTGGACTTTTGACTAGAGCCCTAATGTAAATTCTATACAAAAGATCCAAATCTTATTCCTTAAAAATCTAGCCGTCAATTTCTCTTCTCTCTTTTTCTTCTTCACCAAGAAAAGGCTAAGACTAGGAGATTTAGAGGCATATTCTTCATAGTGTCTATGTTTTAAGATCAAAAAAGAGAAGATCAAGATTTCTAGGAAAAGGACAAGAAGACCTAGAAGCTTCTAGATGATAAAGAATGAATTTTAGATCTAAAATCTAAAGATATGTAAAGGGGACCCAAACCCCCTCTCTCTCCTCTTAATGATGTTTTGTTTGTATTGAGAGTCTCAAGAACACCATATTCTTTATAGGAATTTTGATTGAGTGTGGTATAAATAAGGATTGCATGAATGAATGTTTCATGATTTATGTTACATAATCTGTTAAATTCGTGAGTATTCTGTAATTATTATTTGGATAGGTTTTACTTGTCCAAAGATTACAAATAATATATGGATGAAAATCCCTCAAAGTCTAGTTTCCACGAAATTACTTTCATATGATTTGAAGATGTATACAAATAGTTATGATCCAAACATCGGACTATTGTCATGATATCTCGGGTAACAGTGAGATCAAATTGTAAAAAGTATAATAATTGGAAATATTGAATTAGTATTTGAAATTTATTCACAAGTTAAAAGTTCATGTTATCTTTTTATAAAAATTTGAATCATCTGAAAATAAAAAATATAATTAAGTTATTAATATTTTAGTGACTGTTGCCAAAAAATGGTGCAGAGAATAGATTATATTGGTTGTATGAATTTCTAGGAAAAAATTCTAAATCTTGCTAATGAATAAAAAATTGCATGTTTTAATGTGTTATATGATGCGTAGATGCTAAGAGATAATACCTAAAATATTTATGATGTTTTACATTATTTTTATTGGAGTTTTAACCTAAAAAATTAAGAATTTAGAGTGGAAGATTGGATTCTGGACCGTCGGCACGACCGTTCGACTATCGGAACGACTGTGACCGAAAAACAACTCGGCCCGGAATGGCCGTGATTGAAATACAAATTGACCAATCGTCTAAGGTATTGGCACGACCGTGACATGTCTTGTCATGGCCGTGACACATCAAGAACGGTCGTGACACTATTAGTCACGACTATGAACGAGAAGAAAAATGGGAGTGTTCTGCTTGAAATGTAATACCCAAAAAAAAGAGAAAGAAATGGCCAACTAAGGTAAGAGGGGATAAGATCAATAACTAGATTCTTAGGGATCAAATCATTATTAGGAGATATGACGTTTACTATCACGGTCGTGATAGTGCTAAGCACCGCTGTGACTATGCCAGTTACGACTGAAAGGGTGTTTGAGATTTTTCAATGCTCTATGAACTAATGTAATGATGAATGATGAAGGTAAGAAATAAATGTCTTTCATCTCATTATGATTGAGACTTCTTGAAAAATAATGTCATCAACTAAAAGGTGTTTGAGATTTTTCAGTGCGTTATGGACAAACGTAATGATAATGTAAAGATGAATGATGAAGGCAAGAAGTAAATGTCTTTCACCTTATAGTGATTGAAATTTCTTAAAAAATAATACGATCACCTAAAGGTGATTGAGGTTTCCCAGAAGTAGACGCCTTTTGCTTTATAGTAACTAAGACTTCTTTAAAAAAGGTGTTTGAGATTTTTCAGTGCCCGATTGACAGACGTAAGAATGTTAAATTGTATTGACTATTAGGTAAAGGAGAAGTATGTTATATGATGAATGTATGAAAATAGTTATGAATGTAAGGATGAGAAGTAAATGCCTTTCACTCACGGTGATTGAGACTTCTCCGAAAGTAATGCCATCATCTTAATGGTGTTTGAGATTTCTCAATGTAAAGATGGAAGATATTGTATTATAATGTTAATGTATGCAAGGATATAATGTGCCCCAATGATATCATGAGGAAATAAAAGAAAGAAAGATGAAAAGATGAATATCCAAAGGGTTATAAAGTAATCGTGAGAAAATGTAAAGTAAAGAATAATAAGAAAGAAAGAAATAATGTCAAGTAACATGCGCATCGCATGTAGTATCATGTGATAGGATAACATAACATGCATGACTTTTACATACTCTAACTAGAAAATCCTGCACTCTGAATTCGTACAGGTAACTAAAATTAAGTGATGGATGGTAGCTCAAGTTCATGACGAAGTGTTGCACGTGCTTAGGGTTAAATAAGTTCTAAGATTTTAGATGAACAATGAAGCTAATAATGTAATAAAGAATTTAGGAATTTAATGTCTTATGAAATATTAGTCTATTTGATTAATATAAAGTTTTTATTTATTATGATTTTCTCTAAATTGTCAAGTCTTCCGCTATCAAATAATGTATGACGAACAGGCTAACAACGCGAAATTTTCCTAAATGATCAAAACTTTTAAAGTGATTTTCGGATTGTTACAAAATATGTAACATGAGATTTTTGTTGCTACGGATCATTATTTAACATAATCGAATGTTACACAATTTTTAAATAAAAATTTAATTTTGAGTCGTTAACTACAACTTTGTGTATAAAGAATCTACATGTTACCTACTATTAGTTTAAATCCGAATATGGGTGTCATTATATTTTCTTAGTTGTTATTGGTTATGTTGTTTTATTTGCTATATTATTTTCTTTGTTAAATGTTTAAATAATATTTACTCTTTTCCCTTGGTGATCCTTCCTCTAAACTCTTTGTATCATCCTTAAAAAGAGTTGTTCAAAATTTTATTCAAAGTTCTATTTTTTATTTTCTTTTAATTTCATTTTTATGATTACGTAAGTTTATCGGGTTTGGGCATTTTGTCTTTATTTTCCCACTCAAATTATGCTCTCTTTGGAGTTAAAAATTCTAAGGATGTGTTCAAGTAATATGACAAATGGCTTCTTATTCTTTCATTGTGATAATTAATTCTAAATGGGGGTTAAAATATTGGCTCATTACAAAATATGATAATTATATAATAACCGTAGAATTTTATCATCTGTGTAGAATTTTATAATGGCACAATACTTTTTCTTTTCCACGTGCATATGCTGGCATGTTCAAAACCAAATTTGTTAAATAATTAGAATAATTTTGGAAATGAAATATAAACAAAAAATAAACCAAACACAGCATGTGGAACTCAACTAATTTTGAGATGGAATTAATAAAAAAGAGAATCCATGATTACATAAATGAACTAGAAGCTTAATTGCATATTAACTAAGTAAAATATTACTCACTGTAAAAAAACATTAAGCTATATAAAATTATTTTTATTGGAGCAAAAAAAAATTATCCATAGCCATGAGACATAATAGCATTTAATTACCAATAAATTATATTATTACAAAATTACTATTATGCAAACAAATAAAAAAATGTAAATATGTATTCTAAATTAACAAACAAGCTAATCAAAACAAAAGTCCAAGATTGATTTGAAATGTATTCATTAACATTTTTCAATTTTTAAAGTTTTTATATTTTGCATTGTATTAATTTTTACGGAAAAATATTATATTTAGAAGTGATTTTATTTATTGTTAAATAATCAATTAGTAACTAGCATCTACAGATATATTATTTATTTCAGTTGGTCAAACTTCGACCGACATCCATGTATGATAAAAGAAAAGTCATCGTTGTAGGAGAATGAGTAAAAAAAAAATACAAAGCAAATTCATGATAAAAGGCTTGATGACATCCAAATAAAGTGCAATGAGGGTGGTAATAAAAATTTAACCACGAGGGGATTGAAATGCAATTCAAATATTAATAGTAAAGCATATGACAAAAAACAAATTATTGGAAAAAATGGGTTAAAGTTAATTTGAACCTATGATATTTCAGAATCAGGTCCATTCAACCATAAAAAAACACTATTTATTGAGAAAATGGATTTCATGAAAAAGAAAAAGAAACAGAAATGTCTTATTGACCCCGTCTCTCATTCTACATTTCTACTCATTCGGTCAAAGGGTTGACCGCCCTAACAAAATAGTCAAGTTTTGTTTCCTCGTGTACATCTCTTCATTTTGCAGTGAATAATAGTATGGACCTTTTTCTTTCTTCTTTACATCTTTTAATCTCATTCGTAGGAGAAGATCTAAAAAAAAAAAGCTTCAAATTTGGTGCTTGTGTGGACTAACAAGGCGGCATGTTGGGAGGTGGCGGCAGCAACTGAGCATCCTTTCCTACGCCATTCTTCACGATGAACACCATGTTCATCCCCCACGTCGAGTGCCGATCCAAATGGCAATGCATGAACCAAACACCTGCGATCAACAGTTCATCCATATGTTCACCGATCAGAAGAAAGAACATGTCAAATGCACGACCATTAAAAGATCATGAGCAAGAGTGTTTAGTCGATCAAGCTAGTAATCTACCAGGATTGTTCGCCTGGAATCGGATGGCCGCCCACCCGTTCTTGGGCACCCCCACAGTGTTCTGCATCGGCGGATCCACCAGGTTGTACCTCTGCACGTCCTTCTTCACGTCGTAGTTGCCTTCGCCCATGCCGACCACGTAGAAGCTCTGGCCGTGCAGGTGCATCGGGTGGTTCTCGGGCGCCACCAGGTTCGTCCCCTGGAACACCACCTCCACCACCGTGCCGTACTCCACCACCTTCACCTCCGTCGACGGCAGCGAGATCACGTACCTCGTGTCGTTGGAGAACACTCCCGTGAAGTTGTAGTCGTTGGGCGGGTTGTTCGGGAAGCCGTCGCCGTACACGCCCTTGAGTTCCTTGTAGTACGCCTCCAGGACGTCCACCTTCGGGTCCACGAAGGTCACGTTGTTCATGCTAGCTGCGAACCGCACCGTGCCGTTGGCCACCACGCACTGGTCAGTCGGCTTGCAGGGCAGGACGTTCATCGACACCGTCATGACCAGCCGCTCGTCGACGTTGAGGGGGACGTTAATCGGGTGCTCCGCGCTCGCCAGGGAACGGAGCTTCGCGGTGAAGGTCGTCGCCGCCGTGTCGTTATCGTTGAAGGGGATGTACGGCAGATCCGGCGCCGCCGCCGATGAGTTCTTGCCCGAAGCGACGACGTACTCTATGATCCCCGTCGCAGTGCTGTTGTCGAAGTGGACGCCGAGGCCGCTCGAGAAGGACCGCGCGCCCATGTAGAAGCGGCGGCCTGTGGAGTTGGTGGCGTTGGCCTGGACGAGGAGGTCCATGGTTTGCCCCGGGGTGATCATGATGTAGTCCGTGGTGAAGGGCTTGGTGTAGCTGCCGTCGGTACCGACGATGGTCAGGCGGTGGCCGGCGATGGCGAAGAAGATGTTGGTGTTGACGACTGCGTTGACGACGCGGAAGAGGTAGGTCTTGCCCCCCTCCAGGAGAACCTTGAAGGTGTCCTGCTTCGAGCACGGGAGGAGGTCGCCCGGCTGGCCGTTAATGGTGAACGCGTCTGACACGTTTGGCTCCCCGCCGTGGAGCAGCGCTTCTGCTAAGACGTCTCTCACGTTCGACTTCCACCATTCCCCTGTAGCAACAATAATGTCACAGAACAACAATTAGTTGTTTCTCTTATTAGCAGCTTTTTAACGTTAGTTTATAGAATCGATCAGTAGAAATTTGTTTACGAAAATATTAACATTTACAGAGAAAACTCCAATGTTATCAACTTTGCAAGGGACAACTTTATCTTCTAATTATTCGTCATTTAGTAAAATTATGATGTAACATGCATCAACTAGTTTCACAAGAAAAGCTGTGGGTATGTAGATGTATGATCTTTATTTCAGCTACTGACTCTTTCTCTTTCTTCGAATAATCCAAACTATTTGTGGTCGATATAAGATGTACACGGAAGGTTAATCACGTAATCATATATATACATAAATATGTCACGTCTAAGCATTTGACCTGTCGAACAGTGAAACATCTAATTTCTGGTCCAAGTTAATAAATGTGACAAGGACAGCTACGGAAAATATATTAACATGTTCAAGTTAAACTTTCAACTACAACTATATTATGTTTCAAGCTATCCAATAAGAAACGGAGTTATGCATATAATTGATATTGGTTCGTTTGACCAGGGAAAAGCATGCTAAGCTAAATAGCTAAAACAATTAGGTGGCATGCTTATTAATCCACCACTTAAAAAATCGATATAATTTTATTATTATTATTTATTATTATTAGCCATATGCCGACAAATAACAAAGGCCTAATAATAAGTCAACAAATCAATTTTTTGAAGACATACGTACCTAAGATAACGGGGATCTCCTTGTGGGGCTTGGGATAAGGGAAGGTGGTGCCGGGGTTGGGGTGGATGACGATGGCGCCGTGTACGGTGGCGCGAGTCCACTCGCTGTGGGCGTGCCACCAGACAGTGCCTTCCTCCGTCGAGAGCAGGACCGTGTACGTGAAGTTGGCCCCCGGCTGGATGGCGCACTGCGTGATGAACTCCGGCCCGTCTGACCACGGGTTCCTCGGCATGTCCACGCCATGCCTAAATCATTCGAACCATGCATTGCACAGCACCTGGCGTCAGCCCCAGAGAAGAGAAAAGGGGGGAGAGAGACAGAGAGAGAGCATACGTACCAATGCAAGGTAACGTTGTAGTCTCCACTGTTCGTGGCTCGGACGATGATCTTGTCTCCCTTCTGGGCGTAGATGGTCGGCCCCGGGAACTGGCCGTTCACCGTCAGTATGTTCTTGGTCTCACAAAGTCGAGTATAGGGAGTCTCCTTTATCTGCAACACTCAAATCAATCCGCCAATAATTTATTACCCTTCTTTTGTGCCATGTATACGATCAGAAATATTATTATATAAAAATTAATATATTTTACGATCACAGTTGATTGCCAGAGGTATAGATGGTATAGAAGTTTGACCCGGGAACTTGATTGGCTACTTCAACTGTTACAAACATTTGGAACGTCTACATTGTATTATGTATATTCTTACAACTATAAATATAAAAAATATTTTTTAAAAAAAAACCATTTAAATTTTATAAAGAATTGTAGCACATAATTTATCGTAATATTAGAGCATAGACGAGAAGTCCTAAGCTCAAACTGGACATAGTTCTTGTTAAAAAAATTTTTGGTGTATTTTGTCTTTTAGTTATTCACGAATTGTACTAGTCTAAAATTATTAGTCTCTCACACTTGAAGGTGACACTGCATACAATTTAATGAATATTATTATTGCATTAAAGAAGGATATTGGGAGGATAGAATTTGGACAATTTCCAGTACTGGCCATCGTCTCCAGTCTCAACTAGAAGTAGTGGTGGGACCAATAATATTACAGTGGAATAATGAATTAGGCATATTTTACCTGTGCATGTGCTGTATATTATTATTCATATGGGAAGCCATTTGGATGGAGTAGGTGGGAAAAGTCATACATATCTTGACGCAGTTGCAAATGGTTTGTTAAATTTGCAGAACAACAGTGTGATGCTATGAATTGGATGTCTCTTCTACTATTGAGCACAAATTAAGGAGTCGTCCCTTAATGGTGGTAGCTTCCAGCTTTGAAAGAAAATGGCAAATCGATCACCCGAAACTACTGAGTGAATTCTCTCAATACAGAATACTTTCTCTGATCAGGCCAAAGCCAAGGTTTTGATTACCCCTATGAAGTTTTGGACTGATGACATGCATACTGATTACTGAAGTATATATTGCTATCCAAATGATCGATGGTAATTGACAGGCCGGAGGTAACTTACCACAAAATCATAGTAACGAGTCTTGGCTGAAACTGGAGCTCCGATCAGCAGAATGCAGAAGAGAAGGAAGGAGGCCATAAACTGGACGCCGGAAACCCTGCAGAGTTCCATGGTTTGGCGCAGACAAAGATTGAAAGGTTCTACTTCTCATTCTCTGCATAGTGCCCCTTGAGTTCTTCCAATTTATATAGACGGGGCGCAGCCATGCATGAAGGTCGTGGGGGTTGGTAAAGTATTAGCAGAGAACGTTTGACTCGGAGATGATTTTTTTTCTATATTATTATTATTATTATTATTATTATTATTATTATTATTATTATGATGTAGTTGAAACAATTGAACAATTGAAGGTCCAGTGCTTCACCATGAAATTGGCGTGGTCAAAATATGTGGAAAAAGAGAGATTGTGATGTAGCTTGTATGTAGGACGTGTTAAAAGCTAGATTGATGATGATGTGGAGCTGAGCATAGCCAGAACTACTCTCTCTCTCCCCTTCCTCTCTCTCCTCCTCCATCAAACAAGTTAGTATCTGTATTAGATTTGTTATTCAACAAGAATAATAAAATTTATTCTTCACAGATGTTTGGTTTGGCAAGTTATAAGAATAGAAAAAATGTTATTAAATAAAATGTTTTATTTGTTTTCAATCTCCGCTCCTTGGATAAAAAAAAAATAGAAGAATAAATTTATTCCGCCTTTTGAAGTGAATTGCTAATTGAGAATAAAATGTATTAAATGAGCAGTAAATGCTTTGACAGAGTTAACAAATCCAGTAGGTCCATGTGAATTTTTTTTCTTTTGTGTGTGTTTGGCATTATTCATGTGAATAAATCTTGATACATCGTGTTATACTTCTTCCAAACAGGTACCCCAGAAGCCTGTGGCATTTGCTCTGCAAATTTTTCAACAGGCGTGACTTCAAAATTCTCGTCCAACATTTTACTACATACTGCACCAATAATAAATTGTATCACCTCCTTTCTTACATTTTATAAATAGCATTTAATTTTTATAGGAGGAATTTATTGTATTTGAACATTATGATCAAGGTTATTATATTGATATCTTACCATTTTACTACCCTCAATCGATCTCGATCATCTTTTCAAAATCTTATGTATAAGATTTAATACGGTCTTTAATTTGTATCACACAATCTTACGATCTTTTCGATCTTATACGATCTCATATGATTAATATAATTATTTAAATATTAATAAAAATTATATATTTATAATAATAATATTTTAATTCAGACAAAGTTTAATATTTTTTTATTTTAATATATTTTGATGTAATTTTTCTCAATAAGTAATATAAATATGACACAATGATGTGTAATTTAATATTTAATTATGATAATTAATTAAAAGAATATTTATTATTTTATGATCTTCGATTTTGTGACCTCTTAAAACCTTAATCTTGACAATCTTGATTATGATAATTTTATCTAATCTAAGGCAATTTGGCAAATTTTCTACACTTACAAGCATAATACATTTTCTTTTGTTATATTTCAGATTTTCATTTCCTAAGTATGAGAAATGCAATTTTCAGTTAATTGTAATTCCATAGTTAATGTAAGATTATTTTTCTCTTAGTATGATCAGAGGCTCGTGATTCAAATTATTTTATATCAGATAAAGTTTTCTATTTTTGTACTAATAAAAAATATAAATATAATTTATCGTTCACACTAGTTTTATAAAAATAAACTTAATAAAAAATATTATTTTCCTCCATTGTATATAATTCATGTTAATAAACGTGGAATGCGACATTACAATAATCTTTTCGCTTGTACTGACTTTAAGAATAAAATTTTATTAATATTCATTATTCTAGTTATTAGTATATAAAAGAATTTATATCATAATATTATTTATTGTAGTCTAATGGTGTGAGCCCAAATACTTGTGATCTTCAAGTGCTAACCTGTATATATAATTAAGAACAAGAGTACAGGTCAAATGATGAAACGTCTCACATACTGTCATCGTAAAATATTTAATTAAAAAAAAATGTGTGTCGCTGTTGTCAATGACATATGTAAGTTCATCAAGGCAAACCAACTACGCCGGCACTTGCAGTTGAAGTGCCTTCACAAAAGTTTTAAGAGCGTTCAAACCTTAATTTGTCAAAAAGGGGGGCAGCTAGCTACTACTAAACTTTAGAATTATTTATGTTCTATAAAAAAGGCATTATTTTTTTTTTACAATAATCTATCTACCTATATATATTATATCATTACAACGTTGCAGATTTTTGGTTCAACAACAAGAATTTCATTCCTCGAAAATTCCTTCTACTTTAAAAAGAATTTTACCCATCGGTAAATGAGATTTTTCTTGTAATGAATAATAATAATAGTAATAATAATAATAATAATAATTATTATTATTAGTATTAGTATTATTAGTATTATTATTTTAAAGTTTGGCATAAACTTCTTCACGTGTGTTATCAATTGAATCGATTATTTGAGGTTAATAAAATACTTTTTGATAAGCTAAGCAATGATTATATCCGTATAGTTTTCTTTTTTTTTTTTAAGTGGCTGACATGCAACTCGGCAATTGGCGAATCATGTATATCCAATTACTAGCATCCAAATATATTAATGGAACCTGGTCGATCGAGTAGCCTGCCAAGAAAGACCACCAAAGCAGGATTGACTATAGTGTGCATGGACTATTATGACATATTTTTCAAAGTAATATATTTTTCAATGCGCAATGTTCCAATATATTTTTTCAGGGCAAAAATATGAGAATGGACAAAGTTAGACATTTCTATATATTTTAATATTTTTTGTATCTATAACAAATTATATAGTATAATAAATGCTCTTTTTTGGCTTTTTGTGTGTGTGGGGTGGGGGTGAATATACGCTATTGGGATGGAATGACTCACTCGACGTTCCCTCCCCCCCCCCCCCCCCCCACTAAGAACCGCACGTGCGAGTTCCCCCGCATACGGCTCAAGTGGCGAAGACCCTTTCTTCGTGCTTGGCAAGCGCTTCACTGTAGACAAGCTTCTACCGCGATTGCTTGTCGCTTCCTCTGTTGGCCGCCTTATTCCGTCACCCGAAATTCAAGTCAGCACCGGCAAAGATCTTTTGATTCCTCGCGGCTGGACCGGCTTGGAAGCAAGCTACCTGTCGCCTATCTCACCTGACACTTTGATTGAAGGGTGAACCTTCGCTTTTTGGATCGTCTTATGCCCAATGCAGTACCCTCCCATTTTCTAGTTCCCATCCCATTGGGTTTCCTTTGTTCACAGGTTGACCCCCATGGCAGCAAGAAAAGGCAATCTTATGCTATACTCCGGTGATCTCTTGCCTATCGAGGCACACTAACTCCCATCGTGTCTGAGATCACATTCTGTGAATCGAAAGGAGAAGCTCACTCATCCATCAGCTCCTCTCGTAGATGCGGTGCACTTTTACGAAGCACCTAAGCATAGTTCACTCGCGTTGATCAATTAAAAGTTTTGCCACCACTCCTTAAGGTTAAATGTTGTATCAACACTTCTTGCATATTTTCCCACGCTTCATACCTCCTCTCCTCTCCTTAAGGTAAAAGGCTAGGCATGGTGGGGTAGGAGCATCCATTCGACAAGATTTTTGGTTTAATAAAAATGTCTTATGTTTTCCGAGTCGCACAGTTCACTCACAAGTGAGGAAGATAAAGGGGCATCGCCCCCTCTTGTTGGTGCGATAGAGGGGGCCGACACCACCCTTCTCTCTCGCCGACGCGCACGAGAGAGAAGGGGGGTATCCCCCCCTCCTTTGCCGATGTGAAATAGGGAGGCGCGTGCAAGAGAGAAGGGGGTGTCAACCCCCCTTCGCCAGCGTGATAGAGGGGGCCGACACCCCATTCTCTCTCGTTGGCACGTGCAAGAGAGAAGGGTGGCGTCGGCCCCCTTTGTCGACGCGACAACCCGGGGCCGACACCCCCTTCTCTCGCGTCAACGTGCGCGAGAGAGAAGGGGGCATCGGCCCCATAAGTTTGCATAGAGGGGCCTCGCGCCGACGAAGGGGGACATCGGCAGAAGCTTTTTATTAATTTTTTTATTTTTATTATATATTTTTTCTTACGGCATGTCACTACCATGATCGGGAAATTGGCTATTTCTGAGGACGCCGCATGATAGAAAATAAAAAAAAATGAAAGACATTCTAGTTACAAATTGAAGTTGGAGGATCGATTAATTACCACACCTAAAGTTGAGGGACGATTTCATGTAATTTACTTAGAACCTCACATCTGCACAAATAAAGAGGCATAACTAAAGATGAACTTCCGAGCGGACCCGGCCCAGCCCAGTCTAGCTCGGCCACGACCTCGGGTCGGGCTTGTGCCTATCCTTGTCGGCATGCCAAGTTGCCAAGTGGGCATGTCACGGCTCGAGCATGGGGAACATAGACCCGACTCGGCCTGTTCCAGCATAGTGTAACATAAATTTTAAAAAACTTTTGCCCACCAATATAGACCATGCAATGCTAGCCAGTTCGCAGATCTTCGATGACGGGATGAGTCACTGACGTATATGGAATTATTAACACAGTCCACGTGGCATTAAAATGGTTTGTGTAAAAAAGATGATGACTAAAACAATATGACAATTGACATTTAGGCACCGAAAACAAGATATCAATGTCACAAAAAACATGATTTGCAGAGTAAACATAGACCACATTGTCATTTAAAATATTTTTTGAACTATGCACGATCATCGGAAACTTCAACACGGCCTGCGTTGAAGGTGCACAATCCCCGTTGTTTGTTTGAACGAAAACATCGTCGTAAGTTTGCGACGTGACATCACAATCATGCATGCGTTCAGTGAGGACATGTGCCATGTGTAAAGAACATGGGCCATGTTCTACTATTATCGTCAATTTGTTTTCATTTTTTCTATAAAACCCGCCCCCACCGCATTCGCATTTTTCGTAAAAGTCACTCCCTCTCTCAAAGTCTCAACTCTCTCTATCTTAATACTCTCTCACACACCTTTTCTCTCTCACTCACTCACTCTCATACATTACTCTCAAAGTTTCTTGGTTTCTCAAATATCAATACCTTCTCTTATAATCTCATTCTTATACATAATTGCATAATACATATATTATATTAATTCGAATACCATTTTAATTTCTGAATTTTTATTATTGTTAAAAATTAATTATATATATGGTGATTATGCTGCTTATCCACCTTATGGACCACCTACATATCAATGGTACACAATATGTTACTAATAGTGATAGTGATTCCAATTCTTTATTAGCACAAACGGGCGATTCATCGGTTATGTGAAAACTACGACGTCATCAACCAATTGTCCAATTACTCCAACTACCTACATTAATTATTCTATCATTCTTAATATTAATATTGATTCAAATTTTTTAGGTCCCGAAGGAGATACTTCAACATTGACACTTACATGTCCGTCAAGCTCATATGCGCATAAGGTGAGGTAATAGGTAAATAAAAGAACAAAATTAACTAGTGAAGTTTTGAATTATTTTAAAAAAAATATAGATGAAGATAATTCAAAACATGATAGATCTATTTGTAAAATTTGCAAAATTAGTTATACTGTCGCCTCTTCTTCGAGTGCGGGTAGTCTAAAACGACACTTAAAATCACACAGCAAACTTTCTTGACAATTTTTTGTGGGTCAATTACCACAACAAACTTAACTAGTTGCACTCGATCGTGACACTGTCGGGGGTTTTTTATTTGCTTATAATTAAAAAAATATACGTGAAGGTTTAGCAAGATATATTATACAAGCAGAAAATGCCATGTACATTTGCTAAAAATGAAAATTTTTTGTATTATCAATAAATTACGTATAAGGTGCCTTTAGAAATATTAGTAGAAAGACTGTTAAAAAATATTCAATTAAATTATAGTGTAATAATAAAAATGAATTCATTGATTATTTTATAGATTCTAAATTCACGTTTGGTTTGACTAGTGACATATGGACTTCTTTAAATGGTGATATTTTTTTTTATGAATTATTGTATTGATACAAATTGGGTAGAGCAAAAAAGAATTATAGCATTTAAAGAAATTAAACATCCTTATAACGGTTTGCAAATAACAAACATAATAGAAAAAGTAATTAACAAATATGATCTTAAATATAAAATTTATGTCTTATTCTTGATAATGGAAGTATTAATAATTTTGTGACACAATTTTAATTTAAAGATTAATTTTTCTTTTTTCATTTAAGATGTGCATGTCATATTATTAATTTATGTGTTAAAAAGTATTAAAATAGTTATTAGAGTACTTGAAACTCTTAGAGCAATAATTACAAATAATTACATCACTCTAAACCTGGGAGACAATAATTTTAAAAAATGTCATCATTATAATATTGCGTATAGAAAATTGTCCAGTGATGTGCCTATAATATGGAATAGTACTTATGACATGCTTAAATTATGTCTTCCATTTAGACATACACTCGATAATTATATTTTGGTTGTGATGTAATGTCCCATATTTAGAATGAGAAGTTGCTAATGTAGTTATCAAATTATTGCAAGTTTTCTGCCATTCTACTTTTGAATTATCTATTATTTACTTCCTTACTTCATATTTAATAATTAATCAACTTCATGAAATGACAAGTTTAATTAATGTAATTTATTGATGGAATCAAAATTTTCTGAATAATTAGAATAATTTTCCTCTTATGAAAATTTTAGCAATGATAATGGATCCTAAATTCAAAGGATCTTATCCTAAATTGCATACAATATAAATTAAAAATTGTTTTACCGAATACTATATAAGAATTCATCTTGAATTACAAATTGACAATTTCATTAATCTAAATCATGATTATGAAAATATAATAAATGGCTTATATAATATTTATTAAGTAAAATTTGGTATCCGTATAAACCATTTTATAGATTTATGTCTTCTATTAGAAGGAGCACATCAAGAAGTTCGGATGAAGGTTCATCTAATTCAGCTACCTTTTTGTATAATGAAGTATAAAATTATTTGACACATCCAAACGAATATCATACTTATATCGATGTCTTGAGCTGGTGGAGATTAAATGATTGTACGTATTCATTGCCTTAGCTCAAGATCTTTCACTACAAGAAAATTGCCATTTTTCGACGGACAATTTCCGACGGATAGAAATCAGTCGCAATTTGCGATGGAAAGTTTCTGACGGTTACATCCGTCGAAAATAAAAATAATAAAATAAGTAATTTGTTATATTATTATTTTATTTTTTGACGATTAGGAACGTCGATATTTCCAAAGGACATCCATCCGTCGCAATATTCGACGGACTTTCCGATGGTTACAACCGTCGAAAACAGAAATAAAAAATTATGTAATATGTTATATTATTATTTTATTTTTCGATGATTAGGAACATCGATATTTTCGACGGATATACATCCGTCGTAAATTCCGACGGAATTTTCGATGTCTACAAACGTCGAAAATGAAAATAATAAATTATGTAATTTATTATATTATTATTTTATTATTCGATGATTAGGAACGTCGATATTTTTTACGGATATACATCCGTCGCAAATTTCGACGGAATTTTCGACGTCTACAACCGTTAAAAATGAAAATAATAAATTATGTAATTTATTATATTGTTATTTTATTTTTCGATGATTAGGAACATCGATATTTCCGACGGTCGTAACTGTCGGTACATGTATAATAATATAACATGAGGAGTATTTTATTAATATAATTAGCGACAGTTCAAACCGTCAGTAAAATAAAAAATAAATATTATATATAACTAAATATAGTATTTTATTTTTATAATTAAATAATTTTCGATGGTCACAACCGTCGGTAACTTTAAAAATAATTAATATTTGCTTTTTCGACGGTCAGAGTCGTCGGTAATTAAAATTTTATTATCCCGCTTTTTTCTATCTTCTCGCTTTCTCATCCTTCCACCTATATATATAATAAATATATCTACCAATCCCATTATTTCTTTCCCCCTCTCCTCTCTCTCTCCCTCTCCCTCTCCCTGCCGGCGAGCCTTCCGATCGGACGTCAAGCGTCGACCGCCGACGACCCTCTCCCGTCGGCGTCGATCCCTCTCCCATCGGCATCGATCCCTCTCTCTCTCTCCCCGGCCCGGACCGCCAAACGGCCGGATCGGCCTCTGGCGGGCGGATCGGCTGCCTGGCGACCGGATCCAGCCCCTAGCGGCCGGCTGCGGCCGGATCTCGGTTGCTTGACCGCTGGCGGCCGAATCTCGGTCGCTAGACCGCTGGTGGCCAGATCTCGGCCATTGGCCTTCAGATTGGCCGCCGGCCGTGGTTAATTTTTTTTATATTATAAAAATTCTTTGCAACAATTTTGACCGTTGAAACTTCGGCGGTCACGACCACCGAAGTTTCGACGGTTTCGTCGACCGCCGCAAATATCGGCGATCGTGATCGTCGGACTTCCGTCAAAATTTCTGGCATTTTTTTCCAACCGTTGGAAATTAATTTGCGACGACCATTTTTCGAACGAATCGACTCCGTCGAAAAAACCATCGGAAATGACGTTTCTGACGGTTTTTGGGGAAATTATATACGATTTCGACCGTCTGTAATCCCGATATTTCTTGTAGTGTTTTAGCTATTCTAATGTCTATAGTGGCATCACAATAATATTTTTCTGCAAATTCTAATATATTGGACGAGAGAAGAAATATAATGAACTCTAGATCGACGAGGATCTGTATATTACTAAAAGATTGATTTGATATCGATGATCGAACACAAGGTCAAGAATTCATATTACCATATATGGAAGATCATGATGAACAAGCACATCCACTTATAATTCTTTGTAAATATTTATTTTTTTCTAATTTTATGATAATAAAAAATCCTTCAATGGATATAGACTAACCATGTAAAATCTCAATGTTCATTACTATTTTTAGTACATAGTACATTAGTACTTAAGTATCTAATTATCTATACTACCCAATACATGCTATAAACTTATACTAATATAATATTATACTATGATGAATTATGCAATAAATTATATATAATATATTACTATTTATTATTTACTATATTTATTCAATACCTTAAAATTAATAATGACTTACCGTATTTAAAATTTAATTATATATTTATTATATAATGTTATAATAATATTTAAAGTAGTCTAAGTCATATATAGAATGTTATCATTATATTTTTAATCATTCTATATTATTTATATATTTATAATAAGTAAATTCAAAATTGAAAAAGGAACATTTGGAAAAAAAAAGGCTACCCGACCATAGACGGACCGTGTGGGGTTCGTCGGGTTCGCGTAATGCCAATTCAGTATAATATGGTCTGTGATACGATCAAATATGAATTGATCGACATGGGCACGATTCGACATAGCCTATTTGGACTTCTCTCTCTCTCTCTCTCTATATATATATATATATATATAACATCTGAAAATAAGTAATCAAAAGATTATATTAATTTCATACAAATGCGTCACATGATTGAATATAAAAGAAGATTGCTGCCTTGAATTATCTATATCTTATACCCAAAATTGTAAAAAAAATGAAAAGAAAAAGAAAAATAAGAATATATGATGGGAGCAAGCTTGGCCAACCCAAACCTATAGCCTGCCATTAATTTTCATGAGATATGCGGAGGGCTTCGTCTCCCTCGTTAGGAATCTTTATGTATGAAAATTAGAGTTTTACGCGTGAATTTTTTTTTAAGGCGGCTTCATTTATCCATGCATGTTTCTCTTTTATTCGTCGAGCTTCCCCATTTTATTCCCAACACAAATTTTCTTTCTTCTCAAATTGAACAGAAGATATTCGATTTTAAACGATCGCTTTCCAAAATAAATTACTGCTTAATTTTCATATGCCATGATTAACAGTGAGAAAAGGAATCAATAAAGTAGCTCATACCATTTTTTGCTGGTTTGTTCTTAATTTCGCGATCAGAAAACCCAAATCTCAGAAAGGCGATCATTGACCCGAAAGAAAAGAAAGAAAAAGATGATCCAATTAAGTCGCACACGCTGCCTATTTTTGTTGAAGATTCGACTACGTATATACGAGCCCACCAAATGCTTATAATATGCCGGCCATTTTTGTTTCTATATATTGTAAGGATCCTATTTGCTGGTCCATCATGCATTGCTGGAGTAAAGATTCTTATAGAAGTCATAGTCAGCGTTGATCTATCATAAAAAAGAACCTATGGATTAATTTCGACACTTATAAAATTTAAAAATATACATTAGCTAGTCAAAGTATAGTTGTAGAATTTGTCTTCTTAAAGAATGGTGAAGTAATATTGAGGAAAATAATGTATACTTTTAGGTATGAAGACTTTTCCATCAACTTAACTCTCAGTCAACTTAGATATCAACAATCAAATTAATCATGATGTGTGATCCTTTTGATTCAAGTTTAAGCAAGTTTTGGAGGATATGCATGCATGTCTCTTGTTCGGTATCCATATAGTTCAATCTTGGGTTACATCATGATGAATCATAATATGGCCAAGCAAGATGAAGAGACCTAGACAAGCTGAGGTTTTAATTTGTGATTTCACGATCTTACACGTCCCAGACTTTTGTGAGAAGGTAATTAATTTCGGCGCACACCATTCAAATTGTGCCACGTGAGCCATAAGAGCATATAGACTGTGTTTGAACAGGAATTTTAAGTTTTTGTTTAGTTTTCGAGAATTAATTGATTAGATGAAAAAGTTTTAGTGGACGTTTGGATAAAAAATACAATAATGAGAATTTAAAAAATTAATTTGATAAATAAAATTTAGTAGATGTTTGAATAAAAGTAAGAAATAAGAATATAATTTATTATTTTATAAGGTGTAAAATTATAGTAAATAAAAATATTATATATATGTATTTATTTAAAATTTACATAAATCTTAATATTCAAATATAATATATTTTTTAAAAAAATTAATTGAAAATTTTAATAAAATTCTCTAATAATAAATATAATATTATACATAAGATTTTACATTAATTTTATTTAACTAATATTGTAATATAATAAATATAACTAATATTATGTTTACATCAATTTAGTTAATTATTAAATTTTAATTATTAGAAGTAAATAATTTATAATTAATAAGATTGAATATTTAATTTAAAAGTTGAATAATAATATATTAATAAAAAATAATATATATATTAAAAAATAATTAAAAGTAAAAAAAAGGTAGAAAAAAGTAAAAAAAAGTCAGTTTTTACTTTCACGTGATCATAAGAAGTGTTTAGCAGAATTTGAATAATTTCTGTCTAAGTTTTGATATCCAATTGGAAAGTTTTCTAAAGAAAATTTTCTACTTGAAAGGTTTATTTTCTACTAATTAAGAGGAGGCCTTGACATATGTAACATTTTTAACCAACTTAAATTTATGCTTAACTTTAAAGTTCACCGGGTGCAGATGGAATCAAACTAAAGTTAAAAAAAATGAGAGAAATTTTTGTACTTGTGCTCCCAACTAGGCAGTCGTTGCTCATTAGATTTTTGAATGAATGACAAGGTTAGGAACAAAAAAAATAATAATGTAAAAGGATTTGACTCCATTGAGAAGCCGTCACCGCTTCCTTCTAATATATATGACAATTTGAGGTCATCTTTAGAGCATTGGAAGGCAAAACGTGGTCAAATGAACCAGTAAAAGACAAGTTGGGATACTAAACTTTGCAATTGTACAAAGTTGAGAAGTAGATGATGTGCTGTAATTATGAAGAACGTAACATAATGATCAACCACAAATCAACGTGAGAACAATATATTACTCATGGTCTCAACATCATAAGGTTATTGAAGCCTAGAAATAGAAACAACTCATCACTGAATTCAAGCATGACTACATTTTTTTTTACAAGAAAACTCACTACAAAAATAGATTGATAATATGTGAAAAAAGTTGACATCGAGATATAGCACGAGGGAAAAGGTATAAAAAAAATTAAAAAAACTTATATTGGATATAGGTAGTTTGAAAATTTCGGTAGTTTATGTGCACTTGATCTAAGATGTTTGCTTGAATAGTTTGAAAAGATAAGCTTATGATCACATTATGAATATTATAATACATTATGAATATTATCACATTTGATCTATTGAGCAATTGACAATTTGACGTTCACGGTGGTAGTTGGATACATGGATTGATGTGATTGATTGATTTATTTTGACCAGTCAACCTTTTTTAAAAAAATAATTATAATTTTTTAAAGTAATTAAAATTTTAGTTTTTCCCATTAACTTTATTTAAATTATAGCTAGTTGTTGAATCTACTTTAGCATATATAATTTTTTAGTTAACATTTTCATAATGCACGAGATATGTCTCAAATTAATTTTATATAAAAGTTAGGCATACTATTGATAGAATTCAAAATAAAATGCATGGTTTTAATAGAGTACCTGAAATAAATGTTTGATATATCATTGAACATTCTTAATAATCAAGTTTTCCATTTTTTAGACAAAAGGAAAATGAAACATTCTTAATTTTTAATATTATTTGCACCTTATTATATTAGACAAAAGGAAATTTTAAACTTATTAATATATTTTCTGCGTATGAAACTTAAAATATTTGAGATCAATTTCCTCTTTCATATTTCACCTCAACGCATATTTTCTACATTTTTTGTAACGCCTCCGAAATGAACGTTATGGGACATGACTTACGTGTATAATAATTTAATCAAAATAAGACTTTGACTGATCAACATAATAAAGGCATAATTGCGGAAGAAAAAATAGTTATTATTTGATTAAAAAGAGATATAATAAAAATGAGTGCGAAAGTCTTAACAAGATAACATAACTGAGTCTCAAACAATATAAACAAAAGAATTTGCATAAGATAAATACAACTCGATGAAAATAGAAAGGAAGCTGAAGAGATTCGATTTTCATGTGTAAAGATCACCACGAGCTCGGTCTATCGCCTGCGTCATCATCTTTTTACTGGGACAGGTTGTTACCTGTGACATTGAATACACAGGGGAGATAAATTTCTCTGTGAGCTTTGACACCCAGTACATAATAATCATATGACATATAAATAATAATGACATCATAAAGATAATCAACTAAACATAATCATAAATGGTAGTCATGTAGATATGATTTGTACTATAACATCATGATCAAGAGGCATGAAATAAAATGGCATGACTAATGATAATATGATAAGTGTAACAAGAAGGATAGCATAATCATCTTTAAATTCATATGGGATAGTTGATCAGGAGATTAAGAATCATCATCATAAAAGATCATAATATCATTGGGCATTGCCCATCATCATAATCATTGTCATCTTTACATTTTCATTATGTTACACTTATTTTGGAGTGTCTTTCAACTCCCTTTAATAGGGCCGGTGGAGTATCTTTCGACTCCTTTTGACCAAGGCGAAGCATCTCAACGTCTAATATGGGGCCGGTGAAATATCTTTCGACTCCCTTTTGATCAGGTTGATCGTCGTCAACATAACATAAGAAGAGCTCCTTCATTTACATTTTTCGTTTTTTATCCTTTTATATTATAATTATGTTTGGGGATTTAAAGATAAGATCGTAGATAATAAGATTTGAAAATATTTGAAATAAAGATGCAAGCCAATCAAATTTATGATCTTAAATATAAAATAATGCGAGTATGATCTGTTTCGACCTAATAACATGATATATAGATTATTGGTGGAACAACTAATGAAAATGATTCAGATAATTACAAGAGTACATAGAACAACGAAATGTAGTCCACTCTAGCATACTGCCTCATCATGCACATGATATTGTAGGCAAGTGTCAGATTGCTATAGTGATCAAAGAGTACGTAGCTATGTGCACATGGGGGATTGTAGCAGACGTGATGACATAATCAATATATTTACATAAGTGCATTTGATGATTAATACTAATGTAATAGGCATGAATCATGGCCAAAGGCATTCGCAGGAACGTGTGTGCATCTAGTGCACTAATTATTTTAAATGTCTAATCAATCATAATATAGGGCGCAGGGACATGAGAGTATTCTGGCGTATGAAATCCATAGTACATCATAGTGAACAGTTGACATGTACTAATACAAAATAGATTTGATAATTATTTATATGTTGCCAAGGTTCCCTACGACGCAATGGAAGATGTATTCATATAAAAATAAACCAAATTCAAAGTGATTTGATCATTAAATGTCTTATCATACATGGGAAAACGAATGCGACAGATGCCAAGAAAATATCTGGCAGAAATATATATTAGATCTACTACTGTTTAGTCTTCAACGTTAAAACCTGACCATATCATGAAAGATGCTCATAGATTCAGGGATTTTTTGTACGTTTTTTATGTGGAGATGGATTATTCGAATGTCTATGTTGCCTCTTGTTATCACGACGTCTCGATGCACGATTTTTTTCTCCCTCTTTCTCCTCTGCCGCCACGATGAACAAATGGAGCACAAAAGGCATCAGATCGGCGTTTGCATTTCCATTTGTAATAAATTATGAGGGCATCTTGGGGCGTTTCGCGGTGGTTACGAGAATGGGTCAAATAGATTTATTTTTATTTTTTCTTTTTTTTTTAACGCAATTCTCGGACGTCACATTTTTACTTAATTTCAAGCTTGATTTTTTTTAACAATGTAACAAATCATTAAATAAAATATTTCGAATCTTGAAATAACATTTGAATTTTTAGAAAACTTATTTTATTACGTAAAATGAATATTAAATTATTTTTAAAAAAATGACATAAAACAAATCCAACCACTGAATACCTCTACTCTTATATAATCAAATAATTGCAAGAACATCTTTATTTTTTAATTTCGAACAATTACTTATAAAATCGTATTATTTCCATTCATAATGAGATATATTAATAGACATTCAGTCAATCAATTATCTATACATATAAAATATCATTTTGGGCAGTACATGGAGACATGGAAGAATTCTGGTCATAAATCTGCTTTTCCAACGACAAAAAAAAATCTCAAATTAATATACCTAAACAGGAGATACCCAAAGCTTCGGGGCATTTTCTCCACTGGATTTTTGTCACATTTAAATTTGAAATTGAACAAAGTGAAAAAAATATTTGACAATCGGAATGCGGTTAAAATCCGGATCTAATTCTGGTCAACGACAGCTTTGATATTCATATTCCCACTAATTCGGATTTGTGTTGGAGTCCATTTTTTTGCTTTACAGTTTTTTTTATTTACCGAAAGATTATTTTGTTTCATCCAAAGTTTATTTGCTTTATCCCAAATATATATATATATATATATATATATCATTGATCCTCCTAATTCATCATTCTAAAAATTCGCAAAAATTGATAAAATTACAACTTATACCAATGTGAGATGTTAGGAAGATTATTAAGAGGATATAGCATTACTCAATATATAAAATATTTTGCTTTACCCAGCTCTCCTCTCCTAATCTGTGTTGGAATTAATTTCTTAAATCTAATCTAAACTATAATAATTTTTCACATTTAACCTTAACCTTAGGGCGTCCTTAAATTATATCACAATTTTTACTTTAATTCATCTGGCATATTTTACTAACTTTTTCATTTTTTTTATTTTTTCTATTATGAAAAAACTAAACCACCCTTCCACGAACGATTTCCCTTTTTAATGTTTTAAAAAATAAAATAATAATAATTAAGAAAAAAGACTAAATACCCTCCTCTTTTTTAAAAATATTTTTATTTTTTATATTATTTATATAATATATATTTAAGATAACTCGTTGAATGACAATTTATTCTTTTCATAAATAAAAAATAAAAAAAGTTAAGGATAGATTAAAGTAAAAATTTTGATATAATTTAGGGACATCTTATGGTAAGTCATATATTAGAATTAGATACGAAAAATCATTGTAGTTCAGGAGATTTAAGGAATTAATCATTTTTTATTTACCCCTAAAAACATTTTTTTATTTATTAAAAAGATTCTTCTTTTCTTTACCCAAGGAAGTTCTTTTTTTTGCTTTACCATATAAAGTTCTTTTGTTTACCCAAAAAAATAAAAAGTTACCCTCTTCTTAACCCCTCTTTAGTTTTCATTTCAAATTCTATTTATTTCCAAACATTCTTGTAACATCAGGTTTTAGTTCTAGCTTTATCAAAATATACCATCATAGTTAGTCCCGGACTCCTAATATTGCCAAACTCAAATAAAAATACCATTTGTTAAACTCAATCCGTAATAACACTTGAGAATTATACAAACCTGATGGTACATATAAAGAAGCCAATTCCATGAGTGTTGTCTCTGTATTAATATTTGGGAGTTGAGTATGCGGATATGATGGTTGGATTATCTTTTAAATAAAGAAGTGTGAAGATTTTTTGGGTTTTTGCATTTTATTGATTTTATATTAAAGTGATATTAAAATTTATTTTATTCTATAAGTATACATTAACATGTTATATTACAGGTGAAAGAATATTAATTTTTAATAATTTTTTGAAATATAAAAAAATTCTAAAACTTTTTAGAATATAAAATTAGAACTAGGTGGTCCCTCAAAATTTTAAAACAATGATATTTTCAAAATATTATAAACATTAAAAATAAATGTTTATATAAAATTAAAATTTAACTCGAAATTCAACTTTTCAATCTTAATATATCAAAGTAACATATTATCACCTTATAATTCAAGATATTTTAAATACTTTTATATAAACTCAATTAAAATAGATTAAAAGCTAAAGCTTAATGATTATATTCAGTTCAACTAAATCACAATAATTTAAATCAATAATATAACTAATCTTATGAGTATGAGCAAGAAAAGGGTAAAATTATAAATATTAATAAAAATGTAAGTGATATTTTAAGTATAACATTTTTTATATAAAAAATCTGATTCAGGCCAGATTTCTCCATTTTTTAAATGAGTGATTTGTCGTGTTCCAAAAAATTAACCTACTTTGTGATTGGATTCAATTTTTTTATTTTATTTTTTGGTCGGTTCACTACTAGAAAAACGCTAATTATCGATGGTCCGGACCGTCGGTAATCAGCTTGAAAATCGTCGGTAATGCAATTACCGACGGTTTTTTAGTCGGAATCGATCCATCGGAAAAACGCTCGTCGCAAACCGATTTGCGACGGTTGAAAAAAATTCGTCGAAAATATCGACGGTCAGAACCGTCGGAACAGTCCCCGATGGTTCGAACCGTCAAAATTTTCCGACGGTTGCAACCGCTGGAACAGTCCCTGACATTTCGAACCATCAAAATTTCTGACGGTTGCAACCGTCGGAAAAGGCCGGTGGTCCGAACCGTCGAAATATCTGACGGTTGCAACCGCCGGAAAAGGCCGGCGGTTCGAGCCGTCGTAACTTTTCGACGGTTGCAACTGTCGAAACTTTCGACGGGCATCGCAACCGTCGATCTTTCGGCGGTCGCAATCGTTGCAAATATTTTTTAAATATAAAAAAATTAGCGGCTGGATCGGGCCGCGGCCAGCTCCGGCCGCGGCCAAATCCGGCCGCTAGGGGCCGGATCCACCGCCAGGCGGCCGGATCCGAACGCCCGGCGGTCGATCCGGCCGCTGGACGCCGGATCCGCCGCCTAACGGCCGGATCCGAACGCCCGACGGCCGATCTGGCCGCCTTGCGGTCGATCCGGCCGCTGGAGGTCGGATTCGGCAGCCTGGCGGCCGATCCAGCTGCTGGAGGTCGAATCCGACCGTCTGGCCGCCGATCGGCTGCTGGGGGCCGGATCCGAACGGCCACGGCCGGATCCGGCCGTCAGCGGCGAGATCTGCCCCGGCCTCTGGCCGGAGAGAGAAAGAGAGAGAGAGAGACGCCGGTGCGGAGTCGGAGAGAGAAAGAGAGAGAGATGCCGGCGCGGGAGAGGGTCGTTGGCGTACGACGCGGGAGAGGGTCGCCGGCGCAGGAGGGTCGCCGGCGTCCGGCGCGGGAGAGGGTGCTCGCGGCCAGGAGAGAGAGGAGAGGAGGGAGAGAGAGAGGAGTGGAGGGAGGAGGGAGAGAGAGAAGAGAGAGGAGGAGGAATATAAAGGGAAAAATTGGAAAGAAAGCGGGAAAAGAAAAAAAAGCGGGATAACGAAATTTTAATTACCGACGGTTGTGACCGTCGAAAATATATTTAGTTATATATAATATTTATTTTTTATTTTACCGACGGTTTGAACCGTCGGTAATCGTTACCATTACCGACGGTTTGGGCCGTCGCTAGTCATATTAATAAAATATTCTTTATATGATATTATTATACATTTACCGACGGTTACGACCTTCGAAAATTGCGGCGGATTTTGCGACGGATGGATATCCGTCGGAAATATCGACGTTCCTAATCGTCAAAAAATTTAATAATAATATAATAGATTTCTTAATTTATTTTTTATTTCCGACGGTCGTGACCGTCGGAAAATCCTTCGGAAAAATTTAATAATAATATAAAAAAATACATAATTTAATTTTTTTTCATTTCCGAAGTCATAACCGTCGGAAAAGTCATCGAAAATTGCGACGGATAGATATCCATAAAAAATATCGACGTTCCTAATCGTCTAAAAATTAAATAATAATATAAATCATTTCCGACGGTCATAACCGTCAAAAAATCCATCGGAAACGAAACTGTCGAAAAATTCGTCGCAAATTGCGACGGATTTAGAACCGTCGGAAATTATCCGTCGAAAAATCGCGATTTTCTTGTAGTGGTTGTTTTGAGGTGGATAAGATTTTACCTACAGCCCTATGTTATATGCATGATTTACATAATATTTTAAATATGTATTTACATAAAGTTTGTGTAGTCATATGTGCACACACTCCCATGTATCATCCACCACCTTGGGGACATGGTGGGTTGGTGGCAAGACGGTTACTGGGTGATGGTTACCGGCGGCGCTGCCATGTTTGTCCCAGAGTACATTAGGGATACCTTGGGGAGAGGACTTCATCATCCCGGCGGTCAAACATCGAGCATGACCTTGTTGAAGCCTCTCTAGGAGTTTGGGATGAGTGGTTTCAGCCCAGGAGGTTGGGGCATTTTGGGGCAAGTGTGGCGCGAGCCAATGCTCATTTCGACATTGCCGGGCATCGTCGTCCTCCCGTCCCAACCGCTCCCTGGGTGGAAGAAAGTCACGGAGGCTACCTTGGCTAGAAGGATCTTCACACAGGAAGGTCTTGGGACTACAACTTGGCGCGAGCGGTAGTTGGGATGTGCAATGGCATCGAGCTCATGGTACCATGGCGGGAGGCCTTGGAGTGTGCCATTTGGCCAAAGGAGTTCGAGTGACATGGGATGGCGGGAGAGCCATCCAGGCATCGTGCTTGGAGGGAAAAAGGACACGGTGCCGTAGAAGGGTTTTGCGAATGGGTGACATGAAGAGGTGCATGGCTAAGGCGGGCATTTTGTATTTTGAATTAAGGACGATAGATGGTCCGTCCTATTCTTGTATAAATACATGTACTCGTCCCATTTTTTATATAAAGTGAATCAACTATTGCTTTCCCCTTAATTCTGAGATCTTCTACATTGTTGCAAAAGTGGATATTCTTGAGAGCGAGTGGTTACCGGGATGTAATCTCGGTAGGCTGACTTAAGAACTTCGAGTGGAAGAAACTATGGACACAGGCAAAGGTTTATGAGCAGGAAAACTGATGGTGTGACACATGGGCATTTACGTTTGTGCATGTGTGCACATTAAAAGCAATTTGGATCATAGCAAACTCATGCCGAATATTTAAAGACCTACAAGAGTGTATAAGAATCTAAATTAGTTATAAAATTTATGCAATGATTTGATTCAGTTTATTTGATTTTTATGTGATATTAAGAATATAAATTAGTTAAAAATTTATGCAATGATTTGATTCAGTTTCTTTATAAACTCTTGAAAGAATTTGACTTGACATATATATATATATATATATATATATATATATATAACCTCTCAATCTTCATCCTTAAAACTTTTGATCTCCATTGTAATGTCCCCAAAATGCACTCTGCTACGTGAGAGAGGGGCATGCTTATATGGACACCATAGTGACTAAAATTAAAGATTTTAATTAGTCAATTAAGAATAACATTATATGTGAAAGAGTGAACATCATTAAAAGATAATAACAAATAATGTACTAGTTTGAAGACTATATTGCAAGTATTTTGATAATAGCAAATAAGAAAAATGATATACTAACGTTGGTTCAAACATGCTAATTAATTTTTTAAAAAACATATCACTTTTAAATTCTACATATAAAATGAATTGTCGATCCACTTTTCGAACGTCCGTTGGAAATAAAGTGAACTGTCAAAATGATGGCTGAACGTATGAGAGTTTGTACATTTAAAAAATGCATGATCGATCGACGTTCGGATGCCTGTTAAAGATAAAATAGTCAGTAAAAAAATAGTGCAATGACCTCTAATGTTTGAGAGTTTGGACTTTTTATAAAATGAATGATCGATCCACCTTTAAATGTCCACATGGAATAAAATAGAAGGCTGAACAAACTACCTCAAGGAGCGCTAAATGTCCATGACTTCATGTTTTTTCAGCACAAACGACCGAAATAAAAAGGAAACCCCATTTTGGGAAACAAAAAGCAAAAATCATGTCAAACGGACGACCGAAATAAAAAGGAAACCCCATTCTGGGAAACAAAAAGCGAAAATCATGTCAAACGGACGACCGAAAGAACTGTCACAATAATCGCTAATGTCCGAGACTTTGGAACTTTTAGATCGGATGATAGAAAATGTAATGAATGCCCATTCTGTGCATTAAAAGTGAACATCATGTGCTTCGGACGACCGAAGTTTGGAAGATGACATGCGACAATAAAAAACAATAATGGCTGTTTATTTTAGAATGGATACCATTTCAGGAAACATAAATGTACTATTTTTTTGTACAAAATGGATGCTCGAAAATTCCAACGGACACTTGCCTCATTGTTGATAGTCCCAACTTTTTTTAAAAGATTGCAATGACCATGACTTCAAAATAAGCTATAAAAGGGATGCAAAAACCTGAATGTGTGTTTGAATTGAGGAATATGGAGGAATGAGATTAGTTAAACCATGTTTAGTTACATTTTTATTTAAATTAAGAGGGTGGGTGGAATAGCTAAGTCCTCCAAACACCACATTTTTCGTTCCACCAATTTGATGGAATGAGAAGGAATAAATAATTTTAGACCAAGTTAAACTCTTTTTTATTATCAAATTAAATCATCTCTCCATCTCTCTCTCTGATTGATAAATTATATTTTTCTCTCATATGAATTTGTATTTATCTATCATTTTTTATTTTTTAAAATACATGAATAAAATATTTAAAAATAAAGAATATAACAAAAATAGGCAAAATGAAAAATAAACAAAAAAGAAAAGAAAAAAATAATTAAGTGGTAAAGCAATAAATATTTACTACTCATTAAATATTATAAATAGTTTATATGTAATAAAGGATAAAAATGACTTTTTAGTAATTAACCTTCAATTTCTCATACCATCATTTTTTACAACTTGCTATCTAAATATGGAATTTCTAATGACACATCACACTACATCACCACATCTCTCACTACACCACCTCATCTTATGTCTCCATTAGTTAATTGTCAAACATACCCTGAAGAAAGATCATACAAGCAAAAAAAATCACTCTAAAGCTTCATCCACATCCGAAGTTCTACTTTGCAAATCATCTCTTCCCTCTTCATGTTCTTAAGTGTGAACATTCTTTGTAAGAAGAGGAAGTCGGAAAGAATCCTTGTGAACTTTTTTAGTTATTTTGAGAGATCCTATTAAGAAGATGTGTGCTTTGCCTCTTGAACAAAGAAGATGGTATGGTGTATGTTGCGGAATATCCTCGATATGAACTTACTGATACCGATGTCTGGAAGAAATCGAAGAACATATAGTGAAAGAATAACAAGAAACACTACAAGAAAACAAGGTATCTGTGATGGATAATTCCGTCACAATATAAGTGTATTCCATCACAGATACTCTTCTGTGATAAACTTGTGACAATCTGCATTTGTCACTGATTTTTGACCCACAAATTTTGTTGTGATGAAATATTTTCGTCACAAAGATACTTGTGAGGATTATGATCGTCACAAGATTAAAATATTTTTGTCACAAAAGTTTGATAAAATAATTAATAAAATGAGTATTCCATCACAAATGTGATGATTTTTTGACAGATTACTGATTATTAATTTGTGACGGATATATGTTGTGATAATTTTTATGACAGATTTGTGACGATTATTTGTGATCATTTTGTGACGATTATGATTGTGATAGACTTGTGAAAAATTTCACATCGATGTTTTGTGACAAAATTATGATGAATCATTATTAATTATTTTAACGAAGTTGTGACGAAATTTTATATAATTATTTAATATAATAAATTTACATAATTTTTAGTGAATCTATAAACAATTTATTTTCTAAATATACTACTACACATAAATAATACAATGCAAGATATTCATTTCTAAACATGCCAAAGATCATATAGTTCAAACATTTATAATTAAAACATTCAAAATATTGAATCCACTACATAAAGTTTTGATTATCCAAATTTAAGAAAGAAACTTTAAGCAAATTGTAGCCACACAACATATCCACTTTTTTCCTTGATGAATAGTGATCACCTCTCCATATAAAAAGTTGAAATCTGTAATCAAATACATTCATAAAATATTAAAATATAGTGATTTAAATAAAGAAATATTAAAATAATGAAGCATCATAAGATATTGATATAAAAATAAGATGAATCACCTTACTGACGTGGAACAGAATCTCCAGAAGGTGATTGACTACTTGCTTGAGTAATTTGTAATACAAGTGCATAAACATGTTCTTCCATTTCAGCATTCACTTTTTTAATGTAATCATCTAATTCTTGTTGCAATTCTTGTCATACTTCTTCACGCACTTCATCTCTTATACGTTGCAAATCATTCTCAGTAGCAACATTTGAAGAAGAGTCACACATGTGCTTTGATATGCCATAACTTAGATTATTCACTAGTGATTGAGCATATTTTCCAGCACCAAATTCATATACTCTTCCTTTTGTTGGAGCTCCTACCGCATCAATCCACATAGCAACATCAAATTCTGGTTGAGTGCTAACATCTGAACCATATTTGGTGTTAAGAGATGCATTGTAATCTTCCTGAATTCAGTACAAACATAATATGTTAGAAAAAGTAAAAGAATATATAAGGTGGATGAATAAATATTTTTTGTATAAAAACTTACACAAACTTTTTTGATTTTCCATCAACATATTCATCAGTTTTTTCTTTGCCTCGACGTTTATGACAATGCTCAAAAACTTCATAGTCAGTTGGTTGTCTGCCTAACTTTTGTGCCTACAAAAAGAAAATAAAACATATGACTAGAAAATAGTGCACAACTTGAAAAAATTAAATATTCAAATAGTACAGTTAATATACAAGTCTTATCCGATGCTCTGTCATAGGTATAGAACCAGTGGTATGCTTTGTGATTCCACCCTCTTTCTCGGTGAGTCTATTTTGTTTTGCAGCTTCTGATTTTTGTTGCCACTCATCTTCTATCCACAAATCAACTATGCCATTTCAAACATCTCCTCTCATCCATGATGGTCCAAAACCTTTGGTTTCACTTATATGCATCTTATTATGTCTCTTCATCACATGACATCTAGCATGATATAGTATGGGAGAATAGAGATCACCACACTTCTTAATAAATGCTTCCTTAATGAGAATATCTAATTGCTCCCACACATATCTTGCCTGAAAATAATAAAATTAATGTTAAAACATTATAAAAATTTCTTACATACAAATCACATTATTGACCTTGATTGTTAAATAATATCTTAAATGCATTCCACATCCTTTCACGAGTTTCTTGCGGCACTTTTTTCCAACATATACATGCAGTTTGCATAAAATCTTTCATTATCATACCAATTGTCCGAGTAATCGAATTAGGAATAAAACTACATGATACAATAAAAACATCATTAGATGTACAAATGTGAAAGATATGTATAAACTTTAAAAAATAGCACAATAGTGAAAAATAACCTGTCACAATTCAGTGTTATAAACATTCGATCAGCTTGATTATTAGGTGCATCCATGCCATGATTTACACCCCTCGTTCTTGATGACATGGAATCATCAAAAACAACTTCTACTTGATCTTCATTGTCGACTTGGATAGCTTGTTCTTGAACTAATTGTGGTGGTATTGGAGCAACCACATTTTGAGAAGTTGAACTTGTCGAATCTCTGCCAAAATTTATCTCATTAGTTCTTCCAGAGTCAATGGCTCTACCACCAACACCTCTCCCTCGTCCTCTTCGTGAAGCTCCACCCCTCACCATTTTCCTACAAGAAAGAAGAAAAAATAAGTTATATAAAGAATATTTTAAAAAAAATGCACACATAAAATTTAATAAGGTTTTGTTAAAAAAATCAAGATATATAAAACCAACTTATTCATCATCATCATCATCATCACTAAAGGAAACAAAATCTTCTTCTTCTTCTTCCTCCTCCTCCTCTTCCACTAGTGCCTCATCATCATCTGCGTCATCATCCTCATCCTCATTTTTAATCCACATGTAAAACTAAAAATATTGATATTCCATAACAATGCATCATTAATCCAAATAAAATAATTCAAATAATTTATTTCATATATATAGTCGCAATTGTCCAAAATCAATACAAAAATGTATAATTATATATGTTAGCATGTACCTTTTGAACAATGACATAAACATGAAATATGTGCTAGCAACACCACAACATTAATGTTACTTAAAAATAATATAACATGCAAAAAGTTATTAAACAAATAAAACATATATAATAACAAATATTGCATTTTCCATTCACAACACAAATGCATTTCAACAAATTTGTACAATTTTCAAATAAATTTAAACAATAATAATTAAGAGATGATTAATCAAGTAAATAAGAAAGAAGAAGTAACAAGAACTTATGTCGGAATAACACGAAAGCTTGAACTCTTTTCCTGAAAAAATATATACAAATTAATTATTTCATATTTCATTTTTATTAAAAATATTTATAAAAAATAAATGTGCCCTAAGGCTGCAGACGCCTCACTGCGCCCTGACGCAGGGCTGCTTTAGGGACTGCGCCGCAGTCCTGCGCCTGACGCAGGGCTGCGTCAGGCAGCATGAGGCTTTTGCCCTGCGCCTTTTGCCTTGTGCCACGTCAGGGCTGCAAAAACCCTGTGTGGTCCCTGCACCACGTCACGGCTGCCTGCGTGACGCAGGACGCAGGCTGCAAAAGCCCTGCGTGATGATGCAGGGTTTTTGTCAGCACCTGACGCCCTGCGTCCAGCAGCCCTGCGCCTGACGCAGGGTTGCAAAAGTCTTGCGCAGGGCTGCCTGCGTCAGGCGCAAGAAAATCAGGACCTGTGCATCGCAGGGGCGCATGGCTGCAAGGACACGCCGACACAGCCCGCCGTGAGATGAGAGAGGAGAGGAGAAAGAGGAAAAAAATTACGTGAATAGATGAAAATTAGTTTGCCCTAGGTACAATAGGTGGGATTCTTTATTTCTTTTGTATAACAACAAAAAATTTGGTAAATTTGTGATAATATTGTGACCAAAGATAAAATAAATAAATAAATAAATGTGACCATAATGTGACAAATAAGTTGTGACGCTTTTATATTTATCACTTTTGGGTCACTAAATATTTTAGTTAAAACAATAGTCACAACAACGTCACAAAAATATGACGAATTTCTAACGGACGTTCTTGTGACAAATATTATCATCACATATCAGTCACTAAAATGTCAAATTTATATCGGTCACAAATTTCTCACAAATCTATTAAATATTGTGACAGAATTAATTCGTCACAAAAAATCCGTCACAGAAAGTATGTTTTCTTGTAGTGAAATTACACACAGAGAAAGACAAACAGATTTTACGTGGTTCAGAGATTGTCTCATACGTCCACGGCCGTCACAGAGTTTCACTCTATTTATATGTCTCAACTTTTTCAGTTCGAGATACAAACATTAATCCCCACAATATATAGTGCATTACCGCTCCCAGATATGTGCCATGGGTAAAAACCCAGGATAACCTCATATCTTATCCTGATTCTTCATAACTCCACATCTAACAAATAAGGTAGTTATGATAACCACTCAATCTCTCCAGATTATGATTACAAGGAAGTTACAATATCTAAGATTCTTCCTATCATATCTAATAACAAATTAGTTAGGCCTAGAATCAAGCTCCATCTAGCTAACTCCAACAATCTCCCATTTGGAGAATGATTCTCTTGAGATTGAGTTGCACCTGCATGTGTTCGAACTCTAGACGGCTCCTCCTGCAACTAACTTCGGAGGGAACCCGAGGTTGCATCGAACCTCGATTTTCTATGATCGCCACCTGACTCTTCCTTGGTCTTGTACAATCACTTCTTGTGCAATGCCTTTTTACCTTTAGGCAATTCTGTCAGCACCCAAGTTTTATTCTTGTACAACGAATTCATTTCATCTTGCCTTGCTAACTCTCATCTGACTGAATCATCAAACCGTCGAGAATTTTCTGAAACACCTTGGTTTACCAGCATCAGTTAGCAACATGAAATTCTGAGAAGAAGAGTACCTCACCGGTGGTCTTATCTCCCGAGTAGATCTCCTAACAGGGGGTGGAGTACTCAGCCCAGCTTGTATCATCTCAGGCTCCTGCTGAACAATCTTCTCGGACCTAGCCACATCTTCATCTAAAATGCCCTCAAGTTCCACTTGAGCCTTGCATTTTTCTCCTGCATTACCAGATTCTACAATACACTTCTCTTTATACATAGTCTTTTTATGGAACACCACGTTTCCTTCCCCGATAATTTTTCTATTTTCATCATCCCAGAAAAGATATCCAAACTCATTAGAACCATAACCAATAAAAAAATACCTCCGAGACTTAGCATCTAACTTGTCTCTACATGCAGAATCAATATGCACATATGATAGACAACCAAAAATCATCATATCAGAAAGATCTACCTCCTTACCACTCCAGACTTCCTCTGTTAGTTTGTTCTCCAATGGTACAGATGGCCCGCGGTTGATCAGGTATGTCAATGTGTTCACTACATCTGCCCAAAATGACTTCGGTAGACCTACATGGATCCTCATGCTCATGGCACGCTCATTCAGCGTCCTATTCATCCGTTCAGCAACTCCGTTCTGCTGTGACGTCCTTGGAACTATCTTCTCTATCCTGATGCCATGTTTCTCGCAGAACTCCTTGAACTCATAGCTCACATACTCACGATCATTGTCAGACCGTAAACACTTGATCTTGACGCCTGCTTCATTCTCTACCTGTGCCTTCCATTTCTTGAAAGTAGAGAACACATCAGATTTATTTTTAAGAAAATAAACCCACACCTTCCTGGAATAATTATCGATAAATGTCACATAATATAGTGACCTGCCGAGAGATGGAACTGGAGATGGCCCCAACATATCCATGTACACAAGCTCCAACTTGCTACTCTTCGGCATCCTTGGTACTTTGCTGAAGGTGATTTTCCTCTGCTTTTCCAGCACATAACTTTCACAAAATTCACCATCGACTTACTTCAGATCTAGTAGTCGACCCATCTTGTGCAGAACCTTCAGTCCCTTTTCACTCATATATCCAAGTCTACAATGTCAGACTTCAAACATATCATTCGAAACAGTCACTGCAATAATCTTCGTGTTCGATGACCTGTACGAAGTACTTAGCTTGCTGCCTTATGCGATCACCATGACTCCTTTGGTGACCTTTCAGGTGTTACCTATAAATATCGTAGTATAACCCTCTAAGTCAAGCTGTCCTACCGAGATCAGATTTTCCTTCAACCCCGGTACATGTCGAACATCTTTCAGCTTCCAAGTTGTCCCATTATTAGTGACAATCTTCACGTTCCCTTTTTCCACAACATTCAAGGCTTTATCATCTGCCAGATAAACCTTGCCAAAGTTATCGATAGTATAATCTTTCATACACTCCCTTTGTGTGGCGGAATGGTATGAAGCTCCAGAATCCATAATCCAGGATTCTGTCGGACTGTCCACACTCAGAACCAATGCATCTGAGACTTTTTATGTAGTAGCATTCGTCGACTCCTCATTGATTTTCTTCTTAGGTGCTCTGCAATTCTTCTTCAGATGATCTTTCTTCTCGCAATTCTAACATGCGAATTCACCAGATCTTGATTTACTTCGTCGCCTTGCATTTGATATTCCTTGATTTTGTCAACGCCGAGCTTGAGGCTTCTCCTGATTCTCTCCTGCGAACGTCTTCGCTTAGAATCAGATCTCGAATATCATCGAGCTTCAACTTTGTTGAATCGAAAGAACTGCTGACCGTTGTCACAGTTGCACCCCAACTTTCTAGCAAAGAGGTCAACAAGATCAAAGCCCTCACATCATCATCAAAAGTGATGCTCACCGAATTCAATTGTGTGATGATAATCTTGAATTCATTGATGTGATCCGCGACCGAAGCTCCCTCAGACATCTTCAGGTTGAACAACCTTCTCATCAAATACACCTTATTTGATGCAGAATGCTTCTCGTACATGTTTGATAATGTCTTCATCAAACCCATCGTGGTCTTCTCATTCATGATGTTAAAGGCTACGTTCCGCGCTAACGTCAGCCTGATAACACCAAGCGCCTACCGATCGAGGAGCATCCAGTCCACGTCGCTCATCGTCTCCGGCTTTTTCCCAAAGAGAGGCCCGTACAATTTCTTCTGATATATATAGTCCTCGATCTGCATCTGTTAGAAGCCGAAATCTCTACCATCGAACTTCTCGATCTTCACCTTCCCGTCATCTGTTGCCATCGCTCCCACTGCCCACGAACTCTTTCACCGAAGCTCTAATACCAGTTGTTGCGAAATATCCTCGACATCAACTTGCTATTGATACCGATGTCTGGGAGAAATCGAAGAATATATAGTGAAAGAATAACAAGAAATCACACACAGAGAAAGACACACAGATTTTACGTGATTCGGAGATTGTCTCCTACGTCCACAGCCATCACAGAGTTTCACTCTATTCAGATGTCTCAACTTTTTTAGTTTGGGATACAAACATTACCCAGATCCCCACAATATATAGTGCATAACCGCTCCTAGATATGTACCTTGGGTAACAACCCAGGATAACCTCATATTTTATCCTGATTCTCCATAACTCTATATCTAACAAATAAAGTTGTTATGATAACCACTCAATCTCCCCAAATTATGATTACAAGGAAGTTACAATCTCTCAGATTCTTCCTACCATATCTAACAACAAATTAGTTAGGCCTAGAATCAGGTTTCACTTAACTAACTCCAATAGTGTATAAAGGGTTGTTTTCTCCCTAAAAAAAGAAAAAAGCTAAGGAATTTCTAACGGTCTCAAGGTCGAGAAATTGGAGTGAGAACGTAGGTCAAGGAATTGGGCAAGCCTCATCAACACATCTCGTCTTCTTGAGTTTGATTCTTTTACTTGCTTTTTACTATTACACGTTTTATGAAAATTTTTATACACAAATTCAATCCTACAATATCATCATCATAAAGTGCGGAAGTCTAATACATGATTTTGATAATAAAAAAGGATAAACTAGGACATAAGATAAATTACTCAAGACACTCATGTGCTGCCACCATGAGCTCAATCATTCACTATTGTCACCTTTATTGGTTTGAAGTGAGTTTTAATATTTAATATGTAAGATAAGAATAAATATATCATAAATATCATGAAAATTATTAGAAAAGAATGAATCATGAACATAAAAAATGTAAAGGAAATGATCATAAGAGATTCATAAAGTAAAGTGACATTTTCCTGAGGCCATATTAAAAAGAATAAAGATGGTTCATAGTAAATTATCATAAAATGTTAAGTGTCAATCATCATAATCATAAGAGCATAAAATAAATAATCAATGCGTGAATAATCTTTGTCAAAATATATTAATATTAGATTAAGAAGAATCAAAAGAGATTATAATCATAAAATGACAAAAATAGGAAAGTTTCATTATTAATATGCTTCATCATCATCTTTTGTGAGTATCTTTCAGCTCATAGAATATACTCACTCTCAATTGACCTTCTAACATCTCATCATCATAAGAGCTCTATATTTATTATTTTTTGTCTTTTATTTTGCAGTTTTAAAGTAATCTTATTAGGAGAATCAGAATTGAATCATCATAAGATCAACGGTGTAAATCGTAGGTTAAAATAAGGTCAAATAATCTTCTTCCCTTCAAAATATCGTCTAAGTGTGAAGGAGGCTTAAGTTGAGACCGCACGACTTTTGGACGATGGAAGAACCTTATTCTATGACATAAACCAAGTCGAATTCATCATGCGCAGGTCGGGAGAAGGATGCTTTCCTTGTTTTCTTTATAGTGATACTCGGGTCGGGTCATCGTCAATCCTAGTTGGGTTCATAAATCTTCATACTGAGGTCATGTGTCCATGTTAGGTTGGCCCTGAGTTCGATTTCAATCTAATCCCTTTTTTTTCAAACTGGCGAAGCGTGACATTCATCATGATGATGACTTCATTGTAGATACTGGATCGTAAACTTTATTTTATTATATAATTGGAGTCGATTCTTATTTTTTGTTGCAGGTACGTATTTAGTAATACCCCAATATTAATTAGTATAACAATTTCTTAGAAACCTATGAATATGAGACATGTCAAAACTATGATGCCTAGTTGGTAATATCGAGTTACTCACGATGGATATCACTATTTTTGGTCAAGTGAATGGCCAAAATTTTTTTTGTTCGTCTTCGGAGGAGGCATGAGGTGTTCAGATCTATAGTTGAAGGAATTGATAATAAATAAATAGGGACATTATCGGAATACCTCGCAGCGAAAGACGGACCGCCAAAGACTTTTCTATGTTGTTTCTGTATCGTTATCGGGATCCTAATCACGTTCGGAAAAGAATCACATATTCACAATCCATATACCTTTGGATGTCGTCGGAACTCCGAGAGAACTTGGACAACCTTACGGCCGTGAGTAAGACTACAGTGGAAGTCCAATGGAATTCATCGGACGGCACACTTGTCCACTCACACCAACACCATGAATTCATATATATATGCATGAAATATGCACTTGGTGAAAACTGCTTTGCAATTTACCAACCTGCATGGGTTTTGGTGTGCCATAAGGCCCATTAGGGGCGTAAGTCCAACAAACTCCCACTCGCACATAATGGGCCTAACCCATATATGATTCCATTAATGTCCGTTATGATAGATGAATCGTGCGACCCACGAGTACATTCACAATGTACGGAGAGAACTATTACCTGTTAGGGATACATAGTCACTCAACCTCTTGAGAGCTTGTACTATGACCTGTTAGGGATACATAGTTGCTCAATCAATTTGAGAGCTAAAAGTTATGACGACATAACTGCTCAATTAACGTGTGAGCTCATGCTATAACGTGTTATCATTGTATAGCTACTCAACTATCAAGTTAAGTCGATACTATGATTTATCAATAATACATAGTCACTCAAACATTCATGTTACCCGCTTTGCCTTAGAAACACCTTGCTTGCACACTCCAGACGACAAACATCTTATCATGCATGATTTCGATTGATCCGTATTTGTATGCTTATTTATTTGGCCAATTACATCACAAATATCATGAATCACCGGTGAATCTTCTTCTCGCCCTCATATTTTTCAATTCTAAGTCAGCTACTTTCCTAGTCGTGGCTTGATGGACCGTATACAATTTTAGCCTTTGAGTACCTCGCTAAAGTAGCAACACTAACACATTACTTTGAAATATAGTCAAGAGTTTAAGGGCAATTTCCGGACATGTTCAATCCTTAAAGACTCACACTCTGACAAAAAATTATAAAATATTCATCAAGTCTTAGGGTCGACTTAGCATACTAGGTTCATAACCAAGTACTGCGATGGAGACTCCCACTGAAGGAGCATATGTCATAAACTCGTAACACCGCACAGATTAGAGTCCAAACGTCTACCCATGACGTTTGACCTGAGTCCTCCCAGTAGTCGCCCAAAAATTGGCACCACGAGGTCTCATATCTGGCTTCTCTTGTCAGGCTACACAGAGTTTAATATAAACTCGTGTCATCCTCCCGAACATATCAGGGCGATCTTAGATCATATACCTGGACCTAAATCATTTCATCTCTACTCGCTATACACTAAGCACCGAGACGATTATCCATGTGACTGATAATCTCATGCCTGATTTGATATACTTTACATGCATTATCAAAAACATTAACTAACTCTAGAATAAAATTTAACATAATTTTATTCATCACAAAAAGATATAGAATACATCATCGCATAAACTTTGCGCATATTAATGCGTCAGTCGAACATGCTTAGTACGTATCACATACTTACACATGTATTCATCAATCATATCTTCACATTGTCAAGACATACTAGACATCAACCTTAATGATCCATCCTTTTTATCAAGCAATAGTGACATACATATTGCCCATAAGGTGTCTAATTATTCTCTTAATCGCCATTCAACATAGGCGCCCTACATTAGTATGTAAATTTCTCATTTGACCATTGACACAAATATCAGACTACTCAATTTGTTGTGTATGTCTGATCACTGACCATGTTTACAAAAGTACATTTCCTTACTTATAGAGTCATAGAGAAAATCATGAGATTCAAAATTCTCTTTTAATAAGGGTACCGGTGAGTGTACAATTTATCGTAGAATGTTTAATTCGTCTTTATAACAGACGACTCTTGCTACAAAGCAATAAATTTACTTGAATAATTCTTATTTAATTTTCACACCCGATGTGAATAATTGTCTCACCCATGTCATTTCTATAGAAAGACATTAAATTCTTCATTAATCGAAGAAATCCTTTATTACTTCTAACTATACATAATATTATTTCACATAAAATATCATGATGACATATTTATCCATAAAAATGGATATACACATAATGACACTTATATCATTATTTAGATAAATACTAAATCCATAAATGGATCGTCGCAAACTACATATTGCGCTCAATACTTTCACATTCATCTAATAGTGAAACAATAGCTAAACTTTTGACGAACGAGAAAAAAACATAATAATTTCTCTATAGTCAGCAATCCTTTTGCGACTATTATTTTTGTTACTTTTAAATCTCTTGTCATTCATGTAGACTTATTTCGAACGCTTACTTCTTGGTAAGACGGATGATTTAACAAGTCCTTGACTTGAGTTTCTTCTTTAGACTCTGACTAGGCATTAATCCATTTTCTTTATCTAGGCACGAGAGAACACCCATGTTTATTTCATATAGTCATTCAACATTGACAACGTGAAACACAACATATATGTTTCAATAAATGAACATTAATCATTAGTTGACTGTGAATTACTCCCACTCGGAGTGAGGTGTGAGAAGAGAATATGGACAAACCACAAATCAATCTGCATGTGTTGTCAACTCTGAATCTTCAACTTTTAAAATGAAGATATTACTTAATCTCGTTTAGCCAATAAAATATATGAATGTCACATTTCTATTTCATATTTTAGTAACATTTAGGCAGCATTAATAACAACATTCCAAATATAACATTGGAAAATTATTGGCGCCACACACATCACTAGACTATTTGAATAAGTCTCAACCATTTTGCATGATCAAATAAGTCAGGAAGGCATTAATCTTGCAATCATATTTGAATCTCCATCTAAGTTCATGAATTTGTATAAAAAATTCATGTTAGCAACTTAGATAAATCATGTGTATGATTGACAATGCGAAAATGTGATGAAAGAAACCATATAGAAGCTTAGACATTTAATTCAAATGGATTATTGTAATTTTCTGTTCATAAATGATTTTCGTATACTAAGTCAATTAGACATTGTCACAAAAATAGGCAAAATAATTTTAGCGAGAAAGTATATTTTTTGAACTAGTCTATATTTATATTGTCTAAAAAATATCACAAATTGACTAGCCAAAACTTTTGGCATACTTATTTACGTCACATATGACATATATATTCAACTTGAATACTTAAAGTAATCAAGACATAGAAAATCATTTTTAAAAAAATCTCGTAAAGAAATTTCATTAAATACGAAATTTAGTGATAAACGTGAATACAAGCTACGTTTGTCCAAATAAGAAATGTAGATGCTATATACATATCCACTTTAAAAAAAAGGTGGTATAGTAGGACAATGAGATAAAATGATTCATCTATTGCAAAAGAAAATTTTGCAAGTCATAATCTTTTTAACTCCCACTTTCATATTGTTTCCAACTATGTCCTTTGGCTTGTAGGCTAAGTTATATAAAGAATTCATTATTCTTTAACTGCATGATAAGTTGTTCCAATAATTTCAGTCCACGAAAAAGACGAGGTTCAACAACGATCAATATTATCATTTAAACAAAACCACCATATGATTATATCAACATTTTTCGACGCAATGCAATCACGAGCGAAAAGTATCGCATTTGCCACAAGCATAGCACTTTGTTTTGTTTATATTAACTTTGCCATCATGCTTCCCACATCGATGCGAGTAGCGTTATCCCTTCTTAGTATCTATACATTATTCATTGGACTACGATTTATGTCAAAAACTTACAACAATTTTATTATTTTGACATGGACAACATATGTCATAGTTGAAGATGACAAACGTTCTTCAAATAAATGTCAAAATATTTGATATTTTCACTAAAAATCAAATATGTGCGCAAGCTTACTGTACTTATTAAAAATAAGTAACTATCACATGGTCAAAAAATACGACCAAGATACTCTAACTCTGCGTCAAGTTTATCATCACATACAGATATAGAACATATCTGTTGAAGAAAAACTTATGTAAGAGTTATTATTTTCTTGATGATTTCGTTACATCAAGATCGTGAGAATCGTGATAATGATCATGCTCGACAAAGATCATGTTTTGCCATGGGTCACGTTTTACATATTCCTGTTAACTTTGTCATATTGCAAAGAAACCTTTTTGTGTCATTTGTCTATGGTCAAAATTACATATGGGAAATGAGTTAGTTTTTGCATGTCTTCATGTCGCATATATTCATAAATAATGACATAATAATATTTTTAAGGTAATGACATCGAGATGGTTGCTATGCTCCCACTCATCTCCCACTATCCGAAAAAATAAATATCATTCATTAAAAATAATATGTTGCGCCAAGGTACTATCTATTCATTTTAGAAAACGAACATCCAAAATCATCTAAAACATATATGATGTGATTAACATATCATTTTCAAAAATGTGGCAAGGACAATCAGGGTTTTGTGATGGGAGCGCTTCCTTGCGTTTGCAAGGTGCCAATTAGGAAACCATCACCCTTTCGCCTTGTCATCACAATAATTGGAAAAATGTCACACCATGTAAACATAATAATATTTGGAGATTGCGTTAACAGTACACCAGGTAAGTCTACAGAGAAAGATGGTACTGAATTTCCCACTAACAATCTCTTTTCAGTACTTTCCTAGACATGCACATGTCACACACCACTCAACAAAAGTTATTACCATGACCATCATACAAATTAGATGTCTTAGTTCTATTTGGACTACCTATATTTCATAATGTCAAACTTATTTCACCCTAGATTTTATGAAATATGTGACATTCATAATTCACAAATATTTATGCATTCAAAGTAAACATTGCATAAATCATATATATGAATGTATATTATGCAGACAAATAATCATACAATTCATTTACATATAAATGAATATTATTTGTCACACTCATATAATTAACATAAGCATGATAATAAGCATACAAATAAGCACAAAATTATTATCACATGTCTAACTCTATATTTATGTCACATAATTTTTAATCATGACATAAATTCACATCATGCATATAAAATTTATTGCATAAATTTTCATCACATAAAATCATGCAATTCATTTCATGTGTAATAAAAAAAACACATATGCACATACTAATGTGCATATTTCACATGAAAGAAAAAATGTGACAAAAATAGTTTGTGCATAATTTTAACATAACTATGTGAATTAATTACTCACAATTCACATAACACATATTATGCCTAATATGTAACATAATTTCATATATGCACATGTTACTTCATAAAGGAAATAAATTCTTATTACATAGTCCAAATCACATAGTGAACTAATAATGTGCATATTTTAATTATCATGTCAAATTACATGTGTCACACGTAAATAAACATTAAGTAAATATAACATAATTATGTGCATGAATATCTAATTCATATGGAAATTCAGTTAAGTGTGACATACTACACTTAAAACATATCATGTAATAACACACATGAAAGAATTTTACTTAAATTCATAATCATATGTAATGCATGCCAAAATAACATGACTGTTTCATGTACTAATAAATATGCATAATACCACTGATATGCATAAAATAAATGTCATACAAATTTCAGAAAATTTGTTCTAAAAATTTTCTTATTAAGATTATATGATCACTTCTTGTATAAAACAATTTCCATTTCATATTAATTCACCACATAATTATTCAAAAATACAAAGAATTCATAATCAAACATAATCTGATTATTTTTTATTAAAACTAACTAAGTACATATCACTCATACTTAGAATTAAATGTGACACGATAATTTATGAAAATATCAAGTACTATTAATTACACATAGTAAGCATAATATGAAAAATTCATATGCACAAGTACAAAAAATATGCATATTAAACATTCTGAAAGTTTAAGAAAATTATTCATATTTTCTAACTTAATAATGTGCATAAATTAGAAATGATCTAATTTTCATATATATATATTTATCATGACATAAAACATATAAAATGCATCATAAAAAAATGCATACAATTATGTCAAACATATATCACACATTTTTCAGAAAAAATTCAGAATTTTCTGAAGTCAAAAACACATTTTTCTATATTTTTCCGAGTTTTTTTCTAAATCTAATTTAAAAAAAATTTTGACTGTTCCAGGCCAAATAGCGCACTGGGCCATTGGCCCGTGGGTAGGCCGGCGACCCATTAGCGGTCGTGCATCTTGAACACGTGCGCGCAGCGGGCTGCGGCCCGCGCACTTTCGCCCGATCTGCAACACTGGCCGAGACCCGCGATCTCGCGCCCGCATAATGCATGTTCATGACGCGCTGCGGCAGGAGCAGGCCAGAGGCTCGCGCCCGCGCGCGTCATGCATTGTGTCGCCTCGAAACGGTGTCGCACAGCGGGCCGTTGGCCCGCTCATGTCACGGGGTCATTTTTCGCTCGACCGACCCAACGTCTAGGCAAGCTCTTTTGAGCGCTTTGCGGAAGCTTGCTTATGCCACTTTTTGTATGCCACAACTTTTGGGACGTACGGTCCCGAGCGGACGCTTCTTCGGTGGAGGCGTTTGTGAACAAACGGGCACCTCGGCGTAACGCTCGATCACTTGGGATGCTTTTTTGTGGGTTGCCACCCCACGCTTGAGGCACGATGCTAGATTTAGAGAAGCTTGAAATTTTTGTTGAGTAAATAGGAATGATTACAACGCTTTGGGGGAGGATTAGCGGGTCTCCCCTACTATACCACCGTTTTGGGTGGTAGGTTTGTGACGTGTGGTGTGGATGACCATCTCCGGGGGTGCACTTTTCTGGAGTGCAAATTACAAAACTGCCACCACCACTTAAAAAATAAACCAAGTACAAAAGTGGGTTGAAAAGAAAAATACATGGTAAGATAACTCGACGTGCCCCGGGGAGAAGCCCCCGGGACATTCTCCCCCACTCAAGTTGGCGACGTCCCTGGAGCTGCAGCTTGGAATTCTTCAATCTTCTGCTTGAATTGCCATAGGTCTTCGGCTGTCTCCCAACTTGTGTCGGCGTCCGGTCTTCCGCTCCATCGAACAAGATACTCCTTCTTTCGATTCTTTGTGCGGACGGCGAGTACTTATTCAACTTGGTCAGTAAACTGCTGACGGATGGCCGGCGGGGCGCGATCTGAAACCCCACGCCCGGGATCTTCGGTATCTTCAACAAAAGGCTTGAGCAGGCTGACATGGAAGACGGGGTGTTGCTGCATCTGGGGCGGGAGCTCCAACTTGTAGGCCACCTTACCTACCTTCTTCAAAATCTTGAAGGGGCCCTCGTAACGCCTAACGAGGCCCTTGTGCAAATTCTTCCCACTTAGCCGAAGATGTTGGACCAGCTTCACCAGGATCGTCTCCGACTTCAAAGTTGACGTCCCGTCTGGCGGTGTCCGCCCACTTCTTCATGCGCTTCGACGCTTTGTGCAAACATGCTCTCGCCATGTCGTTCTACTCATGCCATTCCCTCACAATGCGGTGAGCGGCGGGGACTTTACCACCATAAGAAGTGGCGAAACCTGGGGCATAAGAGGTTGTTGCCCCATCACTATCTCGAAGGGACTCCGATTGGTCGACTCGCTCCGTTGCAGGTTGTAGGAGAATTGTGCGATGTCGAGTAGCTTCGCCTAGTCCTTCTGATTGGCACTCACATAGTGCCGCAAGTAGATCTCTATGATATAATTCACCATCTCAGTTTGGCCGTCGGTTTGAGGATGAAGTGATGTCGAGAAATCTAGGTTGGAGCCCATCATCTTGAACAATTCCTTCCAGAAGTTGCCAACGAATCGCCCATCCCGATCGCTGACGATGCTTTGCTGTAGGCCCCAATACTTCACTACATGCTTCATGAATAACTCTGCAGCTTCAGTAGCAGGACAACTTGCGGAGCCGGCGGCGAAGATGGCATACTTGGAAAACCGATCGACAACCACCATGATGGTCCCTGCCCCTTCAGACTTGGGCAGGCCTGTGATGAAGTCCATGGAGACATCTTTCCATGGACGCTCTGGGATGGGTAGAGGTTCCAGAAGTTCGCTGGGCGCTTGATTGATGTTCTTATCTTGCTGGCAAACAAGGCAGGTCTTCACGAAAGCTTCAATGTCATCCTCCATCCTTGGCCAGAAGTAGTTGTCTTCGATGAGTGCCAAAGTGCGGCGGATGCTCGGATGTCCCGCCCACTTGGAGTCGTGGCACTCTTGCATGATAGTGCGCCGCAAGTTGTCGAAGAGTGGAACGTAGATGCGACGTTCCTTGGTGAAGATCAGCCCATCTTCCACCCAAAAGCGGCGTGTCTTGCCCTCTGTCGCTTGCTCGAATAAGTTCTTCGTTGTGGGGTCTGACTCCAACCCCTTCTTGATCCTCTCGATGAGGTCGGCCTGAGAGGAGCTCATGGCCGCCAATTCCGCGCGTCGGCTGAGGGCGTCGGCAACGACATTCATCTTGCCAGGCTTGTACTCCAGGACATAGTCGAATTCCGCCATGAAATCTTGCCATCTTGCTTGCTTCGGCGAGAGCTTCTTCTGTGTCTCGAAGTAACTTGTTGCGACATTGTCCGTCTTGATGTGAAATCGCGACCCGAGAAGGTAGTGCCGCTATGTTCTAAGGCAGTGAATCACCGCGGTCATCTCCTTCTCCTGAACGGTGTAGCGCCGCTCCGTGTCGTTGAGTTTGCGACTCTCGAACGCCACGGAATGCCCCTCCTGCATAAGAACTCCTCCAATGGCATAGTCAGAAGCATCTGTCTATACCTCGTAGGACTTGGTGTGGTCTAGCAAGACGAGCACCGATTCCTCCCTCATGGCCTTCTTGAGGGTGTCGAACGCTTCCTGGCATGTCGGCATCCACTCCAACTTCACATTCTTTCGGAGGAGATTTGTCAAAGGGGTCGTCACATGTGAATACCCCTTGACGAACCGCCTATAGTAGTTCGTCAGGCCAAGGAACGAACGCATGTCGGGAACCCGCTTGGGCGGCTCCCACTCCACGATGGCCTGAATCTTCGTGTCATCCATCTTCAGCTTTCCACTTCCGACGACATGTCCCAAGAAGTGCACTTCCGGTTGAGCGAAGGCACACTTCTCCCGCTTGACGTAGAGCTCGTTCTGCCGCAACACCTCAAACACTTGCCGAATGTGCTCGATATGCTCCTCCAAGATGCGGCTGTAGATCAACCACGAACCTGTCAAGGAATGGTTGCAATACCTTGTTCATGAGGGTGCAAAAGGTCGTCGGGGCATTGGTGAGGCCAAAAGGCATCACGAGGAACTCGTGGGAGCCGTATCTTTTGACGCACGCCATCTTCTGCACATCATCTTCTGCGATCCGGACTTGCCAATAGCCCGAACGTAGATCCAACTTGGTAAACCATCTTGCACCGCCAAGTTGGTCGAACAAGTCCGCCACCAAGGGGATGGGGTACTTGTTCTTCACCGTAAGTTTGTTGAGCGCCCGATAGTCTATGCACATCCGGAGGGAGCCGTCATGCTTCTTCTGGAAGAGGACCGGGGCGCCATATGGAGACTTTGAGGGCCGAACATATCTTGCATCCAATAGTTCGATAAGTTGCTTACGGAGTTCTGCGAGTTCCGAGGGGCGAGCCGATAGGGGACTCCATGTGGGACTTTCGATCCTAGGACCAAGTCGATGACATGGTCCACTTCACGCTTCGGCGGCAGCCGTTTTGGGAGTTCCGTGGGCATGACGTCCGCAAATTCCTCAAGGGTTTTAAGGACTTCGGGAGGTGTTGGAGTGGAGGGCCCCGGATCTTCCAAGATGGCGGTCGCCAAGAAGGTGTGCTCCTGTTTGCGCAACCCCTTCGCCACTTGCATGGCGGAGTGGGTCTTCTATTTGAGATCTCCGCCTGACCTCACATGGACGTTATAAGGTCCCTTGGGGTCGAAGATGACCATCGAGTTGATGAGCGGGATGACACATGCATCGATGTGTCACAGAAAAGAGATGCCCGCCACCACTTCGTAGTCATCCACTGGTGCCACCGTCACGTTGAAGCTTCCCGACAACTTGCCGATACGAACCTTCACTCCAGGAGAAATTCCTATGGTCGAGATAGACTTCGCGTTCACCGTCTTGAACGTGGCGTTGGTCTTCTGTAGTGGCAGCTTCAGCTTCTTGGCGGCCACTTCCGACACGAACAACTCCGATGCTCCCGTGTCAATGAGGGCGTTGAAGACTTGCCCATTCAACTTGATGCCGCATAAAGTCGAGCGGCCGATGAAGGACCCTTCGAGGCGTTGATGGCGCTGAGGACGTGCATCGAACTGAGACATGCCTCCTCCTTCTCCTTCTCGTCGGGGCAATACATGGCGTTGACCGTCGCCTTTTGCGGACAATCGCTTGTCCAATGTGGACCCTTGCAAATATAGCATGGCTTTGGCGGCTTTCCGTCCTTCTTGAATCTATCATTGTTGGACCTCCTGTCTTGGTGTCCCTTTCCTTTGTCCTGATAGTGCGGCTTGCCTCCTTGCGACTTTGGCTTCTCTCCCCCACCATAGAACTTTCCCGAGGGCAATGTTGGTGGAGTGCTCGTTTTGGCATACTCCACGAGCGACTCAGCAGCAGCGACTAGCGAGCGGAGGTTGGGGCAATCTCGTCGCTCCAACTCCGTCCTAGCCCATGGCTTCAAACCCTTTACGAAGACCGCCAACAACGTGTCTTCGTCTACCTGGGAGTTCTGTAGGCGGAGCTCGGTGAACTCTTTTACGTACTCCTTCAACGTGCCCTTCTGGCAAATGTTGAACAACGCAATCTTGGCCTCCAGTCCCGACTTGGCAGGGCAGAAGTAGTTGGTAAGCTGCCTCTTGAAGTCATTCATTCCACTTCTCAATGGGATCCACAATGCCACACTCCACGTCGTCGCAATGGCACTGCCAGCATAGACTCGCCGCATCTTGCAAGTAGAAGGATGCGGTCTTCACCATCCTCTCTTCGGACGTCACATCCAAGGCCTCCATGTACCTTCGGACGTTCCACAAGAAGTCACTGATCTTCTTTGTCGATCGCTCATCTTTGTAGGGCCGCGACTTCGGCACATCAATCCTTGTCTCATGCGGGACGGGCGTCTCGGAACGCCACCCATCTCCATAGCGTCGCTTGAGCTCCTCCCGAAAGGTCTAGAACTCTTGCTCCATCTCGAACCGCATGTTTGAGAGACCATTGTCCAAGGTCTCCCGCATGTCCAAGGTCTCCCGCATGTCCAAGGTCTCCCGCATGTCCAAGGTCTCCCGCATGTCCATGATTGTCGCCTCCATGGACTCGAGCCGTGTATACAACGGAGTCATCTCTTTCCGCATCGTTGCGAGATCCACAGTGTTCTCCAACTCCCGCTCGTGCGTTGCGAGTTGGTCTTGTATCTCGCCCACGTTCAATTGGAATTGGCCGACGCGTTGCTCGAAGGCGGACAAGGCATCCTTCGAACGGGCGCGCCCTCGCTCGGGGCGGCCCTTCTCCGGTGCGACGGGTTCATTCGTCATTTCTCCTTGATCGTCGAATGCCAACTTGAGCGGTCCCAGAAACGCTGCTCTGATACCAACTTGTCACGGGATCATTTTTCGCTCGACCGACCCGTGCGGCGCCTAGACGTGCCTAACGTCTAGGCAAGCTCTTTTGAGCGCTTTGCGGAAGCTTGCTTATGTCACTTTTTGTATGCCACAACTTTTGGGATGCACGGTCCCGAGCGGACGCTTCTTCGGTGGAGGCGTTTGTGAACAAAGGAGCACATCGGCATAACGCTCGATCGCTTGGCATGCTTTGGGACGCTCTTTTGTGGGTTGCCACCCCACGCTTGAGGCACGATGCTAGATTTAGGGAAGCTTGAAATCTTTGTTGAGTAAATAGGAATGATTACAACGTTTTGGGGGAGGACTAACGGGTCTCCCCTACTATACCACCATTTCGGATGGTAGATTTGCGACGTGTGATGTGGAGGACCATCTCCGGGGGTGCACTTTTCTGGAGTGCAAATTACAAAACTACCACCACCACACTTAGAAAATAAACTAAGTACAAAAGTGAGTTGAAAAGAAAAATACATGGTAAGATAACTCGACGTGCTCCGAGAAGAAGCCCCCGGAACACTCGCACTATTGCGCATCGTTCCTTTTTTCGTTCATTTTTTTAGTAGTTCTATGTGTTCTTTTCTGCAGCAAATCAACGAAGCACAGAAAAAATAAACAAATAGTTTACGTGAAATAAAGATTTCATTCACGTGCTTGTGCAATCATCTGCATTGCCCGATAACACTGCATGCATCTTTTGCAAAGAACAAGTGTCAGTACCGTGGCACACTGGCAGTCAACATTGTTGCACTTACGTGAGTTTTAGTCCAACAAATTTTGCAAGTGAACAGCCATAGTGGAAACATTTTTTATTCTATATTTTGGACCTTAGCTCCATGGAACAATATGCTACTGCTGAAACATGAAAGAATTGAAATCTTAGATCAAAACACTATGTATGGATGATATGAACTGCCTAAATAAGAATTCTTGAACGGCGAACAACCAGAACCTATTACTCACTACATCAAACAATTTCAAAATAGGACTATTTGGGGGAGCCGCAGTGGGTAAAACAGTACTCATCATGGAATTGATCAATAACATTGCCAAAGCCCATGGGGGTGTATCTGTATTTGGTGGAGTAGGCGAACGTACTCGTGAAGAAAATGATCTTTACATAGAAATGAAAGAATTCGGAGTAAACTCGGACCAAGACATAACTTTTACCAAAAGTTTATTGTGATCTTTTTGTTCAAATAACAATTAAGGTGAAGCAGGGTCAGGAACAACGAATCTCTTTATGATAAACAGATCCTAACAGAGGAACAAATAGTAAATTTGGAAAGAACTTATTGTCAACCTCTTTCAGATATGAATCTATCTGATTCAGTGAGAAATATTTACCATCCGGAAATCTCCCCAAGTAGGATTCGAACCTACGACCAATCAGTTAACAGCCGACCGCTCTACCACTAAGCTACTGAGAAACAACGAAAGCTTCGACCTCATAGAGTTCAACTCCCGTTCTCAACCCATGATGCATGTCTCTTGCAAGGAACATTTTCATGCATGGAGACATGAAGTCATCGATGCACTGATAACGCGCCTCCACGTAAACCGAAATAATAATATGGCATGATCTCAAAATTTCAGATGTAAAACAAACATCTATTAACAGTGAAAACATGCGAATTTATCAACTCATTTCTCTGATCAGCGAAAAATGTATAGGCCGAACAGTAATATTTATTTTTGCACTATTCAATCTGTACAATAAATCATGACGAGAAAAGGTTTTTTGGCTCTGATACTAATTGAAGGAATTGGTAATAAATAAATAGGGATATTATCGGAATACCTCGCAGCGAAAGACGGACCGTCGAAGACTTTTCTACGTTGTTTCTGTATCGTTATCGGGATCCTAATCATGTTCGAAAAAGAATCATATGTTCACAATCCATATACCTTTGGACGTTGTCGAAATTTCTGAGAGAACTTGGACAACCTTACGGCCGTGAGTAAGATTATAGTGGAAGTCCAATGGAATTCATCGGACGACACACTTGCTCCCTCACACCAACACCATGAATTCATATATATATGCATGAAATATGGAGTTGGTGAAAACTGCTTTGCAGTTTACCAACCTACATGGGTTTTGGCCTGCCATAAGGCCCATTAGGGGCGTAAGTCCATTAATATGAAGTCGAGAAGATAAAGTAAAAAATTATTTATTTGTTCGATCAGACTATTAACAAACTTAGAAATTCAATTCTGCTACTAATTAAGTCAACCAACGTTGGATTTGTTACGTAACACTTGGATATAATACCAACCTTTCTTAACATACAAAATGGAGCAGCAGCTTGTGTTTCTACTTTCTATTGCACATCCGTCCAACTAACTCAACAAATTGTACACCCCCAACAATGTCTACATCATATCATGCATGCGTAGTATTACTTTGGACAAATGAAAAGTTCCCTTGCATAGCTGGTTCAAGGATCCGCCCTACAGGAGAAGGTAATAAAGGAGGAAAATTAAGAAGCAGACCAGCTGTAAAGCAAAAGACTCGTAGAATGCAGCTACTTTACATTGAATGCCAAAGAAAATGATATGCAACTTTTACCATGGAGGAATCCTTCGTTGCTAGGTATATAGGCAATAACTTGTTTGCAAGGATTTAGTTAAAAGCTACCAGCTTTGTTATCTTGACCAAACCTTCCATGTCGTAAGAGAGAAGATTAGCTGTGATCAGCATCAACTGCAAGTTTACTACTTTTCATATCTACACACCAAGAAAGAGGTAGCAGGAACGAGAACTTCAATTATAAATCTGTTTTTTTTTTCATCCACATGCATGATGGTGGGAGCACATTTTCTTTCCTCCAAGTTATCTGTGCCAAGTGCCAACTATTCCACAAATGCTATGATATCTACAAGTTTGAACAAGTTGAATGTAATATCCTAAACGAAATTCAAAAAAAAAAAGGGAAAAGAAGTGTCCAAAGGCCCAATACGTGACCAGCCCACTCATCCTTTTACCCAATGTATAAAAGCATGCTACTATGCCCTAACCTCTCTCCTTTTCACCTACAGCCGACACCTCAAAGAAAAGCCCCTTGTGCTACAGTAATCACTCCCACCTCACTCTTCCTCTCACTCCATGGTGCACCCATTCGGCCAGCACTAAGGGAAAACAAGTAAGCACTCAATCTCCCTCTCTTCCACCAAGCTCACTTAAATCTCTCTCCACACGCTACAGCCGGATTAAAGAAGGAAAGAAGGGGCTTAGAGCAAGATCTAGTGCAAGCTACACGCTACAGCCGGATTAAAGAAGGAAAGAAGGGGCTTAGAGCAAGATCTAGTGCAAGCTAGGAGAGGAAAAAGGTAGAGAAATTAGGAGGTTTAAAATATTGCTAAGAAAGGTATGTTTGAGAGGATCCAATTTTCTTAATCTTTCCCCTAATGATGCTTGAATGTATGGATTATGGCATAAAGAACAAACTCTTTATTCTTAGAGAAAAGATTAGGGGAAATGTGCATTTCATAAGTAATGTTTCTTTAGATTACTATTTGATTACTATTCATGATTAGAGTGCCATGTATTTTCTAATTTTATGTATTAATTACTTTTTATGCTTAGTATTAAAATGTTCATTGTTGTTATGTAGCTTATTATGGAAATGTTTAAAGCTCATGTACATGTATGATGTCGATTAGCATGTTAAATGTCTTCATGTGAAAATCCCATGTGGTTCATGATTAGAATGCTAAGAATATTAAGAAATATCTTACATGATGTTTAGAAGTCAATATGTGTTCAATATGTCAATGTATGCAAAATTAGAAAACAAATGATGTAAAAATCGTGTAGCTATCGTTTCAGAACGGGCGACCGATTCTATATCGGTCGACCGTTCTGGAAGGGCAGACACATTCAGTGATTAGCGGACGTTCGAACGCCTTTGTTTCGTTCGTCTGAAATACAGGAACCGATCGACCGATGTTCAAACGGTCGTTCGATATATGTGTAGTCGAAACACTCGAAACATTATGTGATTAGCGATCGACCAAATACTCTATTTCGATCGTCCGAAAGACAAGTAGCGATCGACTGATATCTAAGCGGTCGCCTGATATAAGTCGACGAAACATTCTGTAATTAGCGGTCAATCGAACACTTTGTATTGGTCGTCCGAAAGTCACGAATCGGTCGACCGATATACCACCGGTCGTCCGATTTGAGTAGTAATCACATTCTGTGATTAGTGGACGAATTTGAATCTAGTTTCGGTCGTCCGAAAGACCCATAATGGTCAACCTTTATACGAGTGATCGCCCGTTTTAAAGAGTCATCACATTTTGTGATTAGCGAACGAACCAAATGACCTATTTTGGTAGCCTGAAAGGACCATAACGGTCGACTGATGATCCGACCTATCGCCCGATACTAGTCCAGCGGTCGACCGTGATCTAAAATGGTCGTTCGATTATGTAATATGATTGGTTATGATTGAATGTCCAGACATAGCATGATTTGAAGTATGTATGACCTTAAATAGGGTTAAAAGATGCAACATGTATTGAATGATTGTATGTATTGATGAACATGATTAAAAGACGGATTGATGAAGGTGTGGCATTCTTTATGACTCGGGACCAATTGGTACCCTAATTAAGACTCCACCGACGGGTGGGGGAAGACCTTATTGACGAATGAGGGTTATGACCTCGCCTACGGGGAAGGGTTAAGACCTCACCTACGGGTGAGGGTTATGACATCATCTAAGGATGAGGGTTAAGACATCACCTACAGGTGAGGGTTATGACCTATGAGCCACCACTCTTCTCAATCAATAAGATAATAAAGTAACTAAGCAAAGATGCAAGATGATGAATGATGAATGACTTGGGACATAAATTTAAAAATGATAAAGAAGTATAAAGAAGAGCACCTATGAGGATGCATTATGAATGTCCACTTGTCACATCATATGATGTCATAATAATAAGTATGATGGTAAGATATAATATGCAATAGCATAATAATGAGTAAGATGATAAGTTATGATATGCATGATCTAAAGATTATGATGTTACATGTTATCTTATCTTGCCATGATGATATGGTCACATTCCATATAGTATGCATATGTAGCTCATAGCATGCATATGAATTATGTTGAAATGCATATGTCATGACATATAGAAATCATGTCATAAGATCATAACATGCATGGGCCTCAACATACTTTAACGTGGGAAATCTCCTGAATCCCATCGATCCGTGCAGGTATGGAGGAGGCTTAGGTTCGGCGGCGAGAGCCTCGTGACGACGACATTGCACATGGGTCTGTCGGGCTACGACCCAAGTTATCTTACTTTTATTATGTTATGATGATGAACCCTTATAAGGGTTAAGTATGTATGGCTTATGGGCTTCTTATTGAATCATGTACTCCACTTGATCTCATTTATGTATGATGAACCCTCTATTGGGTATACGTTAGAGCCTATTTGGCCCATGTGCCAGTTTATGTATCTTGGGCTTTAATCATGAAGTCTTCCGCTGTTTTACGACATTATTGTTTATGTTTATTATTATTATGTTTCCGTCGCAATATTTTATAAAATTAGGTCATGTATAGGTCAAAGTAACACATTTAGGGTTCGACAAAGTTTTAAATTATGGCCGAATTTTGGGGACGTTATAGTTGGTATCAGAGCCATAGTTTGGCTCTTATGTCTTAAGTCATATGTGTTTAAGCCATAGGTTGTTAAAATGTCTAAGTGTAAAGTCCATGTGCAATCGTCATGAGGTGTCACCGAACCTAAAGGTACATGTTCTTCCATGTTTAACTCATGCTAATGATGACGTTATGTTTATTTAATTGTGGATGTAGATGCCACCAAGACGAGCAATTATTGAAGAGAAGTACGAAAGGAATACTTTCCTCGATGGATTAATCCGGTTGGCACAAAATGTTCAAAGGACTAATGAACCGGACTATTCCATAGAGAGGTTCTTAAGGCTCCAACCTCCTAAGTTTGACGGAGAAGAAGACCCTGATTTAGCCGAATCATGGGTTGAGAAAATAGGAGACATTCTCAAAGTCATGGGATGTCCCGAACACCGCAAGGTGATGTATGCTACGCATCGCCTTTGTGGACAAGCTAAGGCATGGTGGAGCGCACTCCTGAAGACTACCTTCCAAAGTGAAGAAGAAGTTGGTTGGGAGGACTTCCTGGAAGCATTCGAGGCTCGCTTTTTCTCAGAACACGTGAAGGAAAAGAAGAGGGACGAGTTCCTGAATCTCGTCCAAGGAAACATGACAGTTGACATGTACTTCAACACCTTCTTGAGGTTGGAAAAGTATGGAGAACTCAACGAAACTGAGTTGAGGAGAACCAAAATTTTCATCAATGGCCTAACTCCCGATCTGCAACCGTGGGTGAGGAGTGGCCGCTGCACCACCATGAAGGACGCGGTAGAACTTGCCGCTGAACATGAAGGAAAGTACAAGAAAAAGATAATGACTAAAGGGAAAGCAATCAAGCAACACGAAGGAAAGAACTCAAGGAAGGCACCATATCATTCCCCAAAGAAAATAGAACAAACAAGACCCACATGTTCAAATTGTGGGAGGTCTCATTCAGGGGAATGTCGTTTCAAGACCGGGACATGCTTGCAATGTGACAAGATGGGCCACTACATAAGGGATTGCCCAGAGAAACGTGGGGACGATAGAGACAAAGGAAAATGAGTTGCAAACCCACCAAGAGCTCCAGCAAGAGTTTTTTCCATGGAAGTTGAGGAAGCTAACTAAGCCAACGATGTGATCCAAGGTAATATTCTAATTGCCGGACACTATGCAAATGTTCTCTTTGATTCAGGAGCAACTCATTCCTTTATATCCGATGCATTTGTTAGAATGCTATAAGTGAAGTTCCTAGTGACTAATTGTCAACTAGAAATAGTGACTCCAACCGGAATGGTAGTCACTAGAAGATATGTTACCAATGTATCTATAGAAATAGATAGGAAGAATTTTCCATGTGACCTTATATTACTTCCTATGATAAATTATGATGTAATCTTATGAATGGATTAGCTATCCTATAATGATGCTCGTATGTATTGCAAAGAAAAGAAAATCTTTATAGGTGATCATCATGCTAAACCCACGATGATTCGAGGAATTCCCTTCAAAGAAATCAAGATGCTAATTTCAGCAATCAAAGCAAGCAAGATGATTAAGAAAGGAGCAAGAGGATTCTTAGTAAGTGTCATCAAGACGGATTCACAATCCAGGGTACTTGAATCTTTAGATGTGGTGAGGGAATATCCCGATGTCTTTCCGGAAGACATTGTGGGATTGCCACTAAGAAGGGAAGTTGAGTTCAATATTGAACTACTTCCGAGTACTGCACCCATTTCAAAGCCGCCTTACCGTATGGCTCCGGCGGAGATGCATGAATTGAAGACACAATTACAAGAGCTTTTGGATAAGGGGTTCATAAGGCCAAGCGTCTCACCATGGGGCGCACCGGTACTTTTCGTCAAGAAGAAAGATGGTTCTTTAAGGTTGTGCATCGACTACTGAATGCTCAACAAAGTCACGGTGAAGAATAAGTACCCCTTATCAAGAATCGATGATTTATTTGATCAATTGTCAACGGCGTCGGTTTTCTCAAATATCGATTTAAGAAGCGACTACCATCAATTAAGGGTGGCTGAATAAGATGTTCCCAAAATGGCATTTCGTTCAAGGTATGGACATTATGAATTTTTGGTTATACCTTTTGGACTAACGAATGCGCCCGCCGCATTAATGGATTTGATGAATAGGGTCTTCCGTCCATACTTGGACAAGTTCGTGATCGTATTTGTGGATGATATCCTCATCTACTCATCAAGCCCGGAAGAGCACCGGGAACACTCCGCATTGTGTTGGAGACTTTAAGAAGGAACAAGCTCTACGCCAGGTTCTTTAAATGTGAGTTTTGGCTTGAGGAAGTGATGTTTCTTGGACATATAGTGTCAAAACATGGAGTGGTCGTGGATCCGGCTAAAGTTGAAGCAATCACTAATTGGAGTAGATCAAAGAATGTGACTGAAATTAGAAGCTTCTTGGGACTCGTCGAATACTATAGAAGATTTATCCAAGACTTCTCCAAGATAGCTGCACCTATGACCAAGTTGACGAGAAAGAGCGAGAAGTTCATATGGTCACAAGCATGTGAAGCAAGCTTCCAAGAATTAAAAAGAAGGCTTACCACGGCCCCAATCCTTGTCATTCTTTCAGGAAGTGGAGGACATGTTATTTATAGTGATGCATGTGGTACCGGCTTAGGTTGTGTACTTATGCAATATGGCAAAGTGGTTGCATATGCTTCTGGCAATTGAAGAAGCATGAAGTCAACTACCCTACTCATGATCTAGAGTTAGCGGCGGTTGTTTTTACATTAAAGATATGGCGTCATTACTTGTATGTCGAAGACTTTGAAGTGTACACGGATTACAAGAGCTTGAAGTATGTGTTCTCACAAAAAGAATTGAACATGAGGCAAAGAAGATGGCTCGAATTCCTTAAGGACTATGAGTTCGCTATATTGTACCACTCTGGGAAAGCAAATGTAGTTGCGGATGCACTAAGTAACAAGTGGAAAGGGTCATTTGGATGTTTAAGAGTTCACAAGTGGAATCTTGTGAAAAGCATAGTGCAATGAGCTCCAAGTATTTTTGGCCAAAGGATCATATGTATGGCTTATCATGTGATCGAATCAAGTTTGGTGAGAAGAATTGTTGAAGCTTAAAAAAGGGACCCGGAATATGCTAGAATGATCAATGTTTGTCAAAGGGAAAGAAATCACTTCAGTTATGGAGAAGATGGTGCAATTAGGTACAAAAACCGATTGTGGATTCCAAAAGACAAGGCATTAAGAAGAGAGATTTTGGATGAGTATCACAAGTCCGAATTTTCAATCCATCCCGGAAGCACCAAAATGTTCAAGAATTTGCAAAGAAACTTTTGGTGAGAAGATATGAAGAAGAAAGTGGTCAAGTATGTAGAAAAATGCATAGTGTGTCAACAAGTTAAGATAGAAAAATGCATAGTGTGTCACTATGAGTCAAGAAGAAAGTGGCCAAGTATGTAGAAAAAAATGAGAAAGAAGGAAAAATGAGAATCTGTGGCGGAAGCGGAGGGCTTGGACCGTTAGAGGTTAGGGTTAGGGTTTTATATGATGTACTCTCTTTTGGCTCATAGTGAAATTCTTCTAGCGGTGGTCTCCTTTGCCCATGGATGTTTCTCTCTTGTTCATATTGATCAAGAGGGTTTTACCACGTTAAATCTCTGTATTCATCTTCTTTTTTCTTTCGTTGTTTTCATCGTTCTTCGATCCTCGGTGTTTCATTCCCAACAAATTGGTATCAGAGCCGAGTTTCTTTCCGCAAAGATGACTACAACGAAGTTCGACGGGAACACAAATTTCAGTCTATGGCAAGTTCGGATGCTTGCCATCCTGGTTCATAACGGATTGGAGAATGCGCTATCGGGTCAAAAGTCGGATGCCATGGAGGCATCCGTCTGGGAGGAACTAGATGAGAAGGCGTTGTCTGCGATTCAGTTGTGCCTGACAAATGATATTCTTTAGGAAGTCCTCGCAAAGAAGACGACGGCCGGTCTCTGGACAAAGTTGGAAACTCTATATCTGAAGAAAATCCTAGCGAATCAACTTGTGTTGAAACAGCGACTGTACACCTTTTGTATGGCCGAAGGTACGTCAATCAAATCGCACATTAGTGAGTTCATTGCCCTAATCAATGATTTGAAGAACGTAGATGCAAAAGTTGATGATGAAGATCAAGCCCTATTGGTCCTTTGTTCTCTGCCATCGTCATATAAAACTTTTAAAGAGACAATGATCTACGGTAAGGACAAACTCACGTTTGATGATGTTAAGGGCAGACTGCTGAGCAAAAAAAAGTTGGATAACGAATTGGGATCAAGCAACAAATCTGATGATCAAGCCTCAAGTCTGATCGCAAGAGGCAGACATCATACGAGAAATCAAAATTAAGATAGATCCAAATCCAAGTCGAAGAACAGAGATAAAGTATGCAATTATTACAAGAAGAAGGGTCATATCAAAGAAGTGTTATAAATTACAGAATAAGAATAAAAGGATTAACGAGAGCAACGAGAAGAAAAATCAGAAGGCTGAAGTTGCAGATGCCGGTGTAGTAGAAAGTGAGAATGAAGATATTCTGTTGGTAACGACATCAAACAAATCCAGATCATCAAGTAAATGGATTCTTGATTCTGGATGCTCATACCATATGTGTCCTAATCGAGATTGGTTCTCCACGTATAAATCTGTTGAAGGTGGAGTCATTTTTATGGGCAACAATGCTGTCTGTAAGACTGTTGGTATTGGGTCCATCTAGATTAAGATGCATGATGGAATTATTATGACATTATCTGAAGTTAGACATGTTCCTAATATGAAGAAGAATCTTATTTCTCTCGGTGTCTTAGACTTAAATGGTTGCAAAGTTATTATTGAGTCTAATGGAATGAAGATTTCCCGTAGTGCTCTTGTGCTGATTAAAGGCGTCAAAATCGATAGCTTGTATGTTCTCCAAGGTTCGACGGTGATAGGTTCAGCAACAGTCTCATCTACCTCAGAGGAAGATTGCATAAAGTTATGGCACATGCGTTTGGGCCATATGAGTGAGAAGGGCATGCAAGTTCTCAGCTACAGAGGTCTTATTCCTGATGCAAAAGTTGGAAAATTAGAGCTGTGTTTGCATTGTATATTCGAAAAGCAGAAGAGAGTTGGTTTCCGCTCAGTCATTTATAGACGAAGGGAACTCTTGATTACATCCATTCATATTTATGGGGTCCTTCTCAAGTTCCTTCGAAAGGAGGAAATAGGTATTTGCTGACATTTATTGATGAATTCTCTAGAAAAGTTTGGGTTTATTTTCTGAAGCATAAAGATGATGTATTTGAAACATTCAAGTTATGGAAGACTCTACTAGAGAAGCAATCTGGAAAAGTTGTAAAAAGGCTGAGGATTGACAATGGACTAGAATTCTGTAATTCTAGGTTCAATAAATTTTGTGACAAAGAAGGCATTGCAAGACATCACACAATTGTGAGAACTCCACAACAGAATGTAATCGCAGAAAGAATGAACAGAACTCTACTAGAGAGAGCACGATGTATGTTGTCAAATGTAGGACTTGGCAAGGAGTTTTGGATAGAAGCTGTCAATCTGGCATGTCACATAGTGAATCGGTCTCCCCACCAATCCTTAGACTTAAAAATTTCGGAAGAAGTGTGGTCAGGTAATCCTCCTAATTACTCACATTTAAGAGTTTTCGGTTGTCCTGCATATGCACATGTTAATGATGGAAAGCTTGAACCTAGATCTAGGAAGTGCATATTTCTTGGTTATAAATCTGGTGTTAAAGGTTATAGATTATGGTGTCCTGAAATCAAGAAATTCATTATTAATAGAGATGTTACTTTTGATTAATCTGCGATGCTTCACTCTAGAAAAGATTTGTCTATTATTGATGATTCAGAAAAATAGAAGACTTTAGAGAAGGTGAAGTTAGAACTTTTAAATTCTTCTGATGAAAAAAATGATACTCCTGATGCTCCTGAAGTTCGTACATCACCTCAAGTTCAGCAGCAATACATGTTAGCTCGTGATAGACCGAGGAGAGAAATAAAAGTACCTCAAAGGCTCGGATTTGAAGAACTAGTGGCTTATGCATTAAGTGTTGCTTAAAGATATTGAGTTACCTGATCTTTCCTCCTATTTGAAGCCATTCGAAGTCCTGATTGCAATAAGTGGTTAATAGCAATGCAGGAGGAGATGGAATCTCTACAGAAGAATGGCACTTGAGATATTGTAAAACAACCTGTGAATAAGAAGATCGTTGACTGCAAATGGGTGTTCAAGAAGAAAGAATGAATCAATAATGAAGACACAAAGTACAAAGCAAGATTGGTGGCAAATGGGTACAGTCAAGTTGAGGGTGTTGATTTTCATGATGTGTTCTCTCCAGTTGTGAAACATAATTCTATTCGCACTTTGCTTGCTATTATTACTTTGCAGAATCTTAAACTTGAGCAACTAGATGTTAAGACTGCATTCTTACATGGAGATCTAGAAGAAGATATATATATATGGGGCAGCCAGAGGGTTTTCATGTTGAAGGTAAAGAAGATCAAGTTTGTCATCTGAAGAATTCCTTGTATGGACTTAAACAATCCCATCGGCAATGGTATAAAAAGTTTGATTCATTCATGTTGAGTATTGGTTTTGCTAGAAGCAAATATAATAGTTGTGTCTATTTGAATCAACTTGCCGATGGTTCATTCATCTATTTGTTACTCTATGTTGATGATATGTTAATTGCAGTGAAAGATATATCTGAAATTAATATTTTAAAAAATAAGTTAAGTTCTGAATTTGAGATGAAGAATCTTGGAGCAGCAAAGAAAATTTTGGGAATGGAAATTTCTAGAGATAGAAGCTCGGGAAGACTATTTTTGTCTCAGTAGAAATATATTGAAAAAGTCTTGGAGCGTTTTGAAATGCAGAATGCTAAGGCTGTTAGTACACCGATTGCGGCACACTTTAAACTCTCAACTTCATGTTCACCACAATCTGATGAAGACAAAAGGTATATGTCAAAAGTTCTTTACTGTAGTGCAGTTGGTAGCATTATGTATGCAATGATTTGCACTCGTCCAGATATATCTCATGTTGTCAGTGTTGTTAGTAGATATATGTCTAATTCAGGAAAGAAGTACTGGGAAGCTATTAAGTGGATACTGAGATATTTAAGAGGTACTTCTGATGTATGCTTGGAATTTGGTAAAAATTCAGCTGGACTGGTTAGCTATGTTGATTCAGATTTTGCAAGAGATCTTGATAGAAGAATGTCCCTAAGTGGTTATGTTTTTACTATTACTAATTGTGTTGTGAGTTGGAAAACTATTTTGCAGGATAAAGTAGCATTATCCACCATTGAAGCTGAATACATGTCCATCACTAAAGCTGTAAAAGAAGCTATCTAGTTGAGAGGATTAGTTGGGGAGCTCACTATGAAAGAGGAAGCTACTGTCATATATTACGATAGTCAAAGTGCAATACATCTTACAAAAGATCAAATGCATCATGAAAGGACAAAGCATATAGATGTGAGATATCATTTTGTTCGAGATATTGTGAAAAAGCAAGATGTTCAAATTCAAAAGATTAGCACACATGACAATCCAGCAGATATGATGACAAAGAGCTTACATGTTGCTAAGTTCGACTATTTTCAGACTTGGCGGGCGTTACGCAAAGATCAAGCTAGGACCACGTTGGCCATTCGGCAAAGGAGAGCATGTTAAGCATTTTTTTTTAGAGTTTTATGAAATTCAAGTCAAGGTGGAGATTTGTTGATGTGCCTTGAATTATGTACCCTGTACCCAAAATTATGAAAGAAAAAAATGAGAAAGAAGGAAAAATGAGAATCTGTGGCGGAAGCGGAGGGCTTGAGCCGTTAGGGTTAGGGTTAGAATTTTATATGATGTATTCACTTTTGGCTCATAGTGAAATTCTTCTGGCGGCGGCCTCCTTTGCCCGTGGATGTTTCTCTCTTGTTCATATTGATCAAGAGGGCTTTACCACGTTAAATCTCTATGTTCATCTTCTCTTTTCTTTCGTTGTTTTTATCGTTCATCGATCCTCGGTGTTTTATTTCCAACAATTATACTAATTTCTATTGAACTATGTTTTGATTACAACTCACTGGACTCTATTTATACTAAAGAAATTGATATACAAAGATTTAAAATAGCATTAGAACTAACGTAACAACACTGCTATATAAAAGAAGATTCAGGTAAGTTGTTCTCGACAAACTTTGCAAGCAGACGATTGGACATTTCAACATGCCCCCTCAAGTCGATGGCGTGAAATAACTGCACGGCGGCGACTTGAACTCATTATCGGCAGCAGAACACATGCATAGCAACAATCTATCGAGCACCTGTCGAGCATCTGTAATTTGTCGAATAGCAAAGAAGACAGTCGTCGATAGAACAATATGTCGAACACCATATCGATGATGAAGATTGCAGAAACAAACGGACCAAAAGAAGCCGTGGCCAGAAATGAAAAACGCTGAGACATTGAAAACGAAGGCGTTGAGACTCTACTGAATAATTCGTCCAACATCTGCCAAGAAAGATGTGCTGGCAACTGGAAACAAAGATGCAGCTGCTGGATGCTCAAGTTGTGCCCAACTATAGCATTTGGCACTCTGTCGAGCCTCTGTCAAGGGAAATTATAAGGCAAGGAACAAACCAAGAACGTCGAATGATAACTAGAAAAAAAATGAAAGGACATTGAGACTAATAAGGAAACATAGATGAGCGGATAGAAGAACCGAGATGAAGATGAGAACTAGAGAAGAACAAGATCTGAAGGTCGACAACAACGACAGTACAACGGAGGTTAAGCTCCATTCGGCGATCGCCACCGAAAGTGTCCGACGACAACGCCGGAGAAACGCCGATAACGGCAACAAGGAGAGAAGGCTCCTGCCCCTCCGACGATAATGCCAGGAATAATATCGACGACCAAGAAATCGTCGGCGAGGTGATCGCAACCATGGAACAAAGCTCGAAAAAGAGATCAACAACTAGATTTCATTGAAGAAAAGGATCAGAAAGAAATAGAAGAGCAAAGAAGCAAAGGAATAAAGAAAAACAGTGATCGATTATCAAAATGGAAACAACCCGAAGAAGGAGAATAATCGGCAATCGAAAAGAAAAAGAAGCCAGAAGAATTTCTGCAGAGAAGGTTGAGTTCACTAACTACATCAAGTACGGTGAACATTCGTAGCTCCAAGAACTAGAAGAGAAAATGGAACAAGGGAACACAAAGGAAGAATCAAAGAAGAACTCATGAAGAAACTGTGATTATTAGTAGAGAACGAAGAACATCGAATAAAAAACCAGAGATATCATATTAGTAGAGGACCCGATATGACCAGAGAAAGATGCAGACAAGATGTGTCCGGTCACGAATGATGCACTTGTTGTACAGACGTCGTGAATGATGAAGGAGATCATGCATACAGTCCATTCGTCGAACACTTGGTGGCCGCTGGAGAGGAAAACATCAAAAATTGTTGTGCATCGAAGAAGAAGGGCGATATTGATGTCGGTGAACTGAAGATCGACGAGCTGATCAGCGACCAGAACTGAAGATCAGCGTTGGGTACGACCAGATCTGCGTCACCTGGGCTAACTAGGGCCATTAGGTTGATGGTGCTTCACCCGGCGAGACCTTTACGGAGAATCGATCGCCGGCAGAATAGAGCACAGCAGCAGCGACTGCAGCAATGGGATAGACGGTAAATTGGAGCTCAGCAGGATCTTCGAAGCGGAGGCTCTGATACCATGTTGAGAATCGAGCTCCAGATGGATCGTCGGAAGTCACCGAAAGAACAGTGCAGAAACAAGAGGAGGAAGAAGATATGCAGCAGAGAAATAGAAGAAAACTATACTAATTTCTATTGAACTATGTTTTGTTTACAACTCACTGGACTCTATTTATACTAAAGAAACCGATATACAAAGATTTAAAATGGCATTAGAACTAACATAACAACACTGCTATATAAAAGAAGATTCAGGTGACATGTTCTCGACAAACTTTGCAAGCAGACAATTGGACATTTCAACAAAGCTGCCACCAAGTTCATCGACGGGCTACGAAGCCTCGCCGGCGCGGACCACCTCGTCGACGTCCCGAGCGTCATAGACCACAGGTTGTTCGTCGTCATCGTAGTCAACAGGATACAGAGCAACACCAGGTTCTCCTCCAGCTTGAACAATGTAAGCCTCGATGTCCCGTCCGTCGACATCCTTGAAGGTTACTACGGTGGCGTCGATGGCATCTTCGAGGCCGATTTCCTGGGGCGGCCGCCGATGAGGTACAACTACATGGCAGAGGTGCAGTCGTACAGCTTTCTAGTGCTGAACACGGGCACCAAGGTGAAGGTGTTGAAGTACAGCGCCGCCGTGGAATTGGTGCTGCAGGGAACTTCGATACTGTTGCCGGAAGACCACCCGATGCACCTGCACGGGTACAGCATCTATGTGGTGGGATGGGGCTTCGGAAACTTCGATGCAAAGAAGGACCCTGTGAAGTATAATCTTGTCGACCGTCCTCTGAAGAACACCATTAAGATACCCAGGGATGGATGGGTGGCTCTCAGGTTCAAGACAGACAACCCTGGTAAGCCTTCTTCACTAGCGAGCATCACTACAAGAAAAAACGCTGATTAACTCGGTAATCGGACCAAAAACCATCGATAATACAATTACCGATGGTTTTTCAGACAAAATCAATCCGTCGAAAAAACGTTCGTCGCAAATCAATTTGCGACGGTCGTAAAAAACTCATCAGAAATATCGACGGTTCTAACCGTCCGAAAATATCCGGTCGACGATTCCAACCGTCCGAAAAGTCCCGACGGTTCTAACCATCAAAAGTTTTCGATGGTTGTAACCGTCCGAAATGTCCGGCGGTTCCAACCATTGAAAGTTTTGGCGGCGGTCACAAACCGTCGAAACTTTCGGCGGTCGGTCGTTGCAACCGTCGATCTTTCGGCAATCGCAATCATCGCAAAGAATTTTTTAAAAATAAAAAAATTAGCGGCTGGATCGGGCCGCGACCAGATCCGGCAGCCCACGGCCAGATTCGGCCACCCACGGCCAAATCCGGCTGCTCCTGGCCAAATTCAGCCGCTGACTTCCAGATCCGGCCGCCAGGCTCCAGATCCAATGGCCAAGCGCCAGATCCGGCGGCCTGTCGGCCGATCCGGCCACCCGTGGCCAAATCTGACCACCTGGCGGTCCGAGCGGAGAGAGAGAGAGAGAAGGGAGAGGGATGCTGGCGGGATGGGTCACTGGTGGTCGACGTCCGATCGGGAGGCTCGCCGATAGGGAGAGCGAGAGAGGGAGAGAGAGAGGAGAGGGGTATATATATATATATTATATAATATATAAGTGGAAAGATGGGAAAGCGGAAAAAAAGCGGGATAATCAAATTTTAATTACCGATGGCTCCGACCGTCGGAAAAGTAAATTTTAATATTTTTTAAAGTTACCGACGGTTGTGACCATCGAAAATTACGATGAATAGATATCCGTCAGAAATTATATCGACGTTTCTAGTCATCGAAAAATAAAATAATAATATTAGGCATCACTTTGGAGCAGGGCATACAAAGATGTCCAAGACATATTAGGCACTCGGTTTGGGAGTCCCTCTGTAGGAAGTGGTAAGTATGTATATTTTTATGAAAATTATAGTTTTTTGAAAGTGTAAGTATTTGATTTTCACAAAGGACGGATGAACGATGACAAAGAAAGTCAGAAAAGATAAGAGTTAACCGTCTTTCGAAGCTCGAGGCACACATCCATACAGGGGGTCGATGCGATTTGATGAGCATCGACGGTGCATGGTAATTTACATATAAATTCAATTTATCAAATCTTTTGACTTATACTTGTATTATCAAATTTGAAACTTTTTCGTAGGAGGAGAAAGAAGGCAGTACCGTAGACTTTCTCGCGGTCTATGAGGCCACGCATAAGAGCCGAAAGACAAATGACATAGTCACGCCCACTGCTCGTAGGCTTCTGGTAAGTCTCATGACATGATCATTTGGTTCTTGACATTAGTGCACTATTTTTTAAACACACAATGTTTAAATTTTTTAGGATGAGTATAATGAGAAAATGACTGAAAAGTATGGAGATGATCCTAGTACTCAACCACCGAGTAATGTTTCTTCGTTGGTTTAGTCATGTTTTTAATTTATGTGTTTATTGATATATAATTTATATATTATATGATTGTATAATTTTTCTATTTCGTAGAGGATCCTGCTGTTTGGGAAGAGGTGGCTGACACGACATGAGGGGATACTCGCGTGGCATCGGCATAGCCACTCAGATACCTAGGAGGATCAGAGGATATGCAGGAGGTGCATCTTCTCCGAGCTCATCCGCTGCACCTGATATGACGCAGCTATCACAACAGCAGTTATCGGCGCAGATATCACAGTCGGTGTCACAGCAGGTGTCGCAACAGTTGGCTCCTCTATTGCAGGCGATTCAGGGATTGATTCTAACGCAAAATCCGTCCCCGTGAGGTCATGGACCGAGCACGTCTGGGTCGAACGTCCAGAATGATAACAATAACTCTCAAACCTAGGATATAAACAACCCATGAATACAGACAAAGCTTTTGTTACTTATAGATTTAGATATACATATAGTTTGTTAGTTCGGTTTATTACTTTTCGTATTGTTATGTTCAATATTATGCCTGTGATGCTTTTATATTGCCCATTCGCGTCGCAACGGCTGTCGAGGCTAAGTTAAATATATCGTCCTTAGCGCCATAGTTGCGTCTCATTGGCGACGCGTACATCACTATATTGCGTCACCTCAGCGACTTCCTAGTGTCTAGAGTAGCGATACGTGAGCGCCGAAATAGCGTCTCATAGCTTGCGTCCCTTGCGCGTCGACTTAGCGACAACCATCTTCTACGTACAGCCGCAAACCTCGCGTCTTAATAACGCCGAGATAGCGTCAAGTAGTGGCGCTAGTAGCATCCCATTTTCTTTGACTCCATTGCGACGCTAGTGGCCACCGATATGCAGCGTCCCATTTTTTTGGCACTAGATAGACGCCAATGAGACGCTCTTCACAACGGAGACGTAATAGCGCCACCCTAGCGTCGCATATCTTGGGTTGCTAATCTCACATTTTCTTATAGTAAAATATTGACGTTTCTAATCGTCGAAAAATAAAATAATAATATAAAAAATTACATAATTTATTTTTTATTTTCGACGATCGTAACCGTCGGAAATTGCGACGGATGGATATCCGTCGGAAATATCGACGTTCCAAATCGTCGAAAAATAAAATAATAATATAATAAATAAAATAATTTATTATTTTTATTTTCGACAGTTGTGAGCATCGGAAAATCCGTCGGAAACATTTCTGTTGCAAAATCCGTTGTAAATTGCGACGGATTTTTATCCATCGAAAATTGCTCGTTGAAAAATGATAATTTTCTTGTAATGCATTGTAATTGAAGTAGACGTACGGACCTTCAAATAAAATGTATATTATGTCTGTATGTCGTGTATCTTTTTGTCGGTTCAATCTTCGTGTTGTTGTTTTCATTCAGGGAATTTATATTTAATTGATCGGCCATTGATAGTGAATTAATTATATTCGTGAACCTGCATTTCAGGTGTATTTCACTTTCATTGCCATTGTCTGTATGTCGTGTATCTTACGTGGGGAATGAATACAGTTTTCATAGTGAAGAATGGTCATGATTCAGCATCCAAAATGTTGCCGCCACCTCCTTACATGCCTCCATGCTAACGAGATCAAACTACATACCGCTTTGATATGCATGCTTCATATGTAATATTATATATATATATATATATATATATATATGTAACCTCATATACTTGGAATTACATCAAACGTTACAGATAAGAATAAAGTATAGAAGTTGAATAGCAATTTTAATGAAGGTTTTTTAATTAGATTTAATATTCAACAGAATATGCTGTTTAACCTGGGTCCTGCAAATAATGTTAGAATAGGACCTCTATTCATGTGAATAAATCGAACTGCTCAAAAAATAATGTGAGGACTCGGATTAATCCTGTCAATGATTAGAAATCTTAAAAGGACGCTTTGAAATCCAAAAATAAATAAATGAAGTTTTCATTTCACCATCAAAATACTAATTATCCAAATTTACTCATTCAAAGTTTTTTTATCTTAATCATTACTTATCCATACATAATACTTTCGTTTCATTGCGAATAATATCAACAACAAGAACCAGCTGAGCAATATTGATTCTTATCTTATATAAAAGTAAACCTCCAAACAAAAACAGATTTTGAAATAAGTGTTAGGTCAAGCATTTGGGTTGTTTGATTGAAGGGTAAAGAGTTTCCTTTATTTTATTTTGTCAAGCATCCATAAAAGCAACAAGGAGATAATTAAATGAAAAAGAAGTTTTTCCCATGAATGTTAATTTTTCTTGAGAGATAAGCTATATTTCGCCCTCCGGAAAATTCAATCATTGATACATTGTTGATATACATCCACTTTCAGACACAATCATTATGGTCTAATTTGATTGTATTTTACTTGACCACAAATTAATTCATACCAGAATGTATCAACGAAGAATCCATGCAAGGAGTATATAGGACGGTAGGTAGGGTTGAAAAGGCTGAAACTTTATTAATTTATGGTGGGCATAAAAATTAGTGTTATTTTTTTTCCAATAGATGTTCAACAATAATTTCGTTTCGTTTTATGATAATTATGAAATATAGGTTTTACCTTTACATTTTTTATAATAAAATATGCTACAAATAAATAAATAATTACGGAGGAAAATAAATTTGACCAATCGTCTTTTAAAAATTATGAAATATTATGTTCATGTTACTACTTTAATAATTTTTTTATTATTTATATTTAATACGGGGAAGGGTAATATATAATGATTAAAAGTTAAACAAAATTTTAGATAGAATGAAAGTACTTAAATGTCAAAATAAATTCAAATTTAAATTAATAAATTTATAATTTACAATTAGATGCAAAGATTATAGTTGAGAGGTGTTAGGAAAAAAACGAAAATAATTAGACTTTAAATTTTAAAGTTAATTTTATTTTCTACCTTAAGCAATATAGTATTTTCATTATACCTCTAAGTTTAATATTATCCACTTTTTAACTTTCTAAACATGTCTTCCGACCTTAATCCTCAAAATCTATATATTTATAATTTGAACATTTGTTTTTTATTCTTATTTAATTCGATCTATTTGATTTTTAAGAGTTAAAAACATGGATGAGATGAAGGTGATCCCTTTTGATTTTTAGTTTTCTATATTTAAAAATAAATTAAATAAGGATAAATTAATAAATTTATAGCAAAATAGAAATAGAACTTAGGCATTTGAGATTAAGTATTTAGGTGCAATTTATTTGAAGGTTGAGAGGAGATCAATTGAAAGTTGTTGAAATTTACGGGTTGAAATGGAAAATATGGTATAGTTTCTGAAGTGGAATTAATCTTGTTTAATTTAATAGAATCGCATTAATTATACAACGCTCGAAAGATGATTAATAAGCACCGTACTGAAGAAGCACGCCCATGGCAATGGGCGAGTGAGTCGTAACATGCAGTATGTGCTTAGCTGTAGGACGCTTAGTTCCCAATACGTACACTCGGAAGCATACCCAAAGGTTTCATGCATGCCCGCCACACGTGTTAAACCCCATGCACAAGCATCCTTTCCACGTAGCTTCTTGGATTTTGCACGTGTCCCACCTGCAAGCAGCTCCACAGACCATAAATACTCGTCACAGGTTCTCCTGCATCCAGGAGAGAGAGAGAGAGAGATCTGGTCTAATCAACGATGTCTTCTTTGATACCGTGGGTAGGAGGCCGCGGGGTGTTCGACCCCTTGGCCTCGGACCTCTGGGACCCCTTCGGCAGCTTGCTCTGGGACACCAGCGGGGCCGGCGCACGCGCCAGCGGGGACGAGACGACAACGCTTGCGCGCACCAACGTCGACTGGCGCGAGACCGACAACGCCCACATCTTCAGTGCCGACCTCCCAGGTAATTACTTGCGAATTAATGCGTGCGTGCATGCATATAACCGACCAGCAGTGAGTACTGTTTGTGTTTTGATCCGAATATACGCGCAGGTGTGAAGAAGGAGGAGGTGAAGGTGGAGGTGGAGGACGAGAACATACTGCGGATAAGCGGCGAGAGGACCAGGGAGCAGGAGGACAAGGGCGACACCTGGCACCGCGTCGAGCGCCGGAGGGGCGCCTTCAGCAGGAGGTTCCGGCTGCCGGACAACGCGAAGATGGACGAGATCAAGTGCGCCCTCGACCACGGCGTGCTGACCGTTACCGTGCCCAAGAAGGAGGAGGCGCAGCAGAAGCGCAACGTCAGGGCGATCGACATCTCTTAGATCGGACGCTGTGAAGTCAGTCATATGCATGTGTATTAGTTACCAAATCTAGAGAACGTACGTGGATCTCGTAATAAGCCACATGTGTACGTAGCAGGTACCTTGTGTATAACGCATGGGAGTTTCTTGTAGTAATATACGCATGAAGTCGATACTGTTGCAGGTAACTTAATGTATGTAGATTACTCTTAATTTGTTAGCATCGCGCACGTATCTGTCAGCTGGAACCTCGATAAAATGACAAGTACCGAATGACTCTTTTGTCAAAAAAACTGAGAGCTCCGGTGACTCGCCGTTGGTCGATCGGAGAAAGAAAGATAAGCGCATATAAGAGAGAGAAACATAGCTGGTCAAGAAGAAATTACATTCTATTCAAAGGTAAAAAGTGATTACAACTAATCGAGATATTACAAAAGCCACACATCTCTACTTGTACTAAAACGGAAATCGATAAATAGGTGTCACGAACAACTAACAGACTGCTAAAAAAAGAAACAGAAAAGAGTTGAAGACGGCGAAGATGCCGTCGTGGTGAACTCGAACGCTCTTGACGTGAGCAAAATTTGGAACTTTTGTTTATTTGATCTTAGTTGGTCGGATTGAATGCAATTCCTCCCCATTACTCTATTAGAAGGGGAAGAGTGACCACCTCGGAAAAAAATTGAAATTGAACCTGAAAAGGAGAAGGAACTTTCAGAAAGAAAATTAACAAATTAGATGGCACGACTCATTCGGGGTCCAAGTAAATACATACAAATAATTTCGTATTTGTGGGAGTTCCAATATGAAGTTGAGGCGTCACTTTTCCAAGCTATTTTTTTTAGGCGTCACTTTGATGCACTTTAAAAAATTACTTTATTTTAATATATTATGAAATTTTAAATCAGATTTAAGTCGATTTTTTTTAACAAATTGATCAAATTTCTTTTTCAGCCAAGGTCGATTTGCAGATACTTTTTCAATGTAAATAAACAGGATGATGTTATGTGGTTGATATATAATTGTTGCGGGGTTCGGATTTGTTTTATGTACAAGCTTGTGCATGTATGCCTCTTTTCAGTTTATGATCAAAAGTACCAATTTCTGCTTCGGTCGGACTTTGCATAACTCTCAGCATCTATATAGTTTGAAGACTTGGCGTGAATCATCTATGATAGCTGGCGAAATTTTATTTGCTTTAATAAGGTCTTTTACCATGAATTGTTATGTACTATAATTGAGTTTTAAGTCGTTGCTAAATATATCGCCATATTCCTCGTGTTTTTTTGGTCGCCATCACTTATTTCTTGTCTCTCCTAAGTGTCGTCATAACGTACTTCAGTACTTCATCAATGGGTCAATTTCTAAAAAGATCAATAATCATATTTAATCTTATCAATAATTTTAATATATCAATATTGAGTTAATGACCAGAGTTTAAATTTAAAATTGTCTAATGTTTAAAGAATTATTCCTCAAACTAAAAATATAAAAGTAGGACAGAGAATTTTTTTTACCATCATTTTATCGAATAACTATTATACTTTCTCCTTCAACTTACAGAGATTTATATCTTCAAATTCGAACGGTCTTTTCTTTGACTCGTCAAACACTTTAAATAATAGTCTTATTTCAATCATATAATTAGAACAATCACTATCTAAAAATGAAATTTTATTTGTATGAATTAGAACGAGAATAAGTCATAAACAATTTACTTTTCTCTTCTTTCTCTTTAACAAAATTTACTTATTTTACATTGGTCCAACAATTTGCTTCATTTAACTTTGATTTTGTACTAATTCGATAGTTGTTGTACTCATTTTGTCCATTAAATCTTGCTCTACCATGCTTTTTCCTCGGCCTTTTCTAGAAAATTTTCCACGAGTATGACTTCTATTGCAATTTGATCGAGGTGTTTCTATTTAGCTTGAAAAGTTTTTTCTTCAATGTTTTTTTGTAAATATGCACATTCTTGTTTCATGTGCTTGCAAAGAATTCATTAGTTCATCAAAATAGAATGTACATAAATTTCTAGACTCTTCAATTGCAACATCTACATAAAAAATTGATATCAAACTCTTGAAAACTTAGCAACAAAATTTTTTTCATCAATCTTTCCACCATGAGATCTCATTTGGCTGACCAAAGTAATTACTATTAATAGAAATTCTAGAACAGACTCATTGAATTTCATAAATATCTCAAAATCTTGACGAAGAGTTTGTAATTTAACTCTAGTTACCTTTAATATTCCTTGATACTCTTTTTGTAATATACCTCATGCTTGCTTTGATGTAATTGCACTTGTAATTTTGTAAAATATAGTCTCATGCACAACTTGCTAAATAAGAAATAATGTCTTTGCATCTTTCTTTTACTTTCTCTTCTTTATCTAAATTTACTGTTGCGAAAAGAGGGAGAGAGAGATCGCACGAACACAAAAAAATACAAATATTTACGAGATTTGCTCAGGGGGTTCTGAAACGCCTGACTACATAAGGGGACAACAAAGGGTTACAAATAAGTTCAGATTCAGGGCATTATCAACATTTACATATTCATTCTCAATCAAATCCCAAATATTACTAACATAAACAAAGTCTTCACTTTGATATTCCAACACTCATAATTATCACATTTGAAAATAAAAATCAATGATCAAGAGAAACTTACACTACTACCATTCACAATAATTTGTTTTACACTTTTGCTTGTTGGAGTACCGATTAATTGCACATACTAACAACTTCAAATATGCAGATAGTATCTTCTTCTACCCGAATATTTTGATACCTACTCTGATATCAAATTTGTTGGAGATTAAAGAATAAACTAGAAAGATAATTAAAAAAATAGAGTAATCAAGGAATCATTTTTGGAGAAAGTAAAAAATCATTGCATGAGTCAATTGAAAGTTGAAAATGAGGTGGCCTACAAATAGGCATATAACTTTAGATGGTGCAAAAGGAGAACATGGAAGTAATGCCTAAAAATGTGGGAGAGAACATGGAGGTAATGCCTAAACACATTCCACTATATAATAACACATCGCTACCACTACAACATTACACAATAACACATAATCATAACTACAACATCATTATAACTAATTATCCACTAAGTCTATCATAATTTATTTTCTTTTTGCCAAATACAAAATGATGTGAATAATATTTCTGAATCACATTCTAACAATTATGATGTTAATAGAGGTTTCTTGCCTCGAGCAACACATTTCATATTTCGTGATTTGATGTCAGGGCCCATGAAATGAATCATTTGTCCCCGAATTGTTCGATTCCTTTCTCTTCTTCACACCTATCAAGTTTTACATCATTATACTCAGTTCTAGAGGTCTTAAAGAACAATTTCTAAGAATTAGGATGGTTTCAAAATCATAAATCATGTAATATACAATCAATCAACAATGTAAAATTAAACAATGCATTCTCAACATCAATTTATGAATTCCTAACATAATGCATCAAGTCCCACATTTCATTGCATAAGAATCAATGATTGCTTATTAATCCATCAATCCAATTCGAAATCACACTATTTAAGTAAAAATAGAATTTGGATCCCCTAAGACATACCTTAATATTCAAGCTAGAACCCGAATTTCCTCAATCATTTTTACTCTTTTCTCTTTCCTTGTTCTTACACTTTCCTTCCATGTTTTTACCCTTTTTGTGTCTCTCCTTTTTCTCCTTCCTCTTCTCATGATGATCTTCACATGATGCGCCCTTTGATAGATGACTAAGGTTTCATTTGGGGGTGATTATTGGAGGCAAATAGACGAAGAATGAAGGAAATGAGAGTTAGTGCATATTTGTAAGTTCATATGGTGGAGTGTTAATGGATTTTCGATCATTGGGTCTTGGGTAAATGGGTAATGGGTTTATACACTTTTTCCTATTTGTTTTATGGGTATTACAAATTTTGCCCACGACAAGAAAGTGGTTATTCCATGTGGAAGCGATTATAAGATATTAAGAATCTTGTCATTCATTAAGCGTTAAAAACTTACTTATATACACGAGGTTTCAATCTTGTGTTGATAATTGATGTTTTTTCGGTAACTAATTTAGGACCCACCAATGTAGAGGGTTATTAGCCCAAGTTAATTTGTTGTTCAGACGCGAAAAGAGTGGTATACCATGACGACATTGGTGACTTAGAACCGGGGATACTAACTCTCAACGATCTTAGTTCACAATTCCGCTAACTATTTGTTCCAACTACTGCTGGTTCCTCATGCTTTTTATCCGGAGAGTTCTAATTAATGATTCTTGGAGAGGATCTTGTAATTTGTTGTCTAGTGATCAACATGCACTTGGATATTGGCTAGAGTTCCAAGAAAATACCTTGTCCAAATTAAAATGAGACGAATTTCATCCTCATTTCATATTAAGATTAGGTCAATGTTTGATTCCAAGCTATCATTGATAATAATTTTTTCATTTAATATAATTTTCTATAATTCAATCAAGCGCCCCGATGCTGATTCTTTTAATTAGTATAATTCTTCTAAATAGTGACCATTGTATTATTACAATCTAATTGTATTTTCCATTTTTAGTAATATAATATTATTTTCTCAATTTTATAGCAGTTTTTTAAAAAGAAATGAATAATTAGGATTTTAATAGCTTGGACAATCAAATTCAAGATGCCTCAAAATTTAATAGGTTGTTGAATTGATTGGACAAAATTTCCTTTTCGCCTACTAGATTCTTATCTAGAAATTTAATGAGTCCCCTAAATTATTGTTTAAAATTAAGCTTGGCCTAAATGGTTGGACCGATCATAATTTTCAACCACTAAAATGATCCTTGAGTGATCTCAAAATTGGTCGTAATGATGAGTAACTTTGACCCGTTCAAAACTTTAGTTCAACTAGCCGACTTGACAGACTTGGATGACCCATCGGGTCAAGTTTAAAAAAAACAAAAAAATGTTATATATATATATATATATATACGCTTCAAATTTATACTCCATTTTTTTTCTTTCATTCTTGATGTGGAGAAACTATCTATATTTTTTTACGTTCAGTCTTCATCTCATATTTTGTTATGTTTTCACACTCGAACTCATGTCTTATCTAAAAAATGAATGACTTCTCCCACATTCACTTTATGAAAAGTGACATTTCATATTTCTAGGATTGCATTACTACTTCTATTAATTATTTTCATGTAGAAATCCGAATGCCCACAAATGGGGTATGCAGGTGGATGCCCTTAGTGAACACTTAGGTGAATTCGAGAGAAGGAAGCACGATTTAGAATGACAGTCTATCCAAAGCAACAAACAATTTGAGGAAAAACACATTTTCACATACAGATTTTCTTGTACGAAAGGCTACATTTTATGAACAAAGGAGTAGTTGAAAAAGCTGGACAAGTGGCAAGTTAAGAAGGAAGAATCCGGACCACAAGCATATTTCTTTGGATGGAAAGTTGATAGAACAAGACAAAGGAATAGTTGGAAAAGTTGGACAGGTGACAAGCTAAGAACGAGACAAATAGGGATGGACCATAAGCATATTCCTTTGTAAAAGACAATAAAACAACTAGATGAGTGGACATGTGGCACCAAACATTAAGGCAATAAAAGGACAAGGAAGCTGTCAAAGAAAGAGGACTTTTCCAATAGGGGGAACACTAGAATCTCCAACGCTGAAGGAGGTTGAAGGGAAGGATACAACAATAGCCTCCCTTCTTCTTTTCTTTCCTTTTTCCCTTTCTTCTTTTCCTTTTTTTTTGGTTTCTAATGTGTGTAACTAAATCATCCAGCTAGGACCAGAGAATTTGTAATGGATATCTTTGTTTCTAAACACTTCTGATTTTTTAGCTTAAACAGTAGCCGTTTACATTCATTCTCATCCTTACTATGTCATGGTTCTATGGATATTGTTTCATTGCTGATTTTGGTTTTGTAATGTTGTCTTTTATTATTGGATGTGTTTTCATTGACCGATTCATCCCTTATGCCTTGGCTCGAGAGGGTGACGTATTCCTCACTCAAGTTTCAAGTCCAAAAGGTTCATTAAGTAAGGCACTGTGTGGGTCAGCCTTTCGATAATTTTTTTATGGTTTTATTAAAATATGAGGTTCAGTTCTGACAGCCTTCGGTGAAGGTGATTTTCATCTGAGAGGATATTCACAATCCCTAGCTAAGGCATGCAAGTCGAGAGGTTAGGTCAGTATTAGGATATCCCGAGTAATCATCATTCGTCAAGGTTCAATTGAGAGGAAACACTCGTGCTTCCCCTATTTTCTAATTTCAAGAGATGATTCGTTATTTTTTAGATCTTTGACTACATATCTCAACGTCGATATCTTTCGCCTTAGAGGGTACTCTATTCACTAGCTGCTAGAGTGCCAAGAGGTGGGGCGGCAATTGGATTATATCTAAGGAGGTGTCGATGACCAATTCTCGGTGAGGCCGAAAGGTAGATCCGGAGCACCCCAAGGACATTTGTTTTTTTGAATATTTTCTTTTGTTCAAACTTCCTTTAATTTCATAGTGTCGTTGATTCCCGTCTGAGAGGGTAATCTATCCCTCAATTGTCGCATGCCACTGCAAAAAAAACAAGCCTGCATGAGAGGTGGTCGTTGAGGCGCCTGTCGTATGGCGGAGACCCCGGATGGTCGCCCTTGTGCAAGAGTAGCAGAGACTCTTGCACGTAGGTGACCCACGGCGGCCACCTCTCATGTAGGGCGGCTGCTGCAGGTTGTCCCTCGGCGAGAGGCAGCTGCCCCTGCTCTAGGGGCGAGCGCTGAACTGCCTATCGCACGGTGGTGGCTGACTCTGCTCTAGAGGCGACTGATGACTGCCTCTTGCGCGTAGAAGACCTGCTGTGGCTGCCTCTGGAGCAGGGGCGGCCGCTGCAGGTCACCCCTACGCCAGAAGCAGATGCCCTTGCTCCAGAGGCGGCCTCTGAGCTGCCTGTCAGACGGCGGAGATCCGCGGCAGCCAACCCTGCTTTAGAGGCGACCGTTGAGCCACCTGTCACACGACGGAGACCCACGACGGCCAACCCTGCTTTAGAGGCGACTGCTGAGAGGACAGTATTAAGTTTAAATTTAGGGAAACCAATGGTATTTTTTCTAAATTCAATTGACATTATCTCTCGTAGTACATGCCATTAATTGTTGCTAAAGTTATGAAATCTAGTCAATTTTTTTTTGAAAATATGTTTATTGTAGCTTTCACAACCCCAACATTTAGTCCTTTACTATGTCATCAAGCATTAATTAGTAAATATTATGCATGACATTACTAACCCTATAGCATTTATGACTAATTTATCTTGAATATTTTTTTTAAGTAGAACATAATGATATAAATGTCTGTGGCCTAAAATCAAAGCATATGACATGTAGGTTGACCCTCCACATAACCCATCCAGGATCTTACACTAGCTTGCACCTATTTGCATATACTAAACTAAAATAGAGGCGAATGAAAAGAAAGCTAGTTTAACCCAAAGATAGATAAATGTCCTCACATGAGCGAATCACCTTTTAGTGTTAATATAAGTCAAGAGAATGTGCACATTCTTGAAGGAGGTTATGTGAATCTTTAGGGTAGTCTCATTTGGCACTCATGGAGTACTTGCTTTAATGGTTCCTAAGTCAGGGGTTAAAGGACCTAAAATGCGTAAATGATGTTCTGGTAGAATGAATCTAAGACTGAGGAGACATAGTGTCATGAATAATGTGGTCATGGGATCTGAAAATTCTAGATCCTAAGTATCTATGCTTGAGGACAAGCAGAAGTTTAAGTTTGGAGAAGTTTGATGTGGAGAAACTATGTATACTTTCTATATACATACATTCATCTCAAATTTTGTTTTGTTCTCACACTCGAACACATGTCTTATCACCAAAATGCATGACTTCTCAACATCCACTTTATGAAAAGTGACATTTCATATTTTTTGGATTGTATTATTGCTTCTTTTAATTATTTTTAATGTAGAAATCCGAACACCAGCAGATGGGGCACGCAAACGTATGCCCTCACCTACACATCAACACGTAGGGGCATGATAGATGTCCTCACCTAAGCACTTAGGAGAATTCGAGAGAAGGCAGCATGGTTCAGGAAGGCAGGCTATTCACAATAGCAAACAGTTTGAGGAAGACATCTGTCCACATCACCCGACAAATTTCCTTGTACAAGTGGAAGGAAGTTTCCTCTGTACTTTGTGGGCAGATGTGAACAAACCAGTAGCTGGAAAAGCTAAACATATGGTAAGCTAAGAGAGAGGTGGATCACAATCATATTCCTATGGTTGGAAAAGTTGACAGAACAAGACAAAGGAGTAGCTAAAAGTGTTGGATAAGTGGCAAGGTAAGAGGGAGGCATCCAAATAGTGACCAAAAGCATATTCCTTTGGCTAAAAAGTGGGCACAACAAGACAAGAAAATATCTAGTGAGTGAACAAGTGGCACCAAACATCAAGAATATAAGGACAAGGAAGCTGTCAAAGAAATATGACTTTTCCAACAAAGGAACACCAAAATCTACAATTCATTGTAGCTTGAAGGAAGCTAAAGGGGAGTCTGCAATTTCTTTTCCTTTTTCCTTTCTTCTTTTCCTTTTTTTTTTCTAGTTTTTAATGTGTAACTAAACCAGCGAGCTAGGGCAAGAGATTTGTGATGGATATCTTTGTTTTTAAACACTTTTGATTTATGAACTTAAGTTATTAGGCAACAACCCTTTATTTTTCTTCTCGTCCTTACTGTTTCATGGTTTTATGGTTACTATTTCATTGTTGTTTTCAATTTTATGATGTTGTATTTGATTATTTGACCAATTCACCCCTTATGCCTTGTTGACATATTCCTCAATTCAAGTTTCAAGTCTAAAAGGTGAGGAGCTTGAACTAAGTTCATTCAGCAAAGCACGGTGTGGGTGAGCCTATCAACAATCTATTTTCTAATCTAATTACAACCTAAGGGTTCAGTTTGGATAGCCTTCGGTGTAGGTGATTATGGTCCGAGAGAGTGTTCACAGTCCATAGATAAGGCATGCAAGCCGAGAGATTGGACCACGCTAGAATATAACCGCTCACCAAGGTTCAACTACTGCTTCCCCTGTTTTCTAATTTTGAGAGATCATCCCCTATTTTTTAGAACATTAACCACACATATCGACGTTGATACTTTACGTCCGAGAGAGTACTCTATTCACCAATCGTTGTATGTGGGACAATGATTGGGTTATGTCTAAGGAGATGTTAGTGGTCAATCCGCGATGAGGCCGAGAGGTGGACTCGAGTACCTTAAGGTCACTCATTTTCTTGAATTTTTTCCTTCATCTGCACTTTCTTTGATTTCATAGTGTCGATAACTCTCATTCGATAGGGTAATCTATTCCTCAACTATCACATGTGTGTCGAGAGATGGGACGACAATTGAGTTGTGTTCAACGAGTCACCGATGGCTAGTGCCAGGCTTGGCCTGAGAAGTTTGCCTAGAGTCTTCTCTATTTTCTCAAAGTCTAGAGGTGGGTGCAAGCTGATGCATACATGATTATGTTCTGAGCAATGGTCCCATGTGTATAAATTCAGTGACTAGCAAGCACAAGAGTGACCTAGCCGTTGGATGGTATCCGCCATGAAAGTGGGAATGTCTATGCATGGGGGCATATGCTAATATTTTAATGATTTTACATTGGTTCATGAAATAGAATTTCTCAAACTATCCACTAAGCCTTGGTATTTATTCACACTTACATAAAAAAACTAATAAAAATTAGTGTAGCTTTGTGATTTTTAGTTTGTAATATTTTATTTGCTCACTTTGAACAACATTCATAGACTTAAGTTTTCCTGCTAAACGATTTCAATCAAGTTCTCTTAAGTACTATACTGTGTGCTTCATGTAGCCGACCCCACCTAGTGGGATAAGGCTTTGTTGTTGTTGTTGTTGTCTCTTAAGTACTACACTGTGTGCGCTTGCAGCTTTATCATGTGTGCTAACGATTTATAAATTTTAAATTTTATTTCAGATTTTTCTATGAAGTGGGAATACCCAGACACGTAGAGGCATACATCCTCTTAGTCATCCTTTTTCCATCGGTGCATGTTTTTTACGCTGACGTATGTCATTCCACTCAAGTCGCATACATCACACCATGCGAGTTCTCTACCCTGTATATAAAGAATTTTTTTATATACTTATTATTTATAACTACTTCACATGAAGAATATTTTTTTACCAAACATTGATGTAATTTATACTGATTTTATTATATTATTTGATTTGAGTTATTTTATTTTTATTGTATTGTGTTTTCTATTATTAATGTATTTGTTATGCATGACATGTCGCTCTTACAATATTAAATATTATTTTTTATATTTATTTTTTATTAATTTATATTTTATGATCTTATCATTCGATTTGATTTAATAATGTATTGATTAATAAAATAGATGGCTGAGTCAGATCTTATCGCCCTAGATATTCATATTTTTTCACAAAAAGAAATCACTGAATTATGAAGTGATACTTTTATGTGACACGATGTAATTGGGAAGTAGTAATCTTATTGATCACCAATAAAAATTGTGATAGAGTCAGTTTTTAGTAAAGTCTAGAATTTGAGTTCTTATGATTACATAACGAGGGACTATTTTATCGAATTAATTAAGCTCGTTATATGATAGATCTATTTTTAATTTGTGCACAATACGTATAATTATTAACACCCCAAGAATCGAATCGTCAACCCCACTTTTTGAACATCGGGAGAACATCGGGACTGACGACAAAAATAAATATCATACTGCAACCATAAAGATGGCAAGCAATAACCTTGTAAAGTCAATTACATTACATGACAACAGAAAGTACATTGGGCCACGGAGGATTTAATTCAATACACACAACTTTTCTCCGTCCATCATAGCCTGCTTCAATTATCATATATATGCACACACAAATTTTTATTGCATTATTATCGCTTAAAGAAGAAAGGGCCAAGAAAACTTCTTATTGCAATACATATATATGTATTATTTTTATTCAGTAACATCTCAAGGTTTTAGTAGTGCCCATTACCTCCACCGCCACCACTTCCATATCCGGAACCAGACCCATAGCCGGAACCAGATCCGGAGCCCATTCCACCGCCACCTCCACCTCCGCCGCCACTTCCATACCCTCCACCATTTGCACCACCGGCGCCATACCCGGAACCACTTCCAGAACCATATCCCGATCCGCTTCCACTGCCATTGCCTCCACCAGAGCCACCGCCCCCGCCGCCACCTCCTCCACTCCCGTAACCTCCTCCATGTGCACCACCGTTACCGGAGCCAGATCCAGAGCCATAACCAGACCCAGATCCATAGCCGGAGCCTGCACCACCTCCTTGGCCACCACCTCCGCCGCCACCTCCCTGACCATATCCACCAGCGTTCCCTCCACCAACACCATATCCTTGGCCTGAGCCATAACCAGCTCCAGACCCATAGCCCCCGCCAGCACCGCCTCCTTTGCCGCCCCCACCGCCGCCTCCACCTCCCTTACCATACCCTCCAGCGCTCCCTCCACCAGCACCTTCACCATATCCCGAACCATATCCAGAGCCATAACCGGAACCAGCGCCACCATAGCCACCGCCACCTCCTCCACCTTGGCCGCCACCACCTGCATAGGCTCCAGTCAGGAACCTTGCTGCAGAGGCGAGCTGGAGGCCAAGCAAGACAACTAGTGCAATGGCCAAAATCCTCACACGACTACTACTACGAGCCATCTTGTTGTAAATATCTCGCAATCTTTAAGGATGAGATGAGATGCTATGAGATATGGGATGAGTTGGTATTTATAGGGTTCTTTGCATGCCTAACGTCGAGTTCTATATATCATATTATCATTTAATCTACAATATTGCACGCAGTTTTGTGGGTTCAATTCCAAGGGGAGCTGTGTGAAATGAGGACTTATTGAAGTGGAAAGGAGATGATTCAGTGGGGGTGCAACTTTGCAATCTTTATGTCTTCTTTTTCCCTTTATGTGGACTTCGGAGTCCTTATATTCTCTATGTTTTGTGATTCTGTTTAAATTGATTTTGATTCTTATCTCAACTCATTTCTTTTGCCAAGTGCTCTTTTTTTTCCTTTTTTGTTTTATCTTTTTTTTTTTTCAAAAAAAAATGTTTGCAAAGCTTTAGAAACATCACTTTCGACAGCTAATATTAGCTATATACTTAGTCATGAAAACTGTATATATAAGATATACATACATATACATATATATATATATATATATATATATATATATATATATATATATATATAGGGGGAGAGAGAGAGAGAGATGGGTTCATATGTTCTGCATGCATCTTGTGCGTAATTATTACTGCTTCAAGATTCATCGAACGAAATCAAGAAAGTGCATGAACTTCCTAGACGGGCACATGAGATTTTACTTTATAGTTTATATTTCATGTATTCTTAACCACTAATATCAAGATATAGGAATTACAATTTTTTTCCTTCCTTTTTCTCTCTTGATGTTTTTGGATATAGAGTTAAATCTATGTATGGTCAATGTGCACCCACTAAAGCTACCATACTCAACCGCCGTAAGGGTTACCATGCGCGCTTCATCCAATTTGAGCTCTTAAGTAAGGATTGATCCGCGCCGAGCTGTTCCTAAACGGTCTACACCACACCATTCGTGAGAGGGTCGTCTATGAAGCAGAGATCTACCTACATGGAGCCATTCGCATGGCGTACCAAATCGAGCGTGAGATCTAGATGCGACGTGAGGAATTGAAGAAGGAGCCAGCATGATCGTCCGAGTTAGCCAACAAGATTATGAAGAAGTAAAATATATATCTGTTAATTGTTTTAGTAAGCTAATAATTAACCATGACAAAATAACTTAAAAAAAAAAGAAATAATACACATGAATGCGTAGTACATATGTATGTCATACCATGTATATGAAATTTTTGAACCATTAAAGATGACACATAATATTACTATTGCACACATCCAAGGATTGGGCAGTAACGTAGGGATATGTGCAACTACACCATTATAAAGCGCTATAGCTAGCTTGTTATAGTATATGCCTTTTTTAAAAAAGAGTTATTTCATAAATCATTCTTAAATTATTGTAATTATTTATATTTAACTCCAAATTATAAACTTATTTTTTAGATCTCTAAATTATTTTGACTTTTTAATTTAATCATTCCGCCGACTTCTATCAAATTTTTTATTAACTTCATTTTTTCATTTATGAAAAGTCAAAATTACCCTCCATCCTCCTCTCTCCTTATCTTGTCATTGGCAAACGCTTCGCTGGAAAGTCACCGGAAGGGAGTCCCCCCTTTCTTTCTTGCGGGGACGGACGTCAGCGCACACGTAGAGAAGGACCCTCTCTTTCCTATGCGTGCCATCGCAGGGGGCAACCTTCGTGGGGAAAGAGAGGTGGTCGCCAGAGCCCCCCTCCCCCCCTCCCTCCCCCTCTACGAAAGTCAGCAAAGGTCGCAGCCCCTCTCTTTTTTGTGCGCGCCGCGCACGAGCAGAGTAAGAGAGGTGGTCTGTTATCATCGCCAGCGCAAGAAAAGATTTTGCGACAACGCAGATCAATCAATTTTTTTCTTCTTTTTTATTTTTATTTGTTATTTGATGTGTTATATGATGGAGGGTAAATTAGACTTTACATAAATGAAAAAAATAAAAAAAGTAAAAAATATATCAGAAGTAAGTGGCCGAATGTATTAAAGTGAAAATGTTGCGATAGTTTAGATATTCAAAAAAATAAGTTCGTAGTTTTGGGTTAGATGTGAAAAATTATAATGAATTAGGGTGATTTATGAAAATAACCCTAAAAAAAGAAAAATAACTGTGTTACTGAAAAAAGATAAAGTGAGATTGCCAACTTTTGTAATTGAGAAATTAATGGAGTGTAGGGCACCCTCGTTCGATATGGTGAGGTAATCGAATTATCATTGGTTATAATTTTGTTCTTATATCACTCGTAAGGATATCCAAGGAACTAAATTAATTTAATTGTGGCCAATACAGGAGACCTGACTAATTAAGTACGTTCTCGAGCTGCCAATTAATAATCGTAGTTGTGAAGAAGTGAACAGAGTAGAAAAAATAGTGAGAAAACCTAAGTTTCATTCATGTCAGTAGGCATTATTTTTTCGGTCTTGAACCACCCTCACAAATTCTAATCAAGTTTGACGAATTTTGAGACTAGTAGCCAAAGATCTGACATAATTTACTATCCAGTTATTCCAAACTTTAATAAATGATCAAATAGAATATTGCTTCAATCTACTTACTGTTACATGCGAGTTACCAAATGATAAGTGATCTAAAAAATTTTTCTGTTAGTACCAAATTTGTTCTACCTTGATCTAACTCTATTGATACATGGTTCTTCAACTGAAATGGAAATGATTTTATCAATACATGCATGAGTCTGCGAGTTATAAAATATTGTTATATTTCGTAGGGTCCAGACAAAATTCATATGGAGCTCCAAAGTCCAATGCTTAATTTTACTAATTTATTACAATTTATACAATATAATACTTCCACCATATTATGCGGGTGATCAAATAAACATATCAATTAACATGTGTCTTCCATATATAAAATAATTGGAATACTTTGATCAACTAATTGGAATACAATTATTAACAGCAAATAATTGGAGTTAATTAGAATACTTCGATCAACTAATTAAGAAATCAGTGTTCGGTTTGATTTAATTTGTCATCGGCTCTGTGATAAACCTATATATAAAATATTCAGGAAGAAATGAATTATGGTTTTGCCGAATATATGCATAAAGTAATACGAGGGAATGTATTCATGTGCTGACAGAAACGTACATGTATTCATAATAATGTTATACAAAGACGTAGAATGTTAACAACGGCGTATTACGCGAAAGTCCGCAGCTGAGCTGGTGGACTTCCATCTTCCGTCTGTATCCCGTATCTTATTTGGTCTATCGAATCGTCTCTATGTGCTCTTCAACTTGACCATATGATATATATTTCCTATATGTTTGACGATCATGACATTTTGGGCAACTTTTCTCATGCAGGACTATAATAGAAAAAACAATGAATAATAAGATTATATATTTTTAGATGATTGAAGGACTATTTAATGCACATCAAATATAAATCGTTTGATATATATATTATATATATGGGTAAATAGCATAAAAAAGTCTAAATTTTAATTTTATTCCAAATCTAGGTTAAACTTTTATTTTTACGTAAAAAGTCATAAACTTTGAGGTTATTCAAAAATCTAGCCTATTTTTTTATTTTTGCATAAAAAATTATGAATTTAATTCTCAAATCTAGTTTAAATATTTATTTTAAAATTTTAAGTTGGTTATAAATAAATTCTATTATTATATTTTTATTCAAAAATAATAATTCAGCGGGAATTACATACATACGTTGTAAAAAATAATAAGATAAAATTTAAAATCAATTTTACAACTTTGATATTAAATTATTGAATTATTATATTTTTTACATCATTATGATCTTTATTTATCCAATTACAAATTAGGTTAAAATTTAAATTAATTTGCTATCAAAGTTGTAAAAATTATTTTAATTTTTACCCTTTTATTTTTTACAACTTGTCTATTCGATTATCACTGAATTATTAATTTTAACAAAATAAAATATATAATAGGATATATTTATAATCAATTTAAACTTTTAAATATAAAAGTTTAGGTTAAATTTGAGAATTAAATTAAAGTTCATGAATTTTTACACAAAAATAAAAGTTCATGTTAGATTTAAGAATAAAATCAAAGTTGACGATTTTTTTACACAAAAATAAAAATTAATCTAGATTTGTTATATATATACATATATGATCTAGTTTTGTGTTGGAAAAGAAAGTGCATTAATATTTATTGTAGTCAATTATATATCCGACTACTTAAATTCTAAACCCGGCATGTAATTCGAATATAAATTCCTGGAATCATCGTAGATATGTAGTTAGGACATATCTCATTATTTTTGTTACATATCGTAGCAGCAGAGTTAGACTGTTTAATTAGACAAGCCAATGATCAAGCTAAGTGAAAGCATCTTGTAAAATAAAATAAAATTATATAATGAAAGATTAATCAGATTCAAATATAGCTAGAATAGGGCACTAGTGAAAGTCAGAAGAGCTTATCCTCACTCATGAAGTCATGTCATGCATACTGTCGGTATGGCCATATATATATATTTATGGGTGTCCCAGCACCAGCACTACCTTACAACTTGTTAACTAGTTCATATTTGAGATGGATGTCTTCACTCGGCGGAACGTCCATATGTGTATTTTGTTTTCACCCTAGAGATTGTTAATGTCCATGTGCCTGAGCAAAACAGTAGTCACCATTGAGTTCCCTCCCTCATCTGATTAGAGAAAGGATTACGTTAACTGCAGGAAGATAAATTTAGCAGCTTTTATACTTACATAAACAAACTCATACGTGTTCTTCAAAATGAGATTTGTGGATGCATTAGAACACCTATATATATATATATATATATATATATTATTGTCATGACTAATTTGCAGATAGAGCTCATAAATAATTATTACTTTAAGGATAAAAAGACTAAGGGGTCATTTGGTTGTTGGATATCGAACGGAATAAGTACTTATTCATCGTAATAGTGCCAAACGGCAGGCAAATTAGGAATAAAGACCGACATGGGATGCACATTATACGAAGTATGTTTAATCCTGTCGGCCTTATGTTTTTTGGGATATCATATTCATCAATTTTGGTGGAATACAAGTTATTCGACATTTTCGTCAAGGGGCATGCACGTCATTTAACTGTTCAGTGAAGATGACATCAAATCCCTCTTTACCTGATCTCCCTCTTCTTTTACACGTCCGACATCTACGCCGAACTAGGGCACCGCGAACATGAGAATGACGATCATCGCTCTCGTACCATACTAGGGCATCTTGGTCGTCGTTTTCTCCGTCGGTCGCTCGTGAACATCGAGCGAGCTCGGCCTAAGCAACTTCGTTGAACAAAGGTACTGAATCGCTCTCTATTTCAAAGATCGACTACATAGTCTCTTCCGATTTCTCTCATTTTCTCAAAGCATGGTCTCTTCTAATTACCTCCTGCGACAACGACTACAGAGTCAGCCCTTGCAGCCCTCAACCCTTCCTCATGTGTTTGTTCGCCGGATTTAATGGAGCACGTCGCGCCATGACGGCAGGTACAACAGTTGTGTTACCTCGTTAAAGATCCGAACATGATAACTGATTTCGTTTCCTCTCTCGGTTTGCATTCTCTCTTCCGATTTCCCCCTTCGCTTATTATTTTTCTTCTTCTCTACACTATTGTAGGAATCCATCTGTTTGCTCGCTCTGGCACAACACTGGGACTAGTTCATGAACGACATGGTATGTGATAGTCCAGCTACCTATCATTGTTGTGTTTATTGCATGCGATGTTTATGGAGTGTTGCCTTTGTATTGTAACAATTATTTGCAATGCCAGTAGTCTTATGTTCTGATAATTTTACACATGCCGTGTCGTTCATGCTATGTGCAAACTGATTCGGCTTACTCAGATTAGGGCAAATATTTTACACCGAATATGTGTTATGTGCCTGACTACAAGTCATTTAATTTTACACCAAATATTTCCTTCCTAATTTAGGGCCTAAAGTGAAACTGTCGTATGTGCAAACTGATTCGGCTACTCAGATTAGGGCATAAATGAATTTTTCATTTCTTCACAAAACCTTAATTAGATTGTCAGGCAACCACCTAAATAGTTGTGTAAGGAACTCTCACAATGTCCGAAGAGCTGACTTCTAAAAACAAAGATGGTTCAATTAGAAAGAAGCGCCTCAGCAACTGGAATGATGTTTTCAATGAAGTGTTCGTAGGATTAATGAAACTTGAACACTTAGATGGGAACTTTGTCAATGGGGTCTTCTCTACTGAGACGTGGAAACGTATAGTGGTTCGATTTAACGAGACAACCAAAAGAGGGTATGACATGGTCAACTTGAAAAATAGGCTGAAAAACTTGAAGAAAATGATGATGTTGTACCAAAGTTTACTAAATCACAGCGGGTGGGGTTGGGATGCCGAGAAGAAAACTCCAACCCCTGGTGAGGAACGCATGTGGAAAGATGTCATAATGGTAAGATCCAACAATTGTCTAAATTCATAGGCATGATTCACTTAGGCATACTCATTTATAAAGTCCTAACCATTCTTCATTTCATTTAGGCAAACAAGGAGCACTCCAGAGTTAAAGGGAAGTCATTTCTTGTGTATGATGACATGTTATTCATATATTCCAAGAACACTACCACTGGTAATCGTGCCTTCACTATTACCATGTCTAATTTGCCATCTGATAATGTAGAGATAATGGACGAGGATGATAATACAGACTTTGACATCACTTTGGATGCTACAACATTTGCACACTCTACTAAAAGCAATGATGGAAGTGTAGGTAATACAATTGGCTTCCTATTTGACAGTCCCTCCTCAGTAGTCGCAAGTGAAGATCCCTTCTCTGGTGTCTCCCCTTTTCCTTCATTAGCAAAGAGGGCTAGGGTTAGTGCTCAAAATGCTAAGATGAGAAAGAGTAAAGGACACAATGCCGCAGCAATAGATATAATGAATGAGTTAGCATAGTAGGGTAAAAAAAGACCAACCAGTATAACAGAAATGAATGTTGGTCAAAATTGCGTGAGAAAGTAACCAACTGTACCCTTGAATTCCAGATGGCCATGATGGAATGCTTCAAAGATGAAAGTAATTGTTGGGCTTTCATGACTTGTGAGGAGGGCATGATAGAACCATGGTTAATGGAGCAGCTAAAGGTTTATCGGAGAAAACGTACACAAATGAGGGGTCAAACGAGTAACTACTATGGCTGCACAAGTTCAAGTTTCACTCTTAGTTCATCATACTCACCAAGAAGTGGCATCTTGAGGGCTACATCTTCATCTACGCCATCTACCACTCTCGGTTCACTGTTTGGTGAAGCTAGCAACTAGAGTGATGCCTTTCTCTCATCGTCATCACTCACATGTTCTAAAATTGGCACAGACTTTTCTGTCCACAGTTCTTTTGTTCCACCAGCACTTCCTACTCAATTTTCCTCAAGGCCGAGTGTTCCCAATGGCATGGCGTTCTCATTTCGGTCCTTACCAAGTGGCGGCTCTACTTCTGCAGGAGCCTTCTCTTCTGACTAAGTCACACACCAGCTGCAACTCACATGGAAACTTTTGGATTTACCTTTAAATATAACTGACGACCTCGCATATTGCAGCTGACATCACGACTTTTGGAATCACTTTTGTCTAGGTCATAAGACCACTTGGAACTATATTCCCATAACTAGGCTTCTATGTTGAACTAATTATCACTTTATGTAGTATTATGAATTCTGAACCGATATTTTAGCCCATGTGTGTGCTCAATGACGTTTATGTTATGTAATGTGATCTCCATGTTTGTGCTACATAATGTCATTTTAATGTAATGCATGTGTGTGTTATCATTCTTGTATTTCTCTCATTTTTGGTAGTCACATTTTTTATGCGTAGATGAATAGACGTATGCTAATACAACTATTGGTAGAGGAGGAGAAATTCCATGAGGATGTCATGGAAATCATTACTTCTAGTGGTGTAATTGAGATAGGGTTTGTGGAAGCAGTTCCTCATAATCCTTGTAGAACTCGTCCGTTCATCGGTCATCAGCTGATAGTAGACATACTAAGAGGTCACCCTCAAAGATCTTATGACCTATTTAGGATGTCTCCTGCAATGTTCATGAAGTTGGATGAGTTACTCACGTCAAGAGGCCTTGTACACAGCACACAACACGTGAGTTCATGTGAGCAATTGGCTTCTTTCTTACATGTTTTAGGACACGGCACTTCCAACAGAACCCTCGCTGAAAAGTTTCAACATTCCGGAGAAACTATATCTCGCCATTTCAATAATATGCTTCGAGCCATATGTTCTCTCCCACAAGAGTTGATTGTCCTACCTATCGGACAAGAAGATGTGCACCCACGCATACGTAACAACCAAAGATTTTCCCCTTCTTTTTTGTACTAACAACAATCAATTTTCATAAATTACTACTACTTATTAATGAAATTTTCTTGCTGGACTGACTATATTATTTTGCAGGATGCGCTTGGAGCCGTCGATCGAACGCATGTCCCAGCATTGATAAGAAAGGTAGATCAACCTTGTTATAGGAATCGCAAAGGGTGGATTTCTCAAAATGTCATGGCAGCTACTTCATTTGGTCATACTTTCTTATATGTTTGCATCGGTTGGGAGGGGTCCGCTGCAGACATGAGAGTTCTAAGGTGGTGTCTTGAACAGGGTCAATTCGTCGTTCTAGAAGGTATGCTTTTATCCATGGCATTATTTTTATGTCACCAATTTTGCTATAAAACTAAATATTCTATTAAGTCCATTTTCTTTTTGTCATGCAATAGGTAAATATTATCTTGTTGATTCTTATTATGCGAACTCGACCAAATTTCTTGCCCCATATCGTGGCAGTAAGTATCACATATCTGAATTTAATAACCGCGCGAGGGCATATGAGAATCCAAAAGAATTTTTCAACCATAGGCATGCACAACTCCGAAATTGTGTCAAAAAATCTTTCGGTATTTTGAAGTCACGATTTGCCATTCTACGCTCCACAATGCATTTTCCTATAGGAACACATGAACGAATAGTGTTGGCTTCTTGTATCTTGCATAATTTCATAAAACTTTACCAAGGGATCGATGAATATTTCAAAATGCCACGGCTCGAAGCTAACAGCAACAACAATGTCAATGAGCCTATAACATCTGCAAACATCGAGAATGAAGAAAGTCGAAGGGGTGACCTGCTTCGCAGCAACATCTCAGTTCAATTGTGGAATGCTCATCGTAGTCGACGAGGTATAATTTTGCAATGTCCATATTTACATGCAACAAGAATGTCAATGAGGCTATCTCATAGGCAAACTTCCATTGTTTGTGTTGTGCAGGAAATGCTGTGACAAACCCAAATGAAGAGACATGAGAGTCCAGGGCTTCAGTACATGGCGCACTTCCTCCCATTCGCCTCTCTTCTAATTTGCATTAAACTGAGAATATCTTACTTGTGTTCCTTTGTGTCGGTTGTCTTACATTACTTTCATGGATATTGGTTGTGGATAATTGGTTGGGTAATTTGAGTGATGACTTGTTACTTGCATTATTTGAGTGAAACATTTATGTGTATTGCGTTTCTCTTTACATTATGTGAATGATGAATGGTGCTTATTAGGTCTGTGGTACAATGTCGGAAGTGCGTTTCTCTCCTTTTTTCAGTTGTAGTTATATTGACGAACTATTATTTTCCCTTGCACAACACAAGTTCGGTCATGGTCTATGTATAGGGTCTGTTGTCAAAGCATTTTACAAAGATTGTGCACATGTAAGTAATCTAAAAATGGTGCATGCAACATTAAAATCAAGGGGTTCAAGACAACAAAAATAGGATCAGGGCATTTGCATTTTACCATATAGACTAATTTTTCCTTGAATCACGTGGGCAAACGCCCTAATTTGTTTTGATGAGATATATAAGCAGACTCAAGTAGATTAAACCACAACCAAAGGAGAAAACAAATCGTTTATGCATTCGAATGAGTATTGAAACAAAACTGATTGCTAGATTTCCAATCCTCTATCATCTTCAAATAAGGAGGAATTGGTTCTCAACATCTTGTAATTAAACCTAGAGCCAAATCGATACAAAAGGAAGGGCAGAAATATTTTTGCTCGACAATAAAAAATTTAGTCCGTCTCCTTTGGTTCTCCGGTGTCGGCATCGAGGCCCTGACACTAACCTTCCTCGGCATTAACAAGAATCCTCAAGTTTCATCACAAATTGAGCTTTTCCATAGTACCGATTTATGAATGGCACCTGCATGCGCCACAAGGAATGAAAATTAGTTGTGCAATGGTACAGAAGGAACAAGAAAGGGCGTGTACTAGATAAAAAAATCAGACCAAGAGGATTTTCATACTCTGCGATTCAACAAATTATTTCAATACACCTGATATTAGCCGAGTAAATGTATGTCTCTACTATATTTCGCTTGATTAAACTTTTTTGTGCACGTTTTTTATGCTTCTTTTTTCTGCTTTAGTTCTGGGTTCTGGCATGATACATGCTATCTTTCAACGAATAGAACCAAAAGAAATTGCAAATTTTCAGTTTCGCATTTATAAGTGGCACTGTGGCCTAATTTAAGGAGTTCGACACATAATTGAAGTTCATACATAACACCATAAGTGAAGAAGTTCGACACATCTATAAGTTCACACATAAAACCATAACTAAGTGGCACCATGCCTAATTGTTATCAATACCACATGACAGCGGCCTACATGAAAACTACATTAACTTCGGTAAAATGTAATCGAAGGTTACATCTAAGAGAAAGTAAATTACTTTCTCTCACTTCAGGCATTTGATTCGTTCGTCTACTTTTTCGATTTTCCGTAGTAGTCCAGCTATGACAACAGATCCACGATGTTCCATGGGTGGATCATACCACCGGAAGAATCCATAGGCTTGATGCATCTTTTTTCTGCGCGAGAAGAGTACATCACAGAAGTTGGACTTATCGCTATTGTCATTACAGAAAGGGGGGGGGGGAATCCGAAGAATACGAACATGATAATTGGGGCAGCTCCAAAAATGTCTCCCCGGATTGCTATCAGTCCACGAGGTCCTCAGCGTACACAACTCTTGACAGTAGGAACACGGCGCATCAATGCGATGGTGTTCAATAGCGCAACAAGTATCCTGCATAGAAGACCAGTCACCAATGCCGACCCTCCAGATGCGTATCCTACATCGTAGACCCGAACTACGTGCATGTCTGCAAATAAAAAAAAAGTGGACATCATAGTGGTAAATAGATGGCCAAAACGTGGCAGAACCCGTTCAAATGCATAGAAGAATGACTCACCAGCTAGCGCGAACAATGTCGGATAACATCCACGACGACCTCGACGAAGGATGACAAAGATCCATCCACTACTGAGACAACATAGAGCTTTCGGTGAAGGGCGCCAGCCGTCAACGAAGAATACCTTGCTGCGACCTAGGCCAGAGATAAGGGAAAAAGGGGAGAAGAGCGTTAGCAAAATAGCACATGATGGGGGCAAAATGGTCATCTTGGTCGGTGGGTTACATTTTGAAGCCAAACACTAGCAAGAATATGTCTACGAAATTCTTCACCCCTCACCAAATGCGAAGTCGATTATCCTCAGCTGTTCCACGCGATATCCTTCTTTTCGAAAAATATCTGCTGATATCCTTCCATCAGTATCTAGCAACCAAATGGCCCCTAAGGGTAATCAGGTGGTCCGGCAGTTTGGAGATATTAAGGCCACTTGTAAAATGAGATATCAATTTGATTGACGAAAGTATGTATATATATGTTGAAATAGGAAGCTACCAGTTAAGAATTGACATATGATATATATCATGGATTGGACTTCCGAAGTGTAAATATCTCACTGACAGCCTACCTACAAGTCACAAAACGTCCACCATTCACATGGCAACGCTGCCTGTAATCCAAAACTACGCGCAAAGTACGTAGTGGACGCTCGGACTTCAACTAGTCGCTAGCCATGCAAGCAAGACAATGCCTATAAATGCCCCCACCCTCTCACTCTTCTTTCCCATCCAACATTGCTACAAACTAATTGCACTTCCAATTAAAACTATGCCTCGCAGTAGTGGTCGACGTACTAGGCTTCTAGCTATTGCCTTGGTCGTCCTTCTAGGGCTCTAGCTCACCTCCGCAGCGAGGTTCCTAACTGGATCCTATTGCCGGCGGCGGCGGCGGGGAAGGCAGTGGAGGCGGAGGTGGCTATGGTGGGGCTGGAGGCTCCGGCTATGGCTCTGGTTCTGGATACAGTGAGGGTGGTGGCGGAGGTAGTCCAGGAGGATACGGCAAGGGTGGCGGTGGAGGCGACGGTGGGGGTGGAGGAAGTGGAGCGGGGTCGGGTTCTAGGTCCGGTCATGGCTCGGGCATCGGCGTCGGCGTTGGCATCGGCGTTGGTGTCGGAATTGGCGGAGGGTATGGTAAAGGTGGCGGCGGAGGTGGCGGAGGCCAAGGAGGTGGCAGGTCTCGTTCTGGCTATGGCTCTGGGCCTGGCGTAGGCGGAGGAAATGCTGGAAGTTACAGTAAGGGAGGTGGTGGAGGTGGCGGCGGTGGAGGAGGCAACGGCGGGGGCTCGGGGTCTGGGTCCGGTTACAGTTCCGGCTCTGGTTCTGACTCTGGAACAGGCAGTGCATCAGGAGGTGGCTACGGGAGCAGCGGCGGCGGAGGAGGGGGCTCCGACGGAGGTAATGGAAGTGGCGGCGGGTCAGGATATGGCTCCGGAAGTGGTTTTGGATATGGCGCAGGTAGTGGCAGCGGCGACGGCGGTGGAGGCGGAAATGGACACTACTGAGTACTTTTGGTGGGTTCGCAGTCAAGATCTAGTTAATAGATACATGAGAAACAAAAATAAATCGTGTCCTACTGCTTAGGACTCGTGCAGGAATTATCGAAGTACTAGTTGTGGGTATAGGAGTGTCAATGTGCCATGAAAGTTTACCACTATATGTAAATTGTAAATTGGCAAGATGAATAAAGATGTGGTGTCAAGTACGCACCTTCTGAAATATGAATATAATTTCCCCTTAATATTGTGGTTCACCTTAAACTCTCTTCAGATAACATGCGCAACAACAATGATAATTTAATTATCTTTGATGGAGGAAAATATATTTGTTAGGTTTTTTTCCGTGAGGCCGTGTTTGATTCTAAAATTTGGACTAGAACTTTGGTCAAACACATCATGTAACGAGAACTTAACAAATGATGTATGGCTGAAATATTTAGTCAAATGTTCCAGCCGTAAAGTTCTTATTATTAGTAAGAACTTGGAAAAGTTCTTACTAATAGCAAGAACAATCAATTTTTTTATTTTTTTATATAAGTCTAAAAGTAGGTGGAGACCTATAACTTATTATTTTAATAATATTATTATATGTATATATTATATTATATACATATATATATATTATATACTTATAATATATATTATATTATATTATCATAAATTTATAATTTATTTAGGTATAATAACTAAAGAAGTACATTTATTATTTATTAAAATTTATTTAGTGTTATAATAAAATATAATTTTCCATTATTATTTATTAAGAAAAATATGTTTTCTTGTTTAAATGTTGACATAAATATTTTTATTTATTTTACTTATCATATATCATAATAAAAATTAACTAGTATGATATTAGTATAATATAATTAAATTATTAATTATGGTATTCTAAATAAGTTATAAGTATATAATTATTTTATATAATTATGATGTTAAATTTTCTTTTATATTTCATTTTTTAGTTATTAATTAGTTTATTTAAATTTTTTTCTTCTATCTAATTTGCTAATTATAAAAATACTATGTAAATAATAATATAAAAATAATCTTATAAAATAAGTATATATTTATCTCTTACTTTTTATCCAAACACCTACCAAAACTTATCTATCAAAATAACTTTTTAAATTCTCATCATTATATTTTTCCATCCAAACACTAACCTAAACTTTTCTATCTAATCGATTAGTTCTCGGGAACTAACTTTTTTTCAAAATTCTCGTACCAAACACAACCTGAAGAAAAAAGAGACATCAATTTATTTCATGGTATAACTGTTCGATATATGCATATTTCTCCTTAAAAATGTTGAAAGGGCAATTATCATAATTAAGTAGAACTATTATTCATTAGTATACGGGTGTCGGCTATTGAATAACAGAAAGATAGCGATATCTCCCTGTTAAAATTATGAAAATTTTATTTGTTTCTCCTTTTTTCCCCTATATCTCGCGTACAAGCCCCTTATCAACTTTTTTATTTCCATTTGCTCCCTATGTTAGTTAAGATTACTGTTTACATATTCATTTTTCTATTTCAGTTTCTCATTTTTATTCAATATGAACAATTGGACTGCATCAATGAGTGAAACTATACTGACAACAGTGGTATATGGATGCATTTTTAATTCTAATTATGTGATGTTTCCAATTTTTTTTTTTTTTCTATTTTTATCATTTTTTTAGCTGTCCTTTGAGCCAGGCTTGAATAAGAAAGTCTTCTTTCGTTTCTCAAGTTATATATATATATATTTTTTTTTTCTTTTTCTTTTTTGCGTTTCCTTTAAGTAACCCACGTTTCTAAACTAACTCGTAACGATTTTATTCAAAATATGAAATTATTAATTGATATAATATTACACTATGTTTTATAATATTACATTATGCTTTAATATATAATTAAGTGTTAACCGACTTCACATTCGCCTTTTCTTCTATTATTCACGTTGCTTTTATTGAAATATTTTATTTTTAAAAAATTTGTTTAACTAACTCGACTTATTTTGTTTAAACATATCTATAAAATTTATTTCATAATTAGTATTTAGCTAAGTTATTAATTGTCATTACCTTTAACTTTTTAGCCACTATTTTTATTTTGTTATTAAGATTGGAACAATAATGTAGTAATTATGAAATAAATTTTATAATCAACAATCTCCATAAAAGAAAAAGTTGATCAATTGATCAATAAATATATTATTTATTTTATCTTTAAAATACGCATAAATTTAAAAACTTTTTTGTCATTTGATTAAATAATAATTTATAAATTTTTTATTACCAAACACGTAACTGCTTATTTTTAAAACCAATTTCAACCATTAAACTAATCATCAACACTTCAACTTATCAGTTATTTTATATCAATTAAGTCAAACAAGCCCTAAGTTGACATCACTCCTCTCACATTGAACACATTAGAGCAGCAAACAAGGTCAATACAATCACTAGCTATTTGTCACAACATTACTACACCCTTACAACCATTCTCATAGAGTTTAAAAAAGATAAACGTTCTCAACAAGGAGAACAACTTTAAGGTTTGAGAGTTTGTATGCAAAAGTTTTTCATTTATGCTTAAAGATTCTCTTATAAAGGGACTCCATGGTGTTGCAACTTTTTGCATCTTCAAGGCTCAGCATATTCAAATGTTGATTCATTCACTATAAGAAAATTGTGTTTTCCTGATGGAAATTTCTGACAGCTGCATATTCCTCGCAAGTTCTGACGTATTTTCCGATGGTTCTTGCTATCCTTCAGAAGTTGAGACGCAATTGCTTCCCACAGTTTGAACCGTCACAAGTACCCAGTGTTGCGTTACTGTACCAAGTTCCCACGGCTTAAGCCGGGGGAAACATAATTTTAATATTTTTTACATTAATTCGACTGAAATAAATATTTTCCAAGATTTAATAAAAAATACGTATTAATTTTCCCACGGCTTAAGTCGTGGGAAATACATTGGGAAATGACTCAACGTATTTCCCACAGCTGAAGCCATGGGAATTAAAAAAAATAATAGAATATGACGAACAAAGTGTCGTTGGGAAGTATATTTTAAAATATTTCCGACGGGTGGAACCGTTTAGTAGTGCACTTTTTGAATTTGTTCATCTCAAATCCTTTGCCTTTATTGCACCTCTAAAGCCAACGATATGGCTACGATTTTGAAATCCAAAACATCTCTCTACTACTTCTATAGGTGTAAGTGTTGGTTCCAATCGAACAAGTTCTTGAATTTCAGCATGCAAATGAAAAAAAAAATTAAATGCAACTTTTTGCCAAAAATTCAAGTGAACATAAATGAATAATTAAATGTACATGTCTTTCAATTGTTGTGGGGTCAATGAGTCTATTATCCTTTTTTCGTGTTTCAAAGAAAATTATTCCTACATCTAACGGATTACCATCTTTGCCTCCTACATGTCTAAAAAATCAAACAATATCAAATAAAATATAAGCACACATTGTTAATTAACTATTAGTAGTTCACCTGCTGATATATAATTTCTCGAATTGGCATACTCCCAAATCGATGAGGCATGCTCGTCTTAGCTCTGTTTCTAGCATTCCTCTCATTCCCCTCACTTGATTCCTAAATTAACAAATCAGAAAAGATGCCATTTAATTTATAATAGTTTTAAAATAAAATATACATACTAAATACAAACCTTAAAACTTTTGCTATGGTAAAACTCTTTGACCATCCATTCCAAATCTCTCTTTTCTATTTCATCCGGAATATTTTTTACTTCATCTGCAATTGTCTTACCTTTTACGTACTTCATATGCATACTACCTCTCCACTTGTTCCATAATTCTTTCATATGGTAAAAAATATTTTCTTTATGCATCTCCATTTCATCACTCTCGAATTTATCCTAAAAAGTGAAACATCAAATACATTATTTAATTAATTAGTTGATTTGCACGTACAATAATCTTATATAAACTTGCATAACAAATGAAATAACATAAATTAAATATGTTAGATACATTACCACAATAGTTGTCCACATGTTTTATATATGTATATAATAATATATAGTATTGTATAACTAATATTGCAAAAAGTTAGGGGGTCATGGCCCTCCTAACTATATGGTGGCTCCGTCCCTGAATGCTTATGTATAACTACTTGGATTGCCACTAAAATACTATCCATTCACAAGACAACACAAGCGAGAAGCTGGATTATTGACGACGACCTTAAATTAATAATATAATGCATCACAAATAATTCACATCAACCTAGACATATCTGCTCCCCTATAGGGTAGAAATAAAATGAGTATTATTGAAAGATAGTATCGGAAGTGAAGATGACAAAACACAAGTTGCATCCATATAAATACACGTGATTTTGTCTTACAACAAAAAAATGCTGTCAAGCTATTAAGATATCAAATTTCCCGTAGCTTAAAAATCAAAGGCCTAACAATATCTTTCCCTGAAGACCAAAGCACGAAATAAAGGGAGAAAAGAATATGGTAAGTTACAAAAATAGCAATGCTACACCCATTTATTTTCTTCCAGAACAAATCCTAAACATGTCAGGAATCCATTGTGGCTTGAAGGATTGAACTGTCCATCATGCATTACAATATAAAATATGCATCTGTAGATGTTATTATATAAAGGAGCATGAAGCATAGGAAAAGATTCTGAAAGTTTTGCTAACCTTCAGGAAGATATTCCAATCATCACCTTTTGCTACTTATTTCAATGCCCGAATGCCTCTGTTCCACGATGATGCTAATTTGAGACAAGACTGCTCACAGTAGATTCTGAGGTCTGGAAGCAAGAGGAAGATATCTTCTCAATCTTCACACCGTACCTGCAAAAACATGCTCTAGTTAGCACTCAAATATAATAGATCATCATTAAATTCTAAGAATTAGAAAAGCATAAAAATATTTCTAGACACATGATCACATTGAGGTTAAGGTATAAATGTCATAATTCTCGTTATGTGCTAAAATGTACTCAAAGTGTTTGTCAAAAAGCAAAGGGCGGCAGCGGGGAGGGGGGGCATATCCGGTGGCAGTGGAAGGGATGATCCTCGCGGCGGCGGTGGGCCGCAAGGGGTTGTTGGAGGGCTATCAGGCGGCGGCGGGGAGAGGGGCACTGTCTGGTGGCAGCAGGAGGCATGATCCTCGTGACGGCGGCGGGCGCGGCTAGTGGGGTGTTGTGCGGGGCGTTGTTGGGCAGACGGCAGGCGTGCGGCTATCAGGCGGCCGCGAGGAGAGGGGCACTGTCCGGCGGTGGGAGGCATGATCTTCGCAATGGCGGTGGGCGCGGCTAGTGGGGGGTTGTGGTGGGGTTCTCTGGCAGCGTTGTAGGTCGGCGGCAGTGGCGGCGGGGGGGGGGGGGGGGGGGGGGGGGGGGGGGGGGGGGACCTCTTGCACGGCGAGTTAGGGATGTGGGGGGCGTTGTCGGTCGGCATTGCAGGGGATGATGCTTACGGATGAACTCGCTAGCAGCCAAGACGAAGTGTGAGGAGGTGGCTGAAGTAACCTAGGTTTTTCTATTCAATTTTATAATTAAATATATAAATTATTTGTTGTGTTTTAAAATTGATTTTACTTAAGAAATTAATGGAGGAAAATGTGTAATTCATGCTAAATAAAATATTAATTGTATATTTACGTGATTTTAATTTATAAATAATTAATGACGACAAAATTAAATGGTCATTAGTAATTACTTTTAATGACCAGAATTTACTTTTTTGAGATGACCAATTTTCTCTTTCGTTAATAATGTGTTTAATAATGTCCACATTTTTTTCTTGTCACTATTGGCTATTTTTAATCACCATTTTTTTGTCTCGACGTTAACAATTGGTTGTAAAATATCTCTTTTCTTGTAGTGTAGGGTTATGTGCAGATGGGTTTACACCTTATGGTCCAACATCAATTTCTTATTCTTGTTGGTCAGTCATAGTTACACCATACAACTTGTCCCGGAATATTTATGTTTGCTCCGTATATGTTTTTGACGTGCATTATTCCTGGTCCACATAGAAGAGTTACAGAATGGTAGCATAGCTTAAGATGTCTCGACCAAATAGAACTTCACCCTAAAAGTTGTCCTACTATGGACAATCAATGATTTTTCGGCATATGAGATGTTAAGTGGTTGGATGATTGCATGTAAGTTAGGATGTCCTTATTGCATGGATAATTCATATGCATTCACCTTAAAAAATGGAGGTAAAAATTATTGGTTTGATTGTCATAGACAATTTCTACCTGAAAATTATCCATTTCGGAGGGAAAAAATAGTGCATGAAATGCCTCATGTCAAGTTATCAAGAGATGAATTATGTGACATGATTGGTTGTCTAAGTAGGATTACTAACAATCCAAATGTCAAATATAGTAGTTATGGTGTTTTGCACAATTGGACGAAACGTAGTATCCTTTTACCGTATTGGAAAGATCGTTTGATTCGTCTCATGCACGTTGAGAAAAATGTATTTGTAGATGTTTCGTTTCGGTCGAGGAAAAGGTAAGGGTATGTAGAAGGACAAGGAGAAGGGTAAGGAGATGGCCACTCCTAGAGGAGTCGCAAGTGGACATGCCTAGAGCTACGGGGATTCGTATTGTAGAGCGGCAAGCTGCACCAGTATCGAACCCTCCTTCGGACGATGACATGATGGAGGATATGGAGACATAGGTGCCCGACATTGTGGACATTGAGACATGGAGAGGAAATCAGCACAGATGCCTCTTCATCGCTTTGCGGACAAAGAGACACAGATGCCATAGATCAGCATCGATGCCTCTTCATCGCAAAATCCATATAAAAAATATTGGATGCCAGATGGTAATTGCGGGTAAGTTATGGACTTGTTATATATGAACTTGTGAGGAAATATTTGTTGTATATAAACTTGGTTTTGTAATTACACAATAATTATATTATGTCAATCTTGGTTTTGTAGGTTTTACCCATTAAAATCGATTGTAATTGCGTGCACTAAAGTAATTCGCCAAAGATATACGAAAGCATGGTCACCTAGAGAGATATTCCATATCCTACTAGACAGATGCTATTTCGAGAATTTTAGGTAATTTTTCACAAAGGCGATTTAATTGATAATATTTGTGTCATGGACTTTTATTAAGTGCTTGGCTCTCTTTATAGGCCGATGTATGGTGGGATCTCGAGCACATGGAATAGATGTGAAAGGCGTTCAATTCTAGGTGTTCGAGATGTTTGTCATTGGTGTTGTCGGACGTACGGGCTGCAGGAGAGCGGCCCAATTGGATTGGCGAGTCAGTTTGAACCGAGCTACTAGCCAGGTGGTCGACTGAGACATATAAATCTAAGTGCCAAAATGTGAAGACGAACCGTGATTCCTCGCAGGGAGCATGTCTGCATGTGGGTGGTTGTGTTTCGATTGCCTTAGTTAAAATTATGATTGTTCATTTAGTTGCAGCATGTGCTAACCTTGATTTCAATTGTAGGAAAAGGAGATGGGTAAACGCCCACTGAAGATGAGATTTTTTTAAAAACTCATCAGAAAAAAATCTCGGAATGGATTTCATCGCATGCTCGGGCTGTGGAAGTTCTCACGGTTGAAGCCGTAGGAAACTTTCCCACGACTGAAGCGGTGGGAAATTCTAATTTCATTCTCGCTTCCATCTCCCGCCCGGCAACACTATACATGGGTCTTTGTCCCTCCCGACGCTCTCTCCCTCACGGCTCTCTCTTTTGTGCCGGTCTCTCCCTCCGGCGGTGCACTCTTCCTCCGGCGATGGTCTCTCCCTACGGCGCCAGCTCCCTCTCCCATTCCCTCTCTCGTTCCCCAGTGGCCGATCTCATTGGTGTTGGCCGGATCTCGACGCCCAGTGGTCGAATCTGGCCTCCCGCTGCGGGCGACAGATCCGGCTCCGCAGCTGGATCATCAATCGGGCGGCCGGATTTGGCTGCCCGACAACCAATCTGGCTGCAGGCAGCCAGATTTGGCAACTCGATTCCCGATGCGGCTGGCGGTAGCCGAATCTAGCCTCCCGTGGCTGAAGTGGCCACCCGGCGGCCGATCTGGCTACGGGCAGTCTGAACTGGCAGCTCGACGGACGATTTGGCTGCGGGCGGCCAGAGTCGCCCGATGGCTGATCTAGGGCGGCGGATCTGGCCGCCCGGTTGCCGACCTGCTGCGGGCGGCTGGATATGGCCTCCTGAGGCTGAATTGGCTGTCATGTGGCCAGATCTGGCCGCCCAGGGCCGATCTAGTTGCGGGCGGCCATATGTGGCCTCCCGCGGCCGAATCTAGCCTCCCGTGGTAGATCTGGCTACGGGTGGCTGGCATTTTTTAAAAAAATTACATATAAGATTTGCAACGGTTGTAGCCATCGTCAGGGTTTTTTTTCACGGCCCTGGCCGTGGGAACATTCCCACGGCTCTAGCCGTTGGAAAAGTTTCCAACGGCCCAAGCCGATGGAAAAGTTTCCAACGGCCCAAGCCGTGGGAACGTTCCCACGGCTGAAGCTGTTGAAAAAATTATCCACGGCTCGAGCCGTGGAAAAGTGGGAAACATTTCCTATGGCAATTATAGAGCCATGGGAAATTGTTTGTGATGAGAAACTTTCCCACGGTTCTCTACCGACGAAATAGTCGTCGCAAAACTAACTTTGTGATCGTTTTTGAACTATTTCCAATGGCCAGAGCCATGGGAAATAGCTATTTTTCTTGTAGTGCGTAGAGTTAAATATCATTTAAAGTTAACTTCAAGTTCATCTCTAAAATTGTTTTATTTGTTAACTTTTCTCACTCATACATGTTTTATTTTAAAATATAATTATTAATTAATATAATGTCAGATGAATTTTTTTTTTACATTTAAGTAAGTTGATAATTGATGTTAGCTTCACCTTTTGCTTCTAATTTTGTTTTTTATATATCTGGTCCTATATTCCAAAAAAAAAGATTGGTAACACGACCCCTCTGAGTTTTGAGTAGGCGGAACCATTCAGTTTTAGTTCTTCTCCACATTCTGACCGGCAGGAATTTGCCTATGATTTTTCCAACTGATATGTCAATAATTCACTTACCTCCTCAGCCCAGGCTTGTGCGGTTAAGGTTGTTGGACACGACCTCAGTTGGTTAGAGACGGTGATCGCGGGTTTGATCTTATCTGCCTTCCTCCCCTAGCAAAGTGGACATAAAATCTGACTTTTGATTTATTTTTATCTTTATAATTTAATTTTTATATTGTCTTAAATTATTTTTTGTGCTATCTTTTAAGTAACCCATGTTTCTAAAGTAACTCATAATTGTTTTATTAAAAATATTAAGTTATTAATTAGTATAATATTACACTAAGTTGTGTTTTAAATTATATTCATATTCATGTTATAAGTGAATTAGTTAGAAGCATATAAAAATTAATAGTGTAAATAATTCGGAATAATATAAAAATAACACAGCAAAAAATCATTAGTTAAAAGCAACATAAAAGTTAGAAGAATGTATTTAGATAGGAGTAATAATGCATTAAATATAAAATAACTTCTACTATCAACAATATCCATAAAAGAATAAATCATCTTTTCAATTCTCAAGTTGAACTTATCTCTCAAATCAACATTTTAATTCTCCATCTTTATATATTTTATTCAAAAACCAAATTATAATTTATTTGCCTAATCAGTTAATTCATGCGAACTAAAAAAATATTAAGTTCTTGTAATCAAAGACTACCACCACATACTCTAGAAGTGACTTAGTAGAACACGGCTCATATAATTAATATAAGATTTTAGACAATAGAACAACAAATATTATTGATGAGTTACACTAGGTAGAACATGAGGTTCTTGATGTAACAGTGCTATCTTTTTTTGAAATAAGGGTATATATTTTGCCAAAACCCTTATGTGTCTTCTATATAAAGACATGGCCTCCTCTTATTAATATATTTTCTCCATCTGTGTAGGAAGGAGAAAGAGAAGGATAAAGAGGAAAAGGAAGTTGAGGAAGAAAAATTAGAAGACACTATAAGAATTTAATTGATTAACTATATATGGAGCAAATTGTAGCAAATATGAAAGTAATATCATCGCAAATTGTGTCAACGTCAAATTTGTTACAAAGATAGCGACTGAAATTTTTATTCTTATTTTCATAGCTAATTATGTGTGCTATCGTCATCAATCTGGTTCTATTATGTGGCAACTATTAAATACTATAATTCAAAATCGGTAACTAATATGTCACTAATATATAACTATAATGTTACAACAGTAAAACAAATTTTGTGTGGTTAATTTGTCCTTATAATGTAGCTAAATATTGTCACAATTGTTCTCCAAGATTTATAATTTGTCTCAAAATAGTCCCAAATCGATCACAAATTAGCAATAGTTTTCACAATGATATTTATTTATATAAAATTATCAATTGTACAATAATATAAATGACACATATACAATAAACCAATATAACAAACATCTCTATATATCATAATCAACATTACCAAGTAGTCCAAAATTAAAATGGCATTCTTTATCACAAAAGTAGCAAAAGGCTTACATAATATATGTTATATAAGTCCAACTTAACAAAATAACAACATACATAACAAGTCTCAAATATAGTTTTAAATAGTTCAACATGTCTCAAAACACCAAAATAGTAATGACAAGTGTAGCAACAAGTCACTCTAATAGTCAATTGTTTCTTGATGCAAAAAATGATGTAATAAAATAATTCCGCTAGCAAGTGCACTAGTCGCTCAAGTAATATAATAAAAAGAGTAAAGAATGTCGAAACCATGATGAATATTATTAATTTAATATCTAAATTTATAAATTAATAAGAGAAGAAAAACATAGGTTTTGAAGATAAGTTTTCTTATTATAAAATACATAATAAAAATAAGATAAGATAATGGCGTTGGAGTTACATCTTAGGATGATAACAAATCAAGGATAAATATGTGAACTAGAAAAGATAAACTAAATTTCTTAAGATGGATTAAAATTTTCCTAAATTATTAATTTGACAAAACTAAAATCACATACTCCACACACTGGTAATTCTATTATCTCATCAAGAAAATTAAACTATCTTAAATTTAATAAAAAATGAAGTCCAACAAACTGGTGTTCACGCAGATAAGATTAAAATAAGATGCACTAAAATGAAAATCCTAGATTATTAATCACTCCACAAACTGATATAAATTAATAGACCATATGAATCTAATTAGATATATATTAACTAGACTATTAGACCTACGTCAATTTTTAATTTTATAATAAATCATTTAATTTAATTAAATAAAATATGAAATCAAGTAATCCACAAACTGGTAATTACATAACTAAGAAATTCAAATAATTAAATCAAAATCATTAAACATAATTAAAAATTGATCAAAAGAAATTCAATAATTAAATAAGGGTTCACAATATTTCCCTTTCAAATAATAATCTCCTAAAATAAAATAACTAAAAACATGGAGTTCATCCTAAAATTGCAGAGAGATAATAATAAAATAACAATAATAATTGAAAGAATTACGCCAAGAATAAATCAGAACCCTTGGATGTCGTTGGAGCATTTGGATCAACCATCCAACTCTCTTTCTCTCGATCGATCGATCGAAGCCCGCAGACTCTTAACACACTGTTGAAAAAAAAACCACACCTCAAAGCACCAATTGAGTTGATAGCTTCCTCCTCTATTTATAGGTGCGGACGATCTTCATGTTGATCACAGTCATTAATATCATACGATCAACTTGAAATTCAGCTTGGATAATTTGATTAGGATAATTCTTCTTCTAATGCCCATCTCTCGACTAGAGTTAACAATGATAAGATAACATTACGGCTTGAAGGGTAATAATATTCTCATAATCCACTTTAGTGCCTTTGTGATAGAATTCTATATAATATCGTATCGGTCAATGATAAAACTAATCATCCCCATATCCACCGTTAAACTCCTCTTGGATTTGATTCTCGGTTGATATTGATAAAGTCTCGGCCAAGGATAAAACTAATCAACCCCGTGGCGCTAAGTGATTTTATCTTCCATATCTTTGGTGCCTCATGATCCAAGGGAATGTGTTTTGCCCCCAATATTATAAAGTATGAGTTTGGCCCCCGTTGAGTTAGGCTCCCTGATGTATTTGGCTCCCTGATATCTCCTTATTGAAGAAAGGCAGTGGCTCTTGGAGCAGTAGGGCGACGGCCGGAGCAGCAGGGCTGCTGCCGGGGCAGTAGGGTGGCAATGGCAGAGCAAGTGCTGGGCGGTTGTGGCGGAGCAAGTGCTGGGCGGTGGTGGCGGAGCAAATGCAGGGCGGCGGCGGAGCAAGTGCAGGGCGGCGGTCGGAGCAGCAGAGCGGCTGCCTGAGCAGTAGTGCGGCGCCGGCGGAGCAAGTGCAGGGTGGCGCCGACGAAGCAAGTGCAGGGCGACCTTCGGCGATGGAGCAAGTGCATGGCAGCGGCGGCGAAATTGGTGGAATCAACACAATCAAAGTAGGGGTCATCGGAGAAGCTAACGTCGAGGTCAGTCAGCGGAAGCAGGGCATCGGAGGCGGTCGGCAAAAGCAGGGCGTCGGGGGCGGAATCGGTAGAGTCAGAGTCGAGGCCGATTAGCAGAAGCAAGTCAGCGGAGTGTTGGAGCAAAGTTTTAATGACCTATAAAATTATATTTTGATGATACAAACCTCGAAAGATTAAAGTTATATGCTGAAAAAGTTTAAATAGAAATGTACAACTTTATGCACTAAACTTTGATTGAATTTTTAACTATGATCTCATTAGAATTTGGATGAATGAATGTCAAAGTTGTAGAGAATTTTGTTAGCCTTTCATAGAATCCAAGATTACCTAATTTGAATAAACATGCAGAAAGTTATGCTCAAAATAGTGCAGGATGGCAACTTGCTAGTCGAAGAAGTAAAAGCCGGTCGAGATACTGGTCGATCGGTCAATGCAAAGATTGTAAAGCTCAATGTTGAGACTACATCGGTTGATAGTCAGGTCGTTGCACCGATCGATCGATCAGCTCAACGACTAAAATCCAAAATGACGAGACTACATCGATCGACCGACCAACCGTGGTCGCTGAGGGAATCACGCAATGATCATATAGACCGGTCGACCAGTCCATTAAAGCAGATGACTTGTCCCCGGCTGAGATGAACAATAATGGCTATTTTTAAGGAGAAATTTGTGAAACATTTTCTGGATAAATTTTTCACATGAAGAATCCTATAAAATGAATGACAAAGCCTGAAGAAAAAGCATTCATCCAAGCATTGAAAAAAAAACTTCAAATTATCAAAAAAATATCATTCTCTTGTTCTAGTTTCTCTTCTTTCTCTCTCCTCTTCTTGTGAGCATGATATTGTAAAAGAGTGAAACCATTGTTTACAAAACTGAGTGAGCTCTTATGTAAAAGATGTTCCATATTTCACCTACCTCTTGACGAGAGAAAAGATAAGCTTTCCAGGAGGAGAGGTGTGCCTTACCTCTCAAAGTGGAGAAAAGGTGATTTGATGTAAAGGGTTCTTCGTTGCCCCATTTGGAACTAAGGAAGAGTTTAGTGGACGTAAGTCAAGGTGTGGCCGAACTTCGTCAACAATCATGGTGTTATTTGTGTTTGCATTCTCTCTCCCTCTCCTTCTCATATTATTATGCATCTGATATAATTTGATTTGCATTGGTTTAAGGTTTAACGAATCAATTTTAATCTTCTGCGACGTATTTTGTGAAATCATCATTTTTCGCTTTAAACACCAACTCCCCCTCCCCCACTTGGTGCCTTGGGATCCTATACGAAGCAAGTGCGTCGGGGTCAGTCGATGGAGCAAGTGCGTCGGTGTAGGCGTCAGGGGCGAAAGCAGCGCGTCGGCATTGGGGTTGGCGGAAGCAGGGCGTCAGGCAGAAGTGAAGTAAAATGGTGAAAAGTAAAAAATCGCAGAAGAGGAGTTAGAGATTTAACTTAAGTCTTAGCGCCTCTGAGAAAGCTGACGCTAATGAGACCCCACGACAATTGAGACGCTAATTCGTGGCTAAAGTTACACCACCTCAAAATGTTTTCCTAATTTAAACTTAACGTTAGATTATATTATAAGTTTATATATTATAAGCTTATATTATATTATAAGTTTATATGTTTTAAGTTTATATAATATAAGTTTATATTATATTATAAGTTTATATTATAACTTTATATTCAAGTAGGCTTATATTAATATGTTGAGTTAATCAATCATAGGGTCTTATGTATATGTATTATAATTCTACATGCATATGTATATGTCTATATGTCTCAAATTAAGTGACGATACTGTGTATATGTATTCTAAGGTTATATGTGTATGTATACATGTGTATATGCCCGATTAAGCGAGAATAATAAAAAGCCGGTCACAAAAATAGCGACTCGCAGTGGCGGCACTAAGTGCGTCGCTAGATAAAATTAGAGACTATCTAGCGCCGAAGTCGCGTCACAATACGGCGTTGCCGAATTAGCGTCATTATATGGCGACGCTAAATTAGGACGGTCATGGCTCTAAATAAGCATCAACATTTCCAAGTCGCTAAAACGACACAATTAGTATTGCATTAACGTCGAAATTTGTGCAACGCTAGCATGGTGCGACATCGACGCCATTGCATCTCTATGGTAGCGCTAGATATGAGATATTTTCAATTTCTTGTAAGAAATCATGTCACTCAATTCAACCATCATAATTTCATGATTAAGAATATAAAAATAATATATTTGTAATTAAGATATGACATATATTGTATGCATAGTATATTGGCATATGTGCATATATATACACATGTAGGTATGTGTATTATGTTCTACATATATATATATTTTTTTTTATTACATTTTAATTATGCATATAATCATTAACATCATGAATTGTTGGCACAGTTTTGCATGCAAACAAAAAAAATTTATCATACTGTAACCGTAAAGATGGCAACCAAAAACCTCGTAAAGTCATTTACATTACATGACGACAGAAAGTACATTGGGCCACGGAGGATTCACTTCAATACACACACTTCATCTCATCTTCGTGCATCATATCAGCCGAGGCCTGCTTTCATTGTCGTATATATGCACACGCAGATTTTTATTGCATTATTATCGCTTAAAGAAGAAAGGACCAAGAAAACTTCTTATTGCGTCGTATATATATATATATATATATATATATTTTATTCAGTAACTTCTAAAGGTTTTACCGTACCCTCCAGCGCTCCCTCCACCAACACCTTCACCATATCCCGAACCATATCCAGAGAGCCACCGCCACCTCCTCCACCTTGGCCGCCACCACCCGCATAGGCTCCAGTCAGGAACCTTGCTGCAGATGCGAGCTGGAGGCCAAGCAAGACAACTAGTGCAATGGCCAAAATCCTCACACGACTACTACTACGAGCCATCTTGTTGTAAATATCTCGCAATCTTTAACGATGAGATGAGATACTGTAACAATCCAGATTTTTTGTAATTAATAAAAGAATATTTTAATATTCTTATTTGGGAATTATGGCCATAATATTATTATATTTAATAATTTCGAAAATAAAGGAAAAATTGAGGAGGAGTTTAATTAAGGATAAAAATGTATTATGGGATATTTAATTAAATTCGAAATTATTTAATTATTGAAATAAATCAAAATTATTAAAAGGGATTAATTAAAGGATTAAATTTGATTAGGATTATAAGTTATAGATGGATTGGAGATAAATATTTAAGAGTCCTATAAATAAATTCTTAAAGGCGGTTGTCAAGGAGTTTCCTCCTCTTGGGTTCTTGGTGTTCGGCGGCAGAAGCGTGAGACAATGCGTGATTCGACGTCAAACGACTAGACGTGAAATGAGGTACGTAGAGAAATCCCTAGATTTATTATGTGTAATTATACTTCTATGAAACAGTCGACTTTGGCTTATTGATTAAAAAGGTGTGAAAAGCGTAAGGAAAAATAATATCTTTTTTTCTTAAATCTTTGCGCCATCCTGCAAAGGAGAAAGGAAGGAAAAAATATAGTTATAACAAATAGGATGAGAGGCACAATACGTGGTGGTGCTAAATAATTTGGAGAGAGAGAAAAAAAGGGATTATGATAAAGCAAGCCAAAAAAAGGAATTGAGTATCTCAGCCGCATGGTAATAGAGAGAAGAAAAAGAGATAATCGTAAGAGAAAAAAAGGGCGTAAGGGGTGGACTCGGTTGGCCGTGACGTAGGGAGACTGATCAGGAGAGAGATGGATTTGGCATTTTGACGAAGGGCTTTCTGTTAGTAGGAACAGAGAATGTATGAGAGAGAAAGGGATAGGACAAAAGAGAAAAAAAAAAGAGCGCTGGGTGAATAGGAGAGAGGCCAAAATAATATAAAAAGAAGAATTAGATTTACCTGCCAGTAGAGAAAGCAAATTAAAAAAATAAAAAGAAAAGACATGTGAAATAAAGTTTAAGATTTCATTTACCCGAGAAGGAAGAATTCATTTTATTAAATTTATAAAAAAAATATAGAGAGACAGTGGATTATTTATTAGCGATTTTTAATTATTGGAATTTAAAATTTGTTATTATTATTTAAATATGATATATTGATTATATTATTATTGATCGTCTGGTAATATGATTTTCATTCCTAATTATATTATTATCATATTTGATCATACATATCGTCATCATGGTTGATCATATCTTGTTATCATATCCAATCTTATCATTGATTATGATACTGATTCAGTAGTCTTTTCTGATTAGGTCTTATTTCACATAAATTAAATTATTAAAAGATAGACATTTTAGGTAAACAAGATAAAAGTTGAAAGCTGGCCATGTTCACCGATTGCTACTAAGTCGGGACTCATTTGAATTGAATTGAATTGAATAGAGCAGATAGCTATGGTTGTCCCGTGTATGGCCACTCGTCCCCCACCACCATACACGAACCCATTAAATTGTATCGGGCTTGCCGTAGCACTGATCCTCCACTGGCCTGTATGAAAGTGGCATGGTGTCCCTTAATTGACTTAGCGCTTCTCATTGAATTATAACTCCGAACATTTTAAATTAAATTGAATTGAATTGAAATTGAATCGAATTGAATTGGATTGGATTGAAATCGAATTGAATTGAATAGATCATGGTCATTTGGATGTTAGCGTTGACTGACATTGCCTCCGCCCATTGAATTGAATCGAATTGTTATTGACCAATGATCATTGATATTGAATTAGAAATTATTAAATTGAATAGTGCCATGGTCATCAGGCATCATTGATATTGTTAATTGTTAAATCGATATTGATCGGTCATTTGACATTTTCCTGATTCTTCTTATTGATCTATGACTTTATTGTTCTATTGTTAAATTGAATCACTGATTCTATACTCTATTGTTAATTGGATAATGTTATATTGATCAGGCAATTAGTAATTATTATCGCTATTAATTGGTCTTTTGACCATAGCCTGGTATAGTTATTCATATTGATCAATCGATATATTGTTAATTGATTATTACATTGATTGTTCAATTGATTCATTGATCATATCTTATTTTCGATTGAGCATATTGATTATTTAGTAGACCCTACATACTGAGTATTTTTATACTCATGGATATTTCCATGTACTTGGATCCGTGCAAGTAAGAGAACTTTGATAGAGGATGATGCTGCAGATGGCTATGCTTTGTGATAGACAGATGTTGCACATGTTCTAGATCGAGTGGTCTAGATTTTATTATTTTTGCATTTATTAAAATTGTGAACTTGTTGATATTACAATTATTTTAAATATTATGGATTATTAGTTATTATTATTGAAAAAAAATTCGCATCTATAGATTTTATTTGTTGGTCTCAAGATCATATTTCATGTATTTTGATGATAGCAAACAAGGAAGATGATGTACTAATTATTCTTAAAGTGATAGTGTGAACATGTTTAACATTTTTCGAAAAAAATAGACAAAGTTTTTATCTACAGTAAAAAGGGGCGACCGATACTATAACGGTCGATCGTTATGACAGATAATGGATGACCGAAATTAATGATGAAACGTCTGCTAATCACAGAATGAAATGAACTTCAGAATCGATCGACCGATTCACTATCGGGCGACCGTTATAAAAGCAAGAACGGCTATAATTCTTCTATAGCCTACTATCAATGGTAAACTGCACAAAAAAGATAAAATAATGGATATAATTTTTATTAAACGGACGACCGATTTGGTAATAGGCGACCGCTGGAGAATCGACATACAGAATAACGGCTAATTACTATGCAAAACGGACGACCGATACCAAAATGGTCGACCGATTCAGAGTTGACAGCAAAAGCTTTTTGAATTACTTTACAACGGCCAAATTTTCAAGAGAAGCCTATAAAAGGAATCGAAAAGATTGAAGGAAGATCATTCAACCAAGGCAAATCATTCTAGAGTTCCCTTCAAATCCAAAGTATTTTTCTTGAACCAAAGTTGCAAATTATCCATTCCCTCTTCTAGTTTCTTAGTGAGAATATTGCTTGTAAGAAGAAGAGTCTTGGAGAGAATTCTTGTTTAGATAGTTTTTATAAATCCTTGTAAGAAGAGGCATGCCTTACCTCTTGAGCAAAGAAGAAAGCATTGTGGTGTAGAAAGGGTTATTCTCTCCCTATAAGAAAAGAGAAGGATAGTGAATCTCCGACGGTCTCAAGGTTGAGGAGTCGGAACGGGAACGTAGACCAAGGAGTTTGGCCGAACCTCGTCAACATATCGCGTCTTTCTCTTCTCTTACTTCTCTTGCTTCTCTTGTGCTTTTATTACCTATCCTTTACTTGCTTGTGATCGCATTCGTTCTAAATTTATTTCTACGTCTTTTCGGTTTTAAATTTTTATACACCAATTCACCCCCCCCCATCTTGGTGCTTTCGATCCTACAATTGGTATCAGAGCCTTGTTGCTCTTGTTTTAAAGATTTAAACATCTTTTGAGCTATGGCATCAAATGGTTTTACCTTAGGTGAAGGCCAATCCACAAATCGCCCTCCACTTTTTAATGCTTCAAATTTTACCTATTGAAAAATTAGAATGCAAGCTTACATATGCTATATTGATATTGATATTTGGGATATAATTGAAAATGGTTTTGACTTGCATGGAAAGTCACCTTTGGAATACACCGAAGGTGAAATGTTACTTGTGAAATTAGATTGGAAAGCAAAAAATCATCTTTTTTGTGCTTTAGATGCAACGAAATTTAATCGTGTTTCAAATTGTCAAAGTGCTTATGAGATTTGGAGAAAACTTATTATTACACATGAAGGTACCGATAAGATTAAGGAGTCTAGACTTAATATTTTGAACCATCAATATGACTCTTTTAAGATGCATGAAAATGAGTTTATAAATAAAATGATTGTGCGCTTTAATGATATTGTGAATGGCTTAGCCTCTTTGGACGAGCCACGGACTAACTCTCAAAAAGTGAAGAAATTTCTCAGGTCCCTCTTCTCCAAATGGCATACAAAACGAATCGTGATCGAAGAGAATGACTTAAACAAGCTAGATTTTGATGATCTCATAGGATCACTGTTGACTTATGAGATTGGAGTCAAAGAAGATGAAGAAACAAGTATTTCCAAAAAGAAGACCTTGACGTTGAAGGCAAAGATGGATGAAAGTGAAATAAATGAAGAAGATGAAGATGAGAAGAAGCTAGTCTTGTACGCTAAGAAGCTTGACAAATATCTTAAATTTGTCAAGCAAAAGAAGAAAGGTGGCTTTTCAAAAAGAAGATCATCAAGTAAAAATCAAGTGACGTGTTTTGAATGCAAGAAGATTGGACATTACAAGAATGAATGTCCAAATCTAACCAAGAAGGAAAAGGAAGGAGAAAACTTGAAGAAGAAAAAGAAAGCTCCTCAAGCCACGTGGGATGAAAGTGAAAATGAAGAAAATGACTCAAACATCTCCTCAAGTGATGATGAAGAAGCTTACATATGTCTAATGGCAAATAGTTATGAGGTATTATCTAGCTCATCCGAATCTAGTGATAGCGAATCTTTCGATATGCATGATGAGTTTAAAATTCTTATAGATAAATATACATCTCTTAAAAAGAAGCATGGTGATTTGAAAATAGAATTTGAAAATCTGAAAAATAAGCATGATACTAAAGTTTGTGAAAATTGTGATTTATTATGTGATGAGAATTCTAGTTTGGAATTTATGATTGAAGCTTTAAAAATGGAAAATAATACCTTGAAACTATCTTATGAAAAACAAACATGTAGTTTTGAAACCTTGAAAAATGAGAATATTATTTTAAAAGGTAAGTTTGAAAATTTACAAATGGTGGAAAAATACTAGATGTAATGCTATCAACACAAAGAAGACCTTTTAACAAAAATGGACTTGGTTTTAGCTCATTTGATACTAAAAAGGATAAAAGAATTCTATTTGTTAAAGCATCACAAAATCTTCATACGAAATCGCATATTATTTGTTTTCATTGTGGTTATCAAGGACATTACTCTTATGAATGCAAAGTTAGAATGTAATTAAATAGTGATATGAAGAAAATTTGGGTCCCTAAAAGGATCATCACTAATCAAGTTGGACCCAAGCAAGTTTGGGTACCAAAAAGATGAGAATCTTAATGTCTTGCTTGTAGGGTGCTCCAAAGGAAATTGAAAGCAAATGGTATTTGGATAGTGGATGCTCAATACATATGACAGGTGATCCATCAAACTTTGTTATATTGGAAAAGAAAAATGGAGTCACCTTTGGAGATAATAGCAAAGGTAGAGTAATTGGCATAGGTAATGTTGGTAAGAATGATAAAATATATTTAGAAAATGTGTGGTTAGTTAAAAATTTAAAACATAATTTAATTAGTATAAGTCAATTGTGTGATAAGAACTATTTAGTGAATTTTGAAAATGACAAATGTTTGATTTTAGATGAAAGCAAAAAGATTCTACATGTGGGTTTTAGATATAATAATGTATACAAAATTGACTTTGAAAATTGGAAAAGTGAAAAATGTCTTAGTGTTATGCATGATGATATAAATCTTTGGCATAGAAGATTAGGACATGTAAACTTTAAGTTGTCAAACAAACTTTCATATCATAAATTAGTTAGAGATTTACCTAAAATTAAATTTGAGAAAAATAATGTTTGTAATTCATGTCTTAAAGGTAAACAAATCAAAAGCTCTTTCAAATTAAAGAATGTTATTAGTACACATAGGTCCTTAGAACTTTTACATCTTGACTTATTTGGACCTATTGATATTATAAGTTTAGGTGGAAAGAAATATATATTTGTAATTGTTGATGACTTCTCTCATTTTACTTGAACTATTTTTCTTACAAGTAAAGATGAAATTATAAATATGTTTTCTAAATTTGCAAAAAGAGTACAAAATGAACTTGAGTTGAGAATTGCAAAAATTAGAAGTGATCATGGAGGAGAATTCGAAAAATACAAATTTGAATTGTTTTGTGAAGAAAATGGAATTACACATAATTTCTCCACACCTAGAACACCTCAACAAAATGGAGTAGTAGAAAGAAAAAATAGAACTATTCAAGAAATGGCTAAAACAATTTTAAATGAAAGTAATTTACCCAAGTATTTTTTAGCGGAAGCCGTAAATACATCATGTTATGTTTTAAATAGAGTCACACTTAAACCCCTTGAAAAGAAAACATACTTTGAAATCTTATATGGAAAAAGGCCAAATATTTCATATTTCAAGGTGTTTGGTTGTAAATGTTATATCTTGAATATTAAAGACAAATTAGGGAAATTTGATACAAAATGTGATGATGGTGTATTTCTTGGATACTCTAGCACTAGTAAAGCATATAGAGTATATAATAAAAGAACATTAGTTGTTGAAAAATCTATTAATGTCAAATTCAATGAAACTAATTATTTTTTGATGAGCAAGCAAGTGAATGATGATGAAGAAGAAATAGTTGAAGTGGAATGACATCTTGAAGACATACAAATTCAAAATGAAGAATTGGAAGAAAATATAATGGATAACTCAAATGTGGAACAAATGGAAGAACCACAAGTGGAGGACAATCAAATCATTCCAAGGAATTGGAAACATGCATCATCACATTCATTGGATCAAGTTATAGGTAATATAAATGAAGGTATAAGGACTAGAAACTCTATGAAAATTTATGTGTTTTTTCAACCTTTCTTGCTCAATTTGAACCTAGTAACATTGATGAGGCTTTGAATGATTCAAATTGGATAAATGCTATGCATGAAGAATTAAATAATTTTGAAACGAATCAAGTTTGGAAACTAGAAGAAATGCCAAAAGACTATCCAATAATTGGTGCAAAATGGGTGTTTAGAAATAAGCTAAATGAAAATGGCATCATAATAAGAAATAAGGCAAGACTTGTGGCAAAAGGCTATTCACAAGTAGAAGGAATTGATTTTGAAAAAATTTTTGCTCCCGTTGCTAGACTTGAGACTATTAGAATACTGTTAGCTTTTGCTAGTTTTAAAGGATTTAAAATTTTTCAAATGGATGTAAAATCAGCGTTTTTAAATGGATTTATAAATGAGGAAGTCTATGTTGAGCAACCTCAAGGGTTTGAAAATCCAGATTTTCCTAATCATGTATTTAAACTTTCTAAAGCCTTTTATGGACTTAAACAAGCTCCTAGAGCATGGTATGAAAGATTTACTTTTTTGATTGAAAATAGTTTTCAAAAAGGAAAAGTTGATACCACATTAATTTTGAAACATCTAGAAGATGATATTTTAATAGTTCACATCTATGTTGATGATATTATTTATGGTGCTACTAATGAAAGCTTGTGCAAAGAGTTTGAATCTCTTATGCAAAAAGAATTTGAGATGAGTCTTGTAGGTGAGCTCACATTCTTTATAGGATTGCAAGTCAAGCAAAACAAAGATGGAATATTTCTTAATCAAGAGAAGTATACAAAGGAGTTGTTAAAAAGATTTGGAATGGATGAATGCAAATCGAGTTCAACGCCCATGAGCACTACAACAAAGTTAGATAACGACGAGAAAGGTAAATCTATTGATCAAAAGAAGTATATAGGTATGATTGGTAGTTTACTTTATTTGACGGCATCTAGGCCGGATATAATGTTTAGTGTATGCTTGTGTGCAAGATTTCAATCCGCACCTAAGGAATCTCACTTAGTTGTTGTTAAAAGAATATTACGTTATTTGAAGCATACTTATGGTCTAGGCATTTGGTATGATAGGAACTCATCTTTTGATTTACATGAATATATCGATGCGGATTTTGCCGGATGTAAAATTGATAGGAAAAGCACTAATGAGATATGTTGCTTTCTTGGTAGCTCTCTCATCTCTTGGGCTAGCAAAAAGCAAAACTCCATCGCACTCTCTACCGCCGAGGTCGAGTATATTGCAGTCGGTAGTTGTTGTGCACAAATATTTTGGATAAAACAACAACTTCTTGATTATGGTATAAGTTGTTCAAGTGTATCCATGAAGTGCGATAGCACAAGTGCAATAGAAATGATAAAAATCCAATCAAACATTCTAGAACCAAACATATGAATTTGCGTTATCATTTCATTAGAGAACATGTGACACTCAAAGACATTGCTATTGAACATGTGTCTACCGAAATTCAACTTGCGGATATATTCACGAAACCCTTAAGTGATGAGAGATTTTGTATGCTTAGATGTGAACTTGGAATGTTAGGAACCTAATTGCCTATCAATTCAACTCATAAGTGACTTGATTATGCAAGCATCATTTGTGAATCGAATTGAACATCAAATTGTGTTGCACAACACATATATTCAAATCGATCGACCATTATATTAACGGTCGATCGTTACTCCTCTGATCGGACGATCGTTAAGTCAGTAAACAACCGATTCTGTTTTACTTCCAGAACGGTCGCACGAAACTATTTCGGACGACCGATAAAAATAGAACATATTAACTGCAAATATCTACGAGATAATGGTCGCCCGATATGATATCGGTCGACCGTTTTCAATGCGATATAAAAACCTAATTGGAAAATTTTCCCCAAATTCGCAAATCGGTCGACCTAATCCGCCGCCCGATTCACAATCTCACCGGCGACTTCTTCCGACCGGAGATTTCGTCAGCGCCCTCTTTTGCCGGCAAACCCTTTCGCCGTCGTCGTCATCTTCGTCCATCGTACGGGCGCTGCCATCGATCGCCGCCTCGTCATCGATTCAAGCCATCGTTGCCATAGCCACCGTCGCCGCCTCGTTGTCGATCTAGGTCACCATCGCAGTCGCCGTCGTCGCAGCCGCCACAACTATTGTCGCCGCAGACGCTGTCACCGCCGCAGACGACGTCACCGCCGCCACTGTCGCCGGAAATGACTGTCGCCGCAACCGCCGCCGTCACCGCCTCAACGCCGATGAATTCTCTTAAGGACGATCCCTAGATCTTTCTGAATCACGTGTAAGTTAGAAAGTATTAACAAGGAATTGTGATTCAAAATTCATGACCTAAATTCGAATTTTTTTCGATTGACAGGTACTCGAATTTGATATTGGGATCTCTCTCAAACATTCTTCAATTCTAATCCTCCAGTCCTATCGATTTTGATCAAATTGTCTGTCCAATTCTGTGAATCTTGTAATCAAATTGAAAGATCGTTCTAAACAGACGATATATTATTGTATTCTGGTCACAAACGGTTGACCGTTTCTCATAGTGATCGATCGTTTCTCCATTTGAACAAACGATATATCGTGTGTTCTGGACAAAAACGGTCGACCGTTTCTCATAAAGGTCGACCGTTTCTATCTTTCCGAGTCATTTTTTGTCAATTATCATCCTTTACTCCCAAATCTGATTTTGTCCAAATGCCACTACGGAAGAAGACGTGTGCTGGTCCTCGCAAGAGGACGGAGCTAGCATCCTCTTCTCATCCATCATCGGACTCTCCACCGACACCTCCTCGAGCTTTCGATCCCTCTCTATTTGCTAATGCTTCTATTGCATCTACTTTTGAAGCATGCATGAGAGTCGATTGGTCGTCTCTCAATATGAACATGCTTCATGAACTCTTCAATGGCATAGGTTGGATTCCCCTCCTTAACGTTAAGGAACCAGTCTATCCTAGGTTGGTCAGATTTTTTATGCCAAATTATCTTTTTCCGAGTCCAAATCTAGAGTGACATCTCACATACTAAGTCATACCATTAAGCTTATTGATTCCTTGATTTGTGAGATTTTTGATATCCCCAACCGAGGACTCTTGAATATTGTATCCCATAGGTGGCCGACTGATATTTCTATAGATGAAGCTCTTGGAGTTGTGATCACTAGCTGATCATAGTATGTTTTTAACCCATTTTCTATTCAAATCATACATATCGAGCCCCTATTTTGCATAACTTTTGGCAAATTATGTTTGGAATGCATGGATTGTAATAACTAGTTGATCTTCCTCATTTTATACTTAATTCCATATGCATAGAGGTTCTGAAATGTTAAAATCTATAAATAATTTAATTCTATGTCAAGTTATCATTTTTAGGACAAGTTATCACTCTAATAGGCCAAGTTATCATTATTTTGAGTGAACTGATTTTCAATGATTTTCTTGCCCTAAATCCATTACTATCATGAATCATATTTGGATGGTCATATCTCAACTTGTGCAAATATTTAAGTCTATTTGAACAAGTTATCATTTTTCCATTGCCAAGTTATCGTTAAAGGGTAAAACTATCATTTCGATATGCAAAACTATCAATTCTGTACAAAGGCCCTAAGCAATCATTATATTATTGTCCTAACTCATTGTTGTTCAAATTTGACCATATTTGTATAACCACAACCAAAGTTATGACAAGTTATCATTTTTAAGGCAATTAAATTATCGTTTTGGCACTCAAGTTATCATTCCTATGAAACCTTATCTAATGCATAGCTTTCCCATGAAATGACTTCTAAAAAAGTTGCCTCCTCCACTTCTTGTTGCCCATCACATCATTAATCATATCATCTTCCTTCGATCTGGTTATTATACTGATATGACTTTTCATGACTTACGCCTTCTTTATTGTCTTCTTCGACATGATTTTCCTCCGGTTAACTTTGGTGCATATATGATTTATCACTTCATCTTCACCAAAGAAATGATAGATTCCAGAAAATCCCATAACATGATCATTCACTTTGAATCTTTTCTCACTCGAATCTTTCGTATTCCTATTCCTGAGTTTGAGTTGTCCCTTTCTGAGAGACCGACCGATATCATTGGAAAGGGCACATTGAGACGGAAGGGTCTTGTGTTTGTTAATGAAGAATGGGTCTTTTCCACTCAAGACCAAGATGATCAGGACTCTGACTCCGATGATGAGACAGGCACCGAGGCTCCCACGCAGGCTCCCGTTACGGATATTGGACCTTCTTGGGAGCAGTACATACCTCCTTCACGTGAGCCGACGAGAGTTTGGGGCTCAGTTCCGACACGTAGTGAGTGGGATGAGATGGTGGCACGCGTCGATCGCATAGAGCATGATCGGCGTCGCACACAGGAGTGCATATTTGCCTATTTCCGATCTCAGGGGTTCGACACTTCTCCCTATGAGTAGGTTGCGCCCCCGCCCGATGACGCTCCGGATGCCTAGTTTTTTTCTTTATGTTAGTGCTCTTTTTGTTTCCTCCTTTTTGATGATGTCAAAAGGGGGAGAAGGAATATGTGGAATATGTGACGATGTATGACTTGACGATGTATGACTTATTGTTATGCTTATGAGATGTGTTCACTGCTCTTGTTTATGATGTGTTTATGATGTGGATTGTATTGAGAATTGTGAGTTATGATTTATTTTCACTATATATATGACATGGCATTCATGATATTTACAAAAAGAAGTTATGCTTTGATTAAGGGGGAGTAAATAATATATTTTTAAAAGCAAGCATAAATTTAGGGGGATGAATTTATAATTTTGATATTTTGATTACCTCCTCGGCACTTTGTTTATCATCATCAAAAAGGGGGAGATTGTTGGTCTCAAGACCATATTTCATGTATTTTGATGATAGCAAACAAGGAAAATGTACTAATTATGCTTAAAGTGATAGTATGAACAGATTTAATATTTTTCGAAGAAAAATAGCCGAAGTTTTTATCTGTAGTAAAAACAGGCGATCGATACTTAATGGTCGACTATTATGACAGATAATGGACGACCGAAATCAATGATGGAGTGTCCGCTAATCACAGAATGAAATGAACTTCAGAATCGATCGACTGATTCACTATCGGGCGACCATTATGAAAGCAAGAACGACTATAATTCTTCTACGGTCTACTATCAATGGTAAACTGCACAGAAAAGATAAAATAACAGATATAATTTTTTATTAAATGGACGACCGATTTGGTAATCGGCGACCGTTGGAGAATCGACAGACAGAATAACGGCTAGTTACTATGCAAAACGGACGACCGATACCAAAACGGTCGACCGATTCAGGGCTGACAGCAAAAGCTTTTTGAATTACTTTACAACGGCCAAATTAAAGGGATCCAAAAGACTGAAGGAAGATTATCTAAGCAAGGCAAATCATTCTAGAGCTCCCTTCAAATCCAAAGTATTTTTCTTAAGCCAAAGTTGCAAATTATCCCTTCCCTCTTCTAGTTTCTTAGTGAGAATATTGCTTGTAAGAAGAAGAGTCTTGGAGGAAATTCTTGTTTAGATAGTTTTTTAGAGCTCCTTGTAAGAAGAGGTGTGTTTTACCTCTTGAGCAAAGAAGAAGGCATTGTGGTGTAGAAAATATTATTCTCTCCCTATAAGAAAAGAGAACGATAGTGAATCTCCGACGGTCTCAAAGTTGAGGAGACGGAGCGGGGACGTAGGCCAAGGAGTTGGGCCGAACCTCGTCAACATATCGCGTCTTTCTCTTCTCTTACTTCTCTTGCTTCTCTTGTGCTTTTATTACCTATCATTTACTTGCTTGTGATCGCATTCGCTCTAAATTTACTTCTACGTCTTTTTCGGTTTTAAATTTTTATACACCAATTCATCCCTCCCCCCTCTTGGTGCTTTCGATCCTACATTATTCGGCAAAAATGTTTTATGAAAAATTGTGTAGCGCTTCTGGGACTACTCTGAGCACGTGAAATTCACGTGGGTCTCGGGGCGATACAGATACCATGAGATATGGGATGAGTTGGTATTTATAGGGTTCTTTGCATGCCTAACGTCGAGTTCTATATATCATATGATCATTTAATCTACAATATTATTGCATGCAGTTTTGTGGGTTCAATTCCAAGGGGAGTGGTGTGAAATGAGGACTTATTGAAGTGGAAAGGAGGTGATTTAGTGGGGGTGCAACTTTGCAATCTTTATGTCTTCTTTTTCCCTTTATGTGGACTTCGGAGTCTTTATATTCTGTGTTTTGTGATTCTGTCTAAATTGAATTTGATGCTTATCCCAACTTATTTCTTTTGGCAAGTGCTCTCTTTTTTTTTCTTTTTCCTTTTATCTTTTTTTTTTAAAAAAATGTTTGCAAAGCTTTAGAATCATCATTTTCAACAGCTACTATTAGCTATATGGAAAAAATGGGCGTTCCCCCATCTAAAATGGGGGAACATTTCCCCCATCTTACGACGCCCATCTGATCTCGATCGGACGGGCGCCATTTTAGATGGGGGAAATCGGCACATTAATGGGGAAATCGTCGTGAACCGGAGGGAATTGCGCGTGAACCGGTCGTCGCGTGAACCGGTCAGCTTCGGCCGAGGTTAAAAAGGGGCGGCGCAGTAAAAATTTTGCCCCTTTCTACCTCATTTCCTCTCTCCCTCTTTACCCTCTCCTCGCGCAATGTCGACCCACAGGGCGTCCGGCGACTTCGACCTGTCAACGTCCGCTGACTTCGACGACCAGATCTGTCGCCCGATCATCCGTTGACTTCGAAGGGTCGCCAACCAGATCCGCTCTTGACCAGATCCGCCACCGATCATCCGCCGACTTCGAAGGGCCGCCGTCGACCAGATCCGAGCCACCTCCGTCGCCGCCGACCAGATCCGCTCATCTTCGACCAGATCCGCGCGACGAGATGACGACGATGACGATGATGAGGTACTTTCCGACCAGATCCGCCGGTTTGTCCTCTTTTCCTTTGTCGGTTTTAATCTCGGGCCGCCCTCCCCTGTCTTTGCCGACAGATCCGCCGCCGGCCGCCCTCCCCGCTCGCACGCCCGCCGCCCTCCCCGCTCGCACGCCCGCCGCCCTCCGTCGCACGCCCGCCGCCCTCCTCCCTCGCACGCCCGCCGCCCTCCCCGCTCGCACGCCCACCGCCCTCCACTCGCACGCCGCCGCACTCCGTACTCGCATGACGGCGCCCTCCCCGCTCGCACGCCGCCCTTCGTCCTCCACCTCCCTTCGTCGCATGCACCGCCCCCGCTGCCCTTCGTCGCACGCACCGCCACCGTCGCCCTTCGTCCTCCGCCGCCACCGCCAACGCGCGCCCCCTCCGCCACCCTCCGTCGCACGCCCGCCGCCCTCCGCTCGCACGCCGCCGCACTCCGTACTCGCATGCCGCCACCCTCCCCGCTCGCATGCCGCCCTTCGTCCTCCGCCTCCCTTCGTCGCACGCTGCCGCCCTCCCCGCTCGCACGCCGCCCTTCGTCCTCTGCCTCCCTTCGTCGCACGCACTGCCCCCGCCGTCATTCGTCCTCCGCCTCCCTTCGTCGCACGCACCGCCGCCTCCGCACCGCAAAATTTGAGAAGTCAGGATTTTCAAGAGCACTGAACTATTATCGGTGCTTGAATTTGTATGTTCTTTGATTCATGCTTACCTTAATAATGCCTGCTTGCTTTGTTTATCTGTTTCTTACGCATGACTCGATCGATAAGAATGATTTTTGGGTAGGCAAATATCCTGCTTCTACATGTGTATAAGTTCCTCTCATTTAAGGCAAAATTTCTCAATATCATTTTCCTTTAGCGACACAGGCTTAGTCGTATTCATTATAGTTGACAAGCGTGCTATGGCCGTGACAATATCATCAAGAATTGAACTATTTACGCTATCCAAGAATCTTTTGCAGTCAAGTGGTCTTATATAATTGTTTTGTAAGATTTCAACTATTTACGCTATCTACATAACCTTTTTTATAATGAAATATTTATCTGATATACTCCATCTACATTATTCTCCAGTTAGTTGGATTACTTGTTCCGAGCTTATTATTCAGTTATTCTTCAGTTAGTTGAAATATTTCTCTGATATACTCCATCTGAACTTCAATTGTACTTAGATTTTTCTGATATACTCCATATGCATGTTTTAGGGTTTCACAGGTCAGTCATGTCATCTTCTACCTCTTTCATATCACGTCAATTAGATATTCCTTTTTGTGCATGTGGTGATAAGACAATACTACAAACTTCATGGACAAATAATAATCCCGGTAGACGATTTTGGGGGTGCTCTCATTATCGGGTAAATATTTTCATTGACAATAAGTAATGTATTTTGGTCTTCATTTCTGTTTCATCGTTTGATGTTCATTTTGTGTATAATGTTCTTCCAGGGTAAGCCCCCGCACAAAGATTGTAATTTTTTTCATTGGTTCGATCCAACTATGGATGATCGGCATAAGAATATTCTAAGAAGCATGTTAAAGGACGATGAAAAAGTTCAAAGACGAAGATCGGATAAATATAGGATCATTTTAATTGGATTGCTCAATAAAATTATCGCCTATGAAGATGTTGCAATGAGAGATAAAATTATGTATTTACTTCTTGGAATGATAATATCATTTGTATTAGTTAAAATGAACTTTCTTTAGTTGCGGGGTTTGTAATCATTTGTATTACTTCTTTTTATGTAGTCATAGCAGTTTGTTATGAACTTGTAGGTAATTATATTTAGTTAACAATTTGCGATATGTTTGTGAGATGTTGTATGCTTGTGATATGTTGTATGCATGTTTGTGATATGTTGTGTGTATGTTTGCGATATGTTGGAACAGTAGCTGTTTAACTGGAATGCATGATACAATAACTGGAATGCATGATAGAATGACTGAGAAATTCGCTTATGAATCATGAACAAAATGAAGGAATTTGAAACTATTTCTGTAACATCTTTCAACATGCTTGCTTTTTGCCTGGAATAATTGCAAGAGGTGCAGAATTTGAAACTATTTTTGTAACATCTTTCAACAATACTTCCTTGGGAATGTTTCGAAGCCAAATCAACATAAATGAACCATGAAGTTTGAGAATGTTACGAAGCCAAATCAACATAAATGAACCATGGCATTCTTAAATTATTGGTTCGATATGTTGTATCAAATACAACGGCATCACCAAAAGTCAAATAACTATCTCTTGACCTACCATCAGCCCAAAAAAAATTCAGAACTGTGCCATCTGCATCAACCTCCCAACTATGAAAGAAACTCGGATCAGAATGTACTCTTTTTTGAAAATTATAGATAATTTGCAAGCATTCGACAGAAAAAGTGCTTTTTCTTATGGTTCTCAAATGATCAATACAATTCTGAGTTGTTATAAGAGGTTCTCCAGACATATTAAGGGCTCTGACAATCTTAGATGGACCCATACCGAATGCATGTAGATGACCAATAGCTTCTTTAGAAGTTGCGCTGATTTGATTATGTGATCTTAAGAACTTTACCTTAGAAGGAGTTGTCAAGCAATGACTGTGCTCTTCTTGAAATTTTTTTACCTCTCATTGTTCATCTTGTCTTAGAACAACATATAGATGAGCATGACAATCGTCCCTAACTTCTCTTCTCTGTGTAAAAGCTTGTGTCTGCTCTTGTCTAATTCTCTTGTGCCCTTGTTTAGAACAAACATACTTTACATTGATTACCTTCCATGTAATCTTGTGCATATGTAAAGTTTGTTTTCTCACAGAAAAACTCACTAATTTAGCATACATGTTGTAGTATTTGTAGGCTTCTTCAGCTGTGTCAAATAACATTCCAACATAAGGTTTCGGTAACTCATATGCTTTGACAACAAAGTTAACATCTTCTTCAGGTTTGTCATGTTCAATATCGTCTTCATTCATCCATTCTTGTGTCAATTCTGCCATGTTACTACCACTATTCTCATCGTTCATGTGCAATTTTACCTAAAAAATACAAATAAATTCTCATTAGAAATTCACAAACATGATAAAATTGATAAAGATTTTGCTCACTGCTGCATGATATAATTAAACAAATTGCAAACAAGAATGATTAAACAAACATATTTACACATGAAAATTAACTCACATCATTTAATTAATCTTGAGATATTTAACTACTTACAAGATGATTAACTACTTGCATGTTGAAATTGATTACCTAAGTACAACATCATCTGTGATCAACTACTTACAATTTAAGGTGATTATTACATAATTATAATGTCACTACTTAGAAAGGTGATTATTACATAATTACAAGTGATCAATTAAAAGTCTTTAACTAATTACGGTAGGGCGTCGGTGTCGTGCGACGAAGGGCGGCGGTCAGCGGCGGTGCGTGCGACGAAGGGCGGCGGTCAGCGGCGGTGCGTGCGACGAAGGGCAGCGGCGGCGGTGCGACCGACGAAGGGAGGCGGAGGACGAAGGGCGGCGGGGGCGGTGCGTGCGGCGAAGGGAGGCGGAGGACGAAGGTTTCCGTGCGAGCGAGGAGGGTGGCGGGCGTGCGATGGAGGGCGACGGCGTGTGAGCGGGGAAGTCGGCGGGCGTACGAGCGGGGAGGGCGACGGGCGTGCGACGGAGGGCGGCAGGCGTGCGAGCGGGGAGGGCGGCGGCGTGCGAGCGGGGAGGTCGACGGCATGCGAGCGGGGAGGGTGGCCGACGGCGGATCTGTCGGCAAAGACAGGGGAGGGCGGCCCGAGATTAAAACCGGCAAAGGAAAAGAGGACAAACCGGCGGATCTGGTCGGCGGTGGCGGAGGTGGCTCGGATCTGGTCGGCGGCGGCCCTTCGAAGTCGGCGGATGATCGGCGGCAGATCTGATCAAGAGCGGATCTGGTCGGCGGCCCTTCGAAGTCGGCGAATGATCGGGCGGCGGATCTGGTCGTCGAAGTCGGCGGACGTAGGTCGAAGTCGCCGGACGCCCTATGGGTCGACGTCGCGCGAGGAGAGGGTAAATAGGGAGAGAGAAAACGAGGTAGAAAGGGGCAAAATTTTTACTGCGCCGCCCCTTTTTAACCTCGGCCGAAGCCGACCGGTTCATGCGACGACAGGTTCACACCATTTTTAGATCGGACGGACGCCGTAAGATGGGAGAAATGTTCTGCCATTTTAGATGGGGGAACGCCCATTTTTTCCTACCAGTGCCCATTTTAGATGGGAGAACGCCGTAAAATTATCGTAGTACTCCTAATTTACACCCATGCCATTGCGGGTCTCCTAATTGAGGAGGATGAAGTATTGCTCTAACTTATGTGTCATTTCGTGCTAGTTAATTAGCAGATATTTCGGACAAAGATATTTCGGTACTCGTAGTCTGATTAGTGATAGATATAATTAAACAGAGAAGTCGTGTAGAGAGTCCAGTGAACAGCAAATAATTGGAGTTAATTAGAATACTTCGATCAACTAATTAAGAAATCAGTGTTCGGTTTGATTTAATATGTCATCGGCTCCGTGATAAACCTATATATAAAATAATCAGTGTTCGGTTTGAATTCTTCGAAGAAATGAATTATGGTTTTGCCGAATATATGCATAAAGCAATACGGGGGAATGTATTCATGTGTTGACAGAAACGTACATGTATTCATAATAATGTTATACAAAGACGTAGAATGTTAACAACGGCGTATTACGCGAAAGTCCGCAGCTTAGCTGGTAGACTTCCATCTTCATCTGTATCCCGTATCTTATTTGGTCTATCGAATCGTCTCTATGTGTTCAACTTGACCATATGATATATGTTTCCTATATGTTTGATGATCATGACATTTTGGGCAACGTTTCTCATGCAGGACTATAATAGAAAAATAATGAATAATAAGATTATATGCTAGATGATTGAAGGCCTATTTAATAAACATAAAATATAAATCATTCGATATTATATATATATGGATAAATAGCATAAAAAAAGTGAAGATTTTAGTTTTATTCTCCTAAACTCTTATTCTTACGTAAAAAGTCATAATTTTGAGTTTATTCTTAAATCTAGCATAAATTTTTATTTTTGCATAAACAAATGAATTTTAATTCTCAAATCTAGTTTAAATCTTTATTTTAAAATTTTTAAATTGGTTATAAATAAAGCCGATTATTATATTTTTGTTCAAAAATAATAATTCAACGGGAGTTACATAGACATGTTGTAAAAAATAAAAGGATAAAATTTAAAATATATTTTCCAACTTTGATATTGCATTAGTTACATTATTATATTTTTACATCATTATTATCTTATTTTAGTCAATTACAAATTAGGTTAAAATTTAAATTAATTTACTATTAAAGTTGTAATTTTATTTTCTACAACTTGTCTATTCAATGATCGCTGAATTATTACTTTTAATATATATAATAGGATATATTTATAATCAATTTAAAATTTTAATATAAAAGTTTAGGTTAAATTTGAGAATTAAATTAAAGTTCATGAATTTTATGCAAAAATAAAAGTTGATGTTAGATTTAAGAATAAAATCAAAGTTGACGATTTTTTTATGCAAACATAAAATATCAATCTAGATTATTATTATTATTATTATTATTATTATTATTATTATTATTATTATTATTATTATTATTATTATTATTATTATTATTATTATTATTATTATTATCATCATCATCATCATCATCATCATCATCATCATCATCATCATCTAGTTATGTGTTGGAAAAGAAAGTGCATTAATATTTATTGTGGTAATATATCAGAGTACTTAAATTCTAAACCGGGCATGTAATTCGAATATATATAGTTTATTTTAGATTTTGATATTCTTTTAGTTTTTTTTCCAATAAAAGATATCCCTTTAGTTGTTATTTAATTCCTAGAATCATTGTAGATATATACTTAGGACATGTCTCATTATTTCTGGCCGCAGGGTTAGAGTGTTTAATTAGACAAGCCAATGATCAAGCTAAGTGAAAGCATCCTGTAAAATAAATAAAATTATATAATGAAAGATTAACAATCAGATTCAAATATAGCTAGAATAGGGCACTAGTGAAAGTCAGAAGAGCTTATCCTCACTCATGAAGTCATGTCATGCATACTGTCGGTATGGCCATATATATATATATATTTATGGGTGTCCCAGCACCAGCACTACCTTACAACTTGTTAACTAGTTCATATTTGAGATGGATGTCTTCACTCGGCGGAACGTCCATATATGTATTTTGTTTTCACCCTAGAGATTGTTAATGTCCATGTGCTTGAGCAAAACAATAGTCACCATTGAGTTCCCTTCCTCATCTGATTAGAGAAAGGATTACGTTAACTGCAGGAAAAGATAAATTTACCAGCTTTTATACTTACATAAACAAACTCACGTGGTTCTTCAAAATGAGATTTGTGGATGCATTAGAACATATATAGCTTTTACCACCTATATATATATATATATATATATATGTATGTATGTATATATATATGTATATTATTGTCATGACTAATTTGCAGATAGAGCTCATAAATAATTATTACTTTTCTCATTTCCTTCTTGTTATTCCCATACAAGTGAGACGAGGCCTGCAATTTTGCAATCACTCTGTGGACAGTAAATTTAAGGATAAGAAGACTAAGGATAATCAGGTGGTCCGGCAGTTTGGAGATATTAAGACCACTTGTAAGATGAGATATCAATTTGATTGACGAAAGTATGTATATATATGTTGAAATAGGAAGCTACAGGTTGAGAATTGACACATGATATATATCATGGATTGGACTTGCGAAGTGTAAATATCTCACTGACAGCCTACCTACAAGTCACAAAACGTCCACCATTCACATGGCAACGCTGCTTGTAATCCAAAACTACGCGCAAAGTACGTAGTGGACGCTCGGACTTCAACTAGTAGCTAGCCATGCATGCAAGACAATGCCTATAAATGCCCCCACCCTCTCACTCTTCTTTCGCATCCAACATTGCTACAAACTAATTGCACTTCCAATTACAACAATGTCTCGCAGTAGTGGTCGACGTACTAGGCTTCTAGCTATTGCCTTGGTCGTCCTCCTAGGGCTCCAGCTCACCTCCGCAGCGAGGTTCCTAACTGGATCCTATGCCGGCAGTGGCGGCGGGGAAGGCAGTGGAGGCGGAGGTGGCTATGGTGGGGCTGGAGGCTCCGGCTATGGCTCTGGTTCTGGATACGGCGAGGGTGGTGGCGGAGGTAGTGCAGGAGGATACGGCAAGGGTGGAGGAAGTGGAGCGGGGTCGGGTTCTGGGTCCGGTCATGGCTCGGGCGTCGGCGTCGGCGTTGGCATCGGCGTCGGTGTCGGAATTGGCGGAGGGTATGGTAAAGGTGGCGGCGGAGGTGGCGGATCTGGTTCTGGCTATGGGTCTGGGTCCGGCTCTGGGTCTGGCGTAGGCGGAGGAAGTGCTGGAGGTTACGGTAAGGGAGGTGGTGGAGGTGGCGGCGGTGGAGGAGGGAACGGTGGGGGCTCGGGATCTGGGTCCGGTTACGGCTCCGGCTCTGGTTCTGGCTCTGGAGCAGGCGGTGCATCAGGAGGTGGCTACGGGAGCGGCGGCGGCGGAGGAGGGGGCTCCGGCGGAGGTAATGGAAGTGGCGGCGGGTCAGGATATGGCTCCGGAAGTGGTTCTGGATATGGCGCAGGTAACGGCGGCGCGAATGGTGGAGGCTATGGAAGTGGTGGTGGTGGCGGCGGCGGCGGTGGCGGTGGAGGAGGAAATGGACACTACTGAGTGCTTTTGGTGGGTTCGCAGTCAAGATCTAGTTAATAGATACGTGAGAAACAAAAATAAATCGTGTCCTACTGCTTAGGACTCGTGCAGGAATTGTCGAAGTACTAGTTGTGCGTATAGGAGTGTCAACGTGCCATGAAAGTTTACCACTATATGTAAATGCGAAGATGAATAAAAATGTGGTGTCTAGTAGGCACCTTCCGAAATATGAATATAATTTCCCCTTAATATTGTTTGTTCGCCTTAAACTTACTTCAGATAACATGCGCGACAACAATGATAATTTAATTATCTTTTATGGAGGAAAATATATTTGTTAGTATCAATTTATTTCATTGTATAACTGTTTGATATAAGTATATTTCTCCTTAAAAAGTTGAAAGATAGATTGAATCCTCGGCATCGCCCCTTCCCAAAAATTGAAGACTATCAATCCAAAAATTATTTCTCCTTGATAAGTTGAAAGGACAATTATAATAATTAAGTTGAACTATTATGCATTAGTAAGGGTGTCGGCTATTGAATAATAGAAATATAGCGATATCGCCCTGTTAAAATTAAATTTTATAATCAACAATCTCCATAAAATAATAAGTTATCTTTCTAGTTCTCATTGTAAGTTTAAATACTTAAAGAGTTATAATATATAAATAGATTCAGATTTAAGGAACGTGATGACAATAAAGAGAGTGAATTGGTTGGTTTTTCGCATATTTACTGTAGTCTCTAGAGTTTATAGCTCGCTTAGACGTTGATAGTCACTGTAGATCCCATAATTCAGATTTTCTAATAGTTTTTTCCTTCTACTATTTGTTTAGTTGTTTTTACTTTTATCAATAGCTAAATTAAGCATGGATAATTGGAACACGACAAGAACTAATCACACAGATAGTCAATACAAGAAAAACGTTTAACCGTCTGTAATCAGCTCAAAAATCATCGATAATACCATTACCGACGGTTTTTCGGACGGAATCGATCTGTCGGAAAAACGCTCGTCGCAAATCGATTTGTGACGGTTGCAAAAAATCCATCGGTAATACCGACGGTTCTAACCGTCCGAAAAAAACTCGGTCAATGGTTAGAACTGTCCGAAAAGCCCCGACGGTTACAACCATCGCCGTCCGAAAAATCCGACGGTTCCAACCGTCGAAAGTTTTCGACGGCCGCAACCGTCGAAACTTTTGACGGTCGTCGCAATCCGCCAAAACTTTCGGCGGTCGCAACCCGTCAAAACTTTCGACGGTCGTGGCAATCGTCGATCTTTCGGCGGTCGCAACCGTCGTAAAAAAATTTTTAAAAATAAAAAAAATTAGTGGCCGGATCGGCCGCCCGTGGGATCCGGGCTGCGGAGAGGCCGATCCGGCCGCAGGAAGGCCGATCTGGTCACGGGGAGGTCGATCCGGTCGGGGGGGCGATCCGGCCGCCTGCGGCCAGATCCCGGCCGCAGGCAGCCAATCCGACCGAGGGAGGGAGGGAGGGGGGAGACATCGTCGGCGGGTCGTCATCCGATAGGGCCGGCCGGGAGAGGTCGCGGGCGGGTCGGGTCGGCAAAATAGAAGATAGAGAGAGAGAGAGAGAGGAGAGAGTATGGAGAGTGGAGAGTGGAGAGTGGAGAATGGAGAAGTGGTGAGTAAAAATGCATATATATATATAGGGTAGAAAGTTGGGAAGCAGAAAAATGAAAAAAGAGCGGGGGAGAGTATTTTAAATTACCGACGGTCCGAACTATCGGTAATATGTTATATTATTATATAATGTTTATTTTTTAGTTTACCGACGGTCTGAACCGTCGGTAATATGTTATATTATTTATATTTTATTTTATCGACGGATTGAACTATCGCTAATTATTACCGACAATCAAAACCGTCGGATTGCGATAGTTTGAACTGTCGCTAATTATATTAATAAAATATTTCTCATATTATAATATCGACATTCCTAATTATCGAAAAATAAAATAATAATATAAAAAATTACATAATTTATTTTTTCATTTCTGACGATCGTAACCGTCGAAAAATTCGTCGGAAATTGCGATAGATGGATATCCATCAAAAATTACGACGGATGGATATCCGTCGAAAATATCGACGTTCCTAATCGTCGAAAAATAAAATAATAATATAAAATATTACATAATTTATTATTTCATTTCCGACAGTCGTAACCGTCGAAAAATCCGTCGAAAATTGCGACGGATGAATATCCGTCGGAAATATCGACGTTCCTAATCGTCAAAAAATAAAATAATAATATAATAAATTACATAATTTATTTTTTCATTTCCGACGGAAAATTCGTCGGAAATTGCGACGGATGGTATCCGTCGGAAATATCGACGTTCCTAATCGTCAAAAAATAAAATAATAATATAATAAATTACATAATTTATTATTTCTATTTCTGACGATTGTAACCGTCGGAAAATTCATCGGAAATATTTTCGTCGCAAATTGCGACGGATTTCTATCCGTCGGAAAATGACGATTTTCTTGTAGTGTGTGGTCACTATAATAATCAAAATCAGGACACTGTGTAGTGTTTTCAAAAATAGAACTTGAAGGTGGCAAGACCATTTTTAGGATATTACAACAAAATTTCATGAGATTATTTTGTTCATTTTTAATTTACCTTTTATTTTGTACTGATATAATAAAAAAATTATTACATTCAAATCAAATTCCCATGATGGAATTTCTCATATAAAAGCACATTTTTTCTAACAATTTTGATATTTGGAAAGCGGCCTTGGCCGTCCAACCCTCTCTCCCTCCGCCATAGAAAGAACATTATGGATAGATCAAAATATTGATCCATCATCGAATTCAATTAATTGGATATTTACTTTGAGATCACAGGGAATAGAACTTGCAATTTTGCTTTAAGAGGTGAAGCCAACCTCCACTGGACAGTCAAAAAAATACTATCAAAATTTAGCAAATGTATTATAGATCATTCCATCAAAAGATATAAATCCCTGCAGCAAGGCGTTGCACAAAAACATAATAACATTGTAAAAGGTTCGACTAGATCAAAGTATTAGGAACTTATATAATTTGCATGCAACATGCATAATGCAGGGAGGAAGCAGCTTGTGCTTTCTTAGAGCAGCAGCGCCATGGCGGAGGCAGCGGCGCCCAAAAGAGCAGCCGAGGTGACCATGGAGGAGGAGGCGGCGTCGTTCGAATTAGGAGCAGGCGCAGGTGCACGGTGCTGATGGCAATCAGCAGGAGAAGGCGCAACCGGCGGGGCGTACTCGCCGAGACTGGGAGCCGGCGAGGACGACATCGCCGGGGGTTGGTGGCCGGCGTGATTAGGAGCAGGAGCAGGCGCAGGCGGCTCCGGCATTGCATTCCTCGCCGTCGACGTCCCAGTGAGCACTCCAAGCATCAACATGGCTCCGAAGAGAAGGATGGTTGCCTTGTAGGAGGTCATGGCCATGAGGAATCAGCACTACAAGTTTTTGTTTTTCTTCTGTGTGTAGAAGAGGAGGGCCAAGGGAAAGTGTATATATACAAAAATAAATGGCCATTTATTTACGTTAAAAAGAGGAAGAGAATTATGTGTTGCAATTTATTTACTTCTATTTATTTTTCTTTCATTACAGATCAAGCGAGATATATACGCATTAATTGGAGGGAATAAGAATATTACTTACTGATTATTAATTGATTGGTTCTTAATTGAATGCATGCATTTAATTTATAGTAATTATTTTTGCGAGAAACATGCCAATTCTGCAATTCAAGAGTATGAAAACAGTGCCATTTTAATTTATGAGGCATTTAATGATGGCTTCTTAATTTTGTATCGTTTACTGTTTAGTTTGACTATTGTCTTCATTAATTATGGACAACTCTCTCTCTCTCTCTCTCTCTCTCTCTCTCTCTCTCTCTCTCTCTCTCTCTCTCTCTCTCTCTCTCTCTCTCTCTCTCTCTCTCTCTCCTTGTTTTCTTTTTAAGGAATCTCTTATTTCTTTTTGCTCGCTACTTATCATTTTCTTCTCTCCTCTTTCTTTATTTCTCCCTCCTTTTCTTTCTCTTCTCTTATCTTCTCCTTTCATTATTTATTTTTTTCTTATAATTTGGTAATTATATAAGAAACAATAAATTAGGAGCCCACCATTCATGACCATTTTTTTAATTGCGGCGGATTCAATAGTCAGAAAATTAATTGTTTTCTTGTAGTGCAAGATCCAAATAATTTTGAGTTATTCAGGTAACCTTTTTATGTATAAAACTTTTTGTACTTAATATTAGAAAACAAAGGGCCACATTGTATTAGAAAAACCCAACTTTTATTTTTCATCTCAAATCTAATCTCTTTTTTTTATAAAAAGAGACAAACTTTTAAATTAATTTGGATTTGCTTATGAAGTAATTAGATAAAATAAAATTGTATAATTCAACTCACTGATTTTAACCCAAATATATAATTGAATATAAAGTCATCAACTTAATATTTTTTTACTTCGTTACATATAAATTAATAGTATTTCAAATATATGTGCTAATTTTTTTCTTTTATATCAAGACAAAATTGCATAAAATAAAAATGATGGATATTTGAATTTTTTATGTCTAAAAGTTTGAAATATGTCATCAACCTATCTAGATCCGGCGGCCAAATCCGGCGGCCCGATCCGGCGGCCAGGCCGCGTGGGATCCGGCGGCCAGCGGCGGATCTGGCCGCGCGGGATCCGGCCGCCTGGCGGTTCGGGCAGAGAGAGAGAGAAGGGGAGAGGGACGCCGGCGGGACGGGACGCCGGCGGGATGGGACGCCGACGGTCGACGTCCGGTCGGGAGGCTCGCCGGCAGGGAGAGGGAGAGGGAGAGAGAGAGAGAGGAGAGGGGGAAAGAAATAGAAATAAAGGGAGAGAGAAGAGCGGGGGTATATATATATTATATAATATATAAGTGGAAAGATGGGAAAGCGGGAAAATAAAAAAAAAAGTAGGATAATCAAATTTTAATTATCGACAGCTCCGACTGTCGGAAAAGTAAATATTAATTATTTTAAAGTTACTTATAAAAATAAAATACTATATTTAGTTATATATAATATTTTTTTACCAACGTTTTGAAATATCGCTAATTATTACCGACGGTTGGAACTATCGAAAATTGTGACGGTTTGGACTGTCGATAATTATATTAATAAAATATTTCTCATATTATATTATTATACATTTACCGACGATCACGACCGTCGAAAATTGTGACGGATGGATATCCGTCAGAAATATCGATGTTCCTAATCATCGAAAAATAAAATAATAATATAATAAATTACATAATTTATTATTTTCATTTTCGACGGTAGTAACCATCAGTAAATCCGTCGGAAATTGCGACGAATTTCTATCCGTCAGAAATATCGACGTTCCTAATCGTCAAAAAATAAAATAATAATATGATAAATTACATAATTTATTATTTTCATTTTCGACGGTCGCAACCGTCGGAAATTGCGATGGTTGGATAACCGCCGAAAATATCGACGTTCCTAATCGTCAAAAAATAAAATAATAATATAACAAATTATATAATTTATTATTTTCATTTTCGACGGTTGTAACCATCGGTAAATTCGTCGAAAATTGCGACGGATTTCTATCCATCGAAAATATCGACGTTCCTAATCATCAAAAAATAATATAATAATATAATAAATTACATAATTTAATATTTTCATTTCCGACGGTTGCAACCGTCGGAAATCCGTCGAAAACTACGACGATTGGATAACCGTCGAAAATATCGACGTTCCTAATCGTCAAAAAATAAAATAATAATATAATAAATTACGTAATTTATTATTTTCATTTTCGACGGTTGTAACCATCGGAAAATCCGTCGAAAATATTTTCGTCGCAAAATCCGTCGCAAATTGCGACGGATTTCTATCCGTCGGAATTTGCCCGTCGGAAAATGACGATTTTCTTGTAGTGAGTGATTCAATTGGTCCGACCTATATCCACTCTATCAGTTGTTTTCTTCCATAAAGATGACCTTAATAATGAGATCACAATTAGATATCTGTTCACTAATAATTAAAAACTTATCATAACAACTACATTTTAAGTAGGAAAGGTTTAACCTTCACAGTCACTCCCCTCACACTGAACACATTAGAGCAGCAAAACAAGGTCAATACTGTTGGGCCTTAGGAGTTAATCCAGCCCATTAAGAAGGAAACCTATTTAGGTTAATTAAACCTAATTAACTTAATGAAGGTGTGCCTTTCTCTCTTGAATTTGTGAGTGCCAGAAAAGAAGAAAAAAGATATTTTTTTCTTCTCTTGCCAAACAGCCGAAAGTTCCAAGAAAAGAAAAGAAAAGGTTTTTTTCTTTTCTTGTGTTTAGAGTTGATTGAAAAATAAAAGGGATTTTTTCTTTGGTCAACGGATAAAGAAAAGAAGAGAGAAGAGGGCTGAAAAAGAAGATAGAAGATTTCTTCTTGAAAAGCAAAAATTAAGAACCGAGTCAGATTAGGAGGATCTCTAAGGTTTTGCTGATACTATAATCACGGAGAATTGTAATAATCAGGTGATATTATTCCTACTGTTATTTCAATATTTTTTCATAGAAGAATTATTTATCCCAGTGAATTATTATTCGGGTTTGGGCAAAATCCGAAAGACATTATACTTTATTCTTGGATTAGTGATATTGCTCTGTAATTGCCCTGTGATTTTTTCCATTCTCATTGAAGAGTTTTTCTACATAAATTTTGTGTCTCTTTTGCCTATTATTATTTTATTGTGCATCGTACTTGGCTTATATTATTTAATTCACACATAAGAAAAGGGATTAAATTCCCAACAAGTGGTACCAGAGCGAGGTTAATTGGGATTTCTTTTGTGTGAATTAAATGAAGGATAACTATTTTAATGGGATGATCAAATTGACATCGAATAATTATTCAGTTTGGAAAGCTAGGATGGAGGACTTTCTTTACTGCAAAGACTTGTTTGATCCCGTTGAATTAGGAGATAAAAAGTCGATTGAAAAAACTGATGAAAGTTGAAAAAAGATGCACAGAAAAGTTGTTGGGATGATTAGGCAATTTATTCATGTTAGTATTTTTCATCATGTTGTTGAAGAGACAGATGCACAAGTTTTGTGGAAGAAGTTACAAAATTTATATGAAAGGAATACTGCTCAGAATAAAGCTTTTATGATCAGAAATTTGTGAATTTGAAGTTTAAAGATGAAAATTCTATTGCTGAACACTTGAGTGAATTTCATGAAATAGTAAATCAGTTGGGAGCAATAAAAATAATCCTTGATGATGAGATGCAAGGATTAATGCTCCTGAGTTCTTTGCCAGATTCATGGGAAACTTTGATGATAGCACTTAGTAATTCTGCTCCTAATAGTGTGGTATCACTCACCATGATCAAAGATTGTTTGTTTAATGAAGAAACAAGGAGAAAGAGCATGGGAACAGATACTACACAGGTTCTTGTCACAGAGAATAAACGTAGAGATAGAAGCAGAGGATCAAAAGGCCGTGGCAACAATAGGTCACAATCAAGAGGAAAATTTACATGTTATCACTATGGCAAAGAAGGACATATCAAGAGAAATTATAGAGACTGGAAGAAGCAACAGAATGAGAAGAATAAAAAAGATGCAGATGATCAGAGTACTGCTACAGTGGCATCAGATGAGGATCTATATTACTTTTCAGAAGAAAATGAAGAATGCAATATCACAGACTCTTCAGTTGAGTGGATCATCGATTCAGGAGCTTCGCATCATGCAACTCCATTAAAAGAATTTTTCAGTGTGTACAAGACCGATGATTTTGGCACAATGAAGATGGGCAATAAGACATAGTCTAAAATTACAGGAATTGGAGATGTATGTATTCGAACAGATGTTGGTTGTGAGTTGATTTTGAAGAATGTCAGACACATACCAAATTTACGTCTCAATCTGATTTCTCCTCGGCTTTTGGATCAGGAAGGCTACTGTAGTTACATGGGTGATAGAAAGTGAAAATTGATCAAAGGATCCATGGTTGTTGCCAAAGGAAAGTTATGTCTTCTACAAAACTCAAGTGAATTTAAATGCAATAGAGGAAGAAGCTTCACCAGATTTATGGCACAAAAGATTAGGACATATGAGTGAGAAAGGAATGCAGGTTCTGGCGAAGAATTCTCACATCACTGTTACCAAAGGTAAATTTCTGAATACTTCTGATGACGGTCTATTTGGTAAACAGCGCAGGGTGTTATTTGTGTCCAATTCTAAGAAGAAAAAAATAAGTTGGATTTGATGCATTCAGATGTGTGATCCCATTGAGGTAAATTCTTTAGGTGGCAATAGATATTTTGTTACTTTTATTGATGATGCTTCATGAAAATTATGGATTTATTTTATGAAGATAGAAGTTTCATGCCATGGTGGAAAAGGAGACAGGAAATCATCTGAAGTGTCTTCGCACAGACAATGGTGATGAATATACGTCTCAGAAATTCAAAAAATATTGTGCAAAATATGGCATCAGACATGAAAAGTCAGTACCTAAGACTCCACAGCACAATGGTGTTGCTGAAAGAATAAACAGAACCATTCTGGATAGAGTTAGGTGTATGCTGAGGATGACTAATTTATCGAAGATCTTTTGGGGTGAAGCTGTGAATACTGTGTGCTACCTGATTAACAGATTTCCATTGGTTCCTTTGAATTCAGATACTTCTGAGAAAGTGTGGACTGGTAAGAATGTGTCTTACTCTTACTTGAAGGTTTTTTGTTGTAGAGTTTCTGCATAGGTGGGAAAGGAAAATGGACAGAAATTGAATGAGAAGACTCAAGAGTGCATATTTCTAGGTTATGGAAATACAGACTCTGAATATAAGTTGTGGGATACAGAGAAGAAGAAAATCATTAGAAGCAAAAATGTGATTTTTCATGAATTAAAAACTTTGGCAGACTTCAGGAAATCAAAGAAGCAGAGCAGTGATTATGTACAGTGAACTTGGAAACAATGAGCCAAATGTGGATACAGATGATGCAGATGTAGAGGAATTCGTGCAGGGGGAGCAAGATGCTGCTCCATCTCGCAGATCTATAAGAGATCGTCGTGCTTTCACTGGATATCCAAGTTCTGAGTACTCAGTGATTACTGAAGAGGGGGAGCCAAAGGCAAATCCAAGAAGAAAGCCAGAACGAGGTGCTAGATTGGCCGGCATGAAGATCAAGCGATGATTCTTGATGGAGGATCTCCTTCTCATGGGCTGGAGGGGGGAGATTGTTGGGCCTTTGGAGTTAATCCAGCCAATTAAGAAGGAAACATATTTAAGTTAATTAAACCTAATTAACTTAATGGAGGTGTGCCTTTCTCTCTTGAATTCGTGAGTGCCAAAGAAGAAGAAAAAACAGATTTTTTTCTTCTCTTGCCAAACAGGCCGAAAGTTCCAAGAAAAAAAAAGAAAATGTTTTTTTTTCTTTTCTTGTGTTTAGAGTTGATTGAAAAAGAGAAAAGATTTTTTCTTTGGTCAACGGATAAAGAAAAGAAGAGAGAAGAGGACTGAAAAAAAAGATAGAAAATTTTTTCTTGAAGAGCAAAGATCAAGAACAGAGCCAGATTGGGAGGATCTCTAAGGTTTTGCTAATATTACAATCACAAAGAATTATAGTAATCAGGTAATATTATTCCTACTATTATTTCAGTATTTTTTCAGAGAAAAATTATTTATCCCAGTGAATTATTATTCGGGTTTGGGCAAAACTCGAAAGACATTGTACTATATTCTTGGATTAGTGATATTGCTATATGATTTTCACGTGATTTTTTCCCTTTTCATTGGAGGATTTTTCTACATAAATTTGGTATCTCTTTTGCCTATTATTATTTTCTTGTGCATCGCGCTTGGCTTATATTATTTAATTCGCACATAAGAAGAGGGATTAAATTCCCAACAAATACAATCACTTACTATCTCTTACAGCCATTCTCATAGAGTCTAAAAAAAATAAAGGTTCTCAATAAGGAGAACAACTTTAATGTTTGAGAGTTTGTATGCAAAAGTTTCTCATTTATGCTTAAAGATTCTCTAATAAAGGGACTCCATGGTGTTGCAACTTTTTTGCGTCTTCTTCAAGGCTCAGCATATTCAGATATTGGTTCTATAAAGTTCAATATCATTTAAAGTTAACTTCAAGTTCGTCTCTGAAATTGCTTTATTTGTTAACTTTTTCACTCATAAAAGTTTTATTTTAAAATATAATTATTAATTAATATAATGTCAGATTAAGTTATTTTTTATATTTAATTCAGTTGATAATTGATCTTAGCTTCACCTTTTGTTTCTAATTTTGTTTTTTTATTATTTTTATCTTTATGATTTAATTCTTATATTTCTATATTGTTTTAAATTTTTTTTTTGTTATCTTTTAAGTAACTCATGTTTCTAAACTAACTCACAATTATTTTATTACAAATATATTCAGTTATTAACTAAGTTGTGATTTTAAATATAATTAATTATTAGCTGGCATTAACTTTCCTATTTTTGCTTCTAAATTTTATGTTGATTTTAACTAATATTTTTTTTACTGTGTTATTTTTTATATTATTCTAAACTATTTACAGTATTAATTTTTACACCCTTCTAACTAATTCACTTATATGAATATAATTTTCCGTTAAGCAAGTAATTGTCATTAACCTTCTATTTTATTTACATGCATTTAGACTAATAATGTATTTGATATAAAATAACTTCTATCGTCAATAATATCCATAAAATAATAAATTATATTTTCAATTCTCACTTTGAACTTATCTCTCATATCAATCTTTTATTTCTCCATATTTATATCTTTTATTCAAAAACCAAATTATAATTTATTTTCCTAATCAGGTAATTGATGCGAACTAAAAAAATATTAAGTTCTTGCAATCAAAAACTACCACTACATACTCTAGAAGTGAATGAGTAGAACACGACTTATATATAACTTTTGACAAAATGGAATCCCATTTAAAAGTATCTATAACTTAATTTTTTATTTTCTTAATTTGTATAGTAAATTTCATGTTAGAAATAACAAGACTATGATTGTTATTCTACAAATAAATATATAATATAATTTTTTGGTTAACTATGTAGTTTGAACGTATTACATATTAAATTAAATAAAACTAAAATTTGTATATATATATATATATATATATATATATATGTATGTATGTATGTGTGTATATGTGTGTGTAATACTATTCTAACCATATTATCATATTGTTACCTCAAAATTATCCTCTCCATCAATAACCAAAATTTTCTCATTATATCACATGATATAAAAATAATTTGAACAAAAATCATAATCCATAAGATCAAATTTATTTTTTTGTTCAAATGTAGAAGAAAAAAAGTAAGAATAAATGGACGAACAAAGTCCCACATTGGTAATACTAAAAGTATGAAAAGAGAGGAGAAAGTATTAATTGAAGAGGAGATTAGTCGGCTAAAGTATTAATTTTTCAGAAGGAAGGCCCATCTAAGATCTTCTTCAATTATTTATAAATAAAAAAATTTGACAAGTTCAATAAAAACCATTTCCATCAATTTTGTCGATTTTATTCGGTTTATCGATCCTGATCAATTCAATTGGGCATCTAAGCAATAGCCGGTCGACAGACGGACTAGTCCAACCACCCGATCCAGCTACCAACAACACTAATCCTAACACTATTTATTGTAGGACTCTTGTATTTCTAATATATATAAGAACGACTAACATATTGCCTCACACTATGTGTAGGATATGATATAAATAATATTCATTTTCATAAAAAGAAAAATAATTGCATTTTGTATTCATGTTCTAAGTAGATATGAAAGTATGACAGATAAATTTCCTAAATTCATGTTCCTATATTCATGTGCAAGAATCTATACGACATTAATATTGAGTGATCATGGATATTAGTCCTACTAATCTACTCAGAGTTTACATTTGAAATTATGTTATGACGATCGATTGAAATGATTGGAAAAACTTCCAGAGTCTCGAAACTCAATTTCTTGGAACGTGGCATGGATTCTTCCCAATGACATCACTCGAAATGATGAAGATGGAACTCGGCCCCAATTTTTTAAATCCAACCGGATTGGTTAGAATACACTTTGCCCGACCTAGGTTACTTTATAAGACTTGAAGCTTGACTCGCGGTCGAACAAGAATCGTGTCATTGAGACTGGGGACCCATGACCTTTAAGCCATCCTATATTTAATCAGTTATGAACTTTATTGAACCTATCAGTACCCTTATACTGGTGATTAATTTGATCATGTCCTATTGCCTTTGATTTAATGATCTCCTATGATATTAACAATTATTTGTAATGATGATATTTAGTAATCAATGATCTTAGGAACTTATGTAAATCTTGATGATGATTCTACCTTGATTTATGATGTCCTAAAAAGATGAAATAGAATCTTACAACATAAAAAAATGTAAAATGCTAAATGGAGAGTTCTTATGATGATGAGTTTGTGATGACCAACTAGGATTGATTTTTTTCTCTATCAAGAGTTGAAAGATACTTATTATTTTATGAAGTTAAAAAGGTAGTCCCCCATGAGTTGAAAGATACTCTGTGGATTGAAAGATATTCACAATAAGTTAAAAGTGAAATATGATGATATTGGAGAAGAAGAAGCATATTATCTTGATCCTAATTAAAATGCTTTCATAAAGATGTTACACTTATTCATCTTTGCTCACATGATAATTTTCATTGTTCCATATATGATGATGAGGATGCTCTAATGATTCTTTCTTGTTGTATATCATGATGTTTATTATTATATTTCTTTATTTTATATACTATATGTCAAAATTCACAAAGAGCTTTCATCTCCACTGCATATTCAATATTATAGACGTATCCCAATAATAAAGGTGGCGAACGACGATAAATCGTGCTCATGACGACAACATATGGGTGTCCTAAGCCTTTTACTTTATTTGATGTCTTAATTAATAGAATGATGCAATGGTTGAGTATTAAGGATATATATATATATGATTCTTTTATTAAGTCTTCCATATTATTATGAATCTTTATTTCTTAGTGAAGATATTTACTCTTCGGCATATGAATGATTTGACATCAAAGCCTTTCTTTTAGTCTACATGATGTCCATGTAAAGCATGTCTCCTACCACATGACTGAGTTATAGTTGGGGGCATTATAACCTTAGATATGTACATGATAAGAATTCCCCTTTAATAAAATAAAAAATGCAAAAGAAATGAACAAAATAAATACATAAGTAGGAAAGAACAAAGAAGACACAAATTAATAATAATTTTTTTCCTATGATGAGTCATTTTTATTATGATAATTTATTTTGATCTATCTTGCTCCTAATTAATATGTTTTATAAATGTGTTACTGTAACACTCGACCAGAATTAAAAAAAATATTATTCCAGTTAAAAGATCAAATCAGATTTTACTTAAGGAATTAAAGACCAAATCAAAGGAGGAGTCCTATTGGAAAGTTCTAACACACCTTTTCTTTTTACTTACACCTATATAAAGTTTCCATCCAACCAAAATCTCTCTTAACCCTAGCTGTCAACTCTTCCCACGCCCCCCTCTTGTGACCACGTCCTACACGACTAGGAGCACCCAGAAGAGCGTCAGAGACGTCGTTGAAGAGCAGTCGGAACGCCGGGAGGATATCCAAGGGAAGACACGTGATAAAGGTACGTGGATCGTTGGATCAACATCTGGATTAGTTTTAATAATGAATTTGTATGTTGTTAGGGTACAATTAGAGTCATAGCATCATCTCTTCCATTGGATCATCAGTTGAGTTTATTATAAATTATGATTTATATTCCATCTAGGGTATTGTCTTTTATTAGATGTCATTGATTCACTCATAGTTTAACCTTAGTTCTGTCCATTGATTTCTATAGATGATTATAGTTATGGTTACACTAACTCCATGCTCATTTATTGTTACTATTTATCCATTGATTTATTATTCACCTATTGGGCTGCGAAACTCATGGGTTATTGTTTCCTCTGCATTAATCCTGCAGGTAAACGGAGTAATAAAGGATGAGCTCAAGCGACTGATGATGTTCGTGATGGTGATGTGCACATGGAGTCGTCTTAGGATAGTGTCTTTATTATGATTTAGCTATTATGTCATAGACTTCCGCTTTAGCAGTCGATGTTATCTATGATATAATTCACATTAGATATTTTATTTTTCCGCGTTTATTGATATATTTAATAGTAGTTCTTTTAAGTCTTCTGCTTACATTGTATACTAGTCAAAGAACTGGCCAAAGTCAACATTTTAGTTAGAGCATAAAAAAAAGCGACTCTCAAGTCGGGTCTTGCCACGTGGCAAGGGCGATTTGGGGGTCTTACATTTATGGTATCGTAGGGATTCTATTGACATCTCTAAAGTATTAGATTACCTAGAGTCCCATGTGCACACATTACGAACAAGTCGTTGCGCCATCCGAATCAATCAAGTAAGAATCATTGCATTGAACTCATTGATTTTATTCTTGATAATGTACTATGTGTATAGAGATGATGACCTGACGTAGAGCTGCTGGGCGTGGACATGAAGCCAATGCCCAAGAAGGGAATGTCACCAAAAGTACCGAGGCCCAAGGGGTCCACAATTAGTTGAGTAGAGAGGTAGGGGGTTGTGGTCGTGGCTGTGGTCACGGGCAAAGAGTTCGACACACAGAGATACCAAATGATGCTAGCTACATTGGTGATAGCTAGACATTGCCACTGAGGATACTATCCATGCATTTCTGAAGCTCGAGCCTCCACAGTTTGATGGCAAAGGAGATGTTGACATGGCTGAATGTTGAATCCTCAGTATGACATAAATGTTTGAGCTATTGAGATGCGCTGAGGATAGGAAAGTTTTATATGCTGCGAGCCAACAGATCACGCATTGGATTGGTGGAGGACCAGTAGAGTCAACAAGTTTCATGGCCAAAGAGCAATTCCTTGGCAGAATTTCTATGAGGCATTCAAAGGACACTACTTCTCCGAGTACCAGTGCATCCAGAAACAACAGGAGTTTCTGACACTGACCCAAGGCCAAATGACCGTTAAGGTTTACCATATCCGATTTGTGCAGCTAGAAAGGTACTACACTCAAAACATGGGTGAAAGCCAGAGGGCTTAACAGTTCGCGCAAGGTCTGAACTCCACAATCAGGAATGATACCCTATTAGGTCACTGCAAGACTCTCAAGGATACAGTGGAACTAGCAACAAAGATGGAAAGGAATTATGCACGAGAGCAAGAAGAACAAAAAGAGCAAAAAGAAAGGGCACTAGTGCAATCCATTGAGCATCATCAACCCAAGAGAGAAGATCGTCGTCCAACCAAGGGCCGGAGAGACGTAACCGGTATGACTATCGTGCTAGGCCTTATGAGACACGTGAGAATATACAACCACAACAACTATCAGATAGAGTTTTATGTACACATTGTGGATGCACACATGTTGGAGAATGTCGACTTAAGACAAGCGCCTGCATCCATTATGGAGAGTTCGGGCACATTGCAAGGAATTGTTTGATATTAATTAGACGTGACCAACAACGACAAGGTGCAAGAGACACAGGAAATTTAGTGCAGGGTAGAGTCCATAAAATGGACACGCATGCAGACCAAGAAGATGACCACAACACTATTGAAGGTTGTTGGTCCAAAGACCATATTTTAAAATATTTTGATGGTAGCAAACAACGAAGATGGTGTACTAATTGTGCTTGAAGTGTTAGTGTGAACAGGTTAAATATTTTTACGAAAAAAAAGAGTCAAAATATTTTTAGCAACATAAACGATCAACCGTAATTATAATGGGCGATCGTTTTTTACTTATAATGGACGACTAAACAGGAGTTGGAACAATCACTAATTCCAGAGAGAAATGACATTCCTAAATCGGGCGACCGATTTATTTTCGATCGCCCGATTTATTTTCAGTCGACCGTTATATGTATTACATGAAAAGATCGAAGTACATAATGGACGACCGAAGTGACAGATGAAACGACTGTGGATTACAGAGAGCGCGGATATTTCTAAAACGGATGACCGAAATTGTAACGGTCGACCGTTCTGGACAGAAAATGTAAAAAATGCGTAGATCGGACAACCGAAGCTGACGTATGAACAATCACAGATTATAGAGAGCGCGAACACTTCTAAAATGGATGACCGAAATATTAATGGTCAACCGTTCTGGATAGTAAAGAACAAAAATGTGGAAATCGGACGACCGAAGTCAGTGCATGGACGATCGCATTTCTAATTGTCAAAGTGCTTATGAGATATGGAGAAAATTTATCATTACACATGAAGGTACCGATAAGATTAAGGAGTCTAGACTTAATATTTTGAATCATCAATATGACTATTTTAAGATGCATAAAAATGAGTCCATAAATAAAATGATTGTATGTTTTAATGATATTGTGAATGGCTTGGCCTCTTTGGGTTAGCCACAGACTAACGCTCAAAAAGTGAAGAAATTTCTTAGATCATTTTCCTCTAAGTGGCACATAAAAAGAATCATGATTGAAGAGAAGGACTTGAACAAGATAGATTTTGATGATCTCAAATGATCCCTCTTAACCTATGAAATTGGAATCAAGGAAGATGAAGAAACAAGTAATTCCAAAAAGAAGATTTTGGCTTTGAAAGCAATGATGAATGAAAGTGAAACAAGTAAAGAAGATGAAGATTTAGATGAAAAGAAGCTAACCTTGTATGTCAAAAAGCTTGACAAATATCTTAAGTTTGCCAAGAAAAAGAAAGGTGGCTTCTCCAAAAGAAGATCATCAACAAGCAAAAATCAATAACTTGCTTTGAATACAAAAATATTGGACACTATAAGAATGAGTGCCCAAATCTAGCTAAGAAAGAAAATGAGGGAGAAATTTTGAAGAAGAAAAAGAAAGCTCATCAAGTTACTTGGGATGGAAGTGAAGATGAAGAAAATGACATGATGAAGAAGCCTCTATATGTTTATTGACAAATAGCCATGAGATATCATCCAACTCATCCGAATCTAGTGATAGTGAATCTTTTGATATGCATGATGAGTTTAGAATTCTCACAGATAAATATAGATGTCTTAAAAAGAAACATGATGATTTAAAAATAGAATTTGAAATTTTGAAAAATGAACATGATTCTAAAATTTTGAAAATTGTACTTTACTAGATGATGAGAACTCTAGCTTAGAATTTATGATTGAAGTTTTGAAAATGAAAAACAATACATTAAAATTATCTTATGAAAAACAAACTTGCAGTGTTGAAACTTGAAAAATGAGAATATTATTTTAAAAAGTAAACTTGAAAAGTTTGCAAATGGTGGAAAAATGCTAGATGCAATGTTATCAACACAAAAAATACCTTTTAACAAAAATAGACTTAGTTTTATCTCATTTGGTACTAAGAAGGATAAAATGATTCTATTTGTTAAAGCATCACAAAATATTCATGCAAAATCACATATCACTTGTTTTCATTGTGGTTACGAAGGACATTACTCTTATTAATGTAAAGTTAAAAAAAGGATTAAATAGTGGTATGAAGAATATGTGGGTCCCTAAAAGGACCATCACAAATCAAATTGGACTAAGCAAACTTGTGTACCAAAAAAAATGAGAATTTTAATGTCTTTTTTGTAGGGAGCTCCAAAAAATAATAAAGGCAAATGGTACTTGGATAGTGGATTCTCAAGACATATGACTAGCGACCCATCAAACTTCATTACATTAGATAAGAAAAATGGAGGAAAATTCACATTTGGAGATAATAGCAAAGGAAGAGTAATTGGTATAGGTAATGTTGGTAAGAATGAAAAAGTATATTTGGAAAATATTTGGCTAGTTGAAAAATTAAAACATAACTTAATTAGCATACGTCAATTATGTGATAAAAACTACTTAGTAAATTTTGAAAAGGACAAATGCTTGATTCTAAATGAAAATAAGGAAGTTCTACATATGGGTTTTAGATATAATAATTTATACAATATTGATTTTGAATATTTGAAAAGTGAAAAATATCTTAGTGTTATGCATGATTATATAAATCTTTGGCATAAAAGATTATGGCATGTAAACTTTAAGTTGTTAAACAAACTTTCATGTCAAGAATTAGTTAGAGGTTTGCCCAAAATTATATTTGAGAAAAGTAATGTTTGTGATTCATGTCTTAAAGGTAAATAAATCAAAACTCTTTCAAATTAAAGAATGTTATCAGTACACATAGGTCTTTAGAACTTTTACATATTGACTTATTTGAACATATTGACGTAGTAAGTTTAGGTGGAAAGAAATATGTATTTGTGATTGTTGATGACTTCTCTCGTTTTACTTGGACTATTTTTCTTACAAGTAAAGATGAAACTATAAGCATATTTTCTAAATTTGTAAAAAGAATACAAAATGAACTTGAGATAAGAATTACAAAAATTAGAAGTGACTATGGAGGTGAATTTGAAAATGACAAATTTGAATTATTTTGTGAAGAAAATGGAATTACACACAACTTTTCTGCACCTAGGACACCTCAACAAAATGAAGTAGTAAAAAGAAAAAAATAGAACTATTCAAGAAATGGCTCGGACGATATTAAATGAAAGTAATTTGCCTAAGTATTTTTGGGCGGAAGACGTAAACACATCATGTTATGTTCTAAATAGAATTTTACTTAGACCCCTTAAAAAGAAAACATGTTTTGAAGTTTTATATGAAAAAATGACAAATATTTCATATTTCAAAGTGTTTGGTTGTAAATGTTATATCTTGAATATTAAAGATAAATTAAGCAAATTTGATGCAAATTTGATGATGATGTATTTCTTGGATACCCTAATATAAGTAATGCATATAGAGTATATAACAAAAGAACATTACTTGTTGAAGAATCTATTAATGTTAAATTCAATGAAACTAATGATTTTTTTATGAGCAAGCAAGTAAATGATGACGAGGAAGAAATAGTTGAAGTGGAAAGACATTTTGAAGACATGCAAATCCAAAATGAAGACTTGAAAGAAAAAAGAAATATTATTTCAAAAAAATAGAAACATGCATCATCAGATCCATTTGATCAAATTATAGGTAACATAAATGAAGATATAAAGACTAGAAATTTCTTGAAAGACTTATGTGCTTTTTCGGCATTTCTTGCACAATTTGAACTTAGTAACATTGATGAAGCTTTGAATGATTCAAATTGGATAAATGTCATGCACGAAGAATTAAATAATTTTGAAACGAATCAAGTTTGGAAACTTGTAGAAAGGCCAAAACATTATTCAATAATTGGTACTAAATGGGTTTTTAGAAACAAACTAGATGAAGCATCATAATAAGAAATAAGGCAAGACTTGTCTAAAGCTCTTTATGGACTTAAACAAGATCCTAGAGCTTGTATGAAAGACTAACTACTTTTTAATTGAAAATGATTTTAAAAAAGGAAAAGTTGATACCACATTATTTTTTAAGCATTTGGAAGATAATATTTTAATAGTTCAGATTTATATTGATGATATTATTTATGGTGCTACTAATGAATGCTTGTGCAAAGAGTTTGAATCTCTTATGCAAAAAAATTTTGAGATGAGTGTTGTAGATGAGCACACATTCTTCTTAAGATTACAAGTCAAATAAAACAAGGATGGAATATTTCTTAATCAAGAGAAATTTACAAGGGAGTTGTTAAAAAGATTTTGAATGAATTAATGTAAGACAAGTTCAACTTCCATGAGCACTACAACTAAATTAGATAAAAATGAGAAAGGCAAATCTATTGATCAAAAGAGGTATAGAGGTATGATTGGTAGTTTACTTTACTTGACGGCATCTAGGTCGGATATAATGTTTAGTGTATGCTTGTGTGCAAGATTTCAATCCGCGCCTAAGGAATCACATTTAGTTGTCGTTAAGAGAATATTACGTTATTTAAAGCATACTTGTGATTTAGGCATTTGGTATGATAGGAACCCATCTTTTGATTTACATGCCTACACCGATGCAGATTTTGTCGGACGTAAAGTTGTTAAAAAAAGTACTAGTATGATGTGTTACTTTCTTGGTAGCTCTCTTATTTCATGGGGTAGAAAAAAGCAAAATTCCATCACACTCTCTACCACCGAAGCCAAATATATTAGGGCTGAGCAAACCCGGGTTCGGGTTCGGGTTCGGGTCTGGGTCTCGACGGACCCAGTCCCGACCCGAATTATGCCAGGTCAAAAATTTTTTGACCCGGTACCGGACCCGGACCCGGACCCGGTCGGATCAGACTCGACAATCCGAGAAAATCACCGGGTTTATGGTCGGGAATGAACAATGGTCAGATCCGGCACATGCGACCGGATCGGCCGACAATTGCCAGATCTGGCCGCCTGGCGGTCGAATCCGGCCGCCTGCCAAATTTGACGCTTGACAGGCGTTACAGTAACACATGAAAAGATCGAAGTACATAACGGACGACCAAAGTGACAGTTGGAACGATCGCATACTATAAAGAGAGTGAACATTTTTAAAACGGATGATCGAAACCATAATGGTCGACCGTTTTGAGCAGAAAAAGATTAAAAATGCATAAATCAGACGACCGAAGCTGACGCATGAACGACCGCAGATTACAGAGAGAGCGGACACTTCTAAAATGGACGATCAAAACATTAATAGTTGACCGTTCTGGGTAGTAAAGAACAAAAATGTGGAAATCGGACGACCAAAGTTAGTACATGGACGATCACATATTACAGAGAGTAGAGGATTTTTAAATCGGACGACCGATTCTCTTTCGGTCGACCGTTATAAAAGCAAAAATTAAATAAATGACTATAATCCTTCTACGGATTATGATCAATGGAAAACTGTACTGAAAAGACATATGCAACGACTATTATTTTATATTAAACGGACGCCTGATACCATAATGGGCGACCGCTAAAATGCGACAAAAGGGATAACAGTTAGTTACTATGAAAAATGGACGACCGATATTAAAACGGACGATCATTTTAAAGATGACAACACAACACTTTTCAAATTGATTTACAACGGTCATATTTTTAAGAGAAGTTTATAAAATGGATTCAAAAGATTGAAGGAAGATTATCCATGCAAGGCAAATCACTCTAAAGCTTCCTTCAAGTCCAAAGCATTCTTCTTGAACTAAAGTTTGAAAATCATCAATTCCCTCTTCTAGTTTCTAAGTGTGCATCTTTTGTAAGAAGAGAGAATTAAAGGGAATTCTTGTGTTCTGATTTAGATAATCTTGAGAGTTCTTTGTAAGAAGAGGTGTGCCTTACCTCTTGAGCGAAGAAGAAGGCATTGAAGTGTAGAACGGATTATTCTCTCCCTACAAGAAAAGATAAAGCTAGTGAATCTCCGACGGTCTCGAGGTCGAGAAGTTGAAGCGGGGACGTAGGTCAAGGAGTTGGGCCAAACCTCATAAACATATTGTGTCTTTATCCTCTCTTGCTCATCTTACTTATATTTTACTTGCTTGCGATCGCGTTTTTCAAAAATTGACTTTCACAACTTTTTTCGATTAGATTTTTTATATACCAATTCACCCCCCCCCCCCCCTCTGTTAGTGGTTTCGATCCTACAAAGGTACCAATACCTAAACAAATACCATTGTTTCATTTGATCAATGGATATCAAACTCTATGATTCCATAACATAAATAGTTACTCAAGGAAGACATGACCAAGTAGTGCCCTGAATCAAGATTGTAGAGTACTCTAAGTATAATCCTTCTACGGATTATGATCAACGGAAAACTGTACTGAAAAGACATATGCAACGACTATTATTTTATATTAAACGGACGCCTGATACCATAATGGGCGACTGCTAAAATGCGACAAAAGGGATAACAGTTAGTTACTATGAAAAATGGATGACCGATATTAAAACGGACGATCATTTTAAAGATGACAACACAACACTTTTCAAATTGATTTACAACGGTCATATTTTTAAGAGAAGTTTATAAAATGGATTCAAAAGATTGAAGAAAGATTATCCATGCAAGGCAAATCACTCTAAAACTTCCTTCAAGTCCAAAGCATTCTTCTTGAGCTAAAGTTTGAAAATCATCAATTCCCTCTAGTTTCTAAGTGTGCATCTTTTGTAAGAAGAGAGAATTAAAGGGAATTCTTGTGTTCTGATTTAGATAATCTCGAGAGTTCTTTGTAAGAAGAGGTGTGCCTTACCTCTTGAGTGAAGAAGAAGGCATTGAAGTGTAGAACGGATTATTCTCTCCCTACAAGAAAAGATAAAGCTAGTGAATCTCCGACGGTCTCGAGGTCGAGAAGTCGGAGCGGGGACGTAGGTCAAGGAGTTGGACCGAACCTCATCAACATATTGTGTCTTTATCCTCTCTTGCTCATCTTACTTATATTTTACTTGCTTGCGATCGTGTTTTTCAAAAATCGACTTTCACAACTTTTTTCGATTAGATTTTTTATATACCAATTCACCCTCCCCCCCCCCTCTCTGTTGGTGGTTTCGATCCTACAAAGGTACCAATACCTAAACAAGTACCATTGTTTCATTTGATCAATGGATATCAAACTATATGATTCCGTAACATAGATAGTTACTCAAGGAAGACATGACCAACTAGTGCCCTGAATCAAGATAGTAGAGTACTTAGTGTAGAGTAGTGATAATCCATCGAAATAGACAATTAAGTTATGTATTTATTAGTGACATCGACTTAGAGACATTAGCTTCGTCTCTAAATTCGAGGATGAATTTTATTTTTAAGAGGTTTATAATGTAACGCCCAACCAGAATTAAAAGAAAAAAATATTATTTAAGTTAAAAGATCAAATCAGATTTGACTTAAGGAATTAAAGACCAAATCATAGGAGTTCCATTGGAAAGTTCTAACTTACCTTATCTTTTGACTTACACATATATAAAGTTTCCTTCCAACCAAAATCTCATTTAACCTTAGCCGTCAACTATTCACATGCCCCCTCTTGTGACCACATCGCATATGTCTAGGAGCACCCGAAAGAGCGCCAGAGACATCACCAGAGAGCAGTCGGAACACTGGGAGAAGATCCAAGGGAAGACACATGATAGAGATAGGTGGATCATTGGATCAACCTCTGGATCAGTTTTAACAATGAATTTGTACGATATTAGGGTACAATTAGAGTCATAGCATCGTCTCTTATCATCCATGATTCGTCCCATATGATTACTTTGGTGCTAAGAGGTTTATTCTAGTGAAACTACACCGAAAACCGAACGGTCAGTGCCACCGTCATCGTCGGAATCATAGAACCCGACCCAAATATGATTATCATCGGGCAGAAATAATGCTGAGCTCGACCCGGATTCTCCGTTGCTCGGTCCGCGCCGTCGTCGACGTGCGCGTAGGTATCGAAACCCGGCCCAAGTTTCGGCAAGGATGTGCCGGCAATCGACCGAGTTTGACTCGTACTCGGCCCGAGTTGGGCCGAGGAAGCAACCATTGAAGAACCCGGCCCGGGTCAAACCCAACCCAGCCCGAGTTTTGTCATGACATTATAATATGATGAGATCCTTATTTTATATGCTGACACATGATATCTATGACGCCTGATTTTGCTAAAGTTACGTTTATATGTTTATTTGATTCTTATATTGATTATGATCCATGATCTATTAACCATATGATCCTATCAATATTCTTAATCAGAGTATTGTATTGCATATCATGACCTAATTTCAGTGATCCATGATTTATTCCAACTGATGCCATTGAAACATAATTTATATAGACATCATCGGTATGATCATTATATTGTTGATTTTCCCTGATTGACCATTGAATTGACCTTTCTAATATCACGATATATAATGTTGTCATAGTAGAGAATAATTAGTCATGTGTTATTGTTAATTACTACTTTACGGGTTATGACATAAATCTGAGGGCTATCCCAAATTATCAGTTGGAATTATTGCCTAATTAATCATGATTAATTCTATCTCATTGAATAGATTATATCCAAGGATTTATAACTCTCTGATCTTATTGATTATACGATTATGCATATCCAGAGCATTGTCGTTGCACAGATTAAATCCATAGTTTAAATCTCATCTAATTCCACCGATTACATGACATTATTATCTTGATTATCGTCATGGCATCGTTACGACTAAGTCCCAATCCAAACGAAGATGATAACCTAATTAATTAAAGATAAAAATTTGGGTGCTCATGTTACGGATTGATGGGAGCTCATGGTATAGCATTGCAGTCAGTGTTGGGGTATAATTTGTCCTCATTGCACGATTCCTCCCCATCGTGTAACGAAAGAGGATATCCTCCCCTTTAGAGAGGATGATCGTCGTGATGTGCACAATCACTGACCTCATAAAGTACATGACATCTCATTGCAACGAATACGTCAATAAGTGATACTGCGTAGACATATAAGAGTTAAATAAGTTGATTACAACTTCCAATCGGAACATTGAAAATACACTCAGAGCATAATTAAAGCATGGAGATATGCATATCGATTCAAGGCATATCATATGACATCGAAACACAGAGTAAAGTAATCCAGAGCATTGAATTGATTCTACCTATAGACATCACATTGAACTCTACCATCGATAAACAGAGTATTGTTTTCTTCCATTGGATCATCAGTTGAGTTTATTATAGATTATGATTTATATTCCATCCAGGGTATTATCTTTTATTAGATATTACATTGATTCACCCTGAGTTTAATCTTAGTTCTATCCATTGATTTCTATAGATGATTATAATTATGTATTACACTAACTCCATGCTCATTTATTGTTACTATTTATCCATTAGTTTATTATCCACGTATTGGGCTGCGAAACTCATGGGTTATTGTCTCCCCCGCATTGATCTTGCAGGTAATCGGAGTAATGAAGGATGAGCTCAAGCGATTGACGATGTTTGTAATGATGATGTGTACATGGAGTCGTCTTAGGATAGTGTCTTCGTTACGATTTAGCTATTATGTCATAGACTTCCGCTTTAGTAGTTGATGTTATCTACGATATAATTCACATTAGATATTTTATTCTTCCGCGTTTATTGATATATTTAATAGTAGTTCTTTTAATCTTCTGCTTACATTGTATACTAGTCAAAGGATTAGTCAAAGTCAATATTTTAGTCAGAGCATAGCATTATTAGTAGCGACCCTCAAGTCAGGTCTTGCCACGTGACAAGGACGTTTTGGGAGAGTTATAGTTACTATTATTCATCTCTGTTCAATGATCATTCTCATTACTTTGATGATGCTCTAATGATTCTTTCTTAATGTATATAATGTCATTTATTATTATTTTTTTCATATTCTACATATTGAGTGTCAAAAATTCGCATAGAGCTTTCATCTCCACCGTATATAAATATTACAGATGGATCCCAATAATAAAGGTGGCTAAATGTGTTCAATTGCACTCGTGTATCCTAAATCCTTTATTTTATTTGAAGTTATAATTTTTTTAATATAATGGTGTAATATAGTTAGGCCATTCAAAACTCATATCATGGTTCTTTTATTAAGTCGTTCATATTATTATATAATATGACTATTTATTGCTCATTGAAGATGTTTACTCTTCTCTGTAAATTCTAATTTATTTAATCTTAAAGTCTTCCTTTTAGTGTCCATGTAAATATGTTTAATGAATGATTTTTTCGAGTATTATGTGAAATTTTCTATTTTTTCCTTCTTCCTCTATCCCAAAGTGTAGTATAGTGTTTGAATAAATAGAGGAATTGTTCCTCTCTATATTACATTTCAAATCCTTCCCTACATCTCAAGAAAATAATCCTACAAATAGCTACTCCTTACTCAAATTCTACCAAGGATCGACCATTCATTCTTTTTTTTTCTTTTTCATTTTTTGAATTACTTATGAAAAAAATTTAAAAAAAATAAAATGTCAAAATTTTGAGTAGTTTACTTTAATTCATTCCGGTTAGATGCTAAAACTGATTCCTTTCTCCAAGGTCTTTTTCATCCAGTTTGACACAAGAAATGGAAAGCACACTCAAAAAATGCCCAAATGGAAAAATATGAAAAAATAATTAAGTAATTAATCTCCTGTATCTCCGTGCTCCAGCTCGAACTGATGCCCGTCAGAGGAAATGAATGGCCCCTAGTACTTCTTGGAAATTTAGATAAAATCCATCATATATATATATATAATATCCAATTTAATCTTCTCTCTCTCTCTCTCTCACCCTCTTTCCTCTCCCGTTTCGCTCCAACTCCGATGCCTTCTCTTCACCTCCTCCATCCATCTCTTCCCTTCCTCTTTCCCGCCACATCCAGCTCCAACCTCCTCTGCCGCGACCTCCTCCTCCACCTCCCCAATTCACCCACCAGCCGCCGCCAACCAGGCCGGCGCCGGTGCCGGCGGCATTGCGATGACCGGCCCCCTCGTGCCGTTGCTTCCGACGTCTCCCCATCCGGCTCGTCGGTCATAGACGACGAAGACATCGACGCCTTTACCAAGTACTCCGGCTACCTCTTCGAGAAGGGGGCCTCCTCGGAGGCCGAGTTCCTGGATGCCTACGACCTCCCGGCCATCGCGGCCATCTACCGCCGCAAGCCCTTCCTGGTCCTCCGCCGGTTCCTCCAGATTTCCGCCACTTTCGGGCGCTGGTTCGCGCTGCGGTACCTCGATGGCGTCAGTGATCAATCCGATGAGATGTTCAAGGTGAGGAAGCTTGCTGTTGGTTGATGATTCTTTCTTCTGTCTCGCACGGACTTCCTCCCAAGGGTTTCTCGATGCCTCGCAGGTTCGAGCTGCCGAGTTCCGGAAGATATTACTGCAACTCGGCCCGGTACAACTCTTTTTCTTCAGGATTTGAATTTTTAAATGCCATGACAATTGAGTTAAGAAGATTAGTCTGAGATATTACAGCCTCCTTTTAGTTCTTCAAGGGTAAGTTTAATACATATGCTTGATACTTTCCGGAACCGATACTAGTGCTACAGAATCTATTGAGATATGATTAAATGTCCGTTCGACAAACTTGAGGTATCCCCATGTCACTAATATTGTCCAAGAATCCTATATCAGAAATCAACAACAAACAATAACAACAACAAAGCCTTATCCCACTAGGTGGGGTCGGCTACATGGATCATACGACGGCATTCCGCTCATATTTGTTGATCCATGTTCATAAGATTCGACAGGGTTTTACGCTGGCTGTTGGGCCTAACACAACCCTCCTCCTTTATCCGGGCTTGGGACCGGCAAAAATTCTTGAAGAAAACCTTGTCATTGAAATGTAATGGTAAAAAAGAGGGATTGGTTATGTTAGGTTCCTAGTCCAACTAGGATCCTAACTAGATCACTTCGAGGGGATCAAGCCTCCAATAGACCACTTCGAGGAGGTCAAGCCTCCAAGATAGTTGCTCCAAGCAAATATCAAAAGAAGATTGTATTCTCATATATCATTAAAAAGAGTTCCAAGGGGCCCTATTTATAGTAGAAGTAGAAATAAAAGAAAAAGAGTGCTACTCAAACTAGGAAGTAAATAAATAGGCCATCAAATTAGGAAGTAAATATCCAATTCTAATTAAAGGAAATAAATTAACTATTCCTATTATTATTAGGAACTAGGTTTCTATCAGGTTATCAGTTAAACAGAGGTCTAAATAAAGTGTCAGAGTTTGTCAGATTAGCATAGAAGTACCATTCTTTTTTTTGGCGTGAATGATAGGATCTTCTGCATGTCGCATTGAATGGAATTTCTTTTAGCATTATGGGATATGACAATTGCTTTATTTTCTTGTTATGGATTTTCTTTCAGGCTTTTGTGAAAATTGCTCAAGCTGTATCATCAAGACCAGTGAGTTGAAGTTTTAATTTATATGCTTATTCTATCTCTATGTATTTACCTTTTGTACAATTTGTCCCATTTGTCATCTAATGAAGGGACAACATGAACGTAAAGTGGGGGTAGCCGAAATGAGGATGTTGAGATGGATGTGTGGTCATACAAGATTAGATAAGATTAGGAATGACCATATACGTGAACGAGTCGGAGTGGCTCCTATTAGTGAGAAAATGGTAGAGAATCGTTTGAGATGATTTGGTCATGTTCAGAGAAGACCATTAGATGCGCCAGTAAGAAGAGTAGATCAAATAATCTGGAGTCCGATTAAAAGAGGGAGAGGGAGGCCAAGGCGGACACTTGGCAAACTAATAGAGCAAGATCTATTGGTGAATAATATACCGAAAGGTTTGGTTACTAATAGAGCGGAATGGCGTCGTATGATCCATGTAGCCGACCCCACCTAGTGGGATAAGGCTTTGTTGTTGTTGTTGTTGGTTCCCTCCATAATGACCGGATATAATTTTCTTTAGAATCTTTTTTTGTTTCAATGTTTTAGTTGTCAAGTATTTCATCAAATAGGTTTTAAGATGTTTACATGTGTTCATGATTTGATAAAATGTGAAAGTCGATGTTCTCGGTAATTCTATAAATAGTAGGATTGGTTTTATTATCTTGTATAGATTTTGACAGTGTATTGAAGACTGCACTTTCCAATACAAAATCTCTGTTAAATTTCACATGGATTAAAAAAGTTGGCTATGGATATGCAGAAATAGTGTGAGTCTCAATTTCTCAACTATTGCGGCATCCACTTTTGATCTTTTTTTGCCTATGAAACAATAGTTTCTATAAAGGATATGAACCCACCCTTTGTTACAAGAAAGACACTTAGACTCTGAGCTTTCATGTGACAGGTTAAAGTTTATTGATTGACCTTAAAAAGCAATATTTATTGTCACTTCTGGACAAGCAGTTAGAAGTTCTTTAAGGTGACTAATAAACTGATAAATCAACATAATAACTCTGTGTTGGCAAACTTGGATACCTTAATCGTTACCACGATTCTTATAAATATTGACAATTCAATTTAATTTTATCAATTTAATTGTTTACTTTGTTAACACTTAATAGTATAAATTTTGTCTCAAAGAGACCAATAGAATATGTGGTTAATCTTGCAATAACATTAGAATTCGAGTAGGAATGTTTTCATATTTAAGTCCTTTACATCTCAAGGCATAACTAATATTTGTGACATAGGCAGCCTTCTATCTAAGAAACCTAAGAAATTGTTACAGTTTAAGACTATAAACTGTTTAGTACGAGTCATCACCTTTCAAAAAAAATGTCTTACCCTTTTCTTGGAATCCTGGAACATTTGAAAGTAAAGAAAATGTAGAGAACAACCCAGCATTTTTGTTGCTTAGAGTTGTTAGAAATATTGGAACTGTTGCTTAAAATCGTGGCTAGATCCACCAGCCACAGGACAGTGCATCCTTCGCACTGACAGCAGTCACCTGACGGACTGTCATCTCCAGGCTACCACTACACCTATGCTGCATTGAGATGCTGGCTCTCAACATCAAACCTTCAAAATCCCTGATCAAGGCAGACGTCCTGCCGCTGGGCTTGTCAAAATTTATCTTGGGTGGTCGCCGAATTCAAAACTCGGCCACGATTATACTAAGGGTCGCTGGAGAAGGCTTAACCGTGATTTTCACCTCTCTGCCGTCATCTGAAAAGGGACCCTGAGTGACTGTCATCCTCAAGGGCACCACTGCAACCCCTCGCAAAACGGTTGCCAACAGTCAAGTCGACAACAATCTGGCATCTTCAGAGCCAGACGACAGGCTGTCCAGGCCTCCAGCAGCTTCCATCATGTACCTGATGTGAAACTCGTACATGGGGCATATCAGTCGTGGATGAGGCCCCACCAAACCCTATCTCTCAACCCCCTCATACCAACTCCTGTGACCCTTCTCCTCAAAAAAACAACAACAACAACAAAGCCTTATCCCACTAGGTGGGCGTTAATCCATGTTCATAAGATTCGACAGGATTTTATGCTGGCTGTCGGGGCCTAACACAACCCTCCTCCTTTATCCGGGCTTGGGACCGGCTATAAAATATAGGCGGAGTTTCCTCTCCTGTGACCCTCATACTTGCAGCCAGCTATCCACAACCCAACATCCCACCTGTCGCACCTGATCCCAACCCCATTTCAGCAACTCATTGCACTGCAACCACCCAACCTGACAGACCCCCATGCACGCCTGAACACTACCAGGGGACCTCACCATCCGAACCCATCCAATCTTCATCAGCCAGCAACCACAACCTCCCGCATGTGGAATACTCCTATAGTCGTCGACATCAGTGGCCTGCAAGCAGGCAGCTGCCAGTTTCATTTTCCTTGCTGGGACACCTAACCACTACACCATGGTCTCGGCTATAACACCACCACCAGCAAAGATGCTGCGGCAACCTCCGATGAGCAGCCTATGGGCGTTGACACTCAGAACTCCCTCATCTAGGGGCATAGAGATGAGAATGTTCTTCCCGACCTCCATTCTCCCATGAAGGTATTGACCTAGAACATTTGAGTCCTCGAGACCTAGATAAGAATTGGACCCTGGGCCACTACTTGAGGGTATGTATTCCAAATATTGTTTTGCTTCCGGAGACAGTTTTCAGAATGTAATGATCGTATATGGGTGCAGATAGGTGGGACCTTACTGTTCAAGCATTTGGTTCTTGGTTCGATTGGCTGATCTAGGGATTGCATCAATGGGTGACGCACCGATATTTTTGATACAGAAGACTCGTTGTGGGATAGATAGGTTCTCCCTCATGAGACACGAGTTGACGGTCAGCAATATCTCATCTAGTGCATCTATGCCCTCTCTTGATGCCCCTTCGAACCATTGTGGGAGGAGCTCCGAGGTTTTCAATCCTGCCTCCTTGAGGCCCGATGGTTGATTGAAGGCGACTTCAATCCAACACCACCACCCACCCACCCCACCCACCCCCTCCCCTGCAGGAGGGGCGTAGGAGCAGAGGAGTTTTGAGTTTGAATGGAGACTCACTTGTTAGTAGACTTCCCATGAACGAACTACAGGCTCACTTGTTAGTAGACTTCCCATGAACAAACTACAGGCTCACTTGGCGGAATCCAATCTTCTTTTGTAGGAGTTTTCCATAAGAATTGTGCTTTTCATGTTGCCTAAGCGATCACTGGTGGAGTGCATTAAGGAATTTAGGTCGATTGCCATATATTCCATAATGGCTATGGTATTGGCGAATACGCTAAGACGGACATTTGCCAGCTCTAGAGCTTACGATACAATATCATGGTACTTTCTTTGATACTCTCTCCAACTATGGGGTTTCCTGCCGATATTGATCATGGATGAAGCAATGCATCACTGCAGCTTCATTCTCAATTCTTGTTAACAGGTCTCCGGTAGAAGGATGGGTTCACTCACAAAGCAGGGTAAGGCAAGAATGCACTTTAGTCCCCATGCTTTCATCTTGGTAATGGACGCCCTCGCCCAATGCACCTGTTCAGTATGTCAAGCTGGCATCCTTGCTGGCTTCTCCTCCACTAGCTGGTCTACAGTTTGATCCCTCTCCTCTAGTATGCCAATGGCACTTTATGGAGGGATCCAACACGGAGGCACGGAGAGTTGCCATTATGGTGGAGCAGTTCAAGTAGTCTCTGGCCTTCAGATCAACCACGGCATTTATCCCCTTCGGCGTGACGATGAGATGGACCTTTATACAGCCAAGCTCTGCAGACTGATCAACTCCCTTTCCGTCACATACCTAGGCATGTCTCAGATCATCATATTGGACCCATGGGTGGAGCCTCGTCGCCAATGTATAGAGCACAATCTATAGGGTGGGGGGTCGAGAGTATTATTGGGGGGAGGGGCCTTGTACTTGTGAGGGTTGTCCTTTCATCACTCCCCACAAACTGCATGTCAGCCCTACGGTTGCTGAGGCAGGTGGAGCGGCATCTGGACTCCCTACCAAGCAGATTCTTCCAGCGGAGCTTTGCCTCATAGCAGCATGGAGTGCACCTAGTGGTATGGCGTGGTGTTTGCCACCCCATCTCTGGTGCCAACCACCTTGGGGTCCACGATCTTCATTGCACCAACCAACCACTACTTGCATGATAGATCAGGCGGATTATGGGAGCTGGTGATGATCTCAGGTGTTCGATTTTCTTTGTCTATGAATGTTAACGTTTCCTGGACCTCTGTCCCAACACTAGTTCGTGGAGCCTCTTTTTTCTGGCTAGGGGTGTCTAGGGTCATCCCACTAGTGAGAGATCTCTTCTTGCCCTCCCTTTGCTTCGGGATGGCTTATCTTCTGGCAGCATGATGGAGTTGAAGGGTGGTGGGGCAGGCACCCTTGTGGCTGTCTTCCCCAGGTTGGCAGCCAATCTACACACCCTGCAGCATGGGTCTGAATAAGGTCAAGCAGCACTCGAGCAGGGTCATGGATCCTCTCGTCAGGCCCTCTCAAATCAGCATAACATAGAGCTGCTCGGCCTCCATGAGAGGATTAGCAGTACAACTTGGACACATTGACATGGCTCTCAGTTTTTTGGCAAGTCATGTGTATTTACAGCTTTTGCTGGATAGCTCCACTCCCTCGGAGGTTGGGATGGACTGTCCACTCTATGGAGCGTCACGTCCCTCAAAGTCAAGATTTTTGTTTGGTTCTGAAAGAGATTGAGTCCTCATCAGATACTACTGAGCTAGATGGATGCCCAACTCAAATATATCATGTGCCCTATGTGGATCAGCGGTAGAGGATCTCGATCATCTTTTCTTCTAGTGCCCCACTGTCATGAAGGTGTGGCGACGTCTCGGTGGCCCTGACATTATTCTTCTACGGCAGATGCCTACTGTAGCCATGGACATCTACACACATCATTTTCATCTTTCTCTCCATTTTTTTCCTCTTGATGCTTTAGGCTTTGGCCCTGCACTTGTACAGCTTAGTTTTGGTTATAATACACTTGGCATGACTACCTGTAGTAATCTTTTTTTTTCATCAAAAAAATTTAAGATAATGTCGCAGTTATTGTATTTTGCTCATTTTTCACATGAACTTAGAAACATATAAGTTTTAAGAAGTTTTTCCAAAGTATAATAACCTATGCCGGTTTCTTATGTCTAAGAAATTTTAGTATTTTCAAATCAAATTATTAGTTATCATTTTTAGAATCTTTTGCAGCACTTTTGAGGGCAGTATAGTTTCTTTGGTTCTCTTTCTTCTTCCTGTCAAGAATGGAATATCTTTTTTGTCGTTAATTTGATCCTTTCTGAAGCCTTATTAGCAACCTTGCTTACTTGGTTACTTGTTTATTTTTTTAACTAATTATACAGTTTAACACATATTGCACCCAAAATGGAAGACAAAAAAGAGTTCTATATGTTATGATATTCTCATTTACTCATTAAATACTTTACATCAAAATTTGTTGTCTGTGTCAGGAAATGGGTATGTTCTGAAATTAAGTTCAAAGCATGCACACTCTCTTATACGAATCTTGACAATGATTCACCTAATATAATATAGTTGATGTTCTAGGATGTAATTCCTCCTGCATACCTGGATGAGCTCTCACTTTTGCAAGATCGTATAGCACCATTTTCAACTGAGATTGCATTCAATATGATAGAGGAAGAACTCGGACAACCAATAGACGAGTTGTTCTCTGAAATCTCACCGGAGCCTGTTGCTGCAGCATCGCTAGGGCAGGTTTAGATACATCCAGTACAAATTTTATGATAAATATTTGAAGGAACTTCTCAAAAGGGTGAAGTCAGTTTCTCTTTCTTTAACTTATGGACAGGTTTACCAGGCAAGACTTCGTTCTACTGGGAGAGTTGTTGCTGTGAAAGTGCAACGACCTGGTGTTCATGCAGCAATTGCTTTGGATATCTTCATCCTAAGATATATAGTTGGAATTGCGCGGAAAGTTGGGAAGCTGAACACTGATCTTCAGGTATGAACTAATTCATGTTAAATTAAGAAGCAAGTTCTCATGTTGGTACCTTTCTGGTAATTAAACCCTTATTAAGATTAAATATTTTTCTTGGCCTACTATTCCTGAAGTAGTTGATAAATGCTTGAAGAATTTTCGTGCAGGCTGTAATTGATGAATGGGCATCGAGCTTATTCCGGGTAATTGTGATTTTTTTTCAGGGGAATTGTGCAAATGCTTTTGCTTCGATATCATCTTTGTTCTTTAGGGACAGTTATATCTTCAGCTTTTTGTTTCTCTTTTCCCACATATTATAGTCCTGACTCATGTCGCATATGTAGGTTTAGCACAGTTTCTCCTCTCAAAAAAGAGATTTACCACAGTTTCTTAAGCCTTACCTTCAGAATTGTTAATTTTGACATGCAAAGTATTGTTTCTGTTTCTTTTCTCTCAAAATAAGAATATGATACCTTATAATTTACAGTACTTAAAGTGTAAACAACCCGCTTCAAGTTAGCACCTCTGAAAGGTGGAAACTGACCTTATGACTACTTGCTCATATCAGCCTTTCATATATCTACCATTACTGTGCACCTTTTAAGCCCTAATTGTTCATTTTTTCCCTCTTGACAGTATGAATTGTTGATTTTGAAAATTTCTTGTATTGAAGTCTCTTTATCGACTTATGAAATTGAAATACTTGACCCAAGCACAACATTGCAATTATTTTCATTATTTGCTTTCTTGGATTTCTCATGTATTATTCCTTAATCATGATTTGATGGCCCGGTAATGAATGAATCATGATTAGAACAGTGGTAACGAGTATCAGCATAATATCATTAAATCCTCTTGTTTGAAAGGGTATATGGGGTTGCCAGGTTGCTTAGTTATTAATTAAGGAGCTTCCCCTAAAATCAAAAGCTGCATACGTCTTTGGAACTTTTGGGTACATGCTTAGTCTTGACATTGAATACAGGAAATCACATTTAATGCAGGAGATGGATTACAGGGCTGAAGCAAGGAATGGCCTGAAGTTTAGGTATGACTGTACACTTTTTTTATTTCCTCTTGATTCTTTATCCTGCTTTCATTTTCATAATAGTTTCGAGAAGGAAAAAAATGAGTACCTTTATGTTTCCATAGGTTGATCTATAATGATAGGCTATTTGTCATCTTCAAGCATATGAAAAAGCAATGTTAAATACTAAATTTATCATACCCTCAAAAAAATTACTAGATTTATCACAAGACCTCAAAATGTTGATGAATCATTTAGATTGTTAGTTACTCGCTCAGCAGCCAATTTATCTTGGCACTTTATACATAAGAGAGGTTCATATCCATTTTACTAATATCACATGCATGTTCTTATTAGGAAGCTTTATGGACGATTGCGAGATGTTTTTGTACCAGAAATGTATCTGGAACAAACTAGTCGTCGAGTCCTTGTAATGGAATGGGTAGAGGTACAAACTATCCAATGTCACTCTGATATATATATGAAGCTCTTTAATGAAAATTGTTGCTTACTTCCCTGTGTTTTTATGAAGGGGAAGAAATTATCTGAAGTTAAAGATCTTTACTTGGTTGAGGTAAAAATTCGACTGAAGATATCACGTGTATTTTCTTTCATCATATTAGTTTAAGATTCTAAGTTCCTTTTAAGTCGAGGATCTTTGTTTGGCTGAGGTGAAAAAAAATTGATCAAAAGCATCATTTAAAATTTCTGTTGACGTATGAATTTATGATTATGCAATGTTTGCTGCTCATACAATTTGACGAGTTTTAAATTACAGGCAGGAGTGTATTGCTCACTCTCCCAACTTTTAGAATATGGGTTTTACCATGCAGATCCTCATCCTGGTAACCTTTTACGAACATCTGATGGAAAACTTGCATATTTAGGTACAAGTTTTATTTTTTTATGAGAGGGACAAGTTTTATCAGTTAGCTTAAAAATTCACTCGGGAGCTAGTAGTCTAAATGAATGTATCTGGCTGTAAACTTTCCCAGTTAAGTTCTCATCTGTCTGTTGGCTAATCACTGCATGCTTTTTGTCTCCCAGATTTTGGTATGATGGGTGAATTTAAACAAGAGTTTCGAGATGGGTTTATTGAAGCTTGTCTCCACCTTGTCAATCGTGATTTTGATGCTTTGTCAAAAGACTTTGTTACTCTTGGGTAAGTGAAGTTATTGTTGCTAAATCTGGTGCTAAAAGAATTGTCGTAAAGAACTTGGTTGATAAAAGTAATTGGTTGACATCTGATGGCTTGTCCTAAACAAGATTATAATATAACCTTACAATAAAGAAGATGAAAAATGGAAAAACGAAATTGTAATATGTTATCGTATTAGTATTATGTTATAGTTCAACTATCGGAATACCATGTCAAATACATGGGGCACAAGTTTACAGATAAAACCAAGGGTAGAGTCTCTTTAATTAAATTCAGATTTTTTAATTGGTTTTAAGTATATGATGCTTGCATAGTGCTCTTTCAAACTTGAAGTAGGTTTCCACATCGGGCAACCTCATTTTACTGACACCTAATTAGTGTGTGATCGGAGAACGGGTGGTTGAGCTCCACCGCCTCCCCAAGCTGGAAACGATCCACCATGTCAGTTGAGCAAAGGAAATAATCCAACTTCGGTCTGGCCAGTGGAGTAGTGCCCCTACACGTGTATCTACAAATGGCAACCGGAATATCTACCAGCACATTTATGTTGAACTCCCTAAATCCTTCAGCCTTACTGTCACTTCATAACTCAGCTGCCTGTCCTCTGCATTTAGAGGGTTGTTGAATCGCCCTCCACAATCCACAGGGTGTAGTCAAATCTTTCATGGATCTCCTCCAGTTTTCCCCAAATGATGTTTTTGTCACTAGCAGCAGCATGTCCGTGTACACACATGACCAGGAAGTAGAAACCATCAGCCTTACATTTTCAGCAGTGTGGAGAGGCAAAATATGGCAGAAAAGGAGGTCCTGATGTCATAAAGTTCATCTTTCCAGCCAATTGCCATGCCACCGGATCTCCTACCGTGTTCAGACACATATCGGTTCATCCTGCCGGAGAACCGATATCAGCCATTTCTTAAGATGTCAGCCATTTCTTAAGATATTTGTTCAAATTATTTTGTCGACCCGCATCCCCCAGCCCTCTTAAGTTCCATTTTAGCGCCTTCATTTCCAAACCAAAGCAGACCCGTCACCCTTGTTCTGGTGGTAATTCCACTTAGTTCCCAGAGTGGAGTGATGGTACCTCTCTTGATCTTGACTACCAATGTTGTACATGAATGGTTGCGGCCAAGCGCACCACTTCAGGTGACCTCCATGGAATGCTCCTCATCCGAGAACACAATGTAAACTCATGTTTTTCTTTACCAATATATTTATAAATAAATAAATAATATATCTTTTTTTAAAATTATAATAATAATTAGTGTTTGTTTTTGGAAATTGTCATTATAATGCAACAATGATAATGATAATGATATAAATAATGCATGTCATGTTTTTGTATTATTATTTTTAATTGTATTAATAATGCATTTAATAATTGATGGAAATTATAAATTCTTTAGTGATTAATGATAATGATATAAGATTAGTAATATTGTAATTATAATTAGCTTATTTTTATTATTTTATTTAAGTAAAGCTTCAAAGTCAAATCTAGAAAGAAAACTGAATCACATTTCTATCGGGTGGCAATCTGGTTTGACATCCTTCTCATGGACCATTTAGATTACATTTCACAAGCAATCTACATTTTCTAATTAATCCACATTACCTACAAGTTAAGACAAGGGAAACAAATAATGTGGTAGGTCCTAATAATTTTAAATTGTATCAGGTAATGTGAAAAAGTTACCTCAACATAAACTCCCCCTAATAAAAAGGCCATGTAACAAATTTCTACTTGGAGTATATTTAAAAATTTCTTAGCAAGGTTTATCATATTAGAACCTATCATGATTATTATTATTATCCAAAAATGTTTGTAGTTTATGATAACACATGTTGTTAGTGCATAAAGTATAATTAGCAATCCCTTTTCTCGTACATGGAAGTTTATGATGACCACTGTAAAATAAAGTTTATATTAACACATTTTATTAGAGCATAAATATGTTGTAAAAATAACACTAGATATGCTAAGAGAAAGAATGGAGAAATTAATTTTTGGGGCCTCATTTTAATTGGATTATTGGAGTACTGGGTATGGAGTCCTTTTGGTATAGGGTCATCATATGCCAATGTCATTACATGCACCGTAATGTAAATACATTGGCTGCATGTAAGAGCACTTGTAAGTTGCAAGGATTAGAGTATTAATCATGATGGGAAACTACAGGTTGTGCCAAGTTCCATGATCAAGCTATTAACTGTGATTATTAGTAAAACCATAACATGTCCTATATTTTGATGTTCGACGTGTTTTGGATTCTGCTTATCCCATGACCATATTTAAAATTTATTTTAGGCTCCTTCCAGTGACAGCTCAAAAGGATGAAGTTTCCAAGGCATTGACAGGTTTCTTCAGATTTTTCCTTGTAGCTTCAGGTCTCAAAATGAGACTATGTTTGATAACATTCTTCAACAGGCGTATTTCAAAATGCTGTCAACAAGGGTGTCCGGAATATTAGCTTTGGTGATCTATCTGGAAATCTTGGACTCACAATGTATGACATCTTATGGCTCAAAGTTCTTATTGTTATGTCATGTGCGTGCTCCTAGCATAAATGCTTATGAACCTGAATAAACCAGTATCCATATCTTCTGGTCAATCAGATTATAAAATGTGGTTTTATGCAAACATGAATTATCAACTTAACGTTTGATTTTTTGTCATCACACACGTACATCTTTAGATCAACAACAACAACAACAACAAAGCCTTATCCCACTAGGTGGGGTCGGCTACATGGATCATACGTCGCCTGATCCATGTTCATGAGATTCGACAGGGTTTTACGCTGGCTTTCGGGGTCTAACACAACCCTCCTCTTTTATCCGGGCTTGGGACCGGCTATAAAACATAGGCGGACGTACATCTTTAGATCATTAATTTATAATATATGTAAATACTTGGATAGCTAGCATGATCTAGTCAAACCTACAAATCAAATTGAAGCCTGATCTTAGGTGTGCAATATGTTTATTAATTAATGCTATATAAATTGCTGACTTCTCTATTACCTCTGCATATGATGGTGTCAGTTCATCTAAGATCGTACTTAGAGTTATGTGTTTCTGCAATTATCTTTCCTCCTATAGTCTCTTTCTAATAATTTTCCCACTTTGGTTAATAGGTACAAATTTAAATTCCGGATACCCTCATATTTTTCACTCGTCATTCGAAGGTTCTAAAATTACCTCTTATGGAGTCTTCCATGTGCTTTTGTATATGTCTATTTATCATTCCGATGACTATCTCTTCACCTTCCAGTCTTGCAGTTCTTGAAGGCATTGCAATCAGTTTTGATCCGAATTACAAGGTTTTGAGTAGCTCGTACCCTTGGATTGCACGAAAAGTTCTGACCGACAGCTCACCACAGCTTCGATCTACCTTGCAATCTCTCCTTTACAAGGTCATACTACCAATGACCTCTCTTTCAAGTTATGATCCGACTTGAATCCATCTTCCCAACATTGCCACTTTGCATACATATTCTTGCAAGTTGTGCATACATTTTCTCTTTTAAGTCTAATTCAAGATCACTAAGAAGAAATTTTCTCATGTTACAGGATGGCACTTTCAGGATTGATCGTCTAGAATCACTTTTACTTGAGGTTAATCCTTTGCATCCTTTGTGCATTAATTCATTGTTTTTTCCCCTGTAATAGGATGCGGTCATTCATTTTTCTGTATTTGTATTACTTAATTTGCAACCATATTTTGAATTGCTACCACTATTTCTTTGAGATTTATCCGTTTTGTGTTATTATGGAACTTTTAACACTATAAATAATTAGAGGGATTCAATAATCACCAACTTAGTAACCCATCCAATCATGGAAAATGATGATAAATCACCAATTGGTTTTCATGTAAAACTTTTGCTTGACTGGTTTTAGGTGAGCCATGATTCAGTGGTTAAATTGCTCCTTGGTGACTGAGTGATCAGAGGCATACTAAAAGTCTGTCTAGATATGTAGGGAGAAAGTTAGATGCATGTACTCCCTACTATAGGAGCTCTTAGAGCATAAAGATGTCTCTTGTCCTCTCTGTCTCTCTAAAATTTCTTATGAAGTTCCTTTTGCTGTGTAAGCAGTCCCTTCGTGCAAGAAGTGAGGAAACTCTAGTTAAGAACAAAGAGAAGAATACTAATTCTGGCATAGGGGTTAAAAGAATGCTTTCATTCACATTGACAGAAAAGGTAAAATACACCTGCACAGTTGTGTTTCTTTCCTAAGTTATGCTTTCAATTGAACTAATCAATTCACATGCAATCTCCTCATTCAATGCAGGGTGCATTCGTTAGAGAAATGCTCATGCAAGAGTTGGCGAAGGTTAGTAATTTTTTACCATCTGGCACAGAATTGTTGGATCACAACTAGAATGAAAATCAATATTCACCCAAAGCACAAGATCATTTTATACAAATAACCATCCATCAATATTGCTGAGAACAACGGAAATAACTAAAGCCTAACATACTGGCTAATATAGTTCTCCAAAACCAGATTATTTTTGGTAGATGTGGGACTTTTCTAACTTGTGCTAAACATCCCACAATTGAAGTGAAGCCTGGCATGTGATGGCTCACAAAGTGTCATGATGGCTCACAACTAACATCATGCATGCTGGCAAAGCTTTAAAACTTGGAACCGAGAAAACCGTGTATTTTGGCTGTTAATAGTAGTTTTGCTACCATAAGTCTATATCCTGCACCTCCTTTTAAGGCTGTGACTTTTGCTTCGAACCACAGGATAAGCCCATGATGTAGCATTATTTCTTTTTCTGCTTGAGGTTGGGGATTTCATTGTTACATGGCCATTGAGGATGTCTTTAGGAGATCTCATATTTAGGGAGGATAAAGGAGCCCGTGATAATCCATTCAAGAAACATGCACTTTCATGACATTGAATGGTACGGAATTAATTTTTGAAAACTCATGTCGTTCTACTATTACACGAGACAATCAGGAAGCCTAAGATTGCTAAATTTCTTAACACCCGAGTTCCGACCACTAGGACACTTGACAATGAATAGTTGGTTAATATGTGTCATGGGTTATTTGAAGAAATAAACTTGAAAACCTATGGCTATTTTGCAGATCTAAATTAAATTATTGGCATTTTGGTCCTATGTCAGCTTGAAACTTGAAGCTGTTTTGGTACAGATCTAAATTATTTCCCGCCATTGTGAGCCTTCATGAAGGTTTGTACAAGCATTTTGATCATAAACAATACAAGTTTTGTGATTTCAATTAGTGCATCATAACTTAACTAACCAATAGGCAGTTTTTGTTGGGGAAAAATGAGGTCGTCACGACTTTCCAAGTCACAAGCATGTCAAGTGATCTTACCCATACTTTTTGGGTAAATTTCACTAAATGCCCTCCAACTTTACCCGATTTTTCAATTCTATCCTCCAACTTTCGTAACCTTCCAATTATTAACTTCTTCCACGAACTATCCTTTTCACCGGGTTAGGCGGTTTATCGGTCATATGTTGCTTAGGTGGCAAGCCATTTAGGATATGACACCGGTGATGCACAATGGCGAAAAGAGGGTGGGGAGGGGGGGTGGTTGGTGTTGTTGGGGGCATCGCCCCCTCGCTGCGTGTCATGCGATGCGCAAAGGGAAGCATCACCCCCCCCCCCCCCCTTCACGTGCGTCGCCAGCGACACGAAAAGGGAGGGTGACACCCCCACCCCCTTTCCCCCTTTTCGCACCCGCTGCCGGCGATGCACAGAGGGGGCATCGCCCCCCTTTTTGCCCGCATCGCCGGCAGGACGAAAAGGATGGGCGACTCCCCCTACGCATCGCCGGCGACACGTGCGCGCTTGTCGCCGGGCCAAGAAGGGAGAGCTTTGCCCCCCTCCCTCCGGCCGCCGGTGAGACGGCAAGGCTGCCGGAGTAGAGGGAGAGGGGGTGGCACAGGGACGGAGCTACCTTGATGTTAACATATTGAGATATTATACATTGTAATATATATTATTATATACATACAACAACAACAACAACAACAACAAAGTCTTATCCCACTAGGTGGGGTCGGCTACATGGATCATACGACGCCTTCGTTAATCCATGTTCATAAGATTCGACAGGATTTTATGCTGGCTGTCGGGGCCTAACACAACCCTCCTCCTTTATCCGGGCTTGGGACCGGCTATAAAATATAGGCGGAGTTATATATTATTATATACATATTTAAAATATATGATATGACCCCTCCTAATTTTGAACTTGACATAATTAAACTCCCTAACTTCTAAACATATTATATATATATTAGTAATATATATGTATTACTATGTATTAAAAAATATATATATAGTAAGACCTTAATTTTGTGAATTTGAGATAATGAGATAATATATGTGTATGTTTAAAATTTATAGAATAATACATGCATTTATGCAAATATAATGTATGGACTCATGTTTTGACTCCTTTCTATAACTAATCAAATTAATTAATTAAGTCATAACAAGCATGTATTTTCCTTTAACATCATAAACACAAAAAGAAAAATTTTATGCACGATGAATCATAAGAAGATACTTTAATTTACATACAATGATATTTATAATTATAAGTTATTTTTTCATATATATTGTTCCTAAAGTAATATTCCTTTCTTACTTTGATTAAAAAAAATTTATATATATATGTGCATTTTATTTTTTTCACGTAGTATCTTTTGGCCCCCCCTAAATTCTCATCCCGGCTCCATCCTTGGTGGGACCTTTTTTTATTTTTTATTACTTATTATAATAATATATTATTATTTTAATGTTTTATATTTATTTTATTTTTAATTTCTTGCCACACAATCAACATGACCCGTAAATCGTCTATATCCGGTGAAAAGAGCATATAGTGAAAGTTGTTAATAATTGGAAGGTATTCTGGTTACAAAGTAAAGTTGGATGATAGAGTTGGGAAAGCAAATAAAGTTGGAGGTCGCCCTGTACTTTTTTTGTTTTTTTAGTTATAGTTTAGAGGGCCATTGATGATAATAAAAAAAGTACTTAATGATGGTGTCCCTTATTTAAAGGAGGGACATGGTGTCCCTTATTCTTTTATTCATCAGATTAAAAATATGGATCAAATTAAAAATAAATAAATAAAAATAGATCAGACATACAAAAATCCGACGATTAAAAAACCAGAGGAGACGATGTCCCTCCTTTATAAGAGGGACACTTTCATTTTTATCCAATAAAAAAGTGATTCAAACCATCAACAACATCTATATATTTGTTCATTTTTTGTAATATGTTCTAAAACTGTTTTTAACATCACTAATGAACTTTAATTTATTAATAATGAAATACATAAAAGATGAATAAAAATATGCATAAAGTCACTTGGCACGCGTGTGACGAAAAGTGTTTAACACGATCATTAAACCCTTTTTATTGCCTTGTCAATCATCAGACCTAGGTCACGCAGCTTGCACCTTCTGTTGCTAACCCTCTAATAACTGAAAATTGTACCATGAAATCTTGGCCATACCAAATTCTAGTGCCCCAGGAACGTACTTTCATGCATAATGCATAGTGTTAGTTAATAATGTATCCTCAAAAACAGTCATCAAAATAATCATTCATCATATTGGACATTGTGAACATGCTAATAAAATCTGGATGGTTGCAATGCAATCATTCTATATCTTCTAAAAAAATAAGAAATAACTTTCTTTTTCATATGATTATTGCATATCTCAAATCATTGAGTTAAGCTTGGAAATGAAAAGACATAGTTGGCAACAATTACTATGAAGCGTTGATTCCCATATTGCCAGGACTGATCCATTGATTGGACATTAAACTGGGTATGGTTCAATGGAAAACCGGAGATGCCTTCAAACCGTTTTGAACTGGCCATTTTCATGAACCGGCCGGTTCATAGCAGGGAAAATATTATAAAAGTCAAGTTATGGTATCTGCTTGTAATGAACGAAAAGGAAAGAGACAAAAAATATAAGGTAGCCGAAATAGAAAAAAAAACAAATATAGTAAGATCTGGAGGGGAAAAGAATCTTTTGTGACGAATATGGAAGGAAAATAAAGAAAAAGAAAGAAATCAAAGGAAAAGAGAAAAAAAGGAAAAAGAGAATTGGAGAAATGGAAAGAAAAAAGGGAAAGTGAAGAAAGATCAGGCTGTCAAATTCAAAGAAAAAGAATCCAGACATTTTTATCAATTTTATTTTGTTATATAATAGATTATGTCTCCTCAAAAAAATATAATAGATTATGGATTTCAAATAATATTTATAGTAGCGCTTCTTACATGATGACAAACTTATTACTATATGGTCAGACCATTAATAATTATAATACATTATTTTATTACTATATGGTCTGATCATCCTGTTAACCAGCTCGATGTGAACCGAAAGATTCCCAGGTCAATGTTTGGTTCGGTTATGATAACCTTAGTTGATTCATAGTGAAGTTTGGACAAGAAACCAGATCTTCTTTCTGCTTTCTTTATAATAAAAAAAATTGTTTATGCTTAACTGACTGGTCCAGTCAGGCAATGTAGATGTCGCAAGATTGAAATTCGGAGTTGCCATTGTTGTAAGAGGTTTAAGATTTTATGCTTCTTGCTAGAACTGAATTAATCAGAGGCTAGTGTTCTTCTTTATATATCTTTGTGCTTAAACCTTCCCATGTTAACTACCATCTTAGCATGAGTTCTCTGATATGGAAACTAGATTTATTCAGTAAATAATAAAACTCATCTTCATCACAATGGTGTAGGTCATAGTTATTTGGATTCTTCCCAACTGAATTATTCGAATCCAATCACTGTTTGATCATATGAACCAATCACTGTTTGCATTGTACTGTGCAGGTTCTTGTTCCAAAAAGTATCTCTTTTGCTCGTTGTTGTTTTTCCTTTATTGATTTTTGTGGGATCTAACAATAACATGATGCCCCTTGTCATTGTAGATCTTAGGGGAATATAAAAACCGTCTATATTCTATTTACTTAACACAGAAACCGTGTGAGAAATTTAATTATTTATGTAAGATGACTCGGGGATATCACATGAATCCGTTGTTTATTACAGGGGATAGATGCGCTTAGCGTGGTGACTATAGATTCAGTGACTTCAGCTGCTGCTTCAAGGGTGCCATTCGCAGTTCCATATCGATCCATCCCAATAGCTGATGAAGATATTTCTAATTTGAGAACATTAAGTCGACTTCTACTGCTGTTATCAAAGCTTCAGAAGAATGAGAATGTAAATGTGGTAAAAATTCTTTCATCCTACAAATTTTGTCGGCATTTGATGTATAAATTTCATAATTCACGAACCTGATAGGTGCAACTAATGACAATCTGTTGAGACTTAGCCTGGATTGATGGAAAGCTTTGATGCCATGATAAAAATTAACTGTAACAAATATTATTGAGCAAAATTACTACCAAGAAAGATGTGAATTTTTTGGATGCATATAATAATGCTTGATTGCATATTAGATAATTTTTTTCTTGCATGACTGCTCATCACGATGCTTAACTTTCAAGGTATTTTTGTTGTCCCTGAATACTGAGTATAGAGTTTTACAGGATACCGCAGGAATTTTATCTAATAAAATAATGATAATTGAGCACAAGGGTCCCTGCCATGTGCATTCGATATGAATTAATGATTACATTAGTTGGTTCGTAATTTCAGAATTGATATGTTGAGAACTTGAAATGTATTGTTTACTGCCAAATATGCTCTCCGATTATGACACTAATGGTATGAAACTTTTTATGGCCCATGGATGTTTATGCATGGTTATCATTTCTGTTTCAACAGTAGGAAACAATTGTTAATGCTTACATGTCTCTACACAGTTATCATGTCTGTTCAACTGAGTGTTGCATATGCTTTCACCTGTGTTATAGCACTTTCACCGCAAGGTGCATGAGATTGAGCAAATTGTAATTGATATCTAAAGTCAAGAGCCTCCAATGGCTGTGTCTACCATGATAATATAGAAACATAAAGATCCACTGGATAGTATCGCAGGAAAGATGATTGGTGCATTACGTAATAATATTACTTATCCTCTTGTTGATTATGATTTTGATGAGTAGGTTAAAAGAAAAAGATCATTTGATGTGATTAATTCTCGATCTTTTGTTAAATTAAATTTCTTAATAACATAGGGTCTTTATATCTTCCACTATTGTTAGATTATATTTTATTATTTTTGTTTCCCTGGTTGTCCATCTTTGATGATGCCATGACATATTATGTTCATTCCATAAGCATATTACTAGTTGTAAAAGTAAAACATATTGATTAATCTCTCAATTATTTGTCATACATGTTGGTTCTATTCCAGGAATCACAAATCATAAATATTGAAGAGAGTAAAAGTAATTACATGGAGGAGGTTTCCCTTGTAATACAACAAGTGATATCTACACAAAATGTGCTGCCTATACTTTCTGTATTTCCAGAGGTAAGGAGGCTAGTGTTATCGTCAGTTTCATTTGTATTCTGTTTTTTCTGTTTACCGATATTTTATCTTTATATAGATATATGTCATTCTTTATATATTATCTCACAGGTGCATTTGATGTTTTCCTAAGATCACAAAAAATATTCATAAAAATGCTAGACAATTTACGAAAAAAAATATATGCTACACAAATATATAAATTGTCTGTAGTTAAGTGCGCTCATAAAATAGATATGGAGGTATGTTATTATCCTATTAAAGATGTAATGTGTGATCAATCATCTCTCTGTAGAGTAATGGAGGCAAGTTCAACTAAAGTTTTTAAGATCCCATGGAACTTCAATCCTAACGTAATGGTTTGAAATTAAAGAATGTCAATCGGGTCCAATGTAATGATAATTATTGTTTATTTCTATGTATTTTTCATCAGATTGATTGTTCATGAACTCACTAAAAAAGTCCCTTTTTATGATCTTCACTTCTTTATATATTTCTTCCTACTCCCACCAATTTGTTTGAACTTCATAGGGATGAGTAGCAACAAAAAAAGGTATTGCATATTCCTACTCCCACCAATTTGTTCTTGAGTCATAATTTTTGTGAATATCTCCGTAACTGTGTATAGTTAATTTGACATTGGCGATAGAGTGAGGGAGCATCCATACATTTCAGTATGTATATATGCATCACATCCCTGCTTCTTAGAGTCGGGTCGAATTAAATCTGCTGGCATAAGAAAGTGAAGTGATGTTGTCTGCATGTTAATTAAATCTGCTGGCATAAGAAAGTGAAGTGATGTTGTCTGCATGTTAAAGTTCTCTTGAACTTCCAACTAGTACTTCTTATATCATGTTTTATTTGTTGCTTTCTTATGAATATATCTTATTTTTCAGCATTTGCTAACTGAAGTCATTTCTCTTTCATTTTCATCTTTCTTGGTATACTTCTCTCTTTTTCATTTCCTGGTATTACACGGCTATTCTTACCCAAGTAACATTGCTTAAGATCGCAAGCCAAACTAGTGGCTTCTATCGTTTGCTTAAGAATAAGATCACAACTAAAACAAAAGAAAAGAAATCTAGAGATAAATGGCTTCCATCATCACATGCAAAATTAGTGCGTTTTTACTTGGGAGACTTAGCATGGATGAAGACATGGCTTTAAAATTTCTACACTCCAAACCTTTTCCTGGTAATACTTTCCAGTTCAATTGATACCTCGATTTCTGGACTATATTCGAGCATTGTGGATGTTTAATATAACACTTTCTTGGACAATAATGTTTACTTACTATTTGACCCTGGTCATCTTGACTTGCGAGTATTCGAATATTTGCACTTTGGTGTGTTTCTCACCTGTATGTTGCTCCCTCTGTTTTATGTTCTTCCAGCTGCCGTCAGAGTCACAACAGCTATTAGTTAGCTTGCCTGCAGATTTTGCTGGGAGGCTGTTTTCTCGTGCTGTTGCAAGAACTATCAGAAGGATCTTTGTTTGACGGCCATAACAATGTTATACTGCGCACATTGCTTCTGATATCTAACCAATCCCAAGGTCATATACCTATCAGTTGGCTTTCTGGAATGGCGAAGGACAAGGTAAAAATATAACGAAGCTCTTCTGCAACTATATTTAATAATTTTTCCCTATCCTCTTGAAAAATTGTTATTGCTCCCCCCAAAGATGAAGCCTCGCCTCTCTTGCAATTGCAGAAAAAGGACTTCATTTGGCCGTCAAAATGCCCTCGTGAAGAGTTCCAAGGAAGTTTTTATGGCGTGGTTATCATCTGATCTTATATGGGCATTCGAACGTGCAAACTTAAAGTTATACCATGTGCTGACAAAAGGAGTGGAATGTGTAATTCGCTACTTCATCTGACGCGTATAGTTCTTTCTTGGTTATAGATCGTTTTATTATGCTCTTTAATTAGTTTGTACTCTCGGTTGTGTTATTTCGATAATTACATTTGCTACCAATTCTAGATGAAAATAAGGAGTGTTGAGTACTTTTTGCTCCACATATATGGAGCACTAACTGATCAAAACGATTAAGATGTGACATTAAAAAATTGAGTTGTATTTTAGTCCCTGATATGAAGATCAAAGATTGTTTTATATATGTCTTAAAACAAGAAATGTTTCGTATATTTCTTAATGCTCATCTATTGGCAATGGCAAGATAAACCCTTAAAGTTTATTGCAGATTTTGCTAAATTGTTGTCATGTGACAAGAAATGAAGGCTCTATCAAATGGACAAGAATTGCGGGATTGCCGTCCATCCAATCAATAAAAAGCTGAAAGGTCCGTATCTGGTTTGTCTCTTCAAATAAAGAACATCTTATGTTTACATTTCTTTGTTTTGGCATATAAATCCTAATGTCTATTATTTCCATGTAATCCTTTTTTTTCTGTCAAGTTCAAGTCTCTAACCGGAAAAGCAATATGATATTGGAAGTCACGAAATCACTAAAATGAAAAGAAGCAATGAAATATTGCCAAGATAATTTAATATTACCCGATACAGATGCTTGTCAACAAATTGATTTAGTTAGATGTTAATTTGTTCTTGAAAGAGAAATATTGATTTAGACGTGTCTGTCTGGGACTGTTTAAAAGGATATTCCTTTTTTTTTCATTTCTCCTGTATGTATTAATCAGAAATATTGGTCAATGCTCAATACAAAATAAATTTTTAGTCGACCAACGGGTTCCATGCAAATTTGTATCCACCCTTCTTAAAGAAATGATAACATTTTAATTGATACAAAGTTGAAAACAAAAAAGATTTGTGTTTTGTTTTTTTTTTTTCGGTCAGTTAACTTAGATATGCAATGAATTACGAAAGAAGAATTGTATTCACAGTCCTTATCATGATTGTTTGGTTTTACACATCAACCATTTTTTAAATTGGGAAAAAAGGTTCTTTTTCGTTCTTGCTTGGTGTATCGACTCAATTCACCACCAAACCAATGGCCTTCCACCAACCTTCCAAGTCCTACTCCAAGACGTCGTTAGCTCGAGATGGTACACCACACCAACCAAGTTTACCGGAAGATATAAATAGATGATAAGAATTAGTTTCATGTGTTTGAATGAAATAGGAGAACCAGACAAGTAAATTATATATCTTTTAAAAAATAGATGAAATTAAGTTGAATAAAGAAAATATGCTACTTATGTTTTTAAACATCTTTTTTGAAAATAATATGAAATATTAAATTATAAAAAACTTATTTATAGTAACTACAATATAATAATAAATAAAATATTGGAAAGCTATTATCCAATACCGAGTTAATATTTATTGGATATTTTATTCTGGTGAGTTTAATATTTTCATTAAGCCATCGGAGTATGTTCATTATAATTAGGAGTTAGTCAAACTTTTATTATTATATGATTGAATAAGTAAATACAATTTGAGACTTAAAATAGATTATTAAGATAATAAAAAGGTAAAAGAAAATATTTCATAAGAGAGGAGAGAGAAGGGGTGAGTGAGAGAGAGGGAATGGGAGAAGATGATTAAGCCTGTTTGGTTTGGGTATAAATATAAGAATAGAATGTTATTCTTTATTATTCTGTCAAACAATAGTTAAACTTTAAAAAGATAAAGGACAAAGTTGATATTAATAAAAAATTTATCCTTTTAAATTTTGTGTTTTATAGAAATAAGTTATTCGACCAAAAAAGTGGAATAAGATTTATTTTCTCCACAAACTTCCAAAAATTCTTAATCTATCAGAATAATCATGCTTATTCATTAACCAAACACCACGGAATAACGTCAAGAAAACGCACCCTCCAAAATCAGGAACTGGAGTTTAACATGAACGTGTCAAAGAGTAGGATGAATCACGCCTAGGTCAATCCAACTCGATCCTCAACCAATTCCAAACCAAACTTGAACTCATGCCACAAGATGGTCAAATCATTTATATTAATTAAGCTGAAAGAGATTATAGTTACATTTCTCTCTCTCTTTCTATGACCATTTCACTTTAAAACACTTCCTCCTTTAAGCATTTTGATTCTGCACTACCCATATCTTGCAACATTTTAAACTTGTGGCAAGGATGTGCTCAGGTTAGAGCTGACAACCTGCAATGCGCCTTGTGGCTTCCATCTCTGGGCGCATCAGAACGTTCTCCTCATGACCTCATGTACATTTGCTGATCTCCAAAGGCGCAAATTTGAATAAATAAATATTGAAGCAGTAAAAAAGGACAACGAAAAAGGTGGAGAACAATAAGGATCAGGGATGCATCCAAGTTCAGCCCTGAATATAATACTGGCCATTCCTAACAGCTGAGCTCTCCAGAAGATAAAGCTCCATCTTCAGTAGTGCCTGTCAGAACAGAAAATGGGCATATTAAACACCTTTAGACACTGGATTTTTTTTAAGAAAACTTTATGGTTAAAAACCTCAGTTGAAAAGATGTCTCCTACGGTAATAACTCAGAAGCATATTTGAATTTTCTCACGAATGACAACTTATAGATAAATAAGAGATTTTACCTCGAAAGCAATGTCACTTGGTGTCAGTAGAGAAACGTCCCCGTGACCATGTTTAGATGCTATAGCTGCCATATTGATGGAGTAGACATAATCAATACATCATATAAAATAGACATTCAAGATAAGACTGCTTAAAAAAAGGCCTTCCTAAAGCTTAAACAAGTTTAAACTGAGACCAAATCAAAAGCCGGAAAGCTTTTGACATACAATTGACAAACTACTTAAACAAGAATGCAACAGCTGGGTCAGACTTACTTTCAAGGCACACTCTTGCATCAGCATTTGCATATGCTTTGCCCCTTTGTTCAGAAAGTGTTGTGAGCTTAACAAAGGCCTGCAAGAATGTCAACACGTGCAAACATCACTATAATAGAACTACTAATATTGCAGCCTCAGCAAAGGAAGACTACCATTTTTTGTAAATTCTCAAATTCAGGTTACTTGAACAGTGAGTTCCAAATCACGGAGGTTATATGACGTGTATAAAGCATTTGAATACCTTTGTGTAGGGATCACCAGGTTCCTGATGCAAAAGCGGACGAGAAGCAGTGCCCACAGCGGCGATTCTCCTAGCTAGAGCTTCCAAGGGAACATCTAACCAAACTGACAAACCATGTTTCATATATGTCCTGATCATCGATAAAAACCATCTTTGTGAATTGCATATCTTTCTAGATTTGGTCAAGAAAAATATTATCTTTATAAAGAATTACCAATTCATTGGCCGAATCACAGCACCACCACCGGTGGCAACAACCAATCCTCGCATTGAAGATAACTCCTTGAGGACTGCGCTCTGATATATTTAACGGGAAAGAAAGAACAATAATATCACTAGGTAGCCCTTTTTTTCTAAAAGATGGTTAGCAACATATTGATGTTGACATAAATGGTCAATGCTCCATTTTCTAGGATTTTAAAAATGCTTAATATGTGCATTCGTTTCCTAATAAATCTCAGAATACACGAGAAAAATATAATGCACCTCATTATCTCTGAAGAAAGCTTCACTGTGCATCTCAAAGATTTGAGCAACAGAAGTCACACCAACTGCCTGCTCCACCAACTTGTCACTGCATAAACAAAATCATACTTTCATTCATAACAAGCACATGAAAGATAATCACAAATTCCAACTAAGAGATATAAACTGTTGTACTTCAGTCAATTGCAAACAAACCTGTCAAAAAAAGAATAACCAAGCACTTCTGCTAAGATCTTTCCTACAGTACTCTTTCCAGATCCCATCATTCCTATACAAGTGGAGTTTAGCATCAGAACATTGCCGAGAAACCACTACGATATTGAGGAGATATATAGTTATGTAACCAGCCAGTGCCAAAATGATATCCAAAAGACTACTTACCCACTAGATATATACACCGCCCACTCATGTGAGGGAGAATATCTTGCGCCTTTCTCTGCATTACGAAGGTAGTACAATTGAACATGAGACAAATCCTATAATACTTTTTCCCCTTTTAGCATGTAGACAACACCATCATTATGAAGGCAGATTAATACCTTGAGTGTTTTTGCTCCATCAACTGAGTTATGGATGCTTTCAGATCCTACATAAAAAGAAAAGCAATACGATTATAATTAAGAAAGCTAAAACAAAAGCATTTTATCTTCGACGGGCACCATATTGTAGATTCTAAAAAAAAATGTAGCAACAGATATTTCGGTCAACAAAGTTCAAGATTCATGATGATCCTTGAAAAAGAAGGCAGTCACAGAATACTGGAAGCAATCAGAAAGCTTTAGAAGTTGTCCCACTCTGGTTTTGGATCTACCAAAAGAAAAAGAGGGGCACTAAAGATCAGATGAGAAAAATGGACTCTAAAGCGGAAGAGAACATGTTAAAAATCAGGGTTAATCCAGTCATGTTCTTAACACATGTTTAACGTCCCATGACTTAAATAGCACCATTAGATGCTTGGCCCATTCACATGAAGAGCACTATGGCGACAATTTTCCTTTTTTTTTTCTTTTTTTGTAATCTCTCCCATCGTAGAAAGTTCGTGCCAAGATCTAATTGACGCCTGAAACGTTTTCTACGGTAAGTACAGGTTACGTGGACCATGATGTTTCAATCCTTGCCATATACCCTGGTACTCAAAAGATGCAGATATTTCCCAATTACATTCTTAGAGGTCCATTAACAAACGCTTTGTTCGCGTATGTAGCAGATAAACATGGCAGAAGCAGCAGAAGGATGAGTCAGCCCTCCCTATCCTCAACACCTACCACGACAGTCCCCAGAACACCATAAAATCGTCATCAAAATCCAAACTTTTTAATCACTATTCACCCACTTCAAGATTGCACCGTGTAATAAAAAGAATCAGCAAAATGCACCGAAAAGTCGATCTTTTAATCTTCCAGAGCGCATCACACAACTCACCTGCAGGCTTACTAACGCTGTTCTTGTAGTTGCAGGAACAAGAAAACTTGAGCTCCACATGCGCGGTCCGAATCGCGCCTCCGACCTTCCTCGAATCCCCAAATCTCGCCGTCTGAGGCCTCCGCTCGTTCGTCAGCCCACCGGAGAGCCTCAGAAACCCGCCATTTCTACTCCTCCCGGCCGCCTTCTCCGTGCCGATCCAAGAGCAAGATTGCAAGCTCAAAGCCGTCTCCATCGCTCAAGAACTCGCAAAAACAAGCCGAAACGGCGGAGCAAAAAAAAACTCGTTTCGGTTTCCCTCTCCGATACAACCTACAAGGTACCAAAGGATCGAGACGCAGAGGAAGAGAGCAGATCAGGCATAAGCCATCTCCGATACGCTGCCCTTCCGGCGTAAGGTAGAGCGTCGCGCTCGAGACAAATGGGTTCGCCGGAGACGCGCAGGTGAGGCGGTCGGGAGCAGCTCCGGCGAACGGTGGTGTGGCGGTGTCTGGTGGGAGGACGAGGTATTTAAAACCGGTGTTTCGGGGGATGGTAACGCATTCGAGTAGTTGCGTTCGGGTCGGATAAACTGGGCCAACTCAAAGTACAACAATGCCCTCCATCGAAACGAATGGCGTTAATTGAGTTGAGGGTACCTTCGTAATGTATGGTTCTCTTTTGTGGGCGTAGCGTTTGGTAAGCCGAGGAGCACTCACGCTGACTCAACTACCGTGCCACGTCGGAAGAACGGGGTTGGTGGGAGATTTTGACCGGGGGGAAGGAGAAAAACTTATTATTATTATTATTATTATTATTATTATTATTATTATTATTATTATTATGGGATTAGTAAAAAGGTAAAATGATATTTTGAAAGGGTAAATTTTAATAGCGATCATTTAATTTAAGAATTTTTTTAAAATTTTATTTTACGGTCTTTCAATTTTAAAAACATTATTCGCAATCGTCTATCCTTCATTTATCAATGGATAACTTCATGACACCACATTAATTTTTTAAAATTTTGAATAACAATGTCTCAAATTTTTAAAAATTAAATGATCATATAAAATTAAGGTCGATTGTAGAAGAGCAAAAATAGTGACGAGATATTTTATTAATTTATTAAAATATGACACGAGTGAAGTAAATTTTACTAAATATCTTTCTACTTCAAACTTTTTTTCAATTATATCATTCAACTTTATTTTGTAATCGGACTACTATTTAATTATTAACTTATTTTACTAGTTATCCTTTCGACCAAAATAGTAATATTATTTTATATCAATTTTATTTTTAAATAATATGACACGTCCATAAAATGAAATAGTAGTCAGTAAAATAAGTTAATAATTGGATGATAGTTACAAAGTAAAGTTGAATGTGATCATATTGGGAAAGAGACTAAAATTGAAGGATACATATTGAAATTTACTTGACATGAACGAGAGAGAAAATGTTGATGTTATCTCACCTAGGTGTACGCATAAACATAAGCAAGTGATCCTCAATTTAAATGTTTCTAAATTTAATAATCATGAGATTACAAAATGAAGTTAAATAATTACATTAAGAATACACGAATGTTGCTAAAATTTTGTCAAACATTTAAGATTTCATTTCCATTTGTCTTATCGTTAAAAAATCATATTTTCGTTAAAGATTCGTCCGTCAAAATTATTTGGGATAAATTTCATCAAATACCTTTTAACTTTAGTCATGTGTTATCCTCCAACTTTATTTTGTAACAAGACTATCCTTCATTTTTTAACTTATTTTATCAACTACCCTTTCGACCGTTGATCAACGCTTTTCCGATCGCGATGTCGACATGGAGATCGGGCAATAATTTTCTCTCTCCTTCACGCAATTAGTCGTCCGATGTGATATCATTAAAAAAATAAAATATGGAGAGGGTGCTCCCTTCCCTATGCTCGTCCGGAGGTTGCAGAGAGGGATGACCCCTTCCCGCCTTTCCTGCGCCGACGAACGCAGGGAAAAAGGCACATCCCCCCCCCCCCTTTCCCTGCACTCTTCGTCGCAGGGAAGGGTTCCCCCGCCTTCTGTGCATTCGTCGGCGACCACCAGTTTTTATTTTATTATTATTTTGTAAAGAATATTTTTTATTGATGCCGCATTGAACGGTCATTCGCATGAAGAAGAGAGAAAATCGTTGTCACGTCGAAAGTTCAATCGAAAAATGGTCGATCGCTGGTCGAAATGGTAGTTGGTGAAATCATTTAAAAAATGGAAGGCAATCAGTTTAGTTACAAAAAGTGAAGTTAAAAGATAATGCTGAGCAAACGCAAAGTTTAAGGATATTTAATGAAATTTATGCAAATTATTTGTTAGCATGATCTTATTTGACAATAATCAAATTATTTTTTAGATTGATCTGACCTGACATGCTTCCTGCTTGATTGCACGTCATATTTTGATAAATAAATATAATTATTTTTATAGACTTCAATTATTTATAAATGACATGTCCTAATTATGGACGGCCTAATGATTAATTATTTATGATAATTACTACAAATATAATATTTATATATTCTAATCAATTGAAATTAAAATAAATGAGTATAATAAACTAACAAGTTAGATTACACAGTGTAAATATATGAAATAATTTGGTTCTGGCCTGCCACGAAGTCAATCCATATTAACTAAAAATAAAATAAAGTTAATTGCAGTAATATGTTAGGGATAAAATGAAGGCAACAAAATAATATTATTATAGTGAATAAATGTATTGATAATGAATGACAAAAAATCCAGATCGACATGGATAATAGTAAAATATTATATTTAATATGATAAATTAAATCAAGCTACCATATTTTGATTATATGCTTATATGAATGTAAAAATGTAATTACATAAAGAAAAAATAACAATAATAAATCATAATTTTATAGAATTAATTTCAAATTTTAATTTTACAATTATTATACACTTGATAAACTAAGATGTTATTGAATTTTATTATTATATATAAATTTTCTACTTGTTAATTTTTTTATTTCATATCTTTGTATTTTAAGTTAGAAGTAACAAATAAATATATTTTTCCAAAAGATTATGATAATATTTTATATTATATAAATAAATATATAGTACAATTAGTGGTTAACTATTTAATATGAAATTATTACATATAGATTAAAGGGAATTAAAATTTGTGTGCATATATTATTATATATATAATACTATACTATATAGTCTATACCAACTATATTATAGCATTGTTGTATCTTATACATATAACAAAAAAGTTTGCACCTTCGTGCATAACTAATTTATCTAATATGATAAATATATTATTATATATAATACAATAAATATATAATTAATTTATATTATAATATATATTTATGATACTAAAGAATTTGAATAAAATCATAATACATAAATTAAAATTGAAAGATTAATACATTTCAAACTGAATGAAGAGAAAAAGAACAAGTAAGTGTACAAAACATAGTTTTACATTGCTAATAATAGAAAGATGAGAGTAAAGGAACAAGTACTAATTAAATAAGAGACAAATGGATCAATATGAATGCTTATGAATAACTACATCTTTAGATATTTTTTAAATTTAAAATAATAAACTTTATCAAATTATCTCTTAACAAAAAAAGTTTTTAATAAAAAATTTTCCAGCCCAAAAAATCTGTTTTTATTTGTTTTTTATTGATTTTGTCTATTTTTTTATCAATCATAATCAATTCAATCCGATATCATCTTGTTGGCCGATATACGATTGGATCGGTCCGATTGGCTAGTCTAGTGCGATCCTAACAACACTTGATGAGTACATCTGAATGCCCATGTCATGATCTAAGCTTTGGGGGTCTTTTTGAGAATAACTAAAGCAGAGATGGACAAATGGGCTAGGGGCGGACTGATCAAGTCATGTTTGGTCATGCTCCGATCGATCAGATCATGTTTGCTCGGACTATGGGTCCTGTCGTGTTAGCACATCCCATTTAAAAATCAGACCATCCCTTGTTGGGTTGGCATTAGGCCAACCTGACAAGGCCCAAGCCCTACAAGTTTGGATCGTGTTGGGTCATGTGCTCGTCATTTTTATTTTTGCCTTACGACTAGAGGTCAGACTCTGGAGGCTTGAGCTTTGCATCCTCTAGTCCACCATCAACTATGGCTAACGTCCTCCATTGGCCATAGATGATGCCATCTAGTGCCCTCAAGTACTGTCTTCAAATTTTGTCTCTACGGAGCCGACCTAGACATACTACGCACCTTCGCTAGCACTGGCCGGGCCGTCAGCACAGAAGTCCATCTCTAAACTTAAGTAACTTAATTTCTAAATCATTGTGCAAAAAGAAGTAAGTTTAATAAGACAAATGATAATTATATTACATGATGGGTAATATAAGATGAATTTTTTTTCCAAAGTTTGATGTATTATTTATGTCACGAGAATTTATCTCTTAAGATATTTATATTTGTCTAGCGTAGAAAAGAAGAAAAAGGAAGAAATTCATAAAGAATATTTTATATGAAACAAATACTTTAGGGTATTGTTTGGATAAAGCGTTTACAAGGAATAAGGTAGGTTTAATTAGGATGGGGTGGGTTTAAAATTTTTACAATCATGTTTGAATATAACTTTTTATTAATTTAATTAAGGTTAGGTTGAGCTTCGTAAGTCCAACATTTTATTTAAAATTAAACTCACAAGATTGATAATTTTGGATGGGTTCAAAATAATTATTCTCACTCTACCTTTGTTTTTTTCAATGAAATAACAAAAAATTCTTAAGGATAATAAAGACATTTATCAAATTTAACCTTCCTTAACTCATATACTATGTTTTGTATCCAAAGAAAAAGTGAATTAAACTAACTCAACTTATCCCATTAATTTATATCCAAACATGAATTTTATAAACTCTCACCATTTTCAAGCAGTTAAAAACCTTCTTCTTAAAATAATTTGACAAGAGTATATACAAAGAATATGTGAGACGCTCATTTTCTTTACATGCTTAGCTATCGAAATTTTAAAAAATGAATAAAACAAATTCATATTTTTAACGTTTTCCTCCATGTAGCTAGTTGACAATGGGCAATCATCTATGTTAACAAGAATTGTAAATTAAGATCTAATGATAAATGACAATATAGCACATGAGTTTGAGTCTCATTTTATGTTGTCTATTTTTTTCTGAATAGTATACCTTTTATCACTAGTTGAACAATATAATAATTAAAAGTTATTTGTGATACATTTATATTTTTCCTTAAAATTTTAGTAATTTTTTACATCATATTTTGTTATTTTTATTGTTAATTCGTAATTATAATTTTTTCACATTATATGTCGTTCTTTTTTATTACCTTATGGGGAACACAATGATTATGTAGGTACTTCTCCTAGCATCTGATTTTTGTAGGTACTTCTCCTAATATCTCGTGAAACATATTTCCAATGGAGGGGAGAAAAATGCTACACCTAAAAATCCTCCTAATACTCATATTTTTCATTTGTTCCAAAAAATTGATAAATTACACCTCATGCCACTGTGAGAGAATTAGAGAATTAATCCTCCTAATTTAGGGGTGTTATATCATATTATTATAATATTATAATATTATCGTATTATTGTAGATCAGATGTTATATATAATAAAATAACTGAGGAAAGAACATAGTCTTATATAATTTTTTAGGAGGGCCGGTGTGAAGTATAATAATGCACATTGCATATATACTTACTTCCACCTATTTGACGTGGTGTGTTATGTTTAGGTTGCCCGCTCTATTGAACCAAAAGAAAAAAAAGAACAAATAAAAATATTCTTTGTTCTTACGAGAAGAACAATAGTGTATTCTTGTGGTAAATCAGATAGTATTTTGTTTGAGTCATTTTCTTATTATAGTAAATCAAACAACAAAATTAAAATAATCATTTTTATTATGTCGTAATATATTTTATTAACAAGTAATTATGTGTTCGATAAAAAAATTAATAGAAACAGATATTAATTAAATAACATAAAATATCTTTTAAATTAATAATAACAAATGTTAATCTTAAAACAATTTTAGTTTTATTCAAATAAATATTTTCTTATTTTTCTAATTTATTTTATCATTGATAAAAATTTCTAATTATTATATTATGGAAATTAAATAATACATTGCAATCATGAATTAATATTTCTGATATTATCTTATTATAGCATATTTGTGTGTAAAAGTTAGTGTATATCAAATAATTAATTATGTGCAATTATTAATATCAAAAAAAAATTTTTTTTAGAACAAAAGTTTTGGGAAGAACATTATTATTTTCAGTTTGACAACATTTTATAATGGTTTTGTTAATTTTGAGATGGTTTTTATTATAATTTCAAAATGTTGATCACAAATCTAGTCGTGTACCAAACAGGGCCGAATTAAATTATAATGCGTATATATATATCGTTAAAGCCTACGTTTAAATTATTTATTTTTCATGAAAATTAGAAAAATAAACAAAGTAACTTTAACTTTCCGGTCAATATTTAAAAAAAAAATCGGTCATCAATTATCATTTCCAATATGTCCAGAACATGCGTTTTCCTGTAGTAACTTTAATACGCATTAATTAATTACTGTTCTCGCTTTAGTTTATGAGCAATATAAATCCAAATACATAAATATTGGTATGTTTTTTTTTTAATTTTGGGGCAGTTATATTTAGTTTTTTAATACTTTTTACTATAAACTATATATATATATATATATATATATATAAAAGACTGTCGGATAATACAACTTCTATCGTTAGAAAAAACAGCTATAAATTCAATTTTTATCATAAATCACCCGTCTACTTAATTCTTCTTCTTTGTTTTCTTTTGTTACAAAATAAATCACTGTGTTATATATTCCTACATATGTCCAGAGAAATAAGACATATATTCCATAGGAAAATATATGGGAGTTCACCAGAAGCTGAGTGCATTCTATTTTAAAAATATTATTATTAAATTAGTAAAATCCACTATATTCGCGTAGCATTTTGCCATATACAGTACTTATTACAACTTACAAGACACAAAAATAAAAAAAATCTATTGGATTAATTCTTAGGGGTACTATTCAGAGCAACATCAGATTAATCGAGCCGATCAAATTTTAATTTGTGCCCGGTGTATATATAATTCTTAACTTCACATAAATTAAACAATCAGCATTAGTTCTTTCGAGTGCCACCCTAGGAAAAAATCTACAACAGAATACTAAATATTTTACATTGTAGGCATTTTTAGTCAAAAACTATAATTCTTATTCCAGGATTCCTAAGGAGAATACCTCCCAAAAGAATATTCATGCTTATTGTTAAAATTTCTGCACGAGAGAAATTACACATCGCGAGAAAACCCGAAAAATTTAAGACGACGCAGAATTGTATTAGATGAAAGAAACAGAAGAGGATTACAAGATCAGATTGATCCAGGATTATCCAGGATGGTCTTACAAGCTTTGATTACAAGTCATTTTATATCACCTTGGAGAAACAACTCATACTCTAACTTAAGGACCTAATCCTACTAGGCATGTAAGCCCCTTCTCTAGAAAAATCTCCTTGGACTAGGAGTAGAAATCTGACTTTCTGAAGATCCTTGAAGATCTCGGCCAACTTGAATTCCTCCCTGGAATCAAATTGGGTCGGGCGCCCACCTGGCGCCCGCCACGCTCGGGCGCGCCCTGGCTGTTCAGTCTGAGTCCCACTCGGACTGGAACTCTTCCAGGCGCCCCTGCTGTCTTCAAGTCTTCATCCACGTCCAGACTCCATATCCAAGTGCTCCTCGGTCCAGAAGGGAGCTCGGCCCTCCAAGAATCCGCCATGTTCTTCTCGACATCGAAAACCGGCTGACTCCTATTCCTACTAGGAGTAGGAATCCTTCCGACACTGCACTTCTCGTCCAAACATCTTTAGAAGTCTCTCTATTACTTCTTTGGATCCAAACAGATTTCCAATTAAAGTAGGATTTAAGGCATTATTTAACAAATCTCCACCTTGAATTGAATCCTACAATCAAATATCTAACACTATCTGCCGCCGCCAATCCCTATTATGATTTTTCACAGCCTTGCCAGATGCCCTATGACGAAGTTCACGAGTATGTAGACTCGATCTTACTTCTTCCAGAGTAATTATGTCTCTTCCGATGATAACAGATTATACGAAATTTTCATACGACAGAGGAAGAGACACCAACAGAAGTAGGACAGCATCTTCATCCTCGATCTTCACATCTATATTTCGTAATTCCATCAATAGAGTATTATCTGATCAAGATGATCTTTCAGAGGGGTAACTTCTTGCATGCGGAGGATGAACAGACGTTGCTTCATCAACAACTTGTTGGTCAGAGACTTGGTCATGTAGAGACTCTCAAGCTTCGACCATAGACCGACCGCCATCTCTTGATCAGCGACTTCGATAATCACCTCGTCCGCCAGACACAACAGGATCATAGAGTGCGTCTTCTCTTCTTGTGCCGTCAAACTTGCGAGGTCGGACTCATTTTCTTTGCCCTTTGAGTCTCCCTTCGGTTTGTTCTTCGACACATTCGCGAGCGACGCCCATACTCCTTATTGTTTCAAAAGTGCCCGCATCTTGATCTGCCGGAGATTGAAACTATTTCATCCTATAAATTTCTCGACATTGACGTTGTGCGATGCCATCTCTACGCCTGACGGAGGATCGATGATGAAGCCTCGCTCTGATACTAGTTTGTTAGAATTTCTACACGAGAAAAATTACGCATCGCGAGAAAACCCAGGAAATTTAAGACGACGCAGAATTGTATTAGATGGAAGAAACAGAAAAGGATTATAAGATCAGATTGATCCAGGATTATCCAGGATAGTCTTACAAGCCTTGATTACAAGTCCTTTTATAGGGCCTTGGAGAAACAACTCCTACTCTAACTTAAGGACATAATCTTACTAAGCATGTAAGCCCCTTCTCTAGAAAAACATCCTTGGACTGGAGTAGAAATTTGACTTCCTGAAGATCCTTGAAGATCTCGGCCAACTTGAATTCCTCCCTGGAATCAAATTGGGCCGGGCGCTCACCTGGCGCACGCCACGCCCGGGCGCGCCCTGGCTGTCCAGTCTGAGTCCCACTCGGACTGGAACTCCTCCAGGCGCCCCTGCTGTCTTCAAGTCTTCCTCCACGTTCAGACTCCATATCCAAGTGCTCCTCGGTCCAGAAGGGAGCTCGGCCCTCCAAGAATCCGCCATGTTCTTCTCGACTCGGAAACCGGCCGACTCCTATTCCTACTAAGAGTATGAATCTTTCCGACCCTGCACTTCTCGTCCAAGCATCTCTGGAAGTCTCTCTATTACTTCTTTGGATCCAAACAGATTTTCAGTTAAAGTAGGATTCAAGGCATTATTTAACACTTACAAGAATCTTAGGTAGAATAAAGAAATATATATTATTTATTTATTATGCCACATATGATTTGTAAGGAACCACTTGTCTTTTTCCTCGTCCAAATTTATATATGATAAAAGTTTAACAGGGAATATTTAATGTAGAACTATTTCTCTCGTAATCTTCCACTACATTTTCTAGGAAAATCTGACATCTTCTTCCCCCATTTCAGTAGAAAAAAGAAACGAAAATGAGAACCTTCACCAGATAAAGCTTTTCCTTCTCCAATTTTTATATGTAATGTAAATATCTAATATATCTATACATAACACATATATAATGTATATTTAACAGGTCATGTTTAATCGACTTTGGAAATTGGACTGAAAGGTACATATATATGTAATAGACTCCCTCTTCATGTATGGACTACATTATACAGGACATTTTTCATGCAATGCAACAACCTTCACTAGTACCATCTCAAAGGAAGAGAATAGAAAAGGCAGAGCCTTCACCTTCACCTTCACCTTCACCAGATGAACCTTTTCAGAAAGCCAATATGGAATCAACTTCTATATATATATTTTCATGGTCCTTTTGACAGCAGCTGCAGCATCACACAACATCCACCCAAGTGCTTGCTAGCTCTGGCGCATGCAACGTGGCAATATCTTGGATCTCAGCCTTCCTACGTGGTGGATATCATTTGCACTTCATGCTTTGATACTCAAGTATAGGAACTCGATCAACAGAAAATAGTGAGAGTTAGAAGCAGTCATAATTAATTTGTATCTTAAAGGGTAAACTTTGAGGAAGATTTGTTAAAAAAAAAAACTATAACTTCGTTACTTGGGGGATGTCTTAGAAAATTATCACATTTTCTCTATTTTCTCTTTTATGTCCAACATCAGAATAGGAGAAAATATCTCCTTGGCAAATTGCATTTTTTTTGTTAATCATGAACTGCTATTCTCTCTCTATTATATACATCAAATCGAGGGCGAGGATTTTAGCTAAATCATACGATGTGATACATATTTAAAATTATCGTATCACATGCATTTTCCGTGTAAACGGTCTTATAGGATGTTCATATAGTTTATTCATTTTTTCCCATATCTTTCTTCTTTAATAATTTATAGTGTAATAGACCCTTAGACCCAATTAATTCTTCGCTTTAAATTTTTTACCTGCACGAATTTAGAACGCGTCTTGATATGTGAAGATGATAACTACATAGGGGTGTTCACCGGATCGAGTGTAAATCCGACCCGACCCGACCCGATATATCCGATTTTTTTAAAAAAAATAAATGCTTTTTAAGTTAATTTAACAATTTTATATCATTTAAAATTTTAAAAATATAAAATAATATTTTTTATTTGTAATAAAATGCAGAGAAATATATAAATATTTAAGACAATATTTTTTATATTTACAAATACTTTAATTTTTATTAAAATGTAATAATAAATGCTTTTTATATTAAAAAAATAAAAGAAAAATGGTGGTCAGGTAACCCGACCACTGAGGCTGGACACGAGCTAGGCTGAGTTAGGCTTTCACTTAAATAGGCCAAGCCTGTTACAAAATAAAAGTATTTAATCCTGACCTATAGTCTGTGACAAGTCATGAATATAAACTTAGCTCGGCTTATTTGATTAACTTTTAATGCCTAGCTTAGCTTATTAACTTGTTAAGCTAAATATTTTTTTGATGATATACTAAATTAAATATAATAAATCTTATTTATTAAAGAAATAATAGATATGAAATAAATAAAAGAGACACACTAATATATTTTTTCTAAATATATAATAAAAGTAGTAATATTGAACTCAAAATTGAAGATTTAAAAGATGAAGGATTAAAAATTATAATATAATATATTAATAAATCTTGGCCTGATAAGCTATAAGGTTAGACCAATTATTAAGAGGCTAAACCTCTTTAAGAAAATATACTTTATTTAATATTTTAGCCTGACTTATTTTGATAATAGGCCGAGCTACGAATTGCTCACGAATGACTCGGCTTATTTCTAGCCTTACCGACCACAAATGAAGTAATTCGACCCGACTCACGAGTCGGGTCGGATTTGTTCACGGGTCGAATCAAACGCGACCCGATATTTACATATAAGCACATGATCACCTCCATATTTTGCCTGTATAGAACTATTCCATCAAATTATTTTAGTCCTTAGACCTCGGGTCATTACAATCTTCCCCCGTAAAGGGTTCAGCGAAGTCTGTATTGGTCCATAGCTCGTATTTTTCACATGGTTCAAGTGCGTGAGTCGGGTCGGATTTGTTCACGGGTCGGATCAAACGCGACCCGATATCTACATATAAACACATGACCACCTCCATATTTTGCCTGTGTAGAACTATTCCATCAAATCATTTTAGTCCTTACACCTCGGGTCATTGCAATCTTCCCTCGTAAAGGGTTCAGCGGGGTCTGTGTTGGTCCATAGCTCGTGTTTTTCATATGGTTCAAGTGAGCAAGCGAGGTTGGCTCTAATACCATTTTGTAATACCCCCTCCCATCCAATCAAGGTATTATTCACTTTGGGCTTTCGATCGGCACAAATTTAAAATACGTTTTGATAAGTGAAGAGGATGGTTACGTATAAGCTCATGATCACTTTCATATTTTACTCATGTGAGATTATTCAGTAAGATCCTCTTGGTCCTTAGATCTCAGGTTGTGTCATATAGGGTGATTAATGATGCTAAAAATAATTTTACAACATAATAAATTATAAAGAATAATTGCATCCATTATGGGTGTTAATAATATCCAAAAAAATTTAAAATAGTAAATTATTTTTTGGTGATAATCTGAAGTATTTTTAACATTATCAAATGACTCTCTAAATTATAACTAAAGAAAGATATATAAAAAAACTACGTGCAAGGTCGTTTGACACGTACGCTTATTTTTTCTGTATATAATACGTATGTGTGTTTATGAATGAAATGAAAATATTTCATATATATATATATATATATATATTCATAATTTATGGAATCGCATGGTTAATTAAAATAAGTAAAAAATTAATAAGGTGAAGACTGGAAGCAGTCAATGTTACTCTTTTAACTGAAAAGAGTTAAGATACATGGGCGCTAAATTATGCATATGACCTATGGTGCACTATGACATAGCATATTTTGGTATTGCATATGATGTTAGCCCATGTCACATGTCAAATATATATTTGAATCTAAAAGTTAGAATAGCATATGTGGATGCAGTGGAGGGTTGCACCTAACCAGGTGACAGATTCATAGCTATGTGCATGTGTTCATCACTATTATGTATACAGCAAATTTTGCCAAGGTACAATTTTGTTATTATTAATTAGTAGCAGAAAAATTGACATTGACGCCAGATCTTTTTGTACCTATGGTGAGCACGCAGTCGGTAAATCAAATCAAATTAGAACATAATTAAGTTTGTGCTAACTAAATAATTGCTAGTGTTATTGTACGGCCTTAAGATTAACGATGGCTAGTCCATCTTAAATTTGATTTTTAGAGATGGTAAATTAAAATTAATTTACTGTTTAGCACATGCTAGAACATTAAACTAATTAGATGTTCATAAATTTAGCCACCAACGAGCGTAGATTGAAAAGGATGTTCATTATTAGGGTTTGTGAGAGGGGCCATGTGTACTTGTAAATAAATGGCAGCATGCCGGGGGTGGTCTGACCTTGACGTTGGCATGAGGCGGATCCACGTTGGAGCACTAAACACGATCTTATCCATAAACACGTTAACTTCTGTGACGTCGGTGCTCTTTTCTTTTTCTTTTTGAATGATTTTTCATTTTTTATTTGGATATCCACCGGGGACCTTCGATATTCACACGGATGACGGACAGGATAAAAATTTAGGAGGAACCCAAAGTAAAAATAGAGAGGATAAAAAAATGTATATATATATATACATAGTTTCTTAATTGAATTAAGACAATAAAAAATATTACTTTAGAATCAACATATATGAAAAAATAACTTATAATTAACATTATTATTTTATTTAGTTTAAAATAATTTATTTATCATCTTTTTACGTTTATCATGTTAAAGGAAGATATATTATATATGTAACTAACTTTTTTTATAACTTAACTAATTAGTTTGATTTTTTTATAGAAAGGAGTCAAAATTATGTACATATATTATATTTTCCTAAATACACACATTATACCATAAATCTTTCATAAGTATACACATATATTCTCTCATTAATATAATAACATATTGTAATTATGTTAAGATCACAAAATTAGGGGAGGAGGCTTACCATATGTTCTATTTATAGAATAATATCTATTGCTATATATAATGTTTCAAAAATATTGGAGGCTTAATTATGTCAAATTCATAAAATTAGGGGGGGAAGGAGGGGGGGGGGAGGGGGGGGGGGGGGGGGGGGGGGGGCTTATGATATATTATACATATGTATATAATAATATATAGTACTATATATATAATATTGCAAAAAGTTAGAGGGCCATGCCCCCCACCCCACCCCACCCCACCCCTCCACCCTAAACATAAGGTTGCTCCGACTAGCATTTGACTAATTTGAAATCAAAATAAAAAGAAAAATGATATTCTCACAATCAAGTGATGAATTCAAAAATCTAACCTCAAACTACTAAGTACTAACTTTCTCTTTTATTTTCATTTTTTTTGGACTAGTATATGGAACATATGTTAAATGCAATTTGCACGGCTTGTCTCTAAGGTCACTTTGAATCTTCTCTTGTTTGAATTAAAAAAAGAAGATGCCTCCCAGAGCTACTTAATTGAATTTAAAAAAAACTAATAATTAAGATTTGATTATACAAATTATTATCTGAGAACATAGTGTTTTATTTTTAATTATTATTTTTTATTCATTGATAATTGAGTATATATTTATGACAATTAGTTTTTTCTTAAACCTACTTATGTGTACGATTTAATATTGCTTGACGATGTGTCTGAATTATTAAGGGTGAAAGCGATTTGAACCTAGTTGATCTTTTTTTTAAAAAAAAAATCATTATTTTTTGGATAAATTTTAAATTAAAAATCATCTTAAAATTATTTAGAAAAAAATCATCCTCTATCAAGTAATTTTTTTATTATTTCAGAATCTTACTTTATTGTAATAATATTTTTGAAAATTAGATATATTAAATTTAATATCAATATATTTAATTTTGTAACTACATATAAAATATAGTAAGAAAAAAATTAAAGTTATCAAATAGCATTTTCATAATGTGATTGAAGGACATTAAAATATGAAAAAAAAACTATTATATCAATAATAAAAAAACTTGATAAACTGATAAACTCATATCAGATTTAAATTTTCAAGTGAGGCCATAATTTAAATGGGTAAATTTTATTGTATTAAAAAATTACTTAAGTTACATTTGAACTCTTATTTTTTTTATTTTTTATATTCATTTTTTTATTCCATAGATTTATCAGTTAATTAGTTGAATTTGTCTTTCACCCCTATTAATAATTATTATCTAGATCTGTTATCCTAATTAGTTAACCTCGAACTTTGATGTATATGCTTTGTTTGGTAAAGCTAGCGATTTTATTAGAGAATAGTTGTTTGATTAGAAGATAGCGATTTGACTATAGTATAGTGGTTAGCTATTAGCGGATAGATGATAGAGATTTATTTATAAATTCAATAAAAATTCTTTAGTAAACATAGGGGTTAAATTATCATATGGTATAAAATGACAAAAATAAACATAAGATCCATTTTATGATCATTTTTATATGCATCATATTCATACAATTTAATTTAAATATTTTATTCTGAATATTTTATATTTTTATAATATTATTTTAATATAAAATATTGATTATTTCAAGATAAAAATCTTATTTGGGTTGTAAGTAAAATTAAATATGTGATATATAAAATAAAAATAATATATGATGGTTGCTGACAAATCAACAATTATAATGGGTTAATTAATTAATGCACTAATATTAAAAAAAATAGAATTGAGAGCTAATCAATAACTGTATCCATCATTTAAGAGTATATATATATATATATATATATATATATATAAGAAAAATATATTATATATCTATATATCCTAAGGTAATGAAATGCCAAAAAAAAGGATGGGTTTCAATAATAATGTGATGAGATGAGGTTTTTGTCCTTTACTTTTCTCCATCATAAGTAAAAAAAATTATTTAAGACAACAACACCATGCTCCCCTCTTTGAGAATAAAAAACAGATTTCTCAAATGCAACCATCGATAATGAATTGACGTTAGTGAATTCTCAAACCCCTTCTTATATTCTCTCTTTTTCTATTCACTAATATTCTTTTTTTTCCTAATATAATCTTCATCTTTATTTTCTCCTAATTAATCTCCTTCTCTTTTTTTTATCTTTTGTTTTCTTTTGCTCGCCTTTGTAGAAAGAACTCAGTCGGTGCAGAGCACCTCATCCAATTGTTCATTTTCATTTTGTCCAGGATATCTTTAACATCAATACGGAAGTATATATATATATATATATATATATATATATATATATATAAGAAAACAATAATTATCACGTAATGAGTTCATCAAGAACGCCAAAGTTTACTTGTACTACGACTGGCCATTGATCACAAGGTCAGCGAGTTGGAAAAGAATGGATCGGTATTTGAAGAATCACGCAGTGTGACATGACTGCAACAACCGTGAGAGGAGATGAAAAGTCGTAAAGCATGCAAGACCAGTTTCAAATATTAATATGGTAGGTGGATGCCTGAAAAAAAAAAAGTTTCACACGCTAGTTAAGTATAAGTAGAAAATTCAAAGTCCACATGCAGTGTTAATGAGTACTCCCTCCACTCACCACATGCCATTGGGTACAAGATTGTGAAGATCTTACTCAAAAATAGTAACGAGATCTTAAGGTCAAAAATCATAAGATCATAGTTATTAATAAAAATACATATATTTAATAATAAAAATATGTTTTGACCATTTTTTCCAAGTAGAAGGAGTATACTACCTTTTGAACATATATTTAAATTAAACACGCTTCATGGTTGCTGTGTCATACATTCTTTTTATTTGAAATAGGTGTCAAAAAGATTTTTGTATAATTTCTTTATAAAAAATATACCACCTTTCATTCTTTATCATCTTATGAGGTCCGTTATATACTACATAAAGGATGGTACTACAACATTACAAATCACAAAATATAATATCTCATGTGAAGATTTGTTATTTTGATAATTGTATAACTATTTGTAACATATTACGATAAAAGGGTGGAACTTTTGGAAATAACAAGGGCATTTTAGTCCTTTAAGGATAGAAGCAATTAAATACATAAAGTGAAATTAAAAAGGAGAGAGAAATAACAAATAACATGATGTGGAATAACAAGATAAAGATATCTCTCTTTCAATCTCCTTCACCCAATCAGGACATTGTTCAAAGCGGCCCCGATTCGCCATGGACCGACTTCGCATTGTCATCGAGATCGCCATGGGAAAAAGGATGACAAGGAAAAGCTACAGAGAAATGTTAGAAGAAGAATAATATTTTGTGGGAATAGAGTGCCACTCATGTCATCATAGAAAAGAGTTGGACATCAGGCTCAATTTTACCATGCCTTCTTCTTTTGGCGCATGCTTTATTATCGATGCCATAGCATCAAGAGGGCGTCCAATTTGATGTCCACTATCCATCATGCTATGGAGACTCTAATGTGAGGCAACTATCATCGATTTTCCTCTTGACATTGCTACGACACCATTTCGACGTTGTTGGCATCGACTTAATGTCTCATTTTTGGGGACACTAATTAGCGTGGCTATGCGGCAGATTTCTTGTAGTATGAGTCCACAACCATTTTAGGTTGATTGGATGACATTTTTGTGAAATCTAATTTGGATTTTTGGTAAGGCAAATTGGATTTTGTGCTGCTACTATTTTCTTTTATGGCAAGGCTTGATTCGACAACCTTATCGACATTCTTAGTCTTGGTGATTTAAGGTAGAATGTAATTGGTTTAATCAATGAATTAGAGAATCTGATTGATGGTTTTGCTTGATCAATCAATCGATTCCTTTTGATCCATCACTATTGCAATTTGTCGGGGAAGTCATTGTTGGTAACATCTATACAAATTAGTTATTTGTACGTGGCAATAAATGCAAAAAATATTACTTGTGATTGAGAGTTGATTTCAAGATTTAATTGATTGTTGTTGTGGTTATAGTTCCTTATCCTAGTTGTGATTCTCATCTGGTGAGCACAAATTATTATATGCAATATGTGGGAATTTGATTTGAGTTATGATTAGGATGACGTGCCTTCGGGTAGGGTTAGTGTGCTATTCGTTGTGGAGTTGTTATTGTATCATTGATAGGAATAGTGGAAGGGCACTAGTGGGCAACTATGGTAATTATCCTTTAATTGTTAGAAGTTAGATTATTGGAAAAAAAATGTAAGAGTAAGTAATGGACATAAATGTACATGTGTGGGGTAAATTTTGGTAATACCTACTAAAGAATTAGAGATTAATTAATAGATACATCACTTAAGTATGATTAGTGTTAGGTTTCACATTTTTATTCATTGCTTAAATTACTTAATTAATTGTATGCATGTTTAATAATTTATATTTAAGTATTTAAAGGAATACGTTATATATATATCTAAGAAGTTTCATGCTTGCATTAAATTTATTTTTTTTTGAAATTTTAATATGATTTTGATGTTTACATATTAAAAAAATAATGTATAGTCTGCATATTGTTATGTATTGTCATAGGATTTTTATGACTATTTAATAAGTTTATAATATATGCCTTTATAAAATCAATCTATGTTTTTAAGTATATATGCATAATATGTGATCTGATTTTACGCTAAATGTAATTTAGAATTAATCATTAAAGAAAGGTTTTTACGATGAGGATAATGTCAATGATTAAATTCAAAATCAATGTAAATGGATGTGATAAATTGTTTACACTTGATCAAATTTGGTCAATGAGATAGTTGGGGCTCAACGAATTTGATGCAAGGAAATGTACCTCAAATTATATTATTAGTTGAACTCATAAGAGTGATTATATTGTACTATTTGATTTCAAATGACTTTCATGTTCATTTTTTCCATGCATAATGATAAGCTTTTGTATATCTCTTCTACGTGTCATTAGTGAACGAGGAGATGTTGGTTAATTGAAATTCCAAATATGTTTATGATAAATGTTTTTTTACCATATTTTTATTTAATAATCATATGAAGAACGTCTTCTTTATGCTTGAATATGAAATTGATACAAATTTGTGTCACATTCCTGCTTCATAGGTACCTTATGTAAAAACACTTACAAAGTGGAGTATTTTTATCTTTGAGGTCTGGTCATTTTCGAGTAAATCAATTGGATCATTGCTCTATGTCAATATAGTTATATAATGAACACATTTAATCCATTGTGTTGATATAGTGATATAAAGGGATGGAACTAAAATAATCATCCTATTGTGGAATAGTGACACGAGGTGTGAAATATAGAAGGAAACAAGTTTTGTGTCAATATAATGACATGAGAAGTGGTTAAATGTCTTGTGATGATCATCTATGTGAATATGGAGCACTATGTTGAGGAATGGTTGGATATTTGTATATAATAATATTTTCCCAACATACATGCACAATCTTGTCATGCATATGCACTAATGAGCATTCATTTACGTGGTTATTATTGAATTTTATTTTTAGTGAATGAAAATATTATGATTTTCTTCTCTTGAAATTTGTTATTATTTTTAAAAATTTGAAATTGTCATCTTACTCACTAGATTCAATCATACACATCCCATCTTTTTATGTAATATTTGTAGAAAATGAATGAGTACATTGCATACTTAGTTGCGTCGGTATCAATTGAAAGTTGAGATAGTGTGTGTGAGTTCATGTGTGAAATGTGGTATTTTATTCTATGTTGTATACCTCATTTGATACTTACCATTTCATTTTCAAAATTTTGATCTTCGACTCTTATTAGTTTTGATTTACTTTGCTATTGCATTATATTATATCCGGCCCTAAGATTTATTTTGGATATGAGTTGTATGATGGGAGATGCAACTCCAAGCTTACTAAAAGATATGATATGATGAGTCTCTATTATTGATTTGGATGCAATTGAGACATTGTCATCTATTTGAATATGATCTAAAGACTCTTGATGAAGTTAGTGGGTATTTGTATAACAACTTAGACACTAAAAAATGAAAAATAAAAAGTTGCTGACATCACTCTCGAATGTTTGAACTTGAAAGCTAGGTTGCTCGAACTTTTGTTGCTAGAAATGAAAAGGCACAAATTTCATTCAAGTTCTTTCCAAATTTAAAATATATCAATGGAAACTCTAGGAATTAGTTCATACCAATTATTATAGTATAAAAGAGCACCCATCCCATCCCATCCCTTTCATTCTATTTAATCTCAATTCCTCTTTTTTTTTTCTTCTCTTTGGTATTTGCGCTTATTTTATCTAGCTCTCTTTCCTTTGGTGTTCTTGTGTCCCTTGTGTGGAGTGCTCCAAAGGGTCAAGGTGAAGGCTTTGGATGTGGAGGAAGTAAGGAAGATGAAGGTGGAACTAAAAGAACAATCTAAGGAGGGGATTAATAGGAAAAAATGTGTGTACATGATTATGGTTGAGGATATGAATTAAACTAGGTCAATTCACCACATTTAAAGTTTAAATGCATGATTCCTTGGACATAAGTGTTTAGTTATTTAGCATAATTTTTCCTTATCATCCTTATATGCTTTATTACTCATGAAGTTAATGTCGTATTATGCCTTGATGATTCTTTGGCTCGAACTTGATGGTTTACTCCAAAAAAAATTGTTCTTAGATTAAGAGAAATTATACCGACTAAGATTTCAAACTTGCTAGCCCAACAGGAGTAACTATATTCATCAGTGGACCATGAACACAGAACCCCCTCTATTTTGTTATTCTAGCAATGATTAATGTGGATTCCATAAGTTCAAAAAATTGTTTTTTGGTTAGAAAAGTAGGAGTAAGAGCTTATTCTCCATGGCATTTCAGAGCCACAAGGGGGCCATAGTGAGAATCATGAGATTTACTTATAAGAAAGCTTTGATATCACATTATGATTGAACTCTTATTTACTTGCTATAAAAAGTCTTAAGGATGGATTCTTATATTGATTAATACGATGGATATGAAATGAGAGGTAGAAATGGATCTTTATATGAATTCCAACATATAAATTTTCAATTCTAGGAATTTGTTCGTAGTAATGATTCTAGGTTGAAAGAGCACCCATCCCATCCCTTTTATCCTATTTTACCCCGATTCCTCCTTTCTTTTTCTTCTCTTCAGTATTTGCACTTATTTTCTCTCTTTTTTCCTTCGGTGTTCTTGTGTCACTTGTTGTGGAGAGCTGCAAAGGTGAAGGTGAAGTCTTTGGTCGTGGAGGAGTCGGGAAGATAAAGGAGTTTTGATGCACAGAAAATCATGTATTACTTTGGATCATTTGATTAACACTTTAGAATATTTTTATGTTTAGAAAAGAAGAGTTTTGATTTGTTTTCATATAATTTTATGTAGATTTGATTTCTACTTAAATCTGGAAATTATTCATGGCAGGATATGAGAAAACGTCGAACTGGAGGGAAGAAAATGCCTAAAATAGCCCAGAAGGCTGTCACGGCCATGACAGTTCTTGTCATGGTCGTGACAGAAAGATTCAACACTAAAAAAATTTCCAAAGTTACTGTCACGGCGCCGTGATAGTTCCTGTCATGGCCGTGATAGAAAAAATTCCAGCAGAAATTTGGCTGTAATTTTCAGTCTTGACAGCCTTCTGTTACGGCCGTGCCAGATCCTTTCACGGCCGTGACGACGGTCTGTTAGGCCATTTTAAAGTCATTTTTATCCACTTTTTGAATATATTTTCGGTTTCTTTCCTTGGGAGATAATAAAATCTATAAAAGGAGGCAGAAGAGGGCTTGAAAAAGCATCCCTGGAGCATAGTTTTAAAGCCTACAAAGAGGAGAAGATCGAGGACAATAGCGAAGTTCTGCCGGAAACTCGAGAGAGGACGTGCTTAGCCTATGCCAGAGTTCTTCATTTTTTTCCCAATCTTTTACATTAGATTTGATGTTGTTATTCTCATATTTATTCTTTCATTAGGGCCATCTAGTTGAACCCTATTTATGTATTGGATTCTTCTTGATATTAGTTTGATTTGAATCTTTAATAGCATTGCAATTTCATGTTTAATGCTTTCCTTTGATTCCATGATTTATGATTTGATTGCTATCTGAGAAGAAGTGATTATTTTCATAATAGTTTATAGGATCGATCTTATTTATTGCATGCCACAATTAGGGAAATCGAAAGAGACCTAATCTGTGAAGTTATTAAGGTGACTTGAGAAAGCCCTTAATATTAATTCCGATTGAATGCATCTTATGATTTAATTAAGTAAATTAAAAATCAAAAGGATTGATTTATTCTAATTATTCATAAGATAGTAGTTAAAGCCTGAAACATTGGTTAACTAAATTTGGGAATTCACTTTATTATTGATTCAACTAATTCTAAGTTGAGAAAATTCATTACATTCTAGTGATAATATTTAGATGTTTTAATCATCAAATCATTATTTCTCCAGGTGATCATTTCCTTTATTTTTATTATTTTCTTTTTATTCACCTCTGAAAATCATATATTTTCTTAATTTCTTAATTAACAAGGTTAAAATAGAATCTAAGTTATTAATCATCCTCGTGGGAACGATAACTCTACTCATTCACTTTATTACTTGAACGACTAGTGCACTTGCTACGTTTGCTATCAATTCTATACGCATCAAGTATGAAGGAGGAACTAAAGGAACAAGAAGAAAAATCAAAGGGATTGATTAGCGAAAAGGTGTATATAACGTGATCTAAGCCATGAGATTTATTTCTAAAGATAAAAGCATGCCTATGATGTATTATGATATCAAATAATGATGTTTTATTATTAATATTAATTGTACATGATGGTTAAGGATGGAATTAAACTAGGTCAATTTAGCACATTTATAATTTGTTTGAATGCATAATTCCATGTCGATATGTGTTCAATTATTTAGCATCCCCCCTATCATCCTTATATGTTTAAGAGTGTCAACTTCATGAAGTTAATGTGGTATTATGCTTTGATGATTCTTTGGCTCGAACTTGATGGTTTACTCCAAAAAATTATTTTTTAATGCTTATAATGATGATCATGAGATTACTTATAAGAAAGCTTTGATGTTGCATGTGTTATAATGCGTCTAAAACTTTGATTTACTTGCTATAAAAAGGCCTTAAGGATTGATTCATATGTTGATTAATATGATGGTTATGAAATATGATGGATATGAAATGAGAAGTAGAAATTGGTCTTTATATGAACTTTAACTAATATGATGAAACATTTTGAAATGCCCTGTATATAATCATGATTCATATTGTATGAATGTATTTTTGAAGTTTGAAAATAATTAAATTGAAAAAATTGATTAAAAAAATTAAGGACCACAATGATGTGAAACTTTACTAATATTTTTTGGATGATCGAATCGAAAGTTCGGATCATGAATAGTCTAAATATTTTTTGATGTTCAAAGACTTGAATATTTTTGGATGTCCGAAGCTCCACTAACCAAATGTCCAAGGTTGAACTGTTGCATCCAAAAGATTGAACATCTGGACTGTTTGAATTGTACACCCGAACTTCTCAGACCGAATGTCCAAAAAGTTGAGTCGAACCAAACTCTAAACAAACCTAGAAAGATCTAATGACTAACCTTGTCAATTTGGATATTTGAAAGCTTGAACTTAAGAATGTCTTTGAATACTTAAGATCATATGACAACCATAAAAATCAAGCATTCAAAATATTTTCTAAAGATCGAGAGTTGATCTCAATCAATAAAAATTGAATCCAAATATCGAATGACTATAAATCCTAATTGTCAGAATGCCCAACGAAAATAGTTGATCCAGACAATTAATAAAAAGATTAGACATCCAATCTTGTCCTCTGGATGTTCAAAACTTAGGCAAAAAAAAATTGATAGGTTTTGTTATATGACTCTAGTTCGAACCAAATCAATTCATGCATATCGATTCATGGTTCTCCCAAAATACCTATTATTATTTATTTGGAACCACTCTTGTTCCTAGCTACATGACTTGATTAGTCTATATGACCAAATGATAGAAGTCAAATTGAGAAAATATAAAAGACAAAAAAATATGGATTACCATTGTTTATACCTATCTAAAAGAAGATGATATTTCATGGAAAGGAAGCTAGTGTAATTGAAGCCAACATAGTGAATCTATGTAATTCGATGAAGGCAAAACATAATAAGCCATTGTTCCTATTGTGTGGGGTTGCTTCACCTTAAATAACAAAAAATATTCTATTGAGATGTGACACACACATCATACACAATTTCATTCGGTGTTATCAAGGAAAAGATAAGTACTTCATTATGAAAGATCATCTTGAACCTCATGAGCTCAAACCAAATGGCAGGGTACCATGTATTGATGCTAGCCAAGATGAAAGGATGTACGAGGATCATCTATGTGACTTAATCTTTGGCACGATTATGACAAATCGGTAAGTTACGAAATATAAATATGCTGGACTAACTATTGATAGTTTTAAGTTGAATTTATTATAGTGTGACCTTTCTTTCAGTGGTCGTAGGTGAGGAGCACCATAATGCTATAATATGTACTGTCATTCCGAATGTTGTAGCGGAGGAGCCGGTCTCCTTGATCTTGTTTATTTGTTATATGTTGTTGTCAACTTGAAATGGTTTTTAATACATTTAGCACTTCTTATTTGATCCATAAGAAGATTGGGATATCAGATTGTATAAGGTGTTGTAAGTTAATGTGAGGTTGATGACGATCCATGTATTCAGGTAGCCTTGGATGCAATATTTAATGTTATAACGTTGTCTTAGACTCAATGATCATGATGATGTGTGGTTCTTTTCATTAAATTTGAGACTTTAGTTAACTTTGGAATATTTCCAGTTTTATCATGTACTCTTTCTACAAAAATGCTAGACTACTTTGTTGGCTCCCAACAATTGCTACCATTACAAAGAAAGATGCTATGTCTAGTAAAGAGCAACACAAGCTATTGAATGGAAATATTGTTGATTCTGTTGATAGTGTATAATATTTGAGCTCAATGCTATTTGTATGTAGTAGGAAACAGGGGAGTTTAATTTTTGACATTTCATATTTACTTGATACAGAAATGACTAACTTTGTTCCTTGTGCACAAGGCACATTTTAAATTTTCTATGGAATGAATTAAACCATATTATTCTTGAATCAGGCATGAATATCTTAGTGTGTCTTTTCCTTCTTCCCCTTTTGTTTCCATTTAATATCTTAGTGGGTCATTTCTTTTCAATGATGTGCGATTATCACGAGCAAACAAGTTGTCGAATTATCGAATTTTGTTCTCTTTTGGCCTTTTTGGTTGCCTTTTTATTTTGATAGTAATTGGCAACCCAATTTAGTTTTCCAAATCATTTTAGTTGGATTACCGAACTAAATTTATAGTAAGTATTAGTAATCAATGTGAGATAATTGTTAGAGTTGGTGAATACTTCAGGGCCCCTTGTTTCTCACACCGGGTTCGCCCACGTGAGCTTTGGGGCCCCGCCCCCGAGCGGGCGGGGGTTCGGGGGCAGCGCCCCCGAAACCTAAACGGATTTTGGACTTTTGTTTAGCCGGCCCGTGTGGTTCGGATTAGGTTTTTTCTCTATTTTGTTCGGGTTTTGAACCCGTTTGGAGAGGCTATTTATAGCTTATTTTCAGATGTAATCTGTGCGACGGCTGAAAACCTAAACGATATAGTGGAACCTCTTTGCAGGACGTAGCCCTCATCTCAAGAGTGAACCTAGGTAAATTCGTGTGTCTCCTCTATTTTTCTGCAATCTCTCTGCGATCTTCTCTCCTTGTTCTCGGATTTTCCCATCAATAATGATGTGAAACAATGTGAAATAACATAACTACCAATCTCAAATCTTTTTCTAACGCACATGTCACAATAATGTGCAAGTAGTACAACTTGGAAGTAGTAATGATTGTTCACTTTCATCTATATACTTCAATCAACAAGTCCAAGCCATGCAAATCTCAAAATTTTCCTCATCATCAACATATGCTACAACCATATATGTATATACACATGAGGGATGTGGTAAACTATGGTTGATATTTGATTCATAATACCAAAAGTATGATGGAAGTAGTAGAAAGGAATGCATTCACATGAGGAATGTAGTAGAAAGAAATGCAATAATAAATTTGTGCATCATGCTGCATCATATTAAAAAACCTAGACAACATAGCAAAAATAATGTTTCTCTCATAGTAACTAGAGGGAAATGACTAAATTTGTTTTGTATTAATTAGAAGGAAGTGAACAACAAAGTAGCACTAAAGCTGACCAAGCATAATAACATGCATACTACTAAGTAAAGTAATAATGTGCCCACTCCAATTACATGAGTTTACATATTTTCTCACAATAGTTTACATATTTTCTGAGAGGACACGACCAAACACATAACATAATAATGTGCCTACTATTAAATAAAGTGTTTTCTCTCGCTTCAGCCTCCAAGTTAAATTCTCGTGTGTTGTAAATTTATTGAGCAACCCTAAAAGGATGATTTAATGCTTGTCTATGACATGACTTTGGGTTTCATGCATTCTATTGTCTTCAAATAGTTTGACTAGAATAATCTCGTGCAGATGTTCTATGATTGGGTCCATCCATTGGAAGAAGCCACAATCTTGATATTGAACCTGATGTGGAAAATATGATCAATTTCATAGTATTGTTATGATAAGCTAACACATTGATTTTGTCGTAAAAAAATAATTCCCGAAAGTGAGGACATCGCCAGAAGTGCCTCGTTGGATTGTTAGCCATCCAAGATGTCATTAACTTGCCTTCTCTCTGCATGTACAGAACGAAGGATCCAAACTATATGACGGATGCAAAAAAAAGAAGTCGAAGATGACATCTACTTCAAAAAAGGAAACATTAGCAAGTCCTATGATGAAATAACATGCAGTGCCATTTGTAGATTCAAATGAAAAGATTGCATTGATGTGGTAATCCACTTTGAGCATAAATGATAACATTTGTAAGATCATCGCACTTGTGTAGAATATTGTTCATTTTGAGCCTTGGTCCACATAGTTTTATTAAAACGCGCCCTACTAAGCTAAAGTCATGTTATCATATGTACACAACATCTCTCCCGTGGCTTGTGCATGTGGAACTAATCCAAAGCATGTTTCATGCACGCATAAGTTATGGAAGATATGTTGGGTATATATGGTAGCATGACATTAGCTTGGTAGGAAATGTTTTGACAAAATCGTGCGAACCAAAGCCCAAAGCTAATAATATCCTACGCAAGTGAAATGATGTAACATAAGGGGTGCGAGGGAATTGAGTTTTCTAAGGGGAGAAGGGTGCATGAGGCATGCCTTAAATTAGTTCCATATGAATAGATCACAGGAAATATGCTGAATATATATGGTAGCATGGCCTTGACTTTGTCGGATGCGTTTTGATAAAACTACACCTACACAAGTGCAAGAATGTTACAACATCTCAATTACAAGTGTCTATACACATATATGAGACGATATTAAATTGGCCCCAAGCTGATTTTTGACAATAGGCAACTGAGCTATAAGTGATAATGTTTATTTTAACTTATAGCTACTGAATTCAACGAATGATAACAATTCGATGGCGAAGTTATAAAGGTAAAGTAGCATGAGGCATGGATAATCTATTCAAGACTAATAACAAAAGCTGGCTTCTTTATTGAGTTGTGTTATAGATTTTTTTATTCTTTAAGGATATCATGATGAGAATTTGGCCTCCTAAAGTGGGTCAAGATTTGTGTATCTAAGAGAGCAAAGAAAGTTGCAATAAATGCAACCATTGCATCATGGTAAGCATAATACATAAACCTAGGGTTACCTATCTCAAGTCTCAATGTACGACGATCTTCTTCTCTCTCGAATGATATGTCTCCGAGAAGGGCTGGAAATGGCAAAGCCTCACTATCATTCGACGTCCAATGGAAGGAGGCAAACAATAACCGAAGTCGACGCAGGCAAACAAACGATTATCATCCAACGTAGGGCAGAGCAAACCCGGAACCGGGTCCGGGTCTATGCAGACTCGGTCCTAGCCCGACTTTTGCCGGGTCGGAAATTTTCCGACCCGGTACCGGCCCCGGCCCCGGCCGGGTCCGGGACCGGATCAGACCCAGAGACCGGGAATCGGACCGGGTTTGCATCCGAAAATCCGAAATCACAAAAGTGCTAGCAAGTGCCGGATCGGCCGCCAATGACCAGATTCGGCGCCTGGCGCCCGATCCGATCCGATCGCTGGCGGACAAATCTGGCGGCCGGATCAGCCGACAGCTGCCAGATCTGGCGTCGACGGCCGGATCTGGCCGCCAATGATCGATGAGCGGCCGGATCGGCCACTGACGCGGCCAGATCCGGTCGCCTGGCGGATCCAGCGGTCGGATCTGGCCGCCAGTGGCCGATCCGACCGCACGAGTGACTGATCCTCGGCTACTGGTGGATCTGGGCGCCAGGCCCACGCCAGTGGCCGATCCGGCCGCCCAAGCGACTAGATCTGGCCGCCAGGCAACTGGATTTGGCCGTGCTAGTGGCCGATCCGGCCGCCCAGGCAGCCGGAGTAGAGAGAGAGAGAGTCAGGAGAGGGAAGGAGAGGACGGTCGGAGTCGAGAGTCGCCGTCGTCGCTGTGAGAGAGAGGGAGGAGGGCGATACGACGTGAGAAAAGAGATGAGAGAGAGAAAGAGAAGTGTGAAATGAGGGAAAATGGTGGGAATGGGGTTTATATAGTAAAAAATAACTCGGGTCAGGTCCGGGTCGGGTAACTGGATTGCATATCCGGTCTTGACCCGAAACTCGGCGGGTTTTTCACCCGTTAGACCCAGTCCCGGGCCGGGTTTTTATCCGATTTTTCGGGTCGGTGCGGTCCGGGCCGATCGGGTCCGTGCTCAGCCCTAATCCAACGTCAGCATGCAAGATGGGTGGAGCGAATGTCAGTGAGAGGAGACGGATAGCTCATCAATCACTTGAGGCAGCGACGCGAGGGGATGTGCGAGGTGTGTGTGGAGATAGTGAGGCCATGAAGTGATCGCTTCCCTCTAGCGTAATTCACAAGAGGGCGTCTAAACAAACGAGAAGGGCAAAGAAGTGAAGAGATGGGCGCATAGTAGAGAGGGTGTTCTGGTCATTGCACACTCTGATTCTCGGTATTTTGCCAAACATGCATTGGAACATAGGTGTTGTATCAAATTATTCTTATTTTTTTTTTGTTCAGATATATTTCGAATTAATTTGTCAATTTAACTATTAATCTAAAATTCGGAAAATCATAAGTTTAGACATAAGGTTTATTGAGCATGTGCTTTATGAAAATAAATAAATAAATAAGTGTCATTTTTATGCCGATAAAGTAGGAAAGTTAAAAGCATTCAATAATTTAATGATTTCTTACGTATCATAAAGGATCGATGAGTCACTTCACATTGAAAATACGTAAATAAAATGGGTCTCAAAGTACAAAATATTTAGCTTTCAACCACTTCACAGATGGATACTTTAATTTATTTTCCAGACATCCAACTACTGTACCGTGCCCACATTCGCCTTTTAATGTTTTAGTTTCAGATAAAAGAAGTTAAAAAAAAATCAATTATGGTGGGCACAGGTCCGGACTCCGGACGGCCCGCACCGGTAAAATTTTGAATTTTTTGAATCTTATTTTTTGAGACTCCGTCGGTATATTATTAGGACACGATCCGAATTATCCCGATCCGATATTATATGTAAAAATACATTATATTAATTATTATATATATTTTTTAATTGATAATTAATATATTTATATAATAGTATTAAATATTATAATTTAATTATTTTATTAATTGTGATCGAATAAAAAATAATTAGAAATGTTTCGATTTTTGTTTTGGTTCAATTGAGAACGTCCTGGTCCAGACATCCGGTCTCGGACTAAGATATTTTTTAAAAAACTCGGGGCAAACCGAGTCGACCAGGACCCAATCTAAAATCCGATTTTGCTCACCTCTAATTTCAATACTAATGTTTTTTTATCCAACGTTACGTGGATTATTTTTCTTAAAAGAAAGGTTACTTCCTAAATATATTTGGATTTTGGAGAAAAGAAAGTGATAGAGAGGAATAAAAAATTACATCCTCCGAGCTGATTTTGATGGAAAATTTTGTTTGGAGGGGAAAGAGAAAAACTAAGATTGAATAAAATAAATAAACTCATTCTTCTTCTACTTAACTAAGAGAATAATTTACGTAATACTAAGATTGAAGCGAACGGAAAATTATTTTAAAATATATCACTTTTTCCCTTCACTTTCTCTCCATTTCCTTTTCCCTAACATGATTTTCACAAATTTTATTTGAACGGAGATTTTCAGATTTTCATGCATATTTGCCTCAGAAATAAATCTCACTTAGTAGCAAATAATATAGACTATATATTAAGTTAGAACCTCAAGAATTACGATGACAAATGAGAAAAACAAAGATAATTGAATCGAATTTTTTTTAAAAAAATATATTCTGAAAACAAACTATAATTATGTAATCAATTAATTAAAGAGATTCACGAGATGGGGAATTCAAACTTAACAAATGTTTCGTTGGGCCTTCATTTGGCCCAAAGTTCTATTCCCCTACTCGCATTTTCCACACCCCTTTTGGACTAATATCAGTTGATAGTATGTACAAAACAATTTAATAAGATTTCCTAATTATTCAACCATATATAAGAATTTGATTAGTAAAAACATTTTTTGTCAACTATATATTTGTGATTATAAGTCTAACATTTTGGAGAAAATGATATTACATCTTGTAGCTAACCATATTTTCTTTTTTATGAGTGTCGATCAGCGAGATCGTTGGTCAATTGGAGAAGGAATTCTTCTCTACATTTCTTTTTTTTTTTTACAATTTCTAATTTCAAATAAGGGGATCGACTACAGAGTAGTTAAATTTGCCAGAATTTATACCGCTATCGAATTAATCAGGTAATTAATAATTTAAGATAAATCCTAAACCTTGATTAAAAAAATTTAGATAAGGAACGGAACAAAATCCTAAACCTTGATTTAAAAAAAATTAGATAAGCTCACATATCATGTCTTGTTGGACTCAACTGGTAGAGGCCATTGGTTAAGATCATCAAAACTAGGCTTATTTTATGCTAATTCATACACACATACCTGTTATAAAGATATATACACTATAGCACAAAAAAGATAAAAGTATAATTTTATTGAAAGTGATATATTACTATTATATTTTCAATGATTTTATTTATTTCATTCTTTGAACCATAATAGTTAAATAAAAATTCAATCATGAAAATATGAAATAGTGGTTATGGTGATAATGAGAATAATAGTACTTCAAACGAAAAAAATATAAAATAAGATATACTAATTTTCTTATATATAGATATTTTTATTTTTATCTAAACTTATTTATTTAATTATATGATTTAATGAACTTCAATTGAATCTTCGTATATTTTTTGGATCTTGACAATTTTAAGTTGAATTGCATTTGAACTTGTTGCAAGTTTATAATTTGTAAATTTTTATTCACTAACTACTCATGTTATTTAAATATCTTGCATTTATATATCTAATGTGGCTTATAGAATAATAATTATTAAATTAATAATGTATCTAAATTCTATGTATTTACTTATCAAATTTATGATATTCATCCATCCTAAAATGAAATTAGATAGAAATTCAAACTCGACAATTTTGTGAGCGTCCATATTTTAGTATGCTCGGTGCATATATATTGATCATATTTGGGAATATAAAGTAAAAGAGCACGAGAAAGAAAGTGTATGACATGTTAGATTGGTCAAATCATTTATTTACATACTAATAGTATTTGGGAATTTATATGAGTAGATATAATGTAAACGAGCTTTTTCTGTGTCCTATCTAATAGAAAAGTACTGATATTTGTTATCTTAATTATCCAAAATTTAACATAACTAAATCACATATATTTATATAAGATAGTTTTTTTATCGTTAATAATTAACTATTAACATTACTATACATATACAAATGTTTCGACTAAATTTCAGCTATCGTCGTTAGGGGTATTCCTCATTCAACTTCATTGTGTAACAAGACGATCATCAAACTTTAGAAATATTTCAGTCACGTGGATGCTTATAGCCAGTAAACCGGTAAAGCATCGATGTGGTGCTTACGTGGATGCTTATGCGACATCACGTCAACATTTTCTCTTTCCTCCATATTAGATTAAAAAATAAAAAATGTCACGTTAGCATTTTTCTTTATGCTATGTCCAAACATAATTTTGTATTTATATGGTCATCCAACTTTTCAAAACTTTCATATAAAATCATTTTGAGGCCGATTCAGAGTGCGGTCCCGGAGTTTAAGACACCGCCTAAAAAAAGATCATAGAGAGTAATCATTATAAACTTAAAATAAAAAAATTGAAGGCACTTAGACTAACTCAGAATATTTTTTGACACGATCCACTCGGATCGAACCGACTAAATTATATATATATATATATATATATTAAATATATAATATTATGATAACTAATATTTTTATTAAGGAAATAAAAAATAAAAAATAAAAAATAATATACTAATTATATTTTTTACCCTAAAATTTAAAATAATAAAAATAATATAATTAAAAAATAAAATTATTTTTTCACGCAAACTTTTATCGGGTCGAGCCAAATCGTATTAGGTCATCTAGTAGGGTGCTGGGCACGATCCGACATCAACGAGTTGTTGAGCCAAATTATTAATTATCATAATATTAAAAATCAAAATTTTTAATTATCATAATATTATATAAAAATCGTATTTAGCTCAACAATTCACTGGATGTTGGGTCGTGCCCAGCACTTCATTGGCGATCCAGTACGATTTGACTTGGTCCTCATGGAATCTCACGAGAAAAGATATTTTTATTTTTCTAATTATAATATTTTTTATTATTTCAAATTTTAAGGCAAAAAAATATAATCAATATTTTATTTTTCTATTTTTATTTCCCTAATTAAAAATTTTATTAATTATTATAATATTATATATTTAATACACATAAAAAATTTGGGCTGCTCGATTCGGATAGATCATGCAAAAAATGTATCAAGTCAATCTAAGTGCTTTCACTTTTTTATTTTTTATATTTATTTATTTATTATTATTTATTTTAAGTTTTTAATGATGATCGTAATTAAAAAGATGAATGATCTTGCTTGAAAGTTTTAAAAAATTGGATGACCATATAAATACAAAATTACGTTTGGATAAAGTAGAGAGAAAAATATTGTCTTGGCCTTTTTATTTTTTTAATCTGACACGAAGGAGAGAAAAAATACTGACGTAGTGCCATGAAAGCATTCGTGTCAACGTTATGTCAACGATTTACAGATTTACTAACTACAATCAATCGTGATGATTGTGGTTAAAATGTTTTTAAAGTTCGATGGCTAAAATACATCTTGAACGATCGTGACTAAAATTTACTCCATATATTTCCGTGAAAAAAGATTGGGGAGTACGTGAAGGTAATCAAGTTAAAATCTCCACTTTTTTTTTGTTTCTTCGATCCTAGCTATTTTTCACAGAAAAAAAAACAATAATTTATACCTTCAATAAAGTATTTGAAATGCATATTCTACCAAAAAAAATAGAAATATTATATTATCTCATTAAATTCGTTCATGTTAGTTTTGTACTCATGTACTAATTCAATCAATTCATCTATAATTTATTTTTTTTATAACTTAATCGCTAAATTTCAATGGTCGTGCACTCATTATCCCATTATCAGTAATACGAGCAACTTTTCTACTATTTTCTAATCGTCTCCGCGTCTGCTCGGCAGGTCCAGCTCCGGGTCGCTGCACGCATCCGCGAACCGGATTAAGTACACGAACCGCCCAGCATGACTACCCCGAACCGGGCTATCACGCGCCTTTACCTCCCATCGCCGTTTGTTATCCATCGGAGGGCTACGATCGACTAGGCGGACGACCATTATACTTGATGGAAACTATCTATGATGTGGTAACAACTAACAAAATCGAATTCATACTACGATTCATATATTCAAATAGATCTCAAATATATATAAAAAAGTTAAAAATCCTCTCTTTTCAGTTTTCACCCGCAGGACAAGCACCGCGCGCCGCCGCCGAGCACGCTGTCGTCTCCGTCGGCGACGCGCGCGCGCACACACTCGAGGACGCTACGTCCGTTGCTGCCGCCGTTATCCGATCTAGGAACCGTTCCTTCTCCCAGGCCCTTTCCTTTGGTATGTTTCTTAAGTCTGATGTGTTGTTTTTTTCCTCTGTCATTCCTTGCTTTAATCTGAGCCGAAACTCCAATCTCGATCATAAAAATCCCGTCTTTTGCAACTTTGACGGGGCATTTGCCATTAGTTTTTCCGCCCATGTAGCATTACTTCTCTTGGGAGGACGAGCACGAGGACGAGAGAAACGGGGTATGGAGTAGTGGTCAGGTGGCGAGGAGGTGAACGTTTCACTTTACATCCACCGAAGTAGGGATAATTTAAGCTTGTAAGTGGGTAAATCTTACATCAGTTAGGGTACAGGGTTTAAACCGTTAGCTTCCTTGGACCTCGCCCGCCCTCAAACTCCTTGAATCATCCATCCCTAGGAAACACCCATCATGGCCGTTTGCATAGGGCACCATACAGCCACTGCTTTTAGCATGTCTGTGATTGACTGCATTTGACAAGGTATTAAAGGATGTGCAAGTCGATTTTTGTTGCCTGACGGAATGTCTCAGAAAGATGTACTCTAGGTCTAGGATAACAACTTGGGAAAGAAAAATTCACTCTAGGATAACAACTAGGAAAAGGTTGCTGGACAATTCTTTTTATCAGAACTGGGCGATTTGTTTTCTATCCTGACTTGTTTCTTTACATCATGCTAGATGCAACTTTTGCAAGACAGTTTTGTTTTATATCCTGCCAACATGGCATAATTTCCCAATTTCCTTTGTAATTTCGTTTCCCAATTTGCTTTGTAATTTTGTCATAGTAACTACCATCTTACTCTCTTGGAGCTTCAAATGCAGTAGTATTTGTTGAAAAGATTGGATTTTTCTCGAAGAAATGATAGGTGAGGAGGTTCTAGTGGGTCTTCCAGGTCAATGGGCAGAGGATTACCGCGAGAAGGCTGACCACTACACAACCAAAATCGGAGGACTACCTGTAAGAATACTTTGATAGAAAGATCAAAGATTGGATTCCAGTGTAAATTTATTAAATATTTGTGCATGTTATTATTTTCCTTGCTCGAAAGTTGTCTTGCAACGCGTCCTTGAATGCTTTCTGATGAACAGCTTTTATGTTTTAACTGAAACTTCACAGAAGTTCCAGCATAGCGCATTGTGTCGAAATATGTAAACTAATCAGAATTGGATAAGTTCCAGTTATGTCCATTTATATCTTCATAGGTCTTTGCATGAACTATAAGTATTATAATTTGTTGGTATGTTTGTGCTGTAACGCATTGAGGAAGAGGGAGGCCAAGGCGGACACTTGGCGAACTAATAGAGCAAGATCTATTGGTGAATAATATACCGAAAGGTTTGATTACTAATAGAGCGGAATGGTGTCGAATGATCCATGTAGCCGACCCCACCTAGTGGGATAAGGCTTTGTTGTTGTTGTTGTTGTTGTTGTTGTTTGTGCTGTAACATCAAAGATATTAAAAGGTTCTCTTATAAATGGTACCAATGGGAAATTAACAACTATATTTTCCTATCCGTAGATTTCTCTTCTTCAAATAGTATACCATTACAAGTCCATGAGTTTGGTCCTTCAGATTTCTGTTAGATTTTGATCATCATGTAAGTAAAATGTCTTTGCCATATTTTTATGCATACTAGTATAAGAACATTACATTTTGTTGATATTGAACTAAAACAAAGAGACTTCTTAAGTTCTATACATGTTTAGTGTTAATCTACATTAGATATGTAATCTTAAAATTTGCAAGTTGGAACAAGTGTTTTGAATTTTTGGATTCTTGGTGCTTTGATTTGCTAGAAGAACATATTTGAAACAAAATTAAATTATCCCTTTTTACTTATTATTATAATAATAAGTATAAGATGTACTTTATAGCATTTGCCTTATCTTTGTGGATTTGTGATATAATTATTGCTTTTATCCAGGACTGGCCCATTCCTGATGTTCAAATTGGGCCTGAATTTCTTCAGTGTAACTTATGCAGTCAAAGACTTTGCCTTATTGCTCAAGTAAGTTGCCATTTGGATTCAAGGCCATTTATTTTTTTCTTCTTTATATCAGTTTCATATTGAAATGATAAATTAAGGATCTTTTTCATATCTCTAACAGGTTTATTCACCTGTTTCATTCCCAAGCACAAATTTTGAAGAACGTTTAATTTACATATTTGCTTGCACCATGCCAGATTGTAGCAGCAATTCCAGAAGGTTTCTTTAGTGACCTTACTGATTGTTTCGTATATTTAAATTTTCTCCTAACATGGTTGTATGAGAACTTCAGTTTATACAGCAAATTCTTGCAGCTGGCGAGCTCTTCGTTTACAGAAGTGCCTTGATGAGACTCAAATGACTGACACCAATCTGCAAGGAACACCACGAAAGGGTCTTGCTAGTAGCTGCATGGAGGGGAGTTCACTGGAAAAGGAACATGGAGAATTTAATGATGGGAGTGATAGTGATGAGGACTTGGAAGAACTAGCTAGGGCTCTTTATGAAGCTTCCTCATTGGCCTCTCAGTCTAAGAAAGGGAAGGGTTCTCAGCAATCCCATGTTTCAACAAAGCATCTGATGTTCAATCAAGAAGGACTTGACGCCAGCATACCAAGTACTTCATGCTTCATTACTTTTGTTATTTCTACGAGGAGATATATTATCTTATGGTTCAAAATGTTATGGATAACTAAAACTGATATAGATCTCTAACCTTTCACCTTAAGTGCAATGTGGCGTTTTGCCTTTTCTTTTTCATATTCTTGAAGTGAAAATCAAACTAAGTGTGAATCAAACCTCTAAATTGCATATGATTGACACAAGGGGTAACAAATTGTTTTCTGTCAAATTTTCCAACCTCTTAATGTTGATTTATTAACTATGCAAAGTTTAGTAGTCAACCCAAACAAACCAACTTCTGTAAAGTCTAACCATCTCACCAAAGGACAAAAAATATTGGAATTTACAATTATTGAGGAATTTAATTCACAAATTAAACAACTTATTATTATTATTTCAATTATAGTAATTCTCTTTTTACAATTATCCAAGAAAATTGCATAGTAAATCAGTAAAAAATCTTATTGTTTTAATATATGTGTGTGTGCGTGCGCGTGTGCGTATGTATACATGCATACATGTATATCTATAGACTTTTCTTTTAGAACTTCCAATCTTTATATCATTAATAATATTTAGTCATTACATAATGCAAGAGAATAAGCTGTCAGAACATTAGTGTAAATTTGTAAAATATTATATGCATGAGTAAAAGTGAGGTGCTGAGTGCAGCCAAAGGACAGTGTACGGATACACTATGATTATATCAAACTTACATAGTCCAAAAACGTTTAGTCATGGCATATGTAGACACTGCACCTGATTACATGTAATTTTTTATGCATTTTACTTTTGCTTTCTCTGTATATATTATCTTCCCCCTGGATATCATAGGTTGGCTCTGTCCTTGTTAAAATCTAATCTTAAATTCAGGAAATTGTGAAGTTATTAAAATAATAAATGCTTAATTTGGATTAAAATTTGAAAACCCTTCAGTTCTTTTACTGTCATGTGAGATATATATGTTCCAAATGATTCATAATATCCTTTTGTTTCTTGAAGTTTTTTTTAGGAGAAAAGGATGACCGCCATTGTGGTTGTCATCTAGGTATGTATATATAACTATGAAGTGGATGTCATGTACAAAAAAGGCTCTCAAGAAGAGAGCAATAAAAAGAGAGATGTACCACGTCTAACCAAAACCCCACTCTCTCGTAGAAGAAACGAGATATGATGTACGATGCTCTCAACCTGGCATCGCTCTCCACAAAAAATGATCCGATTACGCTTGAGCCATTGTTAAAAACATTTAATGAGCTTTGATGAATGTGGACTAGTGAGCACATAACCTGGTGGTCATCCTTTTGTCTCTCAAAAAAAAAGGAATCTTGAAAATAAATAAAGATCATAAATTGTCACCCCTCAATTGCTAGACATAAATTTGAAAAACCTTTAGTTTTAATATCACAGTAAACGTAGTAAAACATGCTCTACTCCATGTATGCTAACAACTGACAGAAAGGTAACACCAGAAATTATGGATCTTGTTTTGTGCAGCAATGTTGGGATTGATTTGGTTTTTATGCACTGCATAAGCATGCATCAGTTCTGTGATCTGTCTTTTCTTGTCACAGTTGTGCCTTGTTTCTATATATATTGCGAGAAGGAGAAATTGACTGGTGATGCCAGCACTCTTTCTGCTGGGTGTTCCTCACTTTCTCTCAAAGAAAGTGAAAGTACTATCTCAGATCCAGAAAGTGAGGAAAAATGGGAAGGAGAAAATTATGAATATGATAGAGCTCTAGGTGCCGATCGGACTTACCTGAAATTTAAGAAGAAGTTGGATTTGCATCCTCAGCAGTGCTTCAGGTATGCAATCTCTGTTCTTTTTTTTTTCTTTATCTTCAGACATGGGGATTTCTTTATTTATACATTTATGATTGTTATTTTTTATTTAGTATAATTACATATTGACATCATTCACATAGGTATACAATCAATATACCATAGCTTAATTTAATATGTCATATTAAATTTAATATTTTACCGGTTCGATCCTAAACGGACGCTTGTCTAGGTCGTTGTTCGGTCTAGTCCTGACAACATTGGTTCCAACTCGTTTCAAAAACATTGGTTCCAACTGCAAATGTTCATTAACATCTTTTCCCTAAAATGCATTTCATTTTTAGTCTTATTGTACTAAATGCTCCACAGTCGGTTCTCAGAAAAGGTTTCGTCCTTATCAAGGTATAAAGTTAAATCTTGGCTATGTATAATCGACAGATTGCACAAAAACAGAAATGGATCCTCATACATTAGAGTCTGCATGGTTTCATGTCAGATTTACCTCAATCAATCACATACTAGCAACAAGAACAAGGTCAATGAACACAAGCATGAAAAAGTTCACTTTATGGATACAAACATGAATCTTCTCAAAAACAAAAAAAAAATGGATACAAACATGAATAGCTTCAAAATTTATATGAGAGGTTAGAACACAATAAACAAGGTAGTGGGACACTTGTCATCTTTGGCAAATGCATTCAATTTTCTTGCAAAAAATAGAACATGCAGTTGACAGAGTCTTTGGCTCAGAAGGAAAGTAGTATCCGTCTGTCTTCATATACGCAGATGACTACAAAAGTGTAGTCATCATTTCCTGCCCCAAAGAAACTAAAAAAAGTAAAAGAAAATATCGAAGGAGGGAGAAAGAAATGGAATCAGGACAGCATACTTCAGATTTCTTTCATGTCTCAAGACTCTTTAACAGTTGTTGCTCCGACGTTGAACATATATTCTGAGTGAGTCACCAGATTTGCATTACAGAATTGCGTTTTGTAACTAATATATCATTTTCAATTAAAACATTATTGGGTATTTGATTTCTCGTCATATTTGATTGTAAGCTTAGATCTCTCTGAATGTCAGGTATTGACATATTTGTTTTCAGCTCACTACTACTAATGTTTTTCGTCAGATCTATTTCTGATTTTACAGTCAACATCTTTTGCACTGTTATGTGATATAACTGCTAAGCTATTTGCTTCTTGTAGAATGTTATTCTTATCAATTACTAGGAGGTTCATGAAGCATCTGAGGTTTACTGATTTTACATTTTTGCGTCTCATGAAAAAAAGTTCCTATTGGGAACAATGTTGTGTTTCTTTGAGTAGTCATCTATGGTTCTTTTTCTTAGGTATAGTTATGGTGGTAGGCCTCTTGTTGCTGCATCTGATTTGCCAGAGCCTGAACACTGCAAGATTTGTGGTTCACCACGCAGCTACGAGATGCAGTTAATGCCGCCTTTATTGTATTTTCTTCATCAAGCTGCAGATTGTCAGTCGAGTAGCCCACCGGATGGCTGGAGTTGGATGACTTTGATCGTATGTACTTGTTCTAAGGTAAGAACATAAATCTAATTGAGATGTGGATTGGTTTGGTCAAGTTATTTTATTAAATGTTCACCACTCGTGCTAGACATCGAGATATGGATTGGTTTGTTCAAGTCATTTTATTATTTTATTAAATGTTCACCATTGGTGCTATATGTCGTCTATGTTGGTGTACACTTATCACCAAATGTTGAATTATAACACAAAAATAATGTGAACTTTTTTACACCAAGATGTTTGGCTATGGATGAATAGCGAAATGTGTAGTCCATCTATCTTCCCCAAAATCTCCATTTATGAATGCAAAATCTGTTTTCATTCTTGAAGCCTGATATTTTTTTGGAAATAAATACATCTGCTAAATCCCTACTTTCGAGTAGTTTGATGTCTTTTAAATCTTTGTTAATCTCTCTTAAAAAATGAATAACTCTTCTAAAAAACATCTTGTCAATGAGGCTTGACAACATGACGAAGGCTATCATAGTCAGAAAATAATAAATTTCCTATTAATAACCTTTATTTTCTGTTTTACCGATGTCTTTCTTTATTTTTCTTCAAGAATGAACTTTTCTATTTTTGTTGAGATGTTGGCCTTTGCATTCTCTTACTCTCTTCTGCATATGATAGGAGAGTATTAGCTAAAAGGTTAAGGTCTCAATGCTGCTTGTAACATATTATATTTGCATCCACCTGTGCTGGTTGAGATAGGCACACAGATCAGACATTAGCTGTGTGCATTGTCGTACTGAGGATGAGGATACTGATCACTTATTTCATAAAGTGCCCAGTAGCAAAAGTGGTATGGGCGGCTTTGGAATGCTTGCGTTACACGCTTGCCTTCAGGTCCCTATTGCTCTAGACATAATTAGATCCTGCCATTAGCTCATTTTCAAAGGAGAGGTGCTACATTGGGATCATTTTATACCATGAATCTAGATTAGGTAGAGACTGGAGAAACCATAGATTAATTTTGTTTTTTTTCTTGTACAATCTGGGTTCTATTTTCCCAATGATATTTCATTTTAGTGTTTCATACATGTATATTATTTTTATATTCATTATTATATATTATTTTATGTAAAAATGGAATTCAATTCAAAGCAGGGGTATAATGGACTTTTCACAAATGCGAAAAATTAAAAATAACAGAGAAGTCAGACGGAATTGGACGGAAGGATCAAATTGAAAAAATCGCGATAGTTTAGGTATCCAAAAAACGAAGTTCGTAATTTGGGGGTAGATGTAGAAAATCGCGATAGTTTAGGGGTGGTTAAATGAAATAACCCTAAATATATAATATACTTGGATGACCAATTAAAGCAGTTAGTTGCATTTTCCATCTCAAGAACCATACACTGTAAGCTGTTGTTGTTTTGATGTCTAGGTTCCAGAAATTGAATATTCTCAAATGCAATCACCTTGGAAATAAAATTGTCTTAGTTTTTTACCTCTTTTCTAACAAATCCAAGCTCTGTGCGTTGTGCACCCAAGCTGGCGAGGCAGATTGAGGGAGCGTAGTATTCATTATTCTTTTTGCAGACCTCTCAGTCATCAAAGAACTAATTTAAATTTTACACCAAGGTGATGTCTACATTCTCACAGAAGCAACACAAATCTCCTTGTGTATGGTATTCTAACATTGGTTTAAGTAGATATAGCCGGATCATCAACCAATCCATAACAGCAATCTGAGATTTGATTAGGGTTACGACTGGTGATAAGATGATAGGGAGGTTGCATTTGATCAATGGTTTAAATACACAACATCAGAAACCCTGATATCGCTCTTAACTATGATATTTGCGATTACTTATGAAAGGGCATGAAGTGGTAATATTTTTCTTGTATAATGCCTTGTGCAGTAACGACCTCCTCCATAAGCTACCATGATTGTAATTATGTATTGAATTCTTCCTAGTGCCAGATGGAAGAAAAGCTTAAAGACATGGACGGCATTTTAACTAATTGTAAGCCTACATGATAGACATCTGTATTTGTTGATCTCGTATTTGTTGGTCATGATTGGTACATTGACTGTCCATAAGTCATCGTCGTCTTAAAACATTACTCTTTCAGTCAATCAGAGGGATCAAGTAGGAAAATTGATAACTTCACTGCTCTCTTCTTTTCCATCAAATGTTGTGCTGACTCATAATTAAATGTCATTCTGACACTGCTGATTTATTGCAGAGCTGTTGCCCTTCTTCCTGTCACGAGAAGCCAGATGGGTGTCGTTGGGAAGTAGCTGAGGAGGCTGTAATCATCCAGGATGAGTAAGCTAAAGCTATGGAATTTAGTAAAGGTATATCACTGCTCCTGATCGAGGGGCTCCAGCCAAACAGAGAGGTTGTAGTTAACCCAAATGAGCAGCCTAACTTATTGTAACATTTAAAACCGGGTCAGTTTTTGCATCATAGTGCTAAGGTCTGGCTAACTATGGAGGCCAGAGGCATCCAGGTGAGCCAGCTTCCCTTTTTTTGACATTCACCAGCTGCACTTTTTCTCACAGTAAACGAGTCAGTAATTTTATACCTCTGCAATAAACTTCCTCTGCGATCGGCTTCTTGCATTTTATTATAACCATGTAAATTTGATGTCCAAAAATTCTTCTCTGTTAAATTTCGGCATTGTTGCCTCAAGTAAAGCTTTTCTTGTTTCTGTCTTAGTTCACTTCTATCTTCTTTGTTTAAGTTATGATGAGTTAGCATGTGTAGTTTGAAGCTCCAAGTTGCCTGGAAAATGCACAGTCTGCAATCCACATAGTCAGTTGCCTTGGGTTGCCAATGCATGTATGGTTCATTCAGTTCTCTACATCACTGAAGAGGTTGCATCAGTGTTGTCAGGGCCGGACGGACCGGTCACAAATCCGGCCCACTTGGAGCTCTAAAACTGGACCTCCATTTGGACCGGATTGAACTGGATCAAATCGGTCAAAAATTGGTCAAAACCGGTAAAAACCAAGTTGAATCACGTTTTTGGAGTAGCAAAAAAAATTTTATTATTTTTTATGAGATGATTTGATAAAAATTATTACTATAAATTTCAAAAATATTAAAAAATGGATTTTTTTCATAAACATTCGTATTGATCCATTAGTCTCTTTTTTCATTTATAGTTATTCATTTACTCTCACTTTGCTATTATTAACAATGTGGGATTATCTTTGTACACTCAATTGTTCTTTTTTTTTTCATTTAGTCTTGAAACTTTGAGTTTTAACTTATGATTTTATTTCATTTTTTAATATCATAAATGTATATTATAATATAAATTAATTATATATTTATTATATTAATATAATATTTATCATATTAGATAAATTAATTATGAATGAATAGTGCACACTTCTTTGTTATATGTATAATATACAACAATACTATAATACACTTAATATAGTATAATATTATATATACACAACTTTAAATTTCTTTAATGTAGTATATAATAAGTCAAATTAAATAGTTAACTACTCATTATACCACATATTTATTTATAGAATATACAATCTTGTCATAATATTTTTAAAAAATGTAATTTTTACTTCTAACATAAAAAAATAAAGATATGAAATGCATAAAAAAATAATCAATAGGAAATTTGTATATAATAATCAAATTCATAACATTTTAATTTATTAAGTGTATAATAATTTTAAAATCAAATCTTAAAGTTAATTATAAACTTATTATTTATTATTGTTATTTTTTCTTTTTTATACATTTTGATATCATATATATACTTATATAATCGAAATATTATAGCTTAATTTACTATATCATATTAAATATAATATTTTATTATTATCCGGTCCGATCGGTTCGACCTGAAACGAATACTTATCCGGATCGTCGACCGATCCGGTCCTAACAATATTGGGTTGCATAGCCATCACCTGAGGAAGACTTCCACATTAAGCAAAATGATTAGAGAACCACTATTGCCATTCCAAAACACACTATTATCACTTCATTTTATCTCACAAGAATAAGTGTCAAACACTTTCGTCACATGATGAAGTGACAATAGTGTGTTTTGAAGTAACAATAGTGATGTCCAATGATTTTAGGCAGCACTGCCGCTGCATTATTGGAATTTATTTTAGGATGGCTAATCGAGAGTCATTGGTTCACATCAATGTTTTAAAAACCGATTCGGACCGGCCGGTTCAACCGGTCCGATCGCGAACCGGTCATAAAACCGATCCGATTTATTAGCAAAATCGGAAATCACAAAAAACCGAGTTGGCTCGGAAAAACCGGGTTGAACCGGTAAATTGGGTTCAATCCGGTTTTTTAATTTCTTTTAAAACATTAAAATATGGAAAGAATTTATTAGGGGATTGAATGTTTAGATGATTTTATATTAAAATTGGAAGATTATGCGTGAAAGGATACAAAAAAGGAAAAAAAATTCAAATTCAAATAAAAAGATTTTATTACAGGATTGAATGTTTAAATGATTTTATATTAAAATTGGAAAGTTATGCACGTGAAAGGATACAAAAAAGGAAAATAATTAAATTCAAATAAAAAGATTTTATTAGGGAATTGAATGTTTAATGATTTTATATTAAAATTGGAATGAAAGGATACAAAAAAGGAAAAAAAGTTCAAATTCAAATAAAAAATGAAAGGAAAGTTTTTGAATCCTTGATTGAAGGAAATGAATCAAAATGAAAACAAATTATTAATTAAATAAAATAAAAGAGAATTATGTATTGAAAGAGAATAAAATCCGGTAATGATATATTAGTAGTAAATTTAGATTATTATATTAAGTAATAACAAAAAGGAAATTGCTAAAATAGAAATAGATTATTAATCAAATCAAATAAAAGATATTTATATTAAGAAGGAAAATAAAATCCGATAATAATATGTCAGTAATAAATTTGAATTGACAATAAATTTAGATTATTATATCAGTAATAATAAAAATAAAACTATTATTTAAATTAACATCCATTAAAAATAATTATTATTTAATTATTTTTATTATAAATAATAATTATTATATTATTATTATATAAAAATCTGGTCGAATCAGTTGACTCCCGGTCGAACCTCGACTCGGTTGGCACACCGATCCGATTTTTAAAATATTGGTTCACATGGTAGCGGTTGAGTTGTTGTTACACGTCCACCTTGTAACACCATTAGTTAAAATCTTTCTTCACTAGTTAAATTCAGATGCCATATCTCTATGAAGGATCATATTCATGCGGTGCCACACAGGAAACAAACTCTTTTACTCCTTTGGAAAATGTCATGACAAGTGCAGAAACTAAAGGCATCTGATATCAAGTTACCTTGAGACAGGGTATGCGCACCTTGTTATATGTTAATTATTATGTGATTTTAAAAAAATCACAAGCTAAATCCGAAATTTATTAATTCAGATTTTTTTTTTAAAAAAAAAGGTAGGCTAGCAAAAGTTAAAACATGGAGTGAAGGGCCCTCAAGCACGTTTGATTAAATATCTAAATCATTCCTTCGCCATCTCTCCTCTGTGCACCACACGCGTATTCATGCAAAAAGTGATCATCGCATCATCTCCGGAGTCAAATTTGGTTGCTCGGAATCCCACAAACGCAAGCTCAAAAAAAAAAAAAAAGGGGAGTTAAAATAGATTTTGCTTGGATGGGTCGTATGCCCATCGTGAGGCTGGTCAAGCTTTCACCTTCAGTTCAAGGCTGAAGAATCATCACAAGTTGAACAAGGGGAATCCATCCTTTTTGCAGTTTGCACTAACCAACCAAATTCCTTCAGCAGCAGCAGCAGCAGCAGCAGCAGCAGCGGCAGTAGGAAACCCACTGGCCGGATGATGATCTTGCAGTCAATAAAGTGAGCTTTAAGTTTTGCTTTGGGTAGACATGATTCCTGTTCCCATCTTGCACATAGTATATAGTTGCAGTCACCTGAATTGTTGATCAATCAAGAGACTGGTGAGCCCTGTTCTACGAGTTTGTTATGAAACTTTGCCTTTGGAAAGGAACCAGCTAACACTTGCCTACTTTTCTTTTCTTTTTTTGTGATTATTTATGTGTGCTCTTCCTACCAAACTTTTAATATTATTTATGTGATTATTGGTGAAATAACAATTCAATGGCATTCTCCATTTGCTTTTTTAAAAGAAAAATAAACTGGTTCACTTTCTAAGTATATAGAAGTTCAGTTCATGTATGTGAGTGGTAGCACGATCCAGGGCTATGCAATTTGTGCTTTACCTTTCATGTTCAATTCCGGTATCAATGGTAAAATATTGAGATTGCAATATAATAATGGATCGCTTTGGTTGTATTATTTATTATTATTATTATTATTATTATTATTATTATTATTATTATTATTATTATTATTATATGTAAAACTAGTTAACTGTGGATCTTGCAATTATTGTCCACTTTGGCAGTTTGATGGTCCAAGATCTCTATTGGCTGAGTACATTAATATTTAATTCCCAGTCATGTGGCAAGCAAACGTCATAGCCTCTCTCTCTCTCTCTCTCTCTCTCTCTTCTCTGGACTGTCTGAATTTTTTATGCATAATTATGTGTCCCTTTGTTCTCAGATAATTATTTCATAGGCATCAAATGCTCGGGTGCATGACATCAGAGTTTAGTTACATTATGACTTGATGGAGATAGACTAACGTCTAGTTGTTCAATACCAATTTCAGATGAATGGCTTACAGATCATGAACCAATTCATTACCCATGTATATAGCTGACGTTTGATGAACGAAGGCTCTTTGGTTCATTCTGCTCATGGAGTAACTGCATACAGTTGTGATATTTGCGTTTTAGACCGTTGAATTGAAAATTTTAATCATCAGAAAGCCCAAAGCTGATATGCCTCTTTTAACTCGAATCAAATCGATGGCCAAAATGGAAGAGACAATATATTACCTCATAATAATCCATTCAACATAATGTGGCAGGATGCTTCACATTCTCATACATGTATCTAACGAGAGAGAGAGAGAGAGAGAGAGAGAGAGAGAGAGAGAGAGAGAGAGAGAGAGAGAGAGAGAGAGCTTCAACTTGGTACTGGAAAATATATATTATATAGGGTTCAGTTGGACCTTTTATGGCATGTTGGCTTCCACAAATTACTCTTGCACTGTGCGTGCACATTTGAGACAAAGTCACATTTGCGGTGGCTGCCTCAAAGTAGGCAACAAACATATGATGGCAATGAGAGCTCACTTAATCAAATCTTGTTTTCCATCATAAAGTCATGCATGCACTGATCTCCATGTTAACTAATTTAAAACACTCAGCTTTTATAAGGCTTTCTCTTACAAGTTGAATTAAACAAAAATTAAACTACGTACCAAACCATAATTAGCGAATAAAGGGCCACTCGCTGGTTGATTCTGTAAACCTTTTTGCACTCTTCACGCCTTTCTTTTTCATTTATTGATCAGTCGGCATGAGAAGCCATTAGGGTCGTGACAACACAGAAGGAGCCTAATGCGGTCTTTTACATTTTTTTAAAAAAAAATAATATTGCACTAAATAATGTCAACAATAAAATTGAGAAGATGAGTGTTTTCTTGCAAACATACACATACAATTACTTTAATAATTAAAAACGGTCACTTTATCTAATTTAAACCACGATATGTCAAGGCCTTTGCTCAAGCTTGATAAAAGGTTAAAAAAAATATCTTCTTTTTAAGGATTTAATTGAGACTCTCCTCCTTATTTGCATTATCATCTGATGTTAAATGGACGGCAAATTAAGATAGATGCAATTCAGAACAAAATAGACCGTTGGTTCGTTGTGGATTTGACAAAATAAATCAGTTTTTGCTAACTCGTCTTCCTCCCCGTCAAGCTTGTCGAACCCGCTCACAATTGTGTGTGCCGAAGCGGCTGCAGCCCATCGTGATCGCCCTCTCCCCTCTCCCGTCGGCCATTGGCAACCTCGTCGGCGATGGCGAGAGAGGAGAATGGGGTGCCATCCACACAAAGCAAACAAAGGTGTAGCCTTCAACTTCTCAAACAGCCTATTGTCGGCTCCCACCTATCCCTCGCAGCCTTGTGCGGTCCGAAGAAGGGTCAAATAAAAAAAATTCTCTGAACCGCGTCCATCTCGATCTGCCGTTGGTAGCACAAATATGGAGGAATGTCGTGCCTCTTTAAACGAGGGACATCCATTAAATCCTTTTCTTAATATGGAGCAACATGAGAAATTTTTTTGAAAATATATCAAAATGATATTTTGTTTTCATATTAAAGTCACAAGCTCATCTAATTAATAAAAAAAAACATCATACCACCAAATGGATTCTTAAGAGACTGCTAGCTACTTTTTTATATACTATAAGATTAATTAACGAATTGCTTACTCTCTTTGTTATAACAGTTAGGAACCAAAGAACTATATATATTCTAGTGCATGGAACATGTGATATAACTATTTGAAGCCAATTTATTTCAACTATTTATAGGGATAATAATATAGTTCAGTTGTGTTATCCCATGTATTCAACATATATGCATGATGAGAGCAAAAACATATTTGTAGCATGGTCGTATCCCTCATGATCATAGAATTAGATGATCAATCGGTTCGTCTGAAACCATCATGATCATTACATCTTGATCCAATGGTCAAAGATTTCATATAATTTTTGAGCCACAAAAAAGGAACCTCACATGCAGTAACCAAAAGTTTAGTGTCGATATTAAAATTTGTCCTTAGAAAAATTTACGATTAAATTGCCTTCATCACTGATGTGCCGTGTAAATTATTATTTTCTAACTTAAAGTATTAAACAACTGAGATTGGATCTGATTTCTACTTTTCGGATTTGTTTATTTTTACTACTTCGATCTTTCTTTATTGAGGCACACAAATAAAAAAGTGTGGATCTAAAAAATAACTACATAAATATCGGGAAAAAAAGACAAATTCGGCGATCGACTAATTCTTTCTAATGCTAACGAGAGTTGATTTCTGACTGATTTTAAAATTGAGATTAAAAATTTTGGACTCGAAGCTTAAAGATTATTTCGAAAGGGGGATGAATTAGGGCTACATCAAATAATCTTAAAAAAATAATTAAATTCATCGTTTCTCTCTCTCTCTCTCTCTCTCTCTCTCTCTCTCTCTCTCTCTTCTAGATATTTCCAAATCCACCGCAGGGATCCGTGTGACGATAACGCGACTACGCGCACGGGTGAATATATCCATTCACAACGAAGCGAACGCATACTCGGAGTATTTATGCGGATGCATTACCTGCCGCCATGTCTTTTAGTGGATAACCGAATCGACGGCGTAGATCTTTAACCGCATAGAAGGCCTCTGGGTGAGCCGAATAGTAACGGTAGGCGACCGGGCCCCACTCGACCAATGGGATAGTCGCTTCGATTCCCCAATTAGGGAGGGAAACGTGTCCACGTCGGCGGCCGCACAACCCCCCGCGCGCGCGACGCGGGGAGGCGGACGCCACGTCGATCTTTGAGTTCCGTGCGCGATCGCCTGGGAACGAAGCGCCACGTATGCGAAAAGCAGCAGCGTACCGGTACGCGCCACGTTTGCAGAGTCCATTTAACGGCGGGATGCGGCAGTGCGCGAGGCGAAGGTTGACGGCGTTCATCCGTTTCTTTGTTTTTTTTTTGCTCTTTCTAAAAATATTTAGTCATTTTTGTCGCGTAGTGTGTGGTAAGCGTCAACTGTTGAGCAGTTCGAATACTTGGCGGCTCGCTCAAGGAGTTAAGAATCGAGGCAGTGGGTCTAGTAAATGTGGAGTTTAAATTAGATGTTAAATTTGAATCTCTATCCAATAATCACGAATATTATAATAGCAAATGGAAAAATAACAAAAAACGTTTTTTTGCCAAAAAAAAGCGAAAAAATGTGGAGAATCATTAATTAAATTTCACACAAAAAAAAGACATGAATGAATCATCAATTCACTTGCCTCTTTTTATGTTTCCCTTCATCAAAAGTTATGATAGGAGGCCTAAATAGAACAAAATACAAAAGATATGAGTGAACTTTTTGGGACATCGCCTATTGACTAGTAATAATGTTATAATATTATCAATATATTGTTAAATTTAATGTGCTAATTATTTTTTTAAAGATTAAACCGTTAGGAAGAGCAATATCATTTATTTTATATTGCTGACAATTTTGATTTAGCTCAACTCATCGTATGGACAATAAAGGGAAGAAATATTTTTGTTAATAAGAGTCCCCTCACGTGTGAGTTGCTAATAATTTTGATCTAGCTCAACTCATCACTTGGACAATAAAGGGAAGAAATATTTTTTTTATTAAAAGTTTAACGAGATTTGAACTGTTAACCTCTGACTTTGATATGCTAAATTTGATGTGCTGATCAGTTCTCCTAAAAGCTTAAATCATTAGTAAGATCAACACCATTTATTTTATATTCTTAACATATATAAATACATAATATTATTATTAATTTTATAAGTATAGTAAAACTATCAACACTACAAGAAAAAAGTCGTATTTCCGACGGTCCGACATCCGTCTAAAATATCGACGATTTTTTCGGCGGATCTTCCAAACCGTCGACATTTTCGTCGGATAATTTTCGACGGTTTTAACCGTCTAAACTTTCGACGGTTCTTAATTCGCCGAAAAGTTCCGTCGAAAATATTGACACTTCGATGGTTATGACCGTCGATAATTTCGGCAGTTTACCTAACCGTCAAAACTTTCAGCGGTCTGAACCATCGTAATATTTCAACGTTGGTTCCGTACAATTATTGAACTTATCGATGGTTTTGACCGTCAAAATTTGCGACGTTCTAAGCAACCGTCGATATTTCGGCGGTCATACCCGTCGAAATATTATTAAATAAAATATTCTAGCTTAATTATTTTCGACGGTCTCAACCGTCGAAAATGGAAATTTATAATTTACACAAACTATAGATCTGTTGATGTCTTAAAAATTTATTATTATGGGAATCGACGGCTAAAACCGTCGATATTTCGACGGTTTGAAGAACCGTCGAAACTATCGACGATTTTTCCAGCGGATTTGAGCCGTCGAAATGCGAATTAATATAATATTATATTTACCTATGTTGCGGCAGTTTCGATCGTCAAAAAGTGGTTATATAAATACCCAACCCACTCTTACTTTGAACGTTCGTCCGCCGATACGTCCGGCCGTTGACCACCTCCCGCGTTCGCTGCCGCCCGAAGCTTCCGCCGCCGAGTGGAATCTCCGACACAGGTAGGTCCTATCCCCACCCTCCTTGGATATATATTGGTCTCTCCGGCGGCCAGATCTGGCCGCCCTCCGTGCGGCGGTCAGATCCGGCCGCCATTCGCGCGCGGCGGCCAGATCCGGCCGCCATTCGCGCGCGGCGGCCAGATCCGGCCGCCCTCCGCGCGCGACGGTCAGATCTGTCGGTAAAAGTCAATTTTCTTGTAGTGCAAGTATTAATCATATGATCTATAAAATTATAAATTAATATAATATATTTAAGGAAAAAAATAAAGCATGGGCTCCTTTTTTTTCTGTAATATCCACAATCGGAGAGAATATTAATATGTAACCAGGGCCCTGAAGTGGTCCAAGAGTACTCCTAATTAAGGACTGTGCCATGAATTTTGTTTTTGTTCTAGCTAAAGATCAGACTTTTGGAACTTTTTTCTTACAGAAATGCTGAAATTATCAAGCTACATTACATCCGTATATTTTGTGCTATGCATGCTAATCAATCTTGATAGTATGTTTTGTTTTATTCACTAAGTCCACACTCCACAGCAGTTTTGTTAAACATAACAATGAATTCTTTTTTCTCATAACAACACATATATATTTTTTAAGGATCAAATAGACTTGATAACTCCGAAGTCTGAAAGATGTTTCTTTTCACGTAAAATACATCATTTCTAATTTCAATAGTTTTTTTTAAAAAAATAATTTAAATGCACTATTTGATTACTCCTAGGGTTATTTTTATAAACCACCCATAAATTATCACGATTTTTTACATCTAACCCCAAATTACGAATTTATTTTTTTGGGTCACCTCTACTGCCGGTCTTTGCCTATCGCAGCGTGCGGCGGGGGTCGGCCCCCCACTACTGTGACGCGACCGGTGACCTTCGCCGGTCGCAGCGCGTAGGGGGGTCGCCCCCCATTGCTGTGACGTGACCGGCGACCTTCGTCGGTCGCAGTGTGCAGGGGAAGCCCCGATCGTGTCGCAGTAGGGGGCGACTCCCTTCGCCTCGCCTCGCGATTGGCGATGATCCAACTGGTGCATGCAGGGAAAGATTGGAGAGGTAGCTCGTCTGCTCTGCCTTTGGCGAAAGGCGCATCGTCCACGCCTCCGTCGGAGGCTCCTCATGGCTGGCGCGGATTGGGCGATAGCGGTAGCGTCCTGGAGAAGAAGGTCATCGGTGTTGGGAACTCGTGTTTTTCTCTTTTTTTTATTTTAAATTTTTAAATATTAGAAGAGATGAGAGAAGGAGTATTTTCGATATTTCATAAATAGAAAATCAATTTTAACAGAAAAAGTTGGCAGAAGTAGACGGAATGATCAAATTAAAAAAATCGTGATAGTTTAGGAATTCAAAAAAAATAAGTTCATAGTTTGATATTAGATGTGAAAAATTGTGATAATTTAGGGATGGTTTATACAAATAACCCTTACTCTTATTAAGTTTTTTGATGTTCTGTTATACATTGACCATTACAATAACTTTTCATGAGCTTCTCACCGTATTTAATATTGTTAAGAATATAAAACTTTTTATAATGCTCTTTCTGATGATTTATTTTTTTAAAAATTGATTAGCACGTAAATTTTAATATGGTAAAATGTCAATAGTTCAAACCTTATTAAGTTTTTATTTAAAAAAATATTGTTCTTCCTTTATTGTTCATGTAATGAATTGTACTAGATCAAAATTGTCAGTAGCATATACATGAAAGGAAGTTTTAAAAATATAAAATAAATGGTGTTACTTTTTCTAAAACTTAAGCTATCAATATATCAAAGTCAAATGTCCTTAGTACAAACTTTGTTAAACTCTTATTTTTTTAAAAAATATTTTTCTCCCTTTGTAGCTCAAGTTAAACCAAAATTGTCAGTGATTCAGTCCATACACGAGGGAGACGGTGATGAACATTAAAAAGCAAGTGTTAACAACATAAAATCTTTGATATTAGTGTTCCTAATGACTTAAATTTTTTTTAAAAAGCACGTCAATTTAACATGGTAGCACAGTAAACGAATATGGAACAACAAACGAATAGGACTATAATATTTAATTAGCTAACGAGACATACCGTTCTAGCTGTCTCAAGTGTGTGAAGATCACACGTAACTATATTATACATAATTGAGTTAGGATTAAGGCATGCATATTGCAAAGTCATACATATTAGAAATACGAAACACACCCAAGGAACATGTAATTAATTTCCCTTTGTGAGAACTTGAATTCACATTAACTTGGGCCACATGAATCTGCAATGTATTAGTGGTCCAAAATGTTTAACTATTGCACTGTACCACTCTTTGGCTAGTTACATGCCCCTTTGTATATGATCATCAGACATTACTAATGCCCCTCATTAGCTAAGCATCGAGCACTTCACTTGGAACTTCGTTTTCTTACAAAAATGCTGAAATTATCAATCTATGTATGCGTATGTATATATTGTTTATGAATGTTATAAAACTCGACATATTTGGGGGCATGGCTGTGTTGTTTTTGTCTCGGCTTACAGCACCTGTGGTAGTGCCGTGCATGCATAAATTAATTGACTCAATTATTGAGGAAATGGTCCATGGACATGGAGAGGTGTCATGGAGGTGCAGGAAACTGCAGAGGGGTGGTAGCAGGAGAGAAAGGGGATCGAACGAGAAGACAAAACGATGAAATAAGTTAAAAGAAAAAACAGTGGCCCCTCCTCCTCATCCTCCTCCTCCATGTAAACGAAAAATTGCGTTCCATACATATATGTCGCACGTCCCTTTCCGTTAAAAAGCTGCTCACAGCGACCTGCTGCAGCCACTCAATGAAGAGATCCAAAACGTACTACGCCCTTTGTGTCCTCTCTCTCCATGCCCAGCATTCAAACATGCATGCATCTTCCACAATTTTAGTCTCTCTCTCCCCCTCTCCCTCTCCCTCTCCCTCCCTCCCTCACACACATCTGAGTTTGAGCAAATGAACAATACATAAGTTGCATTTTCTTGGCTGGTAGATGCCATGAGTGAAAGTAGCAGGAGGTGGAGGTAGCTGCACGCAGGAGGGAGGGGGGATGCGGTCAATTATTGAGGAGGGGGGAGGGGGGATGCGGTCAATTATTGAGGAGGGGGGAGGGGGGCGCGTTGTCGCGTGTCGCTGTCCTGGAAAAGCTACGCCCCTCCTTTTGGACACCTTGACAGAGATGTGATTTAGCTCCAGAGCAGACAATTTAATTAATAGACGCTTCCCATTAATTTTGTGCCACTTGTACGGGATATTAAATTGGGGCTCTACCTCATGTCAACTACATGCCACGCGAGTCGATTTAACTCCTGTTCTCGCTCCCTCACGCACTCATTCTTTAATTTCTTACCAAAGTAATAAAAAAAAAACAACCTGTAACGTACGCGCACACGAAAATAATTTCTGGCAATTATATATAATTTGTAGTACTAATGCAGTGTGTATATATATATATATGATGTTATATGGAAATAAATAATAATATTAACAGATTTAAAATGATTGGAAAAGATAGGCTAAAATAGACAGACGTCAATTATTTATTTCGTTTACTTAATTCGAGAATCAACAAACACGTCAAAAAAGAAAAAAAAACGACGACGCCACGAGACGTCCGCGTCGAGGAGCCGCGCCGTCCGAACTTAACGGCGCGACGCGGCTCGCTGACGCCATTTCCCATCGCAAACGCCGTCATCTCGCCTTCTGTCTCTTCCATCCCCCTCTCTCTTCCCCCCTTCGTCGCTCTCTCTCTCTCCCCCTCGCTCTCTCTCTCTCCCCCTCGCTCTCTCTCTCTCTCTCCCTCCCTTTCCGCAAAGGCGCAAACCCTAACGAGAACACCAATTATAACACACCGAATAACGACGGCGACATCACAAGTCCCTCCCTCCCGTCTTGCGAAGCCGCAACCTGATCCCCCTACGGCCCCTCTGGATAATTTTTCTCGTGCGATTTTGGATCCCCTGACGGCTGCCTAGAAGTTCCTTTTAGGTACTGGGATCTCTTCTCAATTCAGCTTTTTTCCTTTTTTGATCAATTGAAACATTATTTTTGGTTTATTGTTGTTGTGTTTCCTTTTTTTTTGTTGTCAAAAGTTGCGATTTTTATGGCTCTTCCGGCCCCAATTCCATCTGTGGGTCTTTTTCTGCCTCTGGTTTGTGTTTCTAAATGATTTTCGTTTCTCTCTACGACGACTTCACCGTTGTTCTGTTTATGCCTCTTTCTTTTATACTTTGGTTGCACAAAGCTGCGGTTTTGATGCCTGGTTTTTATTGCGGATGCCTTCGGCGGCTCTTTTCCTCTGTCCTGCGCCGCTTTCATCCTTTTTTTCCTCCTTTTCTCGTTGATTCATTAAACAAGTGCTCTGGTTTACTCTCTGGTATTTCTCTTAATGGTCGTTGAAAGTTGTGATTTTGAGTGCTGGTTTTGATCTGAATACCCTCTGCTAAAATTTCATGGCTCCTTGCGCTTCTTTTTTAGGTGTTCTCCAGATTCTTTTTTTCTGATTTCTATACTGATGTTTCCTGATTCCACTGAACAAGTAATTTAGATATTTTCTGATCTCCTTTTGTTGAGAGTTTTCTTCTGTGTCATTCCTATGTTTTACCTTGATTTTGTCTTCTTTGTTAGGCATTATCTCATTTTCTAAAGAGAATCTCTAACGTAAACTCAGTTATCTCCTTCATATAATGGGTTTTGTAGAGGGTATTAGACAGGCAGTATATGATGCTTAGGCTCATACAAGGTTGTTAGAGTACTTTCTGTGAAGTAGCGAACTATTGATGTCCTGAAACTTGTGGTTTGAATTTTGTTTCGTTTATGTATTGTTAAAGATGTCGTTCTCAGTGGAAGGCTCCGAATGGTTTTAGCATTTTAAGTTTCAAGTTTCTCATAATTTGCAGTTATTTTCCTTTTTGTGCGTCATGTATGGTATGGAACTTTGTTGTGTATTTGTTGCAAAGAAGGATCTTTGTTATGTAGTTGCTTAAGAACCATTTCACTTGATTTAGTTAAGATTCAAATCCTGGAAAGTTTGGAATGGTTAGTATTGTGCATCAAGCATGCTATGGAAAGAGCGAACATAAAATTATTATCTAATTTCTGTTTCCATGTAGATGACGGTTTGATCGTCTTCTGTCATCTAGAGTTTGTACCATAACCTTCAAGTATTCATCCCGTTGCTTGTACTTTCTTGCTATCCAACTTTGATTAGAATAGGTAGTTCCATAGTGCAGGTAGTTATGATGCTGCTCAAAGGACATATATCTATTCCTTTATTCAGATAGTTTAGTAGCAATATGCATCAAACATTCCTTTATATTGTCTTTTTTCTGTTCCTGTGCTAGTACTTTGATTTTTATTTTATCACCAATGATTTGTCCATTATCTTTCAGGCAAGTGATTTGTTGCTTGTTTTGTCTTGCATAGAAATTACAGATAGCATAGATGGAGTGATTTTTATACTTTCCTTTTATACAAATGACTTCTCTTTTCTTAAAAAGTATTTATTATCGGAGTTGAATAATTCGATTCAAGTTTCATTACTATGATCTCAAATTATAAACAATAAATAAAAAATGGTAACCAGTTTTCTTGAATCTTTACTAATTCGAATGGAGGAATACCATTTGGATTTTGATGTCTTTTCCCCTCAAAAGAAGAATCTAGTAGTTTTCTTTGTCTTCATACTCTTTATGTCTTATTAACTAAGACTGAAATCAGATCATTATCAAGTTCTTTCATGCTAAGTTCCTTCAAGCATGTGATGTGCCAATAATAACGTTCTGATATTTAGGCATTTGACTGATCAAACATATGTATTATTTGAGGAAAAGAATCCTTAGTTTTATTGCCATGTGCTTTGTACATTTTCGTTCAAACAACTTGGTTATGAGTTTCTACATGCCAACTGTTAAAGGTGTCTAATATCATCAGGTCGGCGATAACTATGGAAGTATTTTACAAGAAATAATCATTCAAGTAAGCCATGTGTTGGAACACAAAACTAGTAACTTGCTACTTATCTTTATCTGCATATCTCTGTTCATGTTTTACGTAGTTCATGATTAGATTCTTGAATTTATGAGTTGTTCATTAAACTTGGATGTGAAAATTTTGTCTCGCAGAATCAGTTTTTGTTGCCTAGTGCGAACTTCTGTATTCATGACCCTTGTGCAGTGCAGTATATGTACCATGTGCAGAATTTATGTTTGAATGCTTGTGACACTGGTTTTTTGTTTGAATGCTTGGATGCCTTAAATCTTTTGTGTTTAGCGTGTACTCATTCCTCTGTTATTTTGTATGTATATTTGTTCTTTCTGAAACTCCGCCTATGTTTTATAGCCGGTCCCAAGCCCGGATAAAGGAGGAGGGTTGTGTTAGGCCCCGACAGCCAGCGTAAAACCTTGTCGAATCTCATGAACATGGATCAACGAGTCGTATGATCCATGTAGCCGACCCCACCTAGTGGGATAAGGCTTTGTTGTTGTTGTTGTTGTATTTGTTCTTTCTGAAGGTCAAGTCTTTCATGTTTAAAGTCTTTCATTTTCTGAAATAAATATATCCTTTCTTTAATGGAGACAGAGTTTTTATCAAATCTTGTTATGAGATGCATTTAGATTTCACTACCATGATTTGTCTAATGTATGTGAATCACTCTGCAAAAGTTTTTTTTCTCATGTTTTTTTATTGTCTCAGGTAAATGAAGTTAAAATACATTTCAACAAGAAATACAGCCTGTTCCAGTTGCTCCTGCATAGTGCAAGGATTATTTTCTCTTGATCCCATGATCTTACCATGACAAACTGATCTTCACATTAAGCAGTTATGGACCGAGCAGATACATCAGGCTTTGTTAGTGGTGGAGCTGAATTGCATTTTCATGCTTATTTTCGCATCTTTTATACAATTCACTAGTAAAAGTTGAAGAATGCTTCTCGAACTTATCAACTGACATAGATATCCTCTGCATATAATATCCTTCAAACAGTGGCATCTTTCCATATTGAACAGAATGGATCTTAACATGAATTATTTTTGGTGTGGGAAAGAGAAAATTTCAGTTGCAGAAATAGATTACATCACCACATCAAACAAGGCTATAAATTTGGATGATGAGCTGCAGCTGGAATCCATGAGCGACAGAAGTAATAATGCTGGTCTTAAAAATGTCAAATTTCAGAGCACTGGTGATCTTTCTAACCATGATGATGGCTGCCGCCTGGTCCTTGGATTGGGTCCAACTCCTAACTTTTATTCTGCTAGTTATGACACATCCGGTGCAGTTAAGAGCAAAGAATCTATTGTGTTATTTAGCCAGAAATTCTCTGGATCAGATTTTGAGATGTTAAAGCTCGAACTTCCAAAAGGGAATTCAGATGCATTTAATGCGACTCAAAGCAATCAACATACTAGGCCACCTCCAACTGGAAAAGGTCATCGCATTTCAATTGTTGATGAGGGTTCAACTTCTGCCAAAAGAAAATCAGGTGGGTATATGCCGGCGCTTCTCTTTGCACCCAGGTTGGAGAGTGTTGGTTCTAGAGCCCCAACTGAAATTAATGATCTGGTGGATTCTACAAGCGAAGGAAGTACCCATCATGGTCACTGTCATCAGAAGTATCTCAATCAGCAACTTCATTTTAGTCCTGAGCCTTCTATCACGACTACTGGTTCTCTTGGTACAACCAATGATACTTCAATCCTTGGTGAAAATTCTGATCAGAAAAGCAATCACCAACACCCAAAGAAATGCAGATTCAAAGGGTGTTCCAAAGGTGCCCGAGGAGCATCTGGACTGTGTATTGCACATGGAGGTGGGCAGAGATGCCAAAAGCCTGGATGTAATAAAGGGGCTGAGAGTCGTACAGCATATTGTAAGGCGCATGGTGGAGGGAGGCGATGCCAGCAGCTTGGATGTACTAAGAGTGCTGAAGGAAAGACGGACTTTTGTATTGCACATGGTGGTGGCCGTAGGTGTGGGCACCCAGGAGGGTGCACCAAAGCTGCTCGTGGGAAATCAGGGCTCTGCATCAAACACGGCGGAGGGAAACGGTGTACTGTAGAAGGTTGCACTAGGAGTGCCGAGGGTCAGAAAGGGCTCTGCATCTCCCATGGTGGGGGGAGGAGGTGTCAATCCGAGGGGTGCAACAAGGGTGCTCAAGGAAGCACTCTATTCTGCAAGGCTCATGGTGGGGGCAAGAGGTGCATCTTTGAAGGATGCAACAAAGGGGCTGAAGGAAGCACACCCTTGTGCAAGGGGCATGGTGGTGGCAAACGATGTCTATATGAAGGTGGTGGGGTCTGTCCTAAGAGTGTCCATGGTGGGACTAATTTCTGTGTAGCTCATGGAGGAGGGAAGAGATGTGCTGTGCCAGGATGCACCAAAAGTGCTCGTGGTCGCACTGATTACTGCGTGAGGCATGGTGGTGGAAAGCGGTGCAAGTTTGATGGGTGTGGAAAGAGTGCCCAAGGTAGCACAGATTTCTGCAAGGCTCATGGTGGCGGAAAGCATTGTACTTGGGCAACAGGATGTGAGAAGTTTGCCCGTGGGAAGAGCGGTCTGTGTGCAGCTCATGGAAGCTTAATGGCCGCACAACAGGAGCGCGAGTCTAGAATGGGAAGCAGCAGTGCGATGATTGGTCCGGGTCTCTTCAGAGGAATTGTTTCCACTTCCACAGCCATAAAGAGCAGCACGGACAATGAGCCCTCTTCATCAGGAGTCAGCAACCTTTCTGATTGCGTCGAGTCAATCGAGAGCATGAGAAGAAAGCAACCCCTCATACCTCAAGTTTTGGTTCCCCTGTCGATGAAGCTCCACTCTTTGTCCAATGGGACGGCAGGTGAGACCAACAGGGAGGTAGCAGCAGGTAGTCAGGACAAGAACATAGGCTTCTTGGTTCCTGAGGGGAGGGTTCATGGTGGTGGTTTGATGTCATTGCTTGGAGGGAGCCTGAAAAATGCTCTAGATGGCGGGCGTCTTTGATCTTTGATCTCCTAGGAAAATGCCAAATAGAAGGATATTCAAAGGTGTGATTCTGAATAAGTTGTGTATAATTTATTCTTCAAAATTGTAATTGAACTCAGTTAATATCTTTTCCAGTTTGGTTTGTGCCTGTTTCTCATAATCTTGATGGATATGGTGCATGGGGAAACAATGCACATCGTTCCTACTATTTTGCGGTAATATAGTGTACTACTGAAAGCTTTGTAATCTTGTGAGCTTTCCCTAGAAAGCAAAAGCAGTTGTGAATAATGCTTTATCAGCCATTCAACTAGAATATTTTTTTCTTTTTGTGTAATATTCTGTCGAATCTCATGAATATGGATCAATGAAGCGTCGTATGATCCATGTAGCCGACCACACCTAGTGGAATAAGGCTTTGTTGTTGTTGTTATGTAATATTCTGGAATCTTTTTTTTTCACTTTAGTGTTTATGCATTGCATGCGCTTGTTTATTTCCTTCTATTAGATCTAGATAATTTACTATGAATCATTTGCCAAGTATTAGATAGTTTTTTTGGATTATTTTCTCTAATCATCCTTAAACTATCATGATTTATCAAATCTAATTTCAAATTTTGCTTTTTGAATTATTAAATTATCATGATTTTTTCATTTTGATCATTTCGTCCAATTTTGTTAACTTTGATTCGAATTAATGAAAAGATCATTGTGGTTCTGTCTTACACGTCTTAAAGTTGTAATATTCTTTTGTGTAAGGTAAGGGTACAATGATTTTTTCATAAATTTGAAAAATTAAAATCAATTGAAAAATTGATGAAATTGGACGGAAAGATTAAAATGAAAAAATCGCGATAGTTTAAAAATTTAAAAAATGAAGTTCGTAGTTTAGAATTAAATTTAAAAAATTATGATAGTTTAAAAGTGATTAGAAAAAATAATCTTTTTTATTTTTCGCATCCGCAGTTCGAATGAAAGAGGAAAACAATATTTTCCCAACTAAAATGGTGACTCCAAAGTATTAGATAGTTTTGAAAGCAAGAAATGATGGAAAGTTCAACTTTTTTTTTTATCATGTTTTCCCCATGGCGACAGATTTCAGGTTATTAACAAACTAACTTTTGTTTTTCTGATGATTTTTCTGAATCTGGAAATTGGAAGGAGGAAAAATTGTAACTTCTATGACCACATCGAAAAATAACATTTTAGTAGAAAAAATAGCTTACAAAGTGGTGTTCTCTATATCTTGAAAGCAAGAGAACGTCACCAGTAGTCCCCACAGGAGCAATGGCCGCCCTCGAAACGGTGGAACCTGGTGCGGTCCCTGATGATGATGGCACGGCCGTAGGCTCTCGAGACGAGCTTCGCCGCTGCATGGCAGTCGCTGCAGATCCTTAGGTTCTTGTTCACCTGGATCTCGCCACCCGCCGGCGTCCTGATGAGCCCGAACGCCATGGCCAACTTCTCGCTGTGGCGCCACAGAGCCCACTGCTTGTCTTCCTCCCCGATATCGTGCAGCACGTTGCTCGTGTCCGGGGCGTAACCCAGCGCCCTGACCCTCACCTCCATCTCCTCCAGCGCCGCGTAGATCTCTGCACTGGCATCGTGCTCCTGGTCGCCGTTCACGAATCGGTGCATGGCGCCGCCGACTTCCACGTAGCTGAACCCAGGGATCTTGCGCACGTCCTCGCTTGCCATGGCGTCCCGCACCCGCCCCACGTCCGCCCACCTCTCCCGGGCGGCGTACAGGTTGGACAGCAGCACGTAGTCGCCGCAGCCCTTCGAGCCCATCTCGGCGAGCTTCTCGGCGACGACCTCCGCCAGGGCCAAATTGCCATGGACCTTGCAGGCCCCCAGCATGGTCTGCCATAAGACGACGTCGGGCTCGAAAGGCATGGAGATGATGATGTCGTACGCCTCTCGAAGGCGTCCGGCGCGGCCCAACAAATCGACGACGGCACCGTAGTGCTTGACGTTTGGACGTATGCGCATGGAGCGGAAGACGCGAAGACCGTCGTCGACGAGGCCAGCGTGAACGCAAGCGCAGAGGACCGCAAGGTACGTCACCGCGTCCGGTTCGAGGCGGAGTTCACAATCGAAGAGGCGGAGGGCGAGGGCGCCACTGCCGTGCGCGGCGAGCGCCATGAGGAGGGCGTTCCAGGACACGAGCGTGCGGGACGCCGGTGGGATGGCACGGAACGCGGCGAGGGCGCGATCTAGGGAACCGCACTTCGCGTGCATGTCCACTAGCGCGTTCTGGACGGTGACGTCCGCGTCCAGTGACCGGGCGGAGGCGAAGGCTTGCACGGAGGCCGCGTCGACTGGGGAGCCCAGCTGAGCGCAGGCGGAGGCCGCGGCGATGACGGTGATATCGTTGGGGCACTCGCGCGGAGGGAGGGTCGTATACAAAGACGCTAAACGGCGGAAGAGGGCGAGTGCTGTGTGAGGCTGGGGGCCGAGGGCCAGGCCCGCCAGGAGAGCATTCCACGAAGCGACATCGCGGATAGGCATTTCGTCGAAGACCTTCTCGGCGGCGGCGAGGGCGGAGGGGTCCCCGACGTGCTTAGCGTAGGCGTCGAGGAGCGTGGTGGCGAGGCGAACATCGGCGGCGACTCCCAGGCGGAAGAGGAGGGCGTGAAGCGGGGCAGGGTGGGCGGAGGAGCGGGCGGCAGCACGGAGGGCGAACGAGAGGGTGAGGGCGTCAGGTCGGGGTGGCGCCGAGGGGAGCATGCGGCGGGCAAGGAGCGAGAGAGCGAGGGCGGGATCGGGACCGGCAGCGAGGGAGCGGAGGGCAGAGTTCCAGTCGTTTGTGGTGATGACCGAGGACGGGGTCGAACGGAAGGCGGCGAGGGCGTGGTCGAGATCACCGAAGGGGGAAAGGGCGCAGAGGTCGACGAGGCCCGTGCGGAGGGGAACTGAGCGGAGGAATGCGCCCGACGTGAGCAGGACGGCGTGCAGCTGCTTGATGTGGACGAACGTCGAACACTTGTGAAGCAGCGACTCCAACTTCATGAAGTCGACGGCCGGCGCCAACGATGCCCATGACATGTTCGGAGGTATGCATGGGAACAACGTCTTCAGTGGTCTTCTGGAATGAGGCGTTTCAATCAATGTTTTTGACTTCTTAATGACGTGATATTGTTTTATTATTACGTACATTTTATTATTTAACAATTTCAATTGACGATTGAATCAAGTATTATGTTAACATATATAATGAATTATTTCTTCTTAAGTCAACTAATATGTTTTATTAAATAATTATTTTTCCTATCAATCTAATAATTTTAATTGACATGAAGCTTTTTAGTGAATGAAAAGATTCGTGATAGAGTCGTCACTAATTCATCTTTTCGTTTTACTATTTCATGTTCTCATTTCGGTAAATTTTTTATCCTTAGAACCGATTTTTTTCCCGTCCAAATAAAAATGGAGAACATCATCATCCATTTTGACTTTGTTGCTTGTTTTGAACAAAACATTCTGGTACATCATTAATTGGACGAGGATATGTAACGCTTTATAATTTTTCAGAACATTTTTTTGGATTAATGCAAGTTTTTTTTTTGGGATTTATGTATCTCCAGAGAACTTTTTTTTTCTCTGGAGGACATTGATCTATTGCAGTTCAAATTATGAATGTCATTTAAGTATATTATTTATCTAAATCATTGATGATCAACAATGCAAATGCACTCAACATCCTTTAGATGTTATGAGCATTAATTCCTCCTTTTATGTTATATATGCATTATTCTTCGGCTACTATTTACCCAAGACTCTATTTGACAATGTCAAAAAGAGATTCAAATATTATTTTTTTTATGTTTGTTAAAACATATAAATAAATGTAAAATTTTGTGTTTTGAATGGAAATATTGAAAAACTATTTCTACTAACGTGTAACGTTTAGCATTTAGAGGTTTATTCTTTTTACAAATTTATCCTTATTCAAATACATTATTTCTTTTTCGATTCATCTTATTATTTTATCAATTTTATTTTATCACCATTCAACTATATGCCCTTTATATCCATATTTGATTAATTACAAATTATTTATTTATTAGCAATGGATATATAAATTAATTTAATAATTACTATTTTCATATCATGTATGAAGTATATAAAATTTCTTGTAGATATAAATTTTTATATATTTTAATGAAAAATTTAGTTGTGAAATTTTATTTTATTTCATTGAGATATCAATGATTTATTTATTAAATTATAATAAAATCTGTAAAGCGATTGAATTGAATAATTTATTGAATGTCCAATTATGTCATTCGCTAATTCTTTTTTAGGTTTATCAAACACTTATTTATTAATATCCTAAATGAACTGCTAAACTTTAACCATCATCCCTTATTCGTTATCCATTATTTACCGCTATCAAATTGTTATCTTTCGTTATCCATTATTTACCGCTATCAAATTGTTATCTGCCTATCAAACCACTAATAACGTCAAACATAGCCTAAAATGTACCTATGAATATTCTACTATTTCTTAAATGTACAGTAAAATTATCACTTAAGATTGCATATGTCATTCATTCGCCATATCATTTTAATCATTTAACAACTAAAGACTTTAACAATTTAGAAAATAAATCATAAAAAAATATAACTTTCTAATAATCATATAACATATATCCAACTAATATTTCATAAGACATCAAATGTCAAAGCACTTTATTACATAATTAGTCCCAATGTTCAAATAGAATAATATAACTAATTTAATCCTAAACATGTGGAACATTAGCTTGAATCAACCTCCTTTATTCTTGATTATCTACACAGATTCATAGTGCAAGATTTTCAGTCAGAGTATGTAAAGTCATGCATGCCATGATAACATACTACATGCGATGCATATGAAGGACACCGATTCAAGCTAATGTTCCACATGTTTAGGATTAAATTAGTTCTATGATTCTATTTGAATATTGAGATTAATTATGTAATACAATGCTTAGACATTTGATGTCTTATGAAATATTAGTTGGATACATGTTTTATGATTATTAGAAAGTTTTATTTTTTATGAATTTTTTTCTAAATTGTTAAAGTCTTTCGGTGTTAAATGATTAAAATGATATGGCGAACGAGTGACATATGCAATCTTAAGTAATAATTTTACTATACATTTAATAACATAAATATAAAAACATGGATGCCATTAGTTATATCATGAATAACATCATTCATACTTATTATTCTTGACATTAATATTTATTGAAACATTAATAACTTAACATACCTTCTTAACTTTAGAACAATTATCTCTTGCAAACATCATACAATAAGAACATACATTCATCACATTCATAAATATACATGGAATATAATTTATCATTGCATTTTTTTCATCATTACCATGTACATCTTAAGGGTTTCTTTATGAATTTTTTATCCTTATTGTGACGACCTCGATTTTTATTAATTAAATAAATGAATATAATATATGGAAAATCATTATCTAATATTCTGGAATTATTTAATTCCGAAATTGATGGAAATTATGGGTTAAGTTGGAAAGATAAGATGGAATTCGAATAGAGATAGAATTATTATGGGAATAAATATGGATTAATAAGTAAATTCGGATTTAATTAAATCTGAATAATTATGGGATGATTAATCAATGATGGATAGTCAAGATTGATTGTAAAAGAGTCCAATGTCAAATAGAAGTGAAAATACTAAGTCTGCACTATAAATAAGCATTAAGAGGTGGCTGTAAACTCTTTTTTCTGCCAAATAGAATTCTGCCCACGAATCCCTCTTTTTCTCTCATTTGCACGTGAACCGAGGCACCCCCTAGAGCACGCGATGGTTGATTTCGAAGCCGGCATATAGGAAAAGATCTTCCAAGTGGTGGCCATAAGTTTCGGGACGTGGATAGAGAGGAATCGCTGGCCAAAGTTCTTGTAGTTGATTTTTCTACCAAATTTAGGTACGTGGGGGGAATCCTTATGTTGTCGATTTTTCGTTATATAGAATCCTATTTCCTTCTCCTTTGTACTGAGAATCCATTTATATATTGTACACATAGATTGGACATCGTATGACATGATTAAGGTGGTCGGAAAGTCGTGTCGGAACGCACTTCTCCATCGGCGGTAGAACCCAGCCTGGGTTCTATTGTACCCGGTTCGGATTTCGCTGAATCCGAACCTAGTTAAAACGAAACCGGATCGTTGTCCAACCCGGTCTGGGTTCCTATTGGTCCGGCTCGGTTCTAGCTTCGGCTCGACTCGGGATGCGGCGTGATCGCGATCGAAGGTGAACCGGCCGACCCGTCTCAGGTTCACCGTACACCCGACCTGAGTTTGCCTTGACCAAGGTGATATTGAGCATTTCCGAACACGGCCCGGATTCCACCCGACGCGGGTGATAGAAAATGTAATTTTGGGTAATTTGTTATAGATAATTGAATAGTTATTATGGTTAATTATTCATAATCATCTATGACCATAATTGTGAATAGATATGATCTTATCATACCCTTCAGATCTGACTTGAGATTATTGATCTTATTGTTCTACTTGATTATTTGATTAACCATAATATTGACCCAATAGTTTCCCCCTGATTGGGTTCTTGTTTAACTTGAATTGAATTGTTAAAGATAGGTCTTTAGGATAAATAAGATAAAAGATAAAAACTGTTTGGTCTCCATGTTCTCCGATTGTCTTTAAGCCCTCTGGGCCACATAGTTGTGGATATTGTATGTGGCAGATAGCGTACCTAGAGGTTTGAGACGTCATCTTTTAGGAAGCTATGACTGTCCATGGTGCCCATGGTTTCCCGTCATCATGAAGCTATTGTTAGTGCTATTATTGGAGGGTGGCTTGCTGTGGTTTGATCCCCCACTAGTCTACATGAAAGAGATATGGAGTTTTCTCCTAATTGACCAAGCGCTCCCCATTGATTTGGATAATTCCAAACATTAAATTGGAATTGAATTGATTAAGATTGAATTGAATTGAATGGAAATCTAATTGAATTAAACTGAATTGAATCATGGTCATTCGAATTTTGGCATTGACCGGCTTTACCTCCGTCCATTAAATTGTATAAAAAATTATTACTGGTCAATGACCATTGATATTGATAATTGAAACCGAAATTGTTAAATTGGGTAATGTCATAGTGTTCAGACATAATTGATTATTGTTTATTGATGTTGATTGGTCTTTTGACTTCTTACCTGATCCTTTTTATTGATTCATGGTTTTATTGATTTCTTGATATATTGATTATTGAGTTCCTATCTTATTGATCTGTCAAGTGCTCTATTGTTTATCGTTTCATATCGTTATTGATTCATTGAGCACTTTTGATTTATTGTATATTATTATGGTTAGACCCTACGTACTGAGTATTTTTATACTCATGAGTTTTCCCTTGCATCTGGATTCATGCATGTGAGATGATAGATGATGATGATGCAGATGGTCAGGCTCAGTGACAGAGATGTTGCACATGGTGTAGGATTATGACATACTAGATTATTGATTAGCTTTTATTTTTTCACATATTTAGTATGATGGAGTTATGGACGTTTTCAACTCCTTGATATTATGGATTTCTAGATATTATTATTATTAATTCCGCATTTTATAGTTTATATTTCTGCAAAAAATATTTTCATATAGAATAGTGTAGTACTTTCGGGATGACTCTAAGCACGTAGGTCTCGGGGCGTTACAGAAGGTATCAGAGCCTAAGGAGAGGCACTTCTTAGTTGTCTCTAATAGATAGAATTGAATCCATGTGCAACTACCACGAGCAACCATTGCAACCATCCGATAAGGTCAAGTAAGTATGGAATTGAGATATGAATAATGTAGCTAATATTAATTGAATTGCATTGTGATGGTTGTATTGGAACAGTTGCTATGGCTTTTTCGTATCATAACCCACGAGCCCCATGAGTGGATCGCAACGGGCTCTCCTGCAGGTTCAAGACTCATAAACTAGTGAGCAACATATCCAAGACCCTCATATGAACGGATATTAGGAGGAACAGTTGAGATAGGGGCCTTTATCTCATGGACTTCACTTAGTTCATTCTACGTACTCTCATCCCGGGAGTCATGCATGGCAACCTGCTCCGGATCGCAAAGTCACTATAGAAAGGTTCCTGAAATTGCAGCCCCCTCAGTTTGAAGGAAAAGGCGACTTCGAGGACGTAGAAAGATGAATCGAAGAGGTTGAGCAGATCTCCCTCGAGATGGATTGCGGCGAGGACCGCAAGTTGATTTATCCCAATCAGAAACTAGTTGGTGAAGTCATAGATAAAGTGAGGGATGACACAAATTCTTAGATAATGAAAATAGAATTACTTCGTTGATGGTATAAGGCAATGCCTAAGGAGATTATTCTGAAAGAAATAATCGAAATTCTAAGGAGGTTATTCTAAGGTTGAGTAACCAAAGCCCTAAGGAGATTATCCTCATGCGGCATCATAAATTGAGATAAAAGTGATGTCAACACATAAGCAAAGCATGACATTCTTATTAAATAGTGAATTAAAGAATATCTCAATGGATTCCTAATCATAAGGTTAGGAAAGATTTTGGATTCAAATTGGAAAGCTGATCTCTAGGTTAGTTGGGAATGCTATCTATGAGAATAGCAAAGATGCATAATATTATGCTTTAATGATTGTGATATAGAGATATTCCAAAAGTCATGTGGTACATGGCTTATAAGGAATTATTTAAGAATTCATTGAATAAGAAAGATTGCCATCGTGTAATAAATGATAAAAAGTTATGGGATTGGTCAAAGGTAAGAACTTCTCCGCGGACCTAATTGTCATCCCGATCAGAAATTATGACGTAGTGTTGGGTATGGACTGGCTGTCCTAGCACGAGGCCTATCTACATTACCGAGCAAAGAAGATAGTGATCGGAGCACTTGGAGGACCTCAGATCATCATCAGAGACACGCCACTAGAGAAGGGCAAGGTCTTGATGTCAGCTATCAAAGCCCAGAAGCTATTGAAGAAAGGATGCCGACGATTCTTGGCAAGTGTGATTAAGATGGACCGGGATGAGAAAGACCGAGATAGTATTGAAGTGGTGAAGAAATTTTTGAACATTTTTTCGGATGATATCTCAAGACTACCACCACGGTGGGAGATCGACTTCCGCATTGACTTGATGCCGGGTACTGCACTCATCTCGAAGGCACCATATAGAATGACTCCAGAGGAGATGCTAGAATTGAAGATCCAAATCCAAGAGCTATTGGATAAGGGGTTCATCCGACCGAGCGTCTCCCCATGGAGCGCTCCGGTACTATTCGTGAAGAAAAATGACGGATCTATGCGACTATGCGTAAACTATCGGATGTTGAACAAGGTCACAATAAAGAATAAGTACCCACTACCAAGAATTGATGACCTGTTCAACCAATTGTCTTTGGCAAAGGTGTTCTCCAAGATTGACTTAAGAAGTGGTTACCATTAGCTTCGGATAGCTGATGATGATGTGCCGAAGATAGCATTCAGAACGAGATATAGCCATTACGAGTTTCTGGTAATGCCATTTGGGCTGACCAATGCTCCAACAACCTTTATAGATTTGATGAACTGAGTGTTATCTGGACAAGTTCGTGATTGTTATCATCGACGGCATTCTCATTTATTCGTCGAGCCCAGAGAAATACGTGGAGCATCTACGGATTGGTGCTGCAAACCCTGCGAGAGCACAAGTTGTATGCCAAATTTTCGAAGTACGAATTTTGGCTGAAAGAGATAATGTTCCTCGGACATATCATCACCAAGGATGGAATGTTAGTGAATCCTGCCAAAGTGGAAGCAGTTGCCAATTGTGAGTAACCAAAGAATGTATAAGAAATCAGGAGCTTCCTCTGACTGGTAGGATATTACCGGAGATTTATATAAGATTTCTCCAAAATCGCATCACCACTAGCAAATCTCACAAAGAAGGCATCAAATATGAATGATCATGGAAGTGTGAAGATAATTTCAAAGTGCTAAAGAAAATATTGACGAAGGCGTCTATTCTTATCATACTTTCAGGCCAAAGAAGTTATGTGATCTACAGCGATGCATGTGGGACCGGCTTAGGGTGCGTCTTGATGGAACATCGAAAGGTCATCGCCAACGCATCTAGGCGATTGAAGTAGTCTTCGTCCTCAAGATTTGGAGACACTACCTCTACAGTGAAGAATTCGAGATTTTCACAGATCACAAAAGCCTGAAGTATATCTTTTCCCAACATGATATGAATATGCGTCAAAGGAGATGGATAGAGTTTTTGAAGGATTACGAGTTTGCCATCAGCTACCACCCGGGAAAGGCAACCTTAGTCGCTGATGCGCTTAACAGAAAATGGGTAGGATCACTCGCATGCCTGAGAGTGAGTCGCTGGAATATGATTGACTGCATCATCAAAGTAAGTCCAGTGACTAGCAGTGATGGTGTACGGATTGTGGCACACCTCGGCATGCAACATGAACTACTATTGAAGATTGGAAAGGCACAACCAAACGATAATGAGTACAACCACTTACTCAAGTTGTGCGAAAAAATTCCTATTGACTTTTCAGTCACAGATGGAGTGATCAGGTACAAGGGACGTTTGTGCGTCCCTGATCATGAAGGATTAAGAAGACAAGTGCTTAATGAACACCACAAATAAGAATTCACCATTCATCGTGGAAGCATGAAGATGTACAAGGATTTGCAACGGACCTTCTGGTGGAACAACATGAAGAAGGACATAGCAAAGTACGTTGCAAAGTGTATAATATGCCAACAAGTGAAGGTTGAGCATCAGAGGCCATATGGAGTACTATAGGAACTTGGAATCCCTCAATGGAAATGAGAAAAAATAATGATGGATTTTGTTATAGGGCTTTCAAGAACTCAACAGGGCCACGATGTAATTTGGGTAGTGGTGGACTGATTTAGCAAAGCGGCCCACTTCATTCCCATCAAATGGAAGCAGTTCGTCAAAAGCCTGATGGGCATTTATATTAAAGAGATTATCTGACTACATGGAGTGCCAGTCTCCATTGTGTCGGATAGAGATCCACGATTTAAGACCAAATTTTGACGGAGCATCCAGAGTGCATTTGGAATAAAGTTGAATTTCAGCACAACATTTCATCCTAAGACGGACGGGCAGTCTCAGCGCACCATTCAGGCATTGGAGGATATGCTCCGAGCGTGTGCATTGGACTGGAGTGGTAGTTGGGACACTCATCTCCCATTAATTGAATTTGCATATAACAATAGCTACCACTCTAGCATTGACATGGCACCCTTTGTAGCCATGTATGGAAGACCATGTCGCTCCCCCATCTGTCGGAGTGAGGTGGGAGGACGATAGTTCTTGTTAGAGGAAGTGTTAAAGCAAATCATGGAGGATGCTAAAAATGTTCGTCTCATTAGAGAAAGGTTAAAAGCAACTTTCACAAGGCAAAAGACTTATGCTGACAAGAAACGAAGAGAGCAGATCTTTAAGGCTGGAGATCGAGTGACGCTGAAAGTTTCCAATGATAAGAGTAATGAGATTCAGCAAGAAGGGCAAGTTGAGCCCTAACTATGTTGGTCTATTTGAGATACTTGCATTGATTGGAGATGCAGCCGCTACCACCATCATATGGACACATGCATAACGTCTTCCACGTGTCAATATTGCACAAGTATCAGCATGATGATGCTAATATAGTGAACATTGAAGAACTGAACTTGAACGTGGACCTGACATACGCCGAATAACCCATAGAGATATTGGAATACCAGACCAGGAATATGAAGAATAAGATGATACCCATGATAAAAGTGGCTTGAACACATCATAGAAATGAAGATGCCACCTGGGAATTGGAAGATGAAATGAGAAAAGATTTTTCAGAATTGTTTAAATAGATTGATGTAAATTTTTCCTTAAGCAAATTCGAGGATGAATTTATTTTTAAGGAGGTTATGATGTGATGACCATGATTTTTATTAATTAAATATATTATTTATTTCTAATATCTGGAAAATCATTATCTAATATTATGGAATTACTTAATTCCTAAATTGATGGAAATTATGGGATAAGTTGGAAAGATAAGATAGAATTCGAATAGAGATAAAATTGTTATGGGAATAAATAAGGATTAATAAGTAACAACAACAACAACAACAACAAAGCCTTATCCCACTAGGTGGGGTCGGTTACATGGATCATACGATGCTTCGTTGACCCATGTTCATGAGATTCGACAGGGTTTTACGCTGGCTGTCGGGGCCTAACACAACCCTCCTCCTTTATCCAGAGCTATTAATAAGTAAATTCAGATTTAATTAAATCTAAATAATTATGGGGTGATTAATCAATGATGATGGTCAAGATTAATTCTAAAAGAGTCCAAGGCCCAATAGAAGTGAAAATTCTAAGTCTGCACTATAAATAGGCATTAAGAGGTGGCTGGAAACCCTTGTTTCTATCAAACAGAATTCTGCCCACGAGCCCCTCTTTTTCTCTCTTTTGCATGCGAACTGAGGCACCTCGAGAGCACACGGCGACTAATTTTGAAGCCGGCATATAGGAGAAGATCTTTCTAGTGGTGGCCGCAAATTTTGGAATGTGGACAGAGAGGAATCATCGACCAAAGTTCGGCGTTCGTGCAGTTTTTCAAAGAAGGGATTGTAGTTGATTTTTTAGCCAACTTTAGGTACGTAGGGGGAATCCCTATGTCGTCAGTTTTCCATGACATGGAACCTTATTTTATTCTCCTTTGTACTGAGAATCCATTGATATATTGTATGCATAGATTGGACATCGTATGACATGATTAAGGTGGTCGAAATCGGAACGCACTTCTCCGTCGGCGACAAAACCCGGCCCGGGTTCTACTATACCCGGCCTAGATTTTGTTGAATATGAACCTAGTTAGACTCAGAATCGAATTGGGTTGTCCAACCCGGCCCGGGTTTCTATTGGCCTAGCCTAGGTTCTAGTTTTGGCTCGACTCGGGGTGCGGCCCGATCGCGATTGAAGGTGAATTGGCCGACCCGGCACGAGTTCACCATACACTAGACCCAAGTTTGTCCTGGCCGAGGTGATATTGAGCGTTCCCGAACACGCCCGAGTTCCACCTAATGAGGGCCGAGTTCTGGTGACAAAAAATGTTATTATGTGTAATTTGTTATAGATAATTGAATATTTATTATGGTTAATTGTTCATAACTATTTATGACCATAATTATGAATAGATCTGACCTTATCATACCCTTCAGATTTGACTTGAGATTATTGATCTTATTGTTCTACTTGATTATGTGATTAACCATAATATCGACCCAGTAGTTTTCTCCTTATTGTGTCATTGTTTAACCTAAATTGAATTGTTAAAGATAGGTCTTTGGGATAAACAAGATAAAACATGAAAATAGTTGGGTCTCCATGTTCCCCGATTATTTTTAAGCCCCCTGGGCCACATTGTTATGGATATTGTATGGGACAGATAGCGTACTTAGAGGTTTGAGACGTCATCTCTTAGGGAAGCTATGACTGTCCTGTGGTGACCATCGTCTCCCGTCATCATGAAGCTATTGTTAGCGCTATTATTGGGGGGCGGTTTGCTGTGGTTTCATCCCCCACTGGCCGACGTGAAAGAGACATGGAGTTTTCCCTAATTGATTGAGTGCTCCCTATTGAGTTGGATAACTCCAAACACTAAATTGGAATTGAATCGAATAAGATTGAATTGAATTGAATGGAAATCAAATTGAATTAAATTGAATTGAATCATGGTCATTCGAATTTTGGCGTTGACTAGCTTTGCCTCCGTCCATTGAATTGTATAGAAAATTATTATTGGCCGATGACCATTGATATTGATAATTGAAATCGGAATTGTTAAATTGGGTAATGCCATAGTGATCAGGCATAATTGATTATTGTTCATTGATGCTGATTGGTCTTTTGACCTCTTACCTGATCCTCTTTATTGATTCATGGCTTTATTGATTTCTTGATATATTGATCTATTGATTATTGAGTTCCTACCTTATTGATCTCTCAAGTGCTCTATTGTTTATCATTTCATATCGTTATTGATTCATTGAGCACTTTTGATTTATTTTATATTATTATGGTTAGACCCTATGTACTGAATATTTTTTATACTAATAGGTTTTTCCCTGCATCTGGATTCATGCAGGTGAGATGATAGAGGATGGTGATGCAGATGGTCAGACTCAGTGACAGAGAAATGTTGCACATGATGTAGGATTATGTCCTACTAGATTATTGATTAGTTTTTATTTTTCCGCATATTTAGTATGGTGGAGTCATGGACATTTTCAGCTCCTTGATATTATAGATTTTTAGATATTGTTATTATTAATTTCGCATTCTATAGTTTATATTTCTGCAAAAATTATTTCTTATAGAATAGTGTAGCGCATTCGGGATGACTCTGAGTACGTGAAAGTCATGTCGGTCTCGGGGAGTTACACTTATTGTTTGACATTTTTCCTTTCTTTTTTGGATTATTTAGTTTAAATTTTTCTTAAGATTGATTTAACATTTATTTGTCTTTCTTTCCTGCTTTGTTTCTTTCTTTATTATATGATATCATTACCTCACTTTCATTATCATATGACATCTTTCATTTTTAGGTAATTGAAGGCACAAGACAACATCACTACATTGGCTAATTAGGCCCTGAAAAATTTTATCATATGCCCCTGAAAAATTTCAATATCTGCTGGAGTATTATTTTTTGAGAAGTCTCAATTATCATAAGAAGACATTTACTTTCCATCTTTAACTTTAATGAGTGCTGATGTATTTCCTTCAATTTGATAGTTTATTAGATCATCAATATATCAAATATTTGACCAATACATTTTTTATTTTTTAAACTAATTATGGCTAAACATGCATTGCTTGTACCTAAGTATAAGATACAAGCGTCAATCATCCATACATAAACTTTATACTTCAAATAATAAGTTCAATATATCATATAAAGCGTTTTCCAATAGACATGATCGTGAAACATAAAGTCATGACTGTGACAGAAAGTTCATCTTTTATGTCACTTTGATGGTCATGCTCAGTCTTTGTCACGTCTAGGCATGACCGAAGCTCATTTTTCGCTTTTTCGGTCACAGTCGTTACTAGGAACAATCATGCCCTTGCCAACGTCTAGAATCCCAATTTCTAGTCTCAAAATCACATATTTTTGAAGAAAAAACTTTATATAAAATATATCAATGGATCACAAAACGTCATACATTGATGTACAAACCTTTGGAACGTAAAAGATCATAAATCATGATTTAAAGCATAGTAAGCTCATGAGTTTAGGGCTTTTGCCCCCAAGCATGAATAAGAACACTAATGCATAATTTTAGTCTATAATCATATAAATTTAGGAAGTCATAAAACCTATTAGATTTAATGCTTTACATTATGCGCATCCTCAATCACAATCCCTAACAACAATAGGTTGTTCTTGCATCTCACAATCCAATACAAAAAAAAAAAAATCATTAAGAGGGGGGGGGGGGGGGGGAGGTTTGGATGCTCTTTACACACCTAAAGTTTTCGTTCTTCCTCGTTAATGTTGATCCTTTTTCCTTTGTTCATGTACACTTCTTCTTTTTCTCTATCTCCTCCTCTTTTTCCTCATTCTTCTCCTTCTTCCTTAAGACTTAGGAAGAAAAAAAATAAGAAAAAGAGAGAAAAGAGGGAGAGGCTTTTATGTAGTGGCAATTCTATAATTTTTATTAAATAACTTAATTATCCTTAGTGAAAATTTTAGTTGTTACCCATACAAGAAATCTACTGAATAACAACTCAGGAGTGGGTCGCTAAATCGTGACTAAAAACAATGGCCACACTTTAGCGTCACCATGGCACCATCATCATGAGAGCCGACGTTCGGTGACTGATAGCATCACCATGCGCAAACAAGAAAGATGACGCTAGGCATTATTATGATGCTATAGGTCGGATTGCAAAGAGGTAACTGGCATCGCTATTTCGACGCTAAAGTGGCGCTGAAGTAGTCGACGCCATTGAGACGCCAAGTTGACACCAAATGATGGCGCTATTCTGATGCTAATATGATGCGAAAACTATCCCCATCTCGGTCTCTAGTGATGCTACTTAGACGCCAAAGAGTTGCTAACGGATGATGCTATTTAGATGCCAAATTGGCGCTAAGTTGCAACGTCGCCTTGACGCTATTATAGTGCCAGTATGATATTGTACCCAACCGTTATGGTGTCTCTATGATGATGCTAAATTGACTCTAAACACGTGCGGGTCTAATATGATGCTAATTACGATATGTTTGCCCCCAATGCACCTCTATAATTCTCTTGCCTCATCATATAATGCATACATATAAGGCATTCTACACATTCATCACAATAGAAAATAGCTCTAAACATTCATAACAATAAAAAAGTAAAGAGTAATGCATATAAAAAATGAATAACATCACAAAATGTTAATAACATAACAAACCTGTGTCAAACATCATAATAGTTATCAAAATGTTATTCTATTCTAGATTATTATCGTCATCGATGTCATTCGTGACATTCAACAATGACGTACTCGGTCCTTGATCTCATCGGGTCCGAGTCTGTGGCTGGATGATATCCGGAATTGTCTATAGGATCGGAGCTAGATGCTGAGAAAGTTGCTACGAAATAAGTCCCCTACGTCAACTCAACTGCGGTGAACTTTGAGTAGATGAGTGCTTGCATATCCTTTGCTCAGGAACCTGGGTGATTGTTCCTAAACCCCTCAGGTATCCTCCTCGTGTTGTGCTAGCCACCTCCTCCCAAATAGCAATGTCCTCTACAAAATAGAAAAAATATATAACCATATAAACATTAAAAATCAGATAAATTATATAACGTTAAAAAACCATATAACCATATAAAGTGTTATATAACATTAAAAATATGAATCCAAATTGTTATATATCATTAATTATATGTTGCATACAATCCAAAGTCCTCTCTCTCTCTCTGAATCTCTCAAGAGATAAAATGTCCAAGTTCTAACTCATTCCTTTTCTTCTAGCTCACCCGGTTAATTCTTTGGTTAATTCAGTGCATGAACAAGAAGACATGCATTTGATATCAAACTACAAGTATCATCAATTGATCATTCCTCCACAAAGGCAGTACAAGGAGATGTTTCAAACAAATAAGATATTCTGAACAAGAAGGCAAGTGCTAAAATTACCACAGAGAGGGACCATCTGATTACTTGCAGAAATAGAAAAGAAAGAACTCTAATACAATGGATAAACATAAACACATAAGTCAGAACTCTTATACATGGATGTAACAATTATAGTAAACTACAAAGAGCATTGCCAACCTTATTGATGAATTTCAACTGTTACCTACTGTTGGTACTGGGCGATGGCGAGCACACGTTGGGGTCACCGAAGAGAGGACAATGGCTCGGCAAGAGTTAGGACAGTAGCATCAGGGTCGGCGGATGAATGACAATAGCATTAGTGTTTGCGGCTAATGGCAAAACAACAAACGTCAGTGAACTCGGTGAACTTGCATGCGTCGGCGAACTTGGCGCGCGCGCGCGTGTGTGTGTGAGAGAGAGAGGAAGGACGTGAGGATGATAGAGCAGAAGGGGCATGCCAACCATGATGGATAGGGTAGAGGGAATGTCGGTGGTCTCGAGGATGGACAACAACAGTAGGCAACAGCGAACCAGACGTCATGCGGTGAGGCATCGTGCCACAAACGATGGCGAAAGTCGATGAATAGCTGAGGAGCGGTGACGAGTAAATAGTGAAAATATTAAAATGAAAGTTAGGAATTTAAGGTAAATTTTTTAGCGACACCGAAAAGGCAACGCTGATTTGACATCAGAATGGTGCTACAATTATAAGTAAGTAGCGTCTCACAAGCGCAACGCTAATACGATGCTCTAGAGACTCTCACTTAGCATCGAGGACAAGTGGCACTATAAAGTCTCTAATGTGACACCCATCATACTTTAATATTCTAATTTTAAATTAAAAATTGGAGAAAATATCTCTCTTAATTCAATGCTCATAAATGTATGATGATGCAAAGACATTAGCGTCAGCATTGCGCCGACAACTAATGCGACATTATTGCAGCCAATGTAGACTCGCAGAGTTGCGACGCCAATGGAGCACTACAGTTCTAGTAGTGATATTATAGCCTCGAGATGGCGCCATAGATGGTGTAGAGAACATTGTAACGCAAAAATGACATTAATGCAAGGTTACGGGGAGGTAACTAGAGTCATAAAGTTGTCGACCCAACGATGTCACTGTTTCGACTCTGTAAGCATCTAATTAGCGTCAACTCGCGCCGCTATTTGACTTGCATAAAGTGTGTATATCGTTAAACACAGAAGAATGTCGAATGAAATTTTAAATTTATAAATACTCTACACTATTACTACGAGAATCGAAAGTATACGACATATCATTGTAGTGCTTGAGGGTCGATCCACAAAGACAAAGTTGAAATGTTCACACTTAATTAAACTATTTGAAGGAGAAGCACAAATCTATAGGTGTTGTTCAAAATAAGAAAGTGAAATGCTATAAACTAGAAAGCACAACAAATGAGACCACTAATGTTTTTATGGATTTTTAGTGCCAAAGTAGACAGAGAAAAGTTCACTAGGGCTGGGGAAATGTTTTCACTTGAAACTTACATCCTCTGAACTTAATTTAAGAAAAAAATGACTGAATATCCCTTTCACGTGTGTACATGGTTAACCTGATGGAAAAGACACCAGACTCCACTACCACACTCTCGTGTTGGCCGAGGCCTGTATTGCACACGTGAAAGGGATTCATAAAATGGGTGCAATCATCACTTTCGGGTACGATGTCGCAGGATACAGAATGAGCTTCCTTTTTTTTCGTACTTAAGTCAAGGTCTCGTGTCCACCAAGTACTGAGTATTCAAGAGAAATACACTAAAGGTGAGATAGCTGCAGTTGGTTTGCACTCTCCTTAGTGGAATACGGATGACCCTCCCGGGCTGAATGCAAGGGACTAGTGTATTGCTGAGACTATTTAGACGATTTGAAGGGAGAGAAAAGATCAATTTAGAAAATACAGTTTAGGATTACTAGAAGTTCTTCAGAAGTAACTCATTTGTTATCTGCCATACTCGGGTAACTGATTACAAATGAGGATGGAAGAATGTCCCCTCTCAGGTAGGACTTTCCATAATCATAAAAGAATCGAAAATAGCAATGAAAAAGAACGAACACTCTTTGAATCTGTGTAGGATGATCTGAATCTCCAACTCAATTCGGTCATTTATTGCTAGAGACTCGGAATATGCATAACCTTTTCAGACCGCGGATCAAAAAGTGAACAACGTTTAAACCAAACCATGAAGAACCCCATTGTTGATTCTACGAAAACCCAAACTACGAACCATTGCATGCTTAGGCTTGATTTCTCTACATTCGATCGCGATATAGCCTCTAACATCCCTAAGGTCGGGGTGCAAGGTGAAGACAGTTCACGAGCTCAAATCCATGCATAGATCCAAAAGGTAAAGAGTTATACAATGAAACATGGATCAAACAAATATCATTAAAACCGAAATTAAAGCTCGGCGTTCAGTTAGTCATCAAGACATCAAACACGAATAAGAATAGAGTATGAAAGCCATGATCAACATCCCCCAGCCACGAGTTGGCTGGTTAGTTACACAATACGGAAATTAGAAAAAAAGGAAAAGAAGAAACAAAAATACAAGAGAGAAGGAATAAGGGAGGCTGTTGGTGCAGCTTTCTCTCCAACCTCCTTCAACAAGGATTTAGTACTCAGTCCAAAATCCGAACCAATTAGAACCCCCTTCAAGGTTGCCTTCAACCCTCTTTTATAGCCTCACTCATACTGTTAATTCCCAATAAAATTTTTGACATTTTAATGCCTGCAGATGTTTTATAGGAAGCTTCCTTCCTGGTGTGGATGAAATAATTCTTAGCTGGTCCCTGCTTATGCTCTTTGCTGGTTTGGAACAATGCACTCAGTTGGACTGAATTCTTATGCATACTTTTTGGACCAAATCTTCTGTGGTCCCTCCTGCTTTTGTGGTCCTGCATGGCTGTTGCTGTGGTCCTTCCAACCACTTGGTCTATCACCTGTCCAAAATTTGCTAGCAAAAAGGAATCTTTATTGTAGTCCTACATGACTACCTCCCATCAGCTCGCCACCTGTCCACTATCCACTGTTATGCAGCCTTTTTGTTGTCCATATTTGTCCATAAAGGTGTAGAGGAAGCTTCCTTCCTCTAGTGCAAGGGATCTGCTAGGCTGACGTGAAAAAGTATCATTTTCTTTGTTGTTTGCTGCTTTGGACAGCTGGGCTAGTGAACTGCGTCGTCTGCCTTCAAATTTGTCTAAGTGTCTAAGTTGGAGGAATACACGTGTGTTTCCTAAATGCATGCGTGTGGGGGCATACACCTGAATACCCCTATGAATTATCGATTTTGATTGCTTCATCAACACAAGTAATAATATCCTAGAAATACAATATTTAGAAGATGGATGTTGAAAAATAATAAAAATTATTTCAATAATAATAAAGCATGTGTTCAAGCATAAGAATATAGTAAAATATGGAATAGAATAGATGCATATTTAACATAGATAAAAAGTGTACATAATTTTACATCAATATTCATCAAATTAACATTCTTTTCTTAATCCTAGGTATGCATAAATTTCTTCTTCTAATTTAACTATAAGAAAAATATATCACTTAATTCCATGCTGATAATTGTATGATTTAACAAAAGGATTCACAGATATGTGATACTTGTTTAATTATATATGTGTATATATATATATATATGTAATATATAATATGTATATATGTAATATATATATATATATATATATATAGGTATTTATGTTAATCAAATGAACTGTATGTATATTATACAAGTTTATGTTATAAGCACGTGTATACTTTTTTATATTAACAAATATATAAATATATTAAATTATGATTATCAACTTAAATCAATATATATATATATTTATTATATACACATATATATTAATTAATTAATATACATATACATATCCATATCCATATATTTATTAATTAGTATTAGATAGGTAACATATATATAGTAATTATTATTTATATAGGTAACATATACAATGCCGGCTCAAGGGCAGCCAAACCGCACGAGGCCTCCACCAATTTTGAGGCCACGCATATTATACTAATATTATTAATGAATAATTAATAGTGAAAACTTGTGAATGTTTTTCTATTTTCAAATGAATCTTATTTTTATTTCTCATTCATTATCAATAATATTCACTAAATATTCTTTTCCTTCTTTCTCCAATTCTTTCAATAAAACCGCAACTAATGTTACTCACAAGCAGATAATGAGATTATTTTAAAAAGTATGGCTTTCACCTTAAAAATCTTTAGATATTATAATAACTTCAATATTAGTATTGTTGGTTCTTTTCGTAATTATGAGAAAAATTGTACAAGTTAAAAATAATATCCTTATTGACACTATGAACCAAAAAAATATGATACTTGTCCAAATACATATATTGCCTATAGAATAATGCTAGTAGTCTCAACACTTACTATTTTAAACTAACAAAATTTTATCTCAGACCAACAATGATTTAAGAAATAATTTATTTGTTATCAATTAAAAATGATTAAAAAAATAAATAATTATTTTGTATTCACAAAGTAGAGAAATAAATTTTAAATATGTTATTGTATTTTAATTTTTTTGCTTTAGGCCTATGAATGTATTGAGATGGCCATGAACACACAACACATATATATATTTGTATTCATAATTTCGTGCGACAGTAGGGTCGCATTAGTGCCGACGAAGATAGCATCTACTTAGCATCACAATGCAGAACATCAAGGCCACTACAACACTTCCGATCTTGTCGACGCGAATGTGCGCTATTTAGTGTCGCACGTTGTTGACGCCAAGGTCATGCTATGTGTTAGCACGTGCATATTTAGTGTCCTTGTAGTGCTGCAAGGCACTCGACTTGGCGCTGAAAGCTTGTAACGCCCAGGCGACGCATGACAAATGTGAGCCAATTAGCGTTACATTTCGACTCTGATGTCTCTATTTTGTCGTTATTAGCGCCGATATAGCGTTAGCTTTTTTGAGACGCTAATTGACATGGCTAATATGAAGGATTCTTATAGTCTACAAAAAAAAAAAAACTAATTTGTTGCATTCTGTTTTATAATGAATGCTTAAATTTTAAAAAAATTAAACATGGTCTAGAAGGCAATTAAGATTGCAAAGAAAATATTCATCTTTTTATTTTGTAAAAAATGGATATACTACTCCAAAATTGCAGTTTATACTTAAAAAATGGATCTTCGCATTTCCTTTTAACTCTCATGTGAGTAGGTTTAAATTGCACTGCTCTCTCATAGAGATGGGAATTCAAATGGATGGTCCGGCCCAGCATGCCGACGACATGAGTTTATGTAGTGATGGCCCGACATGGGCCTGACCCAAGCACGATCGTTGGGTTGGGTTTGTGTCAAGTTGATCTGAACTGTTCGGCCCCACAAAGGCATGAGCTTGACCCAACCTGACTGGACATGAACTATTTTTATTTTTCTAATTTAGTAAGTATTAATTAGTTTAATATTATATATCTTAATCAATAAAAATACAATAATTATTAACTTTATATATTGCAATAAAAATTATATATTATGTATCTAATTATTATAATTGAATTATGACATATAACTAAATTTAAATACTATCCATGAAAAAAATGCACGACTCGACACGACTCACTCGACAAGGTAGTGCCTAAGCCGTACGAGGTTGACCCAAGTGCCTTCTGCGTGAGCAGTCCTACATAGAGACTATGGGTCAATTGACCCCATTAATATGTAATTATTAGTCAATTAAGTAATATATTATGGATATTTTGAATATTCTCAAATATTAGATATTATTTCTTTGAATGTTTTTAAATATTGACTCCTCTCTTATATTCTTACTATTTTATAATATTTGTTTCTTTTCTTAAATCATTTTCCCTTTTATTCTAAGTTACTATTCCAATTCTACATTTCCTTGTACAACACGAAAACATTGATAAAGAAAAATAAGAAATTCAAAGTTACATATATGTAGCACTTTAAGGTTAAATTTTATATGATTATCAACATGTTTTTCTAACCATGTGTATACTTTTATTGATTATTTTAATCTCACTAATTAGTTAACAATAAATATAATGTGAATAAAATATATGATATGAAAGATAAAGTTAATATGATGCATAGTACACATTTTTAATTACTTTATTTATTAGGGTATATCATCGACTTAGGATATAGCATCAATGCCAACTACCTTCTTTTAATTATTGCACTTTTCTGAACTAAATCTATTGTCCCAGCTTATTTAAAAGGATATTTTTCAATAATTAAAGGGGCCTAAGCCCATAGAATTAGTAGGAATTTGTAAGTTATATCAATATGAATATGAAACACACAAACGATCGGGTATAGGTGGCTTTCCAATTTTTTTGGCTATGTGGAACATTACTTAAACGAAAATAAATGTATGCCAATAGAATGATACTTAAAAAAGATAAAAAGTGTGTGTGTGGAAGAGAGAGAGAGGGGGGGGGGGGGTGCCCCTTTTTCGTATCATCGAGTAAATTTCAATCATGATCACTTAGGGTTTTGTTTTTGCATAGATTTATATAGAAAAATTGAAAAAATTAAAACTATATCAATATTATATACATGGCACCTCAAGATTTTGGGTTGGCTTCGCTCCATTTCTCAATATGGTAACCCACCTTCACTTTGTAACACGAAGATCGTCCAACTTTAGAAACATTTTAACTAAGGTCATCACAATCAGTTACAGTCAGTTAATTGGTGGACCGCTGATATGGCACGGACATGAATGCTTATGTGGAGCCACGTCAGTATTTTCTCTCTCCTCTATGTCAACTTTTAAAAAATAAAAATATCACGCCAACATTTTTCTCTCTCATCTATCCAAATTTAATTTTGTAACTACATGGTCATTCAACTTTTCAAAATTTTCAGATACGGTCATTCAACTTTAAAAAATTTCAATCACGATCATCAATAAAAAATATAATAATAAAAAAATAAAAGAACTAAATATACTTAAACTGACACGACACGATTTGGCCACGACTCAATCAGGTTGGGCCATCTAATTTTATTATGTAAATTTATTATATAATATTATAATAACTACTATTATTAAATTATGTAAATAAACAACAACAACAACAAAGCCTTATCCCACTAGATGGGGTCGGCTACATGGATCATACGACGCCATTCCGCTCTATTAGTAACCAAACCTTTCGGTATATTATTCACCAATAGATCTTGCTCTATTAGTTCGCCAAGTGTCCGCCTTGACCTCCCTCTCCCTCTTTTAATCGGACTCTAGATTATTTGATCTACTCTTCTTACTGGCGCATCTAATGGTCTTCTCTGAACATGATCAAAATATCTCAAACGATTCTCTACCATTTTCTCACTAATAGGAGCCACTCTGACTCGTTCACGTATATGGTCATTCCTAATCTTATCTAATCTTGTATGACCACACATCCATCTCAACATCCTCATTTCGGCTATCCTCACTTTACGTTCATGTTGTCCTTTCATAGCCTAACATTCACTACCATATAACACTGCTGGTCTTATAGCAGTACAATAAAATTTTTCTTTAACTTTATTGGGTACTTTTTTATTACAAAGAACTCCAGTGGCTTTCCTCCACTTACACCAACCAGCTTGAATTCTATGATTAACATCGTCATCAATCTCACCATCTTGTCTTACAATTGATCCTAAATATTTAAACTTTGTCACTTGAGAAATTATATCCTCCCCTAGCCTAACTTTCAAATCGTCTCTAAGTTGTTTATTTATGAAATTGCTATGCATATATTCTGTTTTATTCCTACTTAAATGAAAACCCTTTGACTCCAACGTATTTCTCCATATTTCCAATTTTGTATTAATCTCTTCTCTTGAATTTGCTAAAAGTACTATATCATCCGCAAATAGCATGCACTTAGGTACCTCCTCTGTGATACTCTCGGTTATAGCATTGATAACTAAGTTAAATAGATAGGGGCTTAAAGCTGATCCTTGATGTAGGGCAATTCCTATAGGAAATTCATTTGTCTCACCTCCGGGTGTCCTAACCTTAGTCAATGCCCCATCGTACATATCTTGTATTACCTTAATGTAGGCAACACTCACCCTCTTCTTTTGCAAGGCTTTTCAAAGTACATCCCTTGATACTTGATCATACGCCTTCTCTAAGTCAATGAAAGCCATATGTAAGTCTCTTCTCCTACTTCGATACTTCTCCATCATCCCCCTTAGTAAATAAATCGCCTCTGTAGTGGATCTTCCTGGCATGAATCCAAATTGTCTTTCAGAAATACTAGTCTCCATTCTCAATCTATGCTCAATCACTTTTTCCCATAATTTCATTGTGTGACTCATAAGTTTAATCCCTCTATAATTTGTACAATTCTGAATATCCCCTTTATTTTTGTAAATAGGAACTAATGTACTTAATCTCCAATCATCAGGCATCTTTTTCGATCGTAAAATCTCATTAAATAGTTTACATAACCACAACACACCTTTTTCTCCTAAACATTTCCAAACTTCAATCGGTATACCATCCGGTCCAATAGCTTTACCATTCTCCATTTTCTTAAGAGCTTCGCTAACCTCCGAGACTTTAATTCTATGATAAAATGACCTATTAAGCTCACATTCGCTAACTGTCAAGTCCTCCAAATCACAGCGGGAACCTTCACATCCATCATTAAATAGCTTATAGAAATACTCTTCTCATCTGTTCTTAATATCTCCTTCAGTAACTAAAACCTTGCCAACTTCATTTTTTATGCATCTTACTTGATCCAAATCTCTCGACTTCTTCTCTTTATTCCTTGCAATCTTGTAAATCCTTTGTTCACCAGCCTTTGTCCCTAACTCCTTATAAAACCCCTCATATGCTTTAGCACGAACATCACTAACTGCTTTCTTAGCCTCCCTTTTCGCCAAACGATACTTTTTCCAATTGTCAGAACTATTGTCCAAGTGTATCGCCTTGAAATAATTCTTCTTATTACGCACCTTTTCCTAAACCTCCTCATTCCACCACCAAGTCTCCTTATCTCGTGGTCCAAAATCTTTTGATTCTCCTAAAATGACTTTAGCAACCATTTCAACCTTTTTTGCCACATTCTCCCACATGATACTAGCATCTCCTTCTAACTCCCACACACTTTCCTCTAATAACTTACTTCTAAAAGTCTCTCGCTTCTCCCCCTTTAACTGCCACCACTTGATCTTTCGATCAAAAACTGTTCGAGGTTTTGATTTTATACATTTCATTTGCATATCAAGAACTAACAATCTATGTTGTATAGTCACCCCATGCCTAGGAATTACTTTGCAATTAGTACAACGTCTTTTATCAGTATTTCTTGTCAAGAAAAAATCGATTTGAGACCTATGAATTCCACTTTTATATGTGATTAAATGTTCCTCTCTCTTCCTAAAATAAGTGTTGATAATCTTAAGATCGTATGCTAAACAAAAATCAATAATAGTTTGTCCTTCCTCATTCAACTCCCCAAAACCAAAACCACCATGAACCCTTGCATGTGATCCTGCCTCTTTACCAACATGTCCATTAAGGTCTCCCCCAATATAAACTTTCTCAGTTGTTGGTATACTTTCAATCAAACCCTCCATATCTGCCCAAAACTTCTCCTTGAGATGCGATTCTGCTCCTACTTGGGGTGCATATGCACTAATAATGTTCATAGTCTCCTTTCCAACAATTACTTTCACGGATATGATTCGATCCTCAATCCTTTTAACTTCCACAACATTCTTCCTCCATTCTGCATCCCCGATAATACCAACACCATTTCTTCCATTTACCTTACCTGTGTATCAAAGTTTGGAACCATTTAACCTAATATCTTTACTTCCCTCTCCTATCCATCTAGTTTCTTGCAAGCATAAGATACTAATCTTACGCTGGTCCATTACTTGTGCCACCTCGAGGCGCTTACCATTAACATCCCAATGTTCCAAGAACCTAATCTGACCTTAGTCTCATGAACTAGCTTCTTTAACCGTCTCCGTTCATTAGAGTGCGGTAGCCCTTGCTCATTTAACACTGCATTCAGGCGAGGATGCAGCGACTATTGCTCTCTTATCACTGTACCCGAGCTGTACAGCGCGTTACTTACGGGTAACGACCTAGCATTAACACAATATATTTGTTGATGCATGTTCATAAGATTCGATAAGATTTTATGCTGGATGTCGGGGCCTAACACAACCCTCCTCCTTTATCCGGGCTTGGGACCGGCTATAAAATATAGGCGGAGTTAAATTATGTAAATAAAGATTAGAAAAAAATAAAATACATATTACATTTTGCCTTAAAATTTGGACTAATAGAAAAATTATAATATATGATATTATGATTATTAGATATATAATTAAATTATTTTTACATATAAAACAATTGTAATATCAGGTTAAAGATTTAAATATATAAAAAAATATCGTGATTACGATTTGGCTCAACACCCCATTAAATGTCGTGCACGCCGAATACCCCACTTGATGGCCCAATAGGATTTGGCTATGAAATCTCACACAAAATCGTAGTGGGCCATTCAACGGGTTGCTGGACTGTGCCCGACACTTGCTGGAGTGTTGAATCATAACCATGATATTTTATATTTTATTTTATTTTATTATTTTATATTATTATTTAATTTTTTAATGATGACCGTGGCTGAAATTTTGGAAAGTTGAGCGATCGTGTTTGAAAATTTTGAAATGTTGAATAACCATGCAGATACAAAATTAAGTTTGGGTAGATGAGAGAGAAAAATACTGATGTGACATTTTTATTTTTTAAAAGTTGATATGGAGGAGAGAAAATGTTGACATGTGCCACATGAGCATCCACATTAATGGTCGCGATGATCTTGATTGAAATATGTCTAAAGTTGGACGATCATTGTATTATAAAGTGAAATTGAGTGACCATACTAGAAATACCCCCTAAGTTAGATGACCATGACTAAAATTTACTCAAACTAATTGTGATCTTTTACCTTCAAAAGGTTTATAGCTCTCTCTCTCTCTCTTTATATATATATATATATATATATATATATATATATATATGTATAAAAGATAGCTGGTGAAATAGATTAATACTTGAAAGACAGTCTAGTTAAAAAGTAGAATTAGATGATAGAATTGAGAAAGAGGATAAAGTTGAAGGACATTTACTAAAATTTACCTGATTTTGTTATGTACTATATTAAATGTCCTCTTTTATTTTTGGAATGAGATATTTAAGGTATCCTTACGAATATGATAAAATCTTATTCCATGTTGTTCCTATAAGATTCTGTCTATTTTATTCTTAAACAAGTCCTGAAAAAATAACTTAGTGATCATGATTTTTGTTACATCTACCCCTCATCTAAGTAAGGCATTATTACTCACCTCCATAATTAAATACTTATATGGAGTTACTAGACATACAATGCCAATATTTAAAAGAAATGTAAAAGAAAAAGTAATTCTGTATAATTCAATGGCTAAAAAGCTCTTATGTAGCTAATTATTTATAAAAAAACTTCAAATCTCATTGATGATGAGAAAGAAATAATTCTATCATCTTCTTTGTTATCATGGAGAGTCTTTGTGAAATAAATCTGACAAGAAAAAAAATCTTAAAAGACCATACTGGCCCAACCTTACACATTCTAATATCCTTTTCCAAAATTGCTCATAAATAATCCGATTGCAGTGTGAGATCATAACTTAAGATGCATCCAACAATATTTCTCATATAACACCTGTACAAAATTGAGAATGTACATATAAGTTAATTGTGACATTCCAACTTCATTCGAAAATTAATTGTGATCTTTCACCTTCAAAGGTTTATGGCTTCCTCTCTCTCTCTCTCTCTCTCTCTCTCTCTCTCTATATATATATATATATATATATATATATATATATATTATAATATGTAGAATTTATATTGCCTATACGAAATGCTATTTTTGCATACATTTAAATAGTAAATATTTAATTGATATATTTAAGGGGAAAAGTTTCGATTGATCGTAAAAGCAACCATGCGGTATTGACGTACAATTTACACATTTGAGGTTTACCCATCATATATTAATTAGTTGGCAAGTGGCACACATCATGTAAAGTATTTGGACGTAATACCCAATGACTACATTGCATGCATGCAAGCTAGTGTGCCTGCGTGATTAGACAACTATGTTCCATTCATACCTACCAATAGCCAGGGCGTTGCTGGAGATCCTCCTTAGGATCTTGTTCCTCCTCGCCAAGGGGTTCTTCACCTTTCCGGCGTCGAACTCGTCGTCACATGTCCAGATGTTGGGGAACATGGCGCTCAGGTTACTCATCATCGTCCCCTGGTCTTTGCTCTTGAGCGACGCCAAGGCCGTGTCGAAGTCTGCCAACATGTTCCCGTACATGGCGACACAGGTCTTGAGTCAGGCTGCCGCCTTGGGCCCCCCTACAGCCGCTGCCCTCTTGAGTCTCTCCGCCATCGCCTTGGCCGCCCGGGTGCGTGAGATCCCCAGCCTTATGTGCATCTCCATCATGGCATCACTACTGATGACCAGGTTGCACTCCTTGGCGAAGACGCGGGCCGCGTTTATGCAGGTGACCTTGTAGGTGGTGATGGCGCAGATGTCATGCGCGACTTTGGCGATGGAAGGATCGAGATCCGGCACACGGGCGGAGTTGGCGAGCAAGAGGGAGGAGGTCGCGAGGAGGTGGCGGTGTGTCTCCATATGCATGGTTGCTTGTGGGAAGAGGAGGAACTGAGGTGGCGGGAGAGCTTGGGATGAAAGAAGGTGGTAGGGGAACATATAGATCAAATGGCGTGGATAAGGCCGAAGAACGCGATTGGCCTCAGATTCTTCTGTTTAGAGGATGTTTTTATATATCAGCTAGAAGATACAGACAGTTATACCTTATAACTTACTTTCTTAATTTTAAGACGAATTAGGTATACAGGTAAAACTTCATTGTTGGTTTTTTTCTATTCCACGTGCTCAGTATTATTAATTGTATGTAAATCTGAAAGAAATTTTAGATATGGAAGAAACTCGAAGCACTTTTAAATTTGCCTTGGAGTCAATATGAAATTCTTAATTGGGAGACCAAGTTACATGTGGTTGTATAATTAAAGTTGGTGCAGTTCAGTATTTTTGTGATGGGGGGAAATGGGAGTGGATAATGCTGGAATTAATGTTGAGCAAAGTACTCGATCACTCGACTATTTTTACTCGCTCGTTGCATTAATGCTGGAATTAAGAGCTGCTAATTAATTGGCGACCTCTTCGACAAGATGACAATGAAGGATGCCTTAACAACACCGACCCTCACGAACTCATCTAATGATGACGACCTTTGTCGATGAAGAACCTCCTCATCATGACAAAATTTGAACCCCAGCATCCATTTTTACTTCACAAGAGAAGCTTTACTGGAGTCCAACTCATGAGTTTAACAGGAAAACATATTCATATACTTTGCTGAAGTCCAACTCACAACTTCATTAGTTTTGTACAAAACAATTTTACATACATTAAGCTTTCAACAATATTTGTATAATTTCATTGAGTTTTTAATGTCAGATATTCTCACAATTTAAAATAAACAAAGACTTATTATCTTTACTCATAAGAGAAATTTACCTAACTTCTCTATTAACACATTAATAATATTAACATGATGAAAAAAACACTTTTATCGATATCTCACTTTGAATAGTCACACTTATGATTTTAATAAGACGTCCAAAAAACTTGTGTTGATAATGTCTTGAATCTGAACCCAATTGTAACTCTTCTGTGGTCTCCCTATGTAGTCAGGCGCTTCAGCAAAATTTTCCTACGGGGGTCTCGCTTTTTTAGGGGTCTGTATGTGATTCAGAATTGATTTATTTCCTTATCATGAGATAGGTATCCTATTTTCGGGGGATTAATTTAGAGTCTCAGTCCGTATATAATTCCTATCATCTATCAAAGGGAGTACCTATATAAACTCCCTAGGGGTCTAGATAGAGACCCATCTAATCATCGTTATTCTATAAAAAAAAGAGCCACCACCATTTTTTCTTCACGTTCTTCTGTGTTCGTGTGATCTCTCTCTCTTTTCGTAACATCTTGAATAGCCACTTTTAATAAAACGTCTTTTAATTGTCCACATGCTTTACAAACATTCAATAATGGTAAAATCATGGGTCCAGAGGACGATTACTACACCTTTCTCACGAGGAGAGGAGGAGAGGTAGTAAGGGAAATAAATTTAATTTCATGAAGTCGATTCCTTTTGCTCGATGATCTTTGGCACAAGACATCAAATCTCTATTGTTGATCTCCAACAAGGGAAGAACTCAAATGAGGGATTTTAGGGTTGGCTTTAGGGCACGCTCAAAATATATTTTGTATCAAAATATATTTCCTTTACTAATTAGAAGACAAGGAAACCATCAAACCAAGATATATTTTATATCAAAATAGCATGAGATATTTAAAGGGGCGAAAATTAATCTTTACTCCTAATGTTTTTGAATAATATATAACTAATTAAATTTTAAAAAATTAGTACACTACAGGAAAATCAAAGAATAGCGACCCAAGCAATGCGACGAAAGGGAGGCGCTATTGCGTCTCCGTGACATAGAGCGTCGCTTTAGCGTCCAACTAGTGCCGTCTATATGCGACACCGCATATCGGTGGCTAATGGCGTCGCAATAGAGCCAACAAAAAAAGGAGACGCTACTAGCGCCAAAGGTTAACGCTATCTCGATGTTATTAAGACGCGTGGTGTTCAGCTGGGAGAAGTATAGATAGGTCGCTAAGTCGATGCTCAAGGGGCGCTAAAGTTGAGGTGTTATTTCGGCACCCAAGAGACGCTAACATTATGCGTTAGTTGACGCTATTTCCGCGCTGCAGTGATGCAAACATCATGGTTTGTGCGTCGCCAATGAGACACTAATATGGCGCTAAGGACGATATATTTAACATAGCATCGATAATTGTTGCGACGCTAATGGGACGCTTTGGAGGCGCTAACTTCAAATTTTTTTGACCCATAATAGTCACATTTGTTTCCCTTCCCAAATCATACAATTATATAATGCATATAAATGCATTGATATTCATCACATGCATAATATGAAAGTATCACAAGCTTAATATTTAAGATAAGAATATGAAAACTAATAAACTGAACTAACAAACTATACATATATCTAATAATAAGTCTATAAGTGACAAAAGCATAGCTATCCATAGTTTGTTTCTATCTTAGGTTTGGGAGTTATTGTTATCATTCCAGACGTTCAATCCAAACGTGCTCAGTCCATGATCTCGCGGGGATGGATTATGCATCAGGATCAATCCTTGAATCATCTGCAATAGCGGAGCCAACTATTGCGACACCTGCTGTGATATCTGCTCTGATAGCTGCTGTGATAGCTGCGTTATATTAGGTGCAGTGGATGAGCTCGGAGCAGATGGACCGCCTGCATATCCTCCGTTCCTCCTAGGTACCTGAGCGGATGTGCCGAGGTCACTCAAGTATCCTCATCGTGTCGTGCCGGCCACCTCCTCCCAAACAGCAGGGTCCTCTATGAAATAGAAAAAAGTATACAATCATATAATATAAATTATATATAAAAAACACATAAATTTAAAACATGACATTCCTTCCAAGAAACATTACCTGGTGGCTGAGTACTCGGATCATCTCCGTACTTTTCAGCCATTTTCGCATACTCATCCTAAAAAATTTAAACATTGCACATTTCAAAAATAGTGTACTAACGCCAACAACCAAATGAACATGTGATGAGACTTACCAGAAGCCTACGAGCAGTGCACATGACCAAGTTGTTTGTCTTCCGGTTCTTATGCATGGCCTCATAAACCACGTGAAAGTCCACGGGACCGCCTTCTTTCTCCTCCTATGATAAAGTTTCAAATTTTATAACATAAGTATAAGTCAAAAGTTTGATAAATTAAATTTGTACGTAAATTACCATGCGCCGTCAATGCTTGTCAAATTGCGTCGACCCCCCTGTGTGGATGTGGGCCTCGGGCTTCGAAAGTCGGGTAACTCTTGCCTTTTTCGACTTCCTTTGCCATCGTTCATCCGTCCTTTATGAACATCAAATACTTAGACTTTCAAAAGCTATAAATTTAATAAACATAATTTAAAAGTAAACATACTTACCACTTCCTACATAAGAACTCCCAAACTGAGCGCCTAATATGCCTTGGACATCTTTGTATGCCCTGCTCCAAACAAGGTTGTAAGATCCGACCCGGCCTTCGACCCGGATTGCTCAACAGGTCAGGTCGGACCGGGTCGGACCGAATGGTCGAACCGGAGTATAATAAATTAATATAATTAATAAAAATATGTATAAATTCAGCATATATTGTTTCATTAATAATAATGACATAACAAATTTTTTAATCACAACTCAACACAATCAATAATTTAAATCTAACACTAATCCATAAAATAACATAACAACACTAAAGAATTAAATGCAAAGTCATAAGATAATATAATTGAATACAAACTTACAATTTACAAAGTTCATAAAGTACCATAACTACATATAAATGTTCACAAACAAAAATTCATTTCATAATTCTTCCACAAAGCAACAAAATTAAAGTAAACACTTTTCTTCAACACTCTTAATCTTGAGGAAAAGAATCCAAATTGACTTCCAAATCCTCAACATTGTTTTCTTCCACATCATCTTCAAAACAATATAAACAAAATGAGTTAAAAATCATACTTGGCAGTTATAAACATATTACAAATCAATATTTTGAATTTTGAAACAAAAAGAAAAATACATTTACCTTCTTGCATATGAAGTTTTGGTCCTTCCAAATCATTATAGAGCATCTTCTCCAACTCATCATAATCAAGAATTGGGCTCTCTTCCTCCTCCATAATCCAATATTCAATCTTGTCTATACTTTCATAATCAATAGGATCAAGAAGTGCTTCTTGTTTAATAAGGTATCTACAAAATAATGAAACAATGATAAACATATAAGAGTTGTCAAATCTAATTAGAAAGTTATAAAGGAAAAAATGAACATATAAAATTTTCATTTCACAAACCTATTTTTCAAGCCCAAATTGTAATACACATAGACAAGATCATTTAATCTTTGATGTTCTAACTTGTTTCTTTTCTTTGAATGAATTCTTTCAAATACACTCCAATTTCTTTCACAACTAGAAGATGATTCAATTTGACTTAAAAGACGAATTGCCAATTGTGACACTAATGAAGCACTAAATCCAAAGCTACGCCACCATTGATCTATCACAAAATTTACATAAAGAAAAAAGGTTAAGTAATTCTTAAATACATAAAATTAAATGTAAGAACATAATGTAAAATATAAATGAATCTCACAATCTCTCAACTCTTTAGCAGTTGCAATAGCAAGTTGCTTACCAAAACTTTACAATCTATCTTGATACAACCAATTTTGTTTTAACACTTCAGTTTTTTGGCTTGTAACAATTGTATCCAATACATCAAGCCATCCTTGTTGAACTTCTGGCTTGATGCAAAAGTTATCTTTGTCATAACAGAAAGCTGGATTCAAAAAATATGCAGCACAATGAATATGTTTCCGAAGTTGGTTATCCCATCGTTGCTTGATTATTCTCGTGTAAGGTTTGTACAAAGTTTTCTTGTGCATGAAAGTACTCTTGATTGCCCTCTTTGCTCTATATATACCATCATACACATAACCAAAGGAAGGTCTATCATCTCCATCAACAATTCTTAATAAACGTACCAAAGGAGCCACAATTTGTACAATAATGCTACAATCATTCCAAAATTTACTATCTAATACAATATCAATGACAACTTTAGCTTTCTTATCTTTGTAATATCTTGAATTTGTAAAATCTAAACTTGTCACCAAAGCTTGCAAATCAATCTTGTGATCATGGATGCTTTCCAATGCAATGAAGGTTGTTGCAAATCGAGTTGGACCAGGGCGCAAAATTTCAATCAGATGTGGTCTTTTCCTTAACCAAGTAAGCAAAAAAACATGATTATAAATAAACTTTGTTACCTTTGATGCCCTTTCAGTTAAGCTGTTCACTAGAGTCATTTTTTCAATATCTCCTAAAATTAAATTCAAACAATGTGCAGCACAAGGAGACTAATAAATGGATGGATACTTCTCATTCAACAACCTGCCAACAATTTTATAATTTGAAGCATTATCTGTAACTAAATGTACAAAATTACTTGGTGCAACAAATTCAACCAAATCAGTAAATAAGTTACAAAGAGTTGTAGCATCCTTCACAATGTCATAAGCATCAACTGATTTAACAAAACAAATTCTTTTAGGAGAATAAACAAGAAAATTGATGAGTTGTCTATTCTTTTGATCCTGCCAACCATCTCCCATTATAGTACATCCAATTTCTGACCAACCATTTCTAACTGTATCAACCAACAAGCCAACTTCCTTCTTAATATCATATAATGGTTTAGTTCTAATTGTATGATAATTAGGACCTTTATATCCTGGACCAATAGCTGCAATGGCATCTATCATAGGCTGATAATAAACTGAATTTGCACAATTAAATGAAATGCAACAATCATAGAAGAACCTATCAACAACTAAATAAGCTCGGTGAACAGCTTCTTTACTTGCCAATAAACTTCTAATTGAAGGTTGTGCACCAGGAGTAGTTCTTGGAGCAAAAAAACTAGTTGCACTTATTTCTTTTCCTTTCCCCTTGACTTCCTTTGGATTCCTTGTGACAAGTGCAACTTGTTTTTGTACACCTATGTCAACTTCCACACTAATATTTATTTCTTCATTTTCCTCACGTGCTCGTTTCTTTGATGTAGCTACAGATTTCAAATGTTCTCCAAGTCGATACTTGACTTCGTAACTCACTTTAGGACAAGACAATGCCTCTCCTTTTTTTCCAGCAAGATGTAGTTTCATTCTATATATTCCTCCACCTTTTAAAATTTTTCCACAATACAAGCATTTAAATGATCTTTTTCCCTGTGCATCAAAACAAATCTGACAATGCTCCCATGCAGGATCCGTCTTTAATCTTATTGCTTGAGAACTTAACGAAGCTAATGCAGTAATATCATTTGTAGATTGTGTTTGAGATTGTCCAATAGGTGTTTGAGTTTCACCACAGCTACTCCCTCCTGATGCCATTTTCTAAAAAATAATAAATAAATATAATTATATATATAACATTAATTGATCACAAATTAATTAATAAATGCACTCCCTAATCGTGCCTTGGTCGACCAAGGCGCTCTTTGCCCGTGCCCTGGCCGGCCAAGGCGCCACTGGACTCCCTGGCCAGCCAAGGCGCCGCTAGGCCAGGGCATGCCCTGGATGCGCCAAGGCCATCCAGGGCATGCCTTGGCGGGCTAGGGCATGCCCTGGACATTCCAAGGCATGCCCTGGACATGCCAAGGCCAGCCAGGGCATGCCCTGGCGACGCGGATGCCCTGGCCGGCCAAGGCATGCACTGGTGCCACCAGGGCCGGCCAAGGCATGCGCTGGCGGCGCCTTGGCCGGCCAGGGCATGCCCTGGAAATAGTGCCAGGCCGGCCAGAGCATGCCCGACCGGCCAAGGCGTCACTAGGCGCTAGACGCCCTGGCCGACCAAGATGTCTCCAGGGCATGCCTTGGCCGGCCAAGATGTCTCCAGGGCATGCCTTGGCCGGCCAAGGTGCCTCCAGGCATCCAGGGCACGCCCTGGCCGGCCAGGGGCGGCTATGGAGCAGGGGCCACCCCTGGCCGGCCAGGGCGTGCCCTGGACACCTGGCGGCGCCTTGGTCGGCCAAGGCATGCCCTGGCGATGTCTTGGTCGGCCAGGGCGTCTAACGCATAGTCCGCCCCGTCTTGGTCGGCCCGCCTTCGCCGAAAATTGAAACGTGCAAGGAAGGGACAAGATCGGCAAGCCGGCAAGGGAAGGGACAAGATCGACTGACTTGGAACGTGGATCAACTGATTTTAGGATCGAAGGCAGCTGTCGTTGGATTGAAGCCAAATGTCGAACGCCGATCGCCGAATCAGCGGTGTCTGCACCAGGGCGGCCGCGGTTTGCGACTTGTGAATGACCACCAAGATAGGGTTTCACGAATTGAAATGAACCGGCCGGCCCTAGACAAGCAAAGTTCAATTTTTTTGTGTGAACCGGCCGGGTCATTGAAAATCGGCGGGTCAAGCGATCAAACTGAGTTTTGACCGGTTCAACATGGGCCAAAGAGTAATCCGGGTTTGTATCGACCCATGACCCATTTCAATGGCCAGACACTGGTCCGACTGGTACGACCGGCCGGGCCGGGCTGAGTTTCATAACCTTGGCTCCAAAGTGAGGCTGACGGACGTGACGACCTTACGAAACTTGTATAATCAATTTCGGAGGCATTTCATAGCAACCTCCTCAAAAGCTCTCCGGATCGTCCCTAAACTAAGATCCGGATGAAACTGATTTGCTTCCTACAAAATATGTTAACTTAGTAATTTTAAAATAATATAAAACAAATTATGTAATCCGATCGTACCGTAAAGACTCGAAAGATGTCATCCTGCACTTGAATTGGGACATCGTTCCAGGATCCTGCCCCTTCCAGCAAGTGGAAAAGAACGAGAGCACTGACATCCCACAAGGTACTAACGGGTATGAAAGTGGTCCTGCCAATTACAAAGAAGAATTAATTTTATATCTAACTGATCTTTTGCATATTAATTTCATGTCTTCGCGAGCCTGTATGATATCTTTTGTTCTTCCTTTAACATCCATAATAGTGTTGAAGATGATGTCAAATACGTTCTTCTCCACATGCATGACGTCCAAGTTATGACATACCACATTTGAAGACCAATAAGACAACTCCCAAAAAATACTTCTTTTCTCCCAATTATGTTCACTTCCAAACCCAACTGGCTTGTAACTACTGGCCTTCAATCCGAATGAGACTTCACTAAGCTTGTTTACTTGCTCTAGCAATTCTTGTCCCGTCAAATGAGTTGGAGACAAAGTGTTCTCGGATGTATTCTTTTTAAATGAGTTTCGATCGCAACACATCAAATTCTCCAATGGCAAAAACATCCTATGACAATCAAACCAGCAAACTTTCCTACAATTTTTCAAATAAAATGATTTTGTGTTCTTTTCACATATGTGACAAGCAAGTTTACCTTTTGTGCTCCAACCACTCAACATTCCATATGACGAAAAATCACTTATGGTCCACATTAATGCGTATGTATATGTCTACATGTGAGAGATTAAGTCACAACAATGTGTTTATTTATATGTATTATAAATATATATGTGTATGTATATGTCTATACATGTGCGAGTCATATATAGATAACGTGCATATGTATACGTATTCGAAGTGAATATATGTGTATATGTTTATATGTGTGAGATTAAGTGATAATAATATGTATATATGTACTTATTATATATAAGTATAAGTATATATGTGTATTTATATGTCTATATGTTCCTGATTAAGCGAGTGTGATAAAAAGTCAGCTACTGCGGTGCAATACAGACGCTATTGAGTCACTAAAGTATATTAGCGACATAATAGCGTCTAAGTAGCGTCTCGATCATTTTCGCATCTCAGTAAGGCGATGCTATAGAGATGTCAATAGTGTCTACCTGGCATCGACTAAGATTGCGACTCTAGTGTGGCGCTAGGTAGACGCTATTGAGCCTCCACGGAGACGCTAAAATGGGATAATTTCTAGCGAGCCATGTCTCTTAATTCAACCATCATATATATATATATATGTTGAAGGTACATATACAATGTTTAATTTATTTATTGATTAACGTATAGTATATATAATATATAGGGTTGCCTCAAAATAGATAACATATAGCGATATAAATATAGATAGCCTATATATAGTTATCTATTTCTTAATTAACATATACATATATGCCAAGTAATCACATTGGCATCTACTTAGCGTCGTGTTATCTATTTCTTAATTAACATATAGAGGTATGCCAAGTAATCACATTAGTCTCTACATAACATCGTCGTGGATGTGGTTCCAGTTAGCGTCTTCATAGAGTGTCAATAGCATCTCAGTTTGTGCGAAGCTAGCTTCGCGTCGAAGGTTGTCGACGTGAGAACAATGCTAGGTTCTCCTGCATACTTTCACTTCATGGAGCGCAATAATAGCGGCTATTTGGCGTCTCAAATGGCTCCTGCTTTAGCGCCTACTTTTTGAAACGCTAAGAAAATGCTAATGAGACACTATTGGGAGGCAAGTAGCGTCTCCTACTTGGGACTCAACTAAGATGCCATAACGATGCTAGTGGCATCGATTTAGCATCAACATATGTCGAGATGCTATTTGGCTTCGCTAGTCACTAGTTTTCTTGTAGTGGTAGGGGTTGGGGTGGGGGTGGGGGTTGGGTAAGGCTCCCCTTACTATACACCTCTAGGTCTGCCCTTGGTTTTGATCATGTGGAGTTTAGAAAACAAAGAGATATCACGACTGTTTAGACACTACATTTTGTTAGGGTAAATTTTAGTAATTTCCATCCTACTTTATTCTTTTTTTAATTATATCTCTCAAATTTACTTTGTAACTAATTTTGCTCCAATTAATTATTAACTTATTTCACTAGCTCCCCTTTTGATCAAGTACATGCGGTTTTCCAGTATGTTGTCTATGTGGAACATTACTAAAAATAAAACAAATGTAAACCAATAAAATAATACTTAAAAATAAAAATGGGGTGGCGTCACCCTCTCTCCATCTTCCATCTAGCCTTAGGCGACACTCCAAGTGCATCGTGGGAAATGCACAGAGGGTGCGTCCACTAGAAGAAATCTGTTGGTTGTCGACACATGTAAGTTGACGCTAAGCTGTGGTTGATGCATAAAATGATGTAGCAAAATAAAATCGCTAGCAAGTGCACTAGTCGCTCAAGTAATATAGTAAATAGGAGTAAAGAGTGTCGAATCCACGAGGAATATTATTAATTTAATATCTGAATTTATAAATTAATAAGAGAAGAAAACATGGATTTTGAAAATGAGTTTTATGAAATAAATTAAAGAAAATAAGATAAAGATAAGATAGTGGTGTTGAAGTTAGGCCTTAGGATAAAAATAGATCAGGATAAATATTTGAACCATAAAAAATAAATTTAATCTTTAATGATGGATTAGAGTCCCCCTAAATTATTAACTTGACATGATTAAATTACGGTCTCCACAAACTGGCATCCCCTCAATCTAAATATGCAAATTAAACTATCTTAATTTAATAAGAATTGAAGTCTCCATAAACTGGCATCCCATCAAGTCATATTAAAATTAAGACGCATTAAATTAGATTCCCTAAACTATTAATCACTCCACAAACTGGTATAGATAAATAGACCACACAAGTTTGATTCTCCACACACTAGTTATCAAATTTATGTCAATTATTAATTTCATATAAAATCAATTAATTTAATTAATGAATTTTGAAATTAAATAGTCCACAAACTGGTAATTACTCAACTCAGAAATCCAAATAATTAAATCAAAAGCACTAAAGCACAATTAACTAATTGATAAAAAAAGATTAAAACAAATAATATAGGGTCCAAATAGTTTCCCTTCAATAATAATCTCCTAAAATGAAATAAATAAAAATATGGAGTTCATCTTAGAAATTCTGGAGAGATAATAACAAAATAAAAATAATAATTGGAAGAATTACACCAAGAATAAAAGTCGAAGCTTCGGATCACGGGCAGACAATCGGGCAGCCTCTCGGACTTGATCAGAGTCGCGATCAACTTCCAACCTTCGCACTCTCTCCTTTCGATCGTAGCCTGCAGACTCTCGACTCAACTGTGGAAGAAACCTGAATTTCAGAGTACGAGTTGGGATGATGGCTTCCTCCTCTATTTATAGGGTGCGGACGACCTTCAATTTGATCACGATCGTAACATCGTACGGTCAACTTTAAATTCGCGAGATAAACTTTACGGTGTCGATAAAACTTTGATTAATGATAAAAGGTTATCCGTTTTGCACCTCTTCGTTCCCGGCCACAAAGTGATAAACTTCTCTTCGTTCTCGGCCAAAACATATATCATTACACCCAAAATGTATGGATTCTTCTTTACCCCTTCATGGAATCTCGGCCAAAACGAAGATTCTTTTATCTTTACGCCCAAAAAGATAAACTCTTTTATCTTCCTTCTTGAGTTATCGACCAAAACGATAGGCTTCTTATCTTTACCCCTTCTTCGAATCTCGGCCAAAACTAGAAGTAACTTCTTCTAATCTCGGCCAAAAGGTCTTGGGGGTAAAGCCAAAATCTTCTTTTATGTGGATCTCGGCCGATACACCTCTTTGTATTTGATTTGGAATTCTCGGACAATAAGAGTTCTCGGCCGAAACGAGTTCTTGGGCGATACATTGGAGTTCTCGGCCGATGCGTCACATTCATCCGATTCGGCCGATACGTCAATAATTCATTTAATATAATCCATTGAATAATTGTGTCTTCGGCCTTTCCTGCAAAAGTATTATCAAATTTTAATTAATCCATCCACAATTAAAATATTTAGAGAATTTATAATCAAAATCAACAAATCCAAAATTATAACTGAAAGTGACTAAAAATGATGCATGCCATGATCAAATTACAGAAAAATTATTTAAAATAATAAACTAAAATATGTTATATTTTGCATGCATCAGCGGTTAAAAGGAATAGCCACTCATTAGCGTCTAAATGGCATCGCCAAGGGGAGATGCCGACTTTCGTAGCTATTAGCATCGCAACGGTGCCAACAACAAATGTGACACTAGTAGCACCATAGTGTGATGTTACTGCGACATTAGCATGACGCGAAATGTGTACCCACGAGGAGTTTTATAGGCGTCGCTAAGCCAACGCTACATTGGCGCTGAGTGGTCGATGTTGATGAGACCCTAATGTGGCGTTAAGTTTCTGCTAGTTGTGATGCTAATTAGATGCTAATGCAATGCTAACTTGATGGCATGCATCGTCTCTGATGCGACGCTAAAGTGACGCCAATTGAGATGACACTAATTCGATGCTAAAGTGATGTCACTTACGATATATTTAAAATAGCATCAGTCACTATTGCGACGCTAAGGTGACATTAAATATAAAAAAAATTTCCCCATTCGAGCCGTTTTGTTCTCTTTCCACACCATACAATTTATGGAATGCATATATAATGCATTCTTCACGTTGAATAATAATAATAAAGCTAAACACTAATAACCATCACAAAAGCACTAATAAACCATCACAACGTACTTGTAAGATAACAAAATGATATCATACATCATAAACAAAATCATATAAAGAATATATAATAGAAAAGTTTCTATCCTAAATCGTTATGGTCATCGTTGTCATTCCTGACATTCGACGCCCACGTACTCGGTCATTGGCCTTGTGGGGACCGAGTCTGTGGCTGAAGCATGGTCTGGATTGCCTGCAAAATGGGAGCTCAATGTTTGTAAGTTGTTGAGCTAGCTGCTGAGACAGTTGCTTTGACATGATTCCCCTGATGCTGTCCAAGGTGAGCTCAGGTGCAGTGGATGAACTCGTAGTAGACGAGCCACCTGCATATCCTCCGCTCCTCTTAGGAACATGAGCGACCATGCATGTATCCTCCTCGTGTCATACCGGCCACCTCCTCCCAAACAACAACGTTCTCTACAAAATAGACAAATTATATATAACATTATAAATCATATAAATTATATAACTTCAAAAAACATATAAACATACAAAGTGTTATAACGTTAAAAACGTGAATTATTTTGGAGATACGTTACTTAGTTGTTGAGTACTAGGATCATCTATGTACTTCTTGGCCATCTTCTGATTATACGCATCCTAAAAAATTTAAGCATTACACATTTAAAAAATCATTTGAATTAATGTGAAGAAGTGAACATATGAAGATACTTACCATAACTGTACGAGCATTGGGCGTAACCATGTCATTGGTCTTCTTGCTTTTATGTGTGACCTTGTAGACTGTGCGAAAGTCTATAGTACCATATTATTTTTCCTCCTGCAATAAAGTTTTAAATTTTATAAAATAAGTAGAAGATAATTTTTGATTATTTTATTTTATATCAACATTGCCATGCATCTTTGATGCTCGTCAAATCGAATGGAGCCGCTTGTGTGGATGTGCGCCTCGGGCTTCGAAAGTCTGTTAGCTTTGGCCTTTGCAGACTTTCTTTGTCATTCTTAATCCATCTTGTAAGAACATCAAATACTTGGACTTTGTAAAATTATAAATTTAATAAAAATAAATCAAATATAAACTTACCACTTATTACGTAACTACTCCCAAATTGGGCGCCTAATATGTCTCAGGCATCTTTGTATGCCCTGCTCCAAACTAAGACCGATGGACGTAATGGATTTGTGAAACTTATATAGCTGATTTCTTAGGCGTTTCACAACCACCTCATGAAATGCTCTCCGGATCATCCCTAAATTTAGATCCGGATGAAATTGATTTGCTTCCTAAAAAATATTATAGATGATGCGTTGTATTTGTAACAATAAAATTTGCTAGCAAGTGCACTAGTCGCTCAAGTAATATAGTAATAGGAGTAAGAGTGTCGAACCCACGAGGAATATTATTAATTCAATGTCTGGATTTATAAATTAATAAGAGAGAAAAAACATGGATTTTTGGAAAGAGGTTTTATGAAATAAAATAAAGAAAATAAGATAATGATAAGATAGTGGTGTTGAAGTTAGGCCTTAGGATGAAAATAGATCAGGATACATATTTGAACCATAAAAGATAAATTTAATCTTTAAAGATGGATTAGAAATTTTCCCAAGTTATTAATTTACAAGATTAACATCACAGAGTCCACAAACTGGTAATTCTGCTATTTAATCCGGTAAATCAAACTATCTTAAATTTAATCAAATCTAAAGTCCCACAAACTGGTATTCGTCAGATAAGATTAAAATTAAGATGCATTAATATGAAAATCCTAGACTATTAATCACTCCACAAACTAGTTAGATTAACAGACCACATAAACTTGATTCTCCACACACTAGTTATCAAATTTATGTCAATTATTAATTTCACATAAAATCAATTAATTTAATTAATGAATTCTGAAATTAAATAATCCACAAACTAGTAAGTACTCAACTCAGAAATCCAAATAATTAAATTAAAAGCATTAAGCACAATTAATTAATTGATCAGGAAAGATTAAAACAAATAATATAGGGTCCAAATAATTTCCCTTCAATAATAATCTCCTAAAATGAAATAAATAAAAATATGGAGTTCATCCTAGAAATTCTGGAGAGATAATAACAAAATAATAATAATTGGAAGAATTACACCCAAATAGACAAAAGTCGAAGCTTCGGATCACGGGCAGACAGTCGGGCAGCCTCTCGGACTTGATCAGGGTCGCGATCAACTTCCAGCCGTCGCACCTCTCTCCTCTTGGTCGTAGCCTGCAGAGCTCATGACTCGCTGTGGAAGAAACTTGAACTTCAGAGCACGAATTGAAACGATGGATTCTTCACGTATTTATAGGGTGCGGACGGACTTCAATTTGATCTCGGCCGTAACATCGTACGGTTAACTTTAAATTTATAAGATAAACTCGGCCAAAGATAAATCATTTTATCATTACGCCCAAAGATAAACTCATTTTTATCTTTACTCCCTTAGAGTCTCGACCGTAAGGAACATATTTTATCTTTACTCCTTTCCATTACTCCCAAAAGATAAAAATCCTTTTATCTTTATGCCCAAACAATTTTATCTTTACACCTTCATATATCGGCCAAAACGGATGATTTCAATTGCCATTACTCCCTCCAAATCTCGGCCGTAAGGAATGAACTTATCTTGTTACGCCCAAAGATAAACTCGATTGATTGTTACACCCTTCATCTTCATGCCATTACGCCCTCCAAATTTCGGCCGTAACATCTTTATCTTCATGCCATTACGCCCAAAAGATAAAATCATTTATCTTTACTCCGTCAAATCTTAGCCGTAACAAAGAATTAAATCTTGTTACTCCTTTTGAATCTCGGCCGTAACGACTTGGTGTAAAGCCAAATCTCGGCCGTAAGAAACAATTTCTTTGAATTTCGGCCGAGATTCGAATTTTCCTGCAAATAATTATCAAAATATAGTTAATCCATCCACAATTAAAATATTCAGCGAATTTAATAATTAAAATTGATAAATCCGGAATTATCATTAAAAGTGACTAAAAATGATGCATGCCATGATCAAATTATAGAAAATTTAATTAAAATAATTAACTAAAATATGTTGTATTTTGCATGCATCAAACTCCCCCAAGCTTAAAGTCTTGCTTGTCCTCAAGCAAAAATTCAAAGCAAGGCTCAAGAAAGTTCCATTGTAGCCTCCACATTGTCAACTAACTAATTTTCTCACACAGTTCTTCTGCACACCTACTACTTAGTATCTTATCATTTTCCATGTACTTAGCTTCATAGAGGTTCTGAATGCTACACAAATTTAAACAATCTCAAATCCAGCCTTGTAAAAAAAATAAATTGTCTATCAAATAATAGCATTAATATTGAACACATAAGTACTAATTGAGCTTAAAACTTTTTCTTTTTCTTTTCATTTTTTAATCATTTAAAAGTTCTAATCTTCAAGCAGGATTGCACAAGGAAGTCCATGTAGCGGGCTTTGGACTGATGACTCCCAGACCAAAAGACCTTAGGGCACCAGGTGATAAAGCACCCCTCGAGTTTACTTGCCCGAACAACCAAGGTTCTGAATGAAGAGTTCGAACTTAGCCATGATTCAGTACTCCTGTGCTTCTCCATATTTCACAAGATGGTCCATGTAGCAGGTTTTCGATCGACAGATCCCAGAGCAGTTGCCCTTAGGTCGCCAGGCATGAACCCCTACGGATCTAATTACCCGAACACACCTTGGTTCCGGATAACACTTTTGTACCTACACATAACTTTATTCAACTTTTTTTTTTATTTAACATAATTATTTGTTGGGGTTTAACTAACCCTTCTTTTTTTTATAAGCTCAAAAAGTACTTGATATGATCAATAAGAAGGCTACTACTATCAAGACTTAAAAGAAATAAAAAGGCATGAATATGATTTTGTCGTCTAGTCATTCATAATTCTACTTAGCATAGGCACATAGTTCATAAGTTTGATACTAAAATAGCAAGTGATAAGAAAGAAAAGTATTCAAATTTCATCAATTAACGACATGTCTTTGAACTTTTACTTAAAGATAATTAAAACAATAAGACAAAAGTTAGTAAGATGGTAGCAAAAATAAATGCATGCAATGGTATTTTTTAGAAAATTTTCAAATTTTTAAATGTTTTTTTTATAAATAGATGCAAACATAAGCAAATAGAAAGATATATGCAATGCATGAAATGCAAACTCCCCCAAGCTTGAACCAGACACTGTCCTCAGTGTTAAGTCAGCAAGGGAAAGTGATACATACTCAATAAAAAGGAAAATTTAAAGAAACGAAAATAAAGAAAAGGGAAAAGACACAACCGGATTTATTGTCTGCGGGGTGGCGATGGTGGATAGTAGCTGAGATTTTCTTGGCGCATATGATACTCATGGATGCGTCTCGTCATGCGCGCATGTTGATTCTGAAGGGATTCGAAGCGACCCTGACGATCATCCATATTTCTAAAATCAGCTCGAATGTTGGTCAGCTCTTGTGCTTGTCGAAGTTGCTCTTCCTGAATAGCGTGCAACTGCCCTGACTGACGAAGTTGCTCTTCTTGAAAAGTGTGAAACTCCCCTGCTTGACGAAGTTGTTCATCATACATTGATTCCCATAAGTTTTGCATGGAAGCATAGTCAGGCTGAGGTGGCGGAGGTGGATAGTAAGTCTGCTCTGGAGCTGAAGTAAAAGTGGGCTCTGGTGCTATATAGCGATTCTGCACAGGTTCTTGTAAAGGGGCAGATACTTCCATCGAATCGCGTTCCTCATAAGGAGTAGAAGGTATGAACGAGGAATCAGAAGAGCTCTCTTGTGCTGGAGATGGGATCGGAGAAGGTACCGGCATATAAGGCGAATGGACGGATGTGGCATATTGGGAAGCTGCCGGTGATATAGCCTGGAACCCTTGTTGCTGTTGAAGGTAGGGTTGGGCTGCCGCATAATCAGTAGAATCAAACCAGGAGAAAGGTTCATCCTGGTGTAGCTGTCCGACAGAGGTAGATGGTCCTGCAGGTGGGATTACTAGAGCTATGACCTGCCTAAAAAGGAGCCAATTATTTGGATTAATCGGCATAAAAGCATCTCGATCTGAGCAGGGCACCTCCTGATGGTGGCCTTTAAAAATAAAAACTTTGATCCCTGAGTTGTTGGTCTTCACGAGACCCATAGCCTGAATGGTCCTACGAGTGAGGTGAGTGTTTCCTGGCACAGCTTCGAGATCATCCAAGTCAAGTTGTAGGTGCTGAGCGATAGGTGTGAGAAGGGCACCCATATTAATGCTACCGCCACGATGAGTAGTGCGGCGCTGAAATCGACGAATGAGGAAGGCACCCACATTAACGGGAGTTCTGTGAAGCATGCTGTGGATGAGATATAACTCTCCTTCTGAGACGGCACCATCATTATCACTGCGTCCACTTATGGTGTTGCTTAGCATGCGATGGACGTAGCGCAGAACAGGATTTTGAATTGAGCTATCTTTAGCGGTGTTCCAAACCAATCGATCTTCTTCTGTTATCTGTTTCCAAAAAGTCTCCGCATCAAAGTCAGCAGGTACAGAAAGAGATCCATGGTTGGGAAATCCATAGATATTAATAATCTCTCCTAGAGTGAGAGTAAAAGGTCGTCCATAAAGTTGGAATGAAATGCGGGGCTGATCATAGTTCCTGCCATCTAAATTAAAGATTTCCAGAGATGAGAGGAATTCCATAATTAGTACTTCATAAGTTGGCCACCAAGAATGCACAAAGTCAGATAGTCCAATTTGAGAAAATAATAGATGAGTATCTGCAAGTAAATTATACTCCCTCAGCAATTCAGTATCTGAAAATCTGGTGGCATGAATTCGAATATCACACATCCGTTCATATCGAGCTTGATACTCCGGCTTAGTCCAATAATAATCTCCGGGGTAGGAGATTAATTGTGAGGGCTGTGGGGCCGACTGAGCATTCGGATGTCGTCGTTCGTGACGTCCCCTCCATATATTAGCAAATCGCCTCATTTTGATCTGGACAAAAATAAACAAAGAAAAGGTACCGGCTTGGTGGAAGCGGCTGAGGTTTTGACCGTAGTATTCGACGAAGAACCGGCCGTAATTGATGATAGCTCGGCCGAAGATTGGAGTTTGGCCGTAAGAAGTTGGAGGCGTGACTCTGAACTCGGCCGTAAGAGGTTGATGAACCTGTAGATTTCGGCCGTAAGGAATGGCGGTGTGGTTTTGGCCGTAAAGTAAAAAAAAACTCGCCCGGAGTTTGGCCGTAAGAGAGCGGCGGAGATGGCGTGACTTCGGCCGTAAAACGAAGGCGACGTGGAAACTTCGGCCGTAACGCACTGGGCGTAAGGATCGGTGATTGACGTTTGAGACTTCGGCCGTAGCGCAGATGGTAGGAGCGCGGTGGAAACTCGGCCGTAATAAATGTCGGTGTGCGGTGGAACTTCGGCCGTAAGAAGTTTGAGGCTTGGCACTTTGGGCGTAAGGGAGAAAGCTCGGTCGTAATGCACAGAGGGCGGCGCGGTGTTGAAGCTCCGGAACTTTGGCCGTAAGGAGTTGATGAAAGGGCGAGCGGTGATTGATCTGCATAACACGAGAAGGGGTAAGTATTTTATAGATGACTTGGAGGGGGTAATACCTGTTCCGACAGCACGCAGTGAAGGGTCAAATCCGGTCGTGAAAACATGCATTTTTTTTTTATTGGACTTGTGCATGCAGATGTGTTGTCATGTCATTCTCGTCCGTGCATAACACCTCGGCCGTAAGAATGTGGCATCTTGTCATGTCTCGGCGTGGTCATCGAGGTGATTGTCGGCCGTAACGAGGAATGGCGGTGTGGCGCTGGTGTGTCATCTCGGCCGTAACGAAAACGGTGGGTGGCAGGGCGTAACGACGGTCGCTTCGGCCGTAATGTCCGAGCTTGATGCATGTGTGACAACTCGGCCGTAATGCGCACGTAACGAGGGTGGCAGGGCGTAATGTCCGAGCTTCGGCCGTAGAGAGAATCAATTCTTGGAATTTACGCCCATGCTTGGAGTTGACGCCCCTGAGTTTATCTCTCCTTACAAAATATTAAATATTAATTAAATTAAATGACTCCATAATAAAATAAATGTCTAATAAAACTATCACCGAAATTAAGATATTAACAACTAATTAGACTAATCTAAAAAAATAAAAAAAATAAAAAGGATAGAAATAGTTCTGATTTATAGTCGTCAGCTTGACTTAGTTCTGATGAAAATCAAGGCCTATTTTGCTCTTCTCCTCTTGGATTTTTTTCTGTGTTACTTGGGAGAGAGCCCGGTGTACGTCCAGTTAGTTGTGCCGCCATCTGGCCCAGTTGTCTTTCCAGATTTCGAATTGATGCATCCTGACTCGTGGCTCTAGATTCCATATTCTTCTGCAATGCTTGCATTGTGTCTATGATTTGTGCCATCATCTCCTGCATATGATTTGATGATTGATGTTGGGGAGTATCAGGTTGCCTTTTCAGTATATAATCTTTTGATGGACCAGAAGATTGGCCTTGGTTCTGATTATAGGCAAACTTCGGATTATGTCTCCATCCATAATCGTTGTTCCTGTAAAATGGATTGGAAATAAAGTTAGCATTTTCAATTTGATTTGAATCTGAAGTGTTACCTGTAGGGCTATAATTGCTAGAATTCCCCATTAGTGACATCATCTGCTCGAATTTTTGATTAAGTGACTCCAGCTGAGCCACTATTTCTGAAGATTGTATTCCTTGTGTAGCATGTACATCATGAGTTCGGCGAGATGGTCTCCTTTCTTGGCTCGACTTGAGGGCTACAACTTCAATTATATCTTGTATCTCACTAGGACGTTTAGATCCTAGCACTGTCCCTCCTGCTGATTGATCGAGCTTATCTTGATCTGCAGGTCGTAATCCATGATAGAAATCTTCCATCACTTGCCACTTTGGAATTCTATTATCAGGAACTCTGGCCAGCAATTCCTTATATCGTTCCCAGGCTTCATATAACGTCTCGTTATCGTCTTGAACAAATGCCCTCAGCTCCCTTCGATATTTGCCTGCCTTTTGTGGTGGGCAATATTTTCCAACAAACTTTTCTACCAACTCCAACCAAGAATGAATTGATCCTGCAGGCAAAGTTTTAAACCAGGTGGAAGCTTTGTCACGTAAAGATTGAGGAAATAATAATAAACGAATAACTTCAGAAGAAACATTATTATTTCTAAAGGTGCTCAGAGTGGCAAGAAATTTATCAAGGTGATCGTGAGGGTCTTCATGAAATCCTCCTCCAAATTGGGATGCTTGTATCATCCTCACGATTGCGGGATTTATCTCAAAATTATTTGCGTTAATATCAGGCAGCACGATGCATGATTCTCGGTCACTGTATCTGGCCGAGACATATTCTCTCATAGAAAGTTCTGCTTCATCTTCTCGCCGATTATTATATGGTGGAACCAGTTCATTCTGTTGCTCCAGTCTCTGATTGTCGCGTGCTTGTTCCGCCATTTTTCTTATATTTCTTCGTAATCGGCGATAGGTTCTTTCAATTTCAGGATCAAATTCCAATAGTGGATTTGAACTTCTAGTGCGCTTATCAGAAGATTCCAGGATTGGTTGTGATTTAATCTTCAATTAGCACCTGCAACAACCAATTTTCAGTAAGATAAAAGAATAAAATATATACAAGAAGAAAGAAATTCAGATAATAGGTCACGAAAGATGAGTTTTTTTTACAAATAAAGTCTTTCGGCATGATAGAATTTGAAAATTCGTCATTAAAATTAATTTTCGAGAGGAACTTTTCAGAAATTTTTCAAACCAATACGAATACCAAAAATTAATATCGACTGAAAGAATTTATGATGATGTAAGAAATCGCACAAAATAAGTCCGAACTAATTTGCGATCATAGAGTTAATAATCAGACATAATCAAAAATTATTTTCAGAGAAGAAATAAGATTGATCGGCCGAAAAAAAAAATTGAATGAAATGTTGCCAAATGAATCATTACGGCCGACAAAGAATATAGTTCATATCGGCCGTAAAACAATGAGAGGTAAAACATCAACACATATAAATCGGCCGAAAAGGAGTAAAATCCATGTCGGATGATCCATTACGGCCGAGACAAACTAAATCGCTTCGGCCAAAACAAAGTCAAATCAAAAGTTCAAACTATTATAATGTTACGGCCGAGAATGAAAAAATCACAAATAAATTGGGGTCGGAAGATGGCGTAAAAAACAAATGTTCAGAAATTTTACGGCCGTAAAACCATGAGATTAATTCTCGGTCGTAAAACAACGAAATCAGATCAAATCCATATGAAAAGTTCAAACAAAAATGTTACGGCCGAGAATGAAAACTGATTCGAATAGGGCGTAAAAAATTTAAACCATCGATAAACCGGGCGTAACAAGTCAAATCAATATCCATTACTCATGGCGTAAAAATAACGTTCGGATAAAAATATTACGGCCGTAAAGATTGAAAGTTTAGAATTCAGAAATCATTCATTGCGAGGCCGTAAAATTAATAAAGCCGACACATCAAATTAAAGTCGTACATCCATAAGTCGACAGTGTAATTTGGAAAAATCCAATCGGCGTCGGATTTTAAACCGAAAGTAGATAAATAATAAAAAAAATTATCGTGACCTTTATCTGCAAAAGGAAAAAAATTAGATTATTCACAAAAATAATTAAAACAATTAATACATATGCACAGAGAATTATTTACAATTTATTTACATCTCCTAATAATTCATAAATATCAGAAATTAATTAATAAAATATTCCCCGGCAACGGCGCCAAAAACTTGATGCGTTGTATTTGTAATAATAAAATTTGCTAGCAAGTGCACTAGTCGCTCAAGTAATATAGTAATAGGAGTAAGAGTGTCGAACCCACGAGGAATATTATTAATTCAATGTCTGGATTTATAAATTAATAAGAGAGGAAAAACATGGATTTTTGGAAAGAGGTTTTATGAAATAAAATAAAGAAAATAAGATAATGATAAGATAGTGGTGTTGAAGTTAGGTCTTAGGATGAAAATAGATCAGGATACATATTTGAACCATAAAAGATAAATTTAATCTTTAAAGATGGATTAGAAATTTTCCCAAGTTATTAATTTACAAGATTAACATCACAGAGTCCACAAACTGGTAATTCTGCTATTTAATCCGATAAATCAAACTATCTTAAATTTAATCAAACCTAAAGTCCCACAAACTGGTATTCGTCAGATAAGATTAAAATTAAGATGCATTAATATGAAAATCCTAGACTATTAATCACTCCACAAACTGGTTAGATTAACAGACCACATAAACTTGATTCTCCACACACTAGTTATCAAATTTATGTCAATTATTAATTTAACATAAAATCAATTAATTTAATTAATGAATTCTGAAATTAAATAATCCACAAACTGGTAAGTACTCAACTCAGAAATCCAAATAATTAAATTAAAAGCATTAAGCACAATTAATTAATTGATCAGGAAAGATTAAAACAAATAATATAGGGTCCAAATAATTTCCCTTCAATAATAATCTCCTAAAATGAAATAAATAAAAATATGGAGTTCATCCTAGAAATTCTGGAGAGATAATAACAAAATAATAATAATTGGAAGAATTACACCCAAATAGACAAAAGTCGAAGCTTCGGATCACGGGCAGACAGTCGGGCAGCCTCTCGGACTTGATCAGGGTCGCGATCAACTTCCAGCCGTCGCACCTCTCTCCTCTTGGTCGTAGCCTGCAGAGCTCACGACTCGCTGTGGAAGAAACCTGAACTTCAGAGCACGAATTGAAACGATGGATTCTTCACGTATTTATAGGGTGCGGACGGACTTCAATTTGATCTCGGCCGTAACATCGTACGGTTAACTTTAAATTTATAAGATAAACTCGGCCAAAGATAAATCATTTTATCATTACGCCCAAAGATAAACTCATTTTTATCTTTACTCCCTTAGAGTCTCGGCCGTAAGCAACATATTTTATCTTTACTCCTTTCCATTACTCCCAAAAGATAAAAATCCTTTTATCTTTACGCCCAAACAATTTTATCTTTACACCTTCATATATCGGCCAAAACGGATGATTTCAATTGCCATTACTCCCTCCAAATCTCGGCCGTAAGGAATGAACTTATCTTGTTACGCCCAAAGATAAACTCGATTGATTGTTACACCCTTCATCTTCATGCCATTACGCCCTCCAAATTTCGGCCGTAACATCTTTATCTTCATGCCATTACGCCCAAAAGATAAAATCATTTATCTTTACTCCTTCAAATCTTAGCCGTAACAAAGAATTAAATCTTGTTACTCCTTTTGAATCTCGGCCGTAACGACTTGGGTGTAAAGCCAAATCTCGGCCGTAAGAAATAATTTCTTTGAATTTCGGCCGAGATTCGAATTTTCCTGCAAATAATTATCAAAATATAGTTAATCCATCCACAATTAAAATATTCAGCGAATTTAATAATTAAAATTGATAAATCCGGAATTATCATTAAAAGTGACTAAAAATGATGCATGCCATGATCAAATTATAGAAAATTTAATTAAAATAATTAACTAAAATATGTTGTATTTTGCATGCATCAATAGATGTTAGTAATTTAAAAATAATATAAAACAAAATATCCAATGCAAAAATAAAGATCATATAGTAAACACTAGGAAGATGTCATCCCGCACTTGAATTGAGACATCTTTTCGCGATCCTACCCCTTCCGGCAAGTGGGAAAGGACAAGAGCATCCTGCACGGTAGAAGCGAGTATCAAAGTGGTCCTGCAGTTTACAAAAAAGAATTAATTTTGTAAACATAAACAAACTTATAAATGGGTATGAAAAAACTTATTTAACTTACGGTCGAGCAATATTGTTCACGGTGACCATGCCATTGTCATGGAATCTCTCTCCTTTTGTCAAAGAGAAATCATCATCTGCTGTAGTTAGAGTAGGTTGAGAGGGTCCAACTTGATTGACGGGCCCTGCTACAAAAGAAATCATTAGCGTAATACAAAATTAAACTAATGTTAGTTAATATATCAACATTAAAGTTCGCACCCCATGTGATATCTAGAGTTGCCTCATCTGTGGCAGTCCGCTCGTTAGAATGTGCCGATCCAAGGGTGTGTCCCGTCGGCATCGTCGTCGTAATTGACAATTATTAAAATAAAAAATGATCAATATAATTACATGTCAATTATAAATAAATTACTAATAAATATATCACCTAGCATAATATGTCGGTCGTCGTCGTGTGGAATGGACACTAGGATGTGGAGAAGCATTCATCGGTCTTGGCGGAGGCGTAGCAACCATCACTATAAAAAATAGTTAAAACATTTGCATGTACTTAAATTTATTAAATACACAGAAAATAACCTGGGATGTCATGTTGATCGACATCATGCGATCGTGATGATCCACTAATGGACTGCCTATGCTGTGACGGTCCGCCTATGTGCCCCGTCAACGGTGGAGCAACTGCCACCATTAAAAAAATAGTTGAAACATTTGCATGTACTTAAATTTATTAAGTACACAAAAAATAACATGTGGCGACATGTCGATCGTCATCATGCAATCGAGATGATCCACCAGACCGCCTATTATGTGATGATATGGCTATGTGCCCCGTCGACGATGGAGCAACTGTCTCAATAAAAAAATGTGTTTGATTAGTACCAATTAGTCGAATACAAATAAGCTATACAATAAATATATCACGTCGAGAGGCATCACTCACAGGGAGTGAGCACCTGGAAGAGCGGGATCCACCTGAAGCTCGACCTCGTGTAACCATGCCTGAAAAAATTAGATACTTATTCAAAAAAAATTAGATAAATTTAGATACTTACTTTAAAAATTAAATAAATTTAGATACTTAGTGAAAGAAATTAAATTTGTTAAAACAACTACGTGATTCAATCGCTTGTCTCGTATTCTTATTCATCGTCTTCATCGTCATCACTATAATCTTGAATCGAGTCATCGTTAACATTCGCTTATAAAATCTCATTTGAAGTGAACTTTTCCATTAGCTCAACGTCATCGGCTAATTGGATATTCTCAACTTCATCAACTATATCAATCATATCATTCACGCGATCTTATAGCAATCATTAATGGTCACATTATTGTAAATGATTGATGTTTCACGATCATGTACCATCGTTTTCGCTAAGAATAGTCTACTTCTCACTTTGCATGACGCCCACCATTCATTCTTGGTTTTGATGGATACTTAGTGTAGTAGACTTGTTGCGCTTGTTCAACCAATATGAATGGATCGTATGATTTTACTCTTGATCGAGTCTTAATATGCACAAATTTAAACTTTGGAATATACTCTAACACCCTTTTTTGGATTGAACTAATAACATTTTAGTACTATGAATTTGTTAAATTTACCCAAGTATGACAATTCTATGATTTCTTCTATAATGTCATAGCAATCTAACTCGTTGTCCCCGTACATGCTTCTTAGAACACATATGCCACTATTAATAGTAGAACGTTGTCGACTATATTCTTTCGTATGAAATCTTAACTGAAGTGAGATACCAAGTAGACGACATGGATATTTAAAGATTGATAAATATTTTTGTTGACTTCTTCGTCACCACTGTCATCATTGTTTGGAACTTGTGTATGTCGCGATTATATGTGTGGATCAAAGTACATTGAAGTGAAGTTGGATACTTCCTCAATGAAATATGTTTCACATATGGAGCATTTGATTTTCACCTTATTCTTCGCCTTCTTTTCAAATATAACATGCATCTTTCGAAAGGATACATCCACCGATATTGAACCGGACCAGCAACTTTTGTTTCATATGGAAGATGTGCTCTATCACATTAAAGAAAGAAGGTGAAAATATCTTCTCAGCCTTGCACACGGTAATTACAATAAAAGACTCTAACTGAGACATGACTTCTTCACGAATGGTGGATGTACAAAGATCTTTAAATAATATAGATAACTCTGTTAATGTTTCCCAAATGGCCTTTGACAAAAGTTTTTTAAAGGCAATTGAAAGCAATCTTTGCATGAAAATATGACAATAATGGCTCTTCATGCTATTTATTTTCCTTTTTTTCATGTTGAAACAATGAGATATGTTTGATGCATATCCATCTGGAAATTTCAATTCTTTGACCCATTCAAAAATCACTTTGCGTTGGTCATTGTCCAAGACGTATGTAGGTTTTGGCTTCTTGCATTTTCCATTTTGAAAATAAATAATATCTAGTTCTGGTCTTCTACATATATCTTTCATGTCTTCGCGGGCTTGTATGCTATCTTTTGTTCTTCCTTTCATATCCATAACAATGTTGAAGATGTTGTCGATTACGTTATTCTCGACATGCATGATGTCCAAGTTATGTCATACTAAGTTTGAAGACCAATAAAGCAAATCCCAGAAAATACTTCTTTTCTTCTAATTATGTTCACTTTCAAACCCAATTTGCTTGTAAGAACCGACCTTCAAACCGAATGAGACTTCGTTAAGTTTGTTGACCTACTTTAGCACTTCTTGTCCTACGAAACGAGTAGGAGTCAATGTGTACTCAGTTGCATTCCTTTTAAATGAGTTTCGATCGCGACACATCGAATTCTCCATTGGCAAAAACATCATATGACAACCAAACCAACATACCTTTTTACTGTTTTTCAAGTAAAATGATTTTGTATTCTTTCCACATATGAGACAAGCAAATTTACTTTTTGTGCTCCAACACTTAGCATTCCATATAGCAACTAGAAAATCACTTAGGGGATGTTTGGTATTAGGTCACAATGACCCATGGACAAGTGTATTTTATAATTGTTTATATTTAAAAAAAATGTTAGTTCTCTTCTGTTCTCACTCATGGCAAGAACACTAAATCCTTACTTCTTTAATTTTCAAAGTAAAAAACATCTATAAGACAAGAACTTTTCTTATCTCCTCTCCTAACCTAGTTCTAGGGGTGTTTGATTGAATGAACCAAAGCAGAGACTTTATCCATTTTGTTCTCGTACAAACACCCCTTATGGTCCATATTAATGCGGCTCTCATAATGAATTTTACTTCTTAGATTTGTGATAAATAAGCATGCCATCCTCCCACAACATGTTGAGTTCATCAATCAAAGGTCTTAAGTAAATATTTAAACTTTTGCTTGACGATTGAATACCTAGGATCATACAGGCAAGCAATATGTTCTCTCGTCTCATACACATGGTTGGAGGCAAATTATAAGGTGTGACAAAATCTGGCCAACATGAATAAACAGTGCCTGATGAGCCAAATGGGTTGAACCCATCAGTACAAAGTTCTAATATAACATTGCGTAATTCAGTTGCAAAAGTCGCATAAGCCCGTGCCTCAACGTCCGAAGGATGTGTATGGAATTCAGATCATCACATACCCCCTATTTGTGCTACCTCATGAATGATGCAGTTTTCTCATAAAGAAATAGCCGATGCAATATTGGAACTATGGGAAAGTATTTGAACACTACATTTGACACATTCTTCTTCGCAATTCGAGAATTCTTTCTTAGTTTGTATCTGGGCTCGCCACAAATAGAACAACTAAGAAGTGAGTTATTTTTCTTATAATACAATATACAATGGTTGCGACATGCATCAATCTTTTAGTATTTCAAACCTAAATATCTCATCAATCTTTTGCACTTGTAAATATTTTTCGATAACCTCTCTGATGCCGGAAGAATACTCTTGATAATGAAAATCATTCTTTCAAAATAACTTTCGCACATATTAAATTCTGATTTCAAGTTCATTAGTTGTGCCACTGTAGAAAGTGTAGTTTGCTTCACGCATCCATCGCATAAAGATTCGTTGGCTTCTTTGAGAAGATTATAAAACTTAAAAGCTGAAGGATTCAGATCTTCTTCAATATTTATTTTGCCAACATTTTTTGCTTCCATTGCATCTCGTATCATGTCCCTATATGGATTGCTCGACTCACTCACATTGGCATCTATGGTAGCATCAACTGTTGTCTTTTTATTTCATCTTTCTTCGTCATGAAAAAACCAATTTGTGTATTTTAGTAAGAAGCCATTGTAATATAAATCCTTCTCCAATCATATTTTAGTTCCACTGATAACATTTGCATTTCTAACATGGGCATAAAATTTCGCCACATGAAGAAGCAACACCTTCATTTACATATGTCACCTTAATAAATTCGTCAACACCGTCCTTATATTCTTCTATTATAATGTCTCATTTATCTTTCCAGCGACGAATCCAACTACGATATGACTTTGTCATTTCTGAAATGGACAACATTAAGACATATGCCAATAAATTCTTAATGATTAATGAATTACCATGTTTTGGTCTCTTTTTTTCAATGTTCTCATTTTAGTTAGCAAGAATGTCCATCCACATTCTTGTTAACTAAAATGAGAACATGACAAAAAAGATCAAAATTTGATAATAATTGATCAATATTTGATTTCAAGTTAATTTGAAATAATATAGTTAATTTGTTCATTTATTTTTCAAGTCGCAATGTTCATTTAGTTGGAGGCATGCATAAGAAACAATATAATTTTTTCTTTATTTATTTTTGAACTCACGATATTCATCTAGTTAGAAACATAATTAAGAACAAGATAATTTGTTTGTTCATGCAATCTAGTTGGAAGCATAATTGGAAGCAATATAGTTGGAAGCATAATTAAGAACAATATAGTTGGAAGCATAATTAAGAGCAATATAGTTGCAAGTATAATTAAGAACAATAAATAGTGTTTGTTCATCTATTTTTCATTTAGTTAATAAAATGGGACTTACTGGGAGGATGTCCAGTGGCGACGCGGTGGAGTCGGAGGAGGGAAGCGAAGGAGGGCGGCATCCGTTAGGGCGGAGGATGGTGGAGCAGGGCGTCGAAGGACGGGCAGGGGAGCACGGCGGACCAGGGCGTCGATGGCATCCAGTAGGGCGCCCGAGGGCGGCATCAGATAGAGAGGAGGAGGGCGGCATAGGGGGGAGCAGAATGGCGGCGGGATTAGAGGACGGGCAGGGCAGGGTAGCGGATGAGGGCAGAGGTGGTGTCGGTCGCATCAGCAGGGCCCCCAAGGGCGGCGTTCGGCAGGGCGGTGCAAGGTGGAGGAGGGCAGAGCAAGGTGTCAGTGGCGGAGGAGGTCGACGGGTTCGGAGGACGGGCAGGGAGGGTAGCGGAGCAGGGTGGACCAAGGTGTCGGTGGCGTCCGGCAGGGCGCATGACGGTGGCATCCGGTAGGGCAGAGGATGGTTGCACAAAGTGGAGGAGGGCGGAGAAGGGTGAACGAGGACGGAGCAGAAGGGTGGCAGGATCGCAGGAGGCGGCGGGTTCGAAGGAGGCCGGTAGGGTCGCAGGAGGGCAGCAGAGGAGGCGGAGGAGGCCAGCGTCAGGGAGGGCGTCGGAGCATGGCACCAAAGGAGGGCGGCATCAATCACAATCGATCGTCGGCGTCGGTCACAGTCGATGGTCGGCGTCATGATCGCAATGTCGTCAGTCATGAAGTTAAACACACAATAATCAGTAAACGAAGAAGTTAAGCTGCGAAGGGATGCAACACTAATTCAATGCTACATAGGCGCTGAATAATAAATTAAAAGTTATTACTATAGCTGCGACGATAAGTCGACGCTCAAGTGACCCTATTAGCGATGCCATAGGTTCGACGCTAAGTTGACGCTATGGTGACGCCATTGAGTATGCTTGATTTTTTTATAAAGTAATATTGAAATAGGTTTATATTCTTTTTTTCATATTATAATATAACTTTATAATCAAATTGGTTTTTCTATATTCTAAGTTTCTATTATACGTGTGTGTGTGTATATATATATGAAACTATAACTCGATATGTATATGTGTACGTATATGTATGTGTATATGTATATAAAATTATAAGTCTATATGTATATATGTATATCTATATGTATATGTGTCTGATCAAGTGGGAAAAGAATAAAAGGAAGTCGTCCAACGAAATTAGGCACGCAATAAGGCGTCGCTATTTCGATGATACATCGTGGCTAATAAAAGTAGCGTCCGATTAGCATCGACACAGCGTCGCATGTTCGGTACACCAAAGACCCGCGGCACTAAATTGATGCAATTGTGGCTCTCTTTAGAGACAAGAACTATTGCGTCGCTAATGTGAAGCTACTTTGGGCTAGTGCAACTATTTCAACGCCATTGCGTCTATATATACTGTGGCGCTAAGTCATGTCACATAGTTCCACTCTCATAATTCCCTAATTAAGAATATATAAATAATATATATATATATATGGGATTAATGGAGGTGTAACCTCTCTTAGGTGAAACCTTGTGTACCTTCCAAATCTAAGCCGTCTGATTTAGATCAAGGGTCCAGATCATTTCATGCATTTTCCTCTCTCTCTACTCTCGTGCGCCTCCCTCTCTTCTCTACGATGGGTGCGGCGGTGGGCAGCGGGGCGGATGGCTCGATCAGGGCGGCGTGAACGGTCGACTGTGGGGAAGCAGGGTGGTGCGAGCAGTCGACGACGCGAGGGGAAGAGAGGGGCAGCGCATTTGGTGGCAGCATGGATCGGGCTCGATGATGGGGACGTATTGACGGCGAGAGAGGGGTTCCATCTTGATGATGGGGTGGATCGACGGCCCTCACTTTTCTCTCTTCGTTTGCTCTTCTCTGAGCGCTGCCACCATCACCGCCGCTGCTGTTGATTGCCGTCACCGAGCGCTGGCGCCGATCGCCTTCGAGCGTTGCAGCTGGCGTTGTCGCTCTTCTCTGCCACTTCTGTTGCCATCGTCGAGTGTAACTATCGACGTCGTTCTCCCCTCGTAGGTCCACAGCCGTCGTTGATCCGAGCCCTGCTGTCTCCGATTCGAGGTCGTGCCGCCACCGTTTGCTGCCGTCGCCGCCTCCGATGGCCACCCTCGCGTTCACCCATCAGTGAGAGTAGAGAGAGATAGAGAGAGATCTTGTAGGGTGAATCTGAGCCCTTGTTTTAAATCAGATGGCTTAGATTTGGATGCTACACAAGGTTTCACCTAAGAGAGGTTACACCTCCATTAATCCCATATATATATATTTATGTGTGTGTGTGTGTGTGTGTAGCTATAGATGTAGAATTTATATTGACTATATATATATGTAATGCTATTTTTGCATACATTTAAATAGTAAATAGTTATATATATACAATTTACATAACTCGAGGTTTACCCCTCGTGAATGAATCAGTTGGCAAGTGGCACACATCATGTAAAGTGTTTGGACATAATACCCAACAACTACATTGCATGCATGCAAGCCAAGTGCGCCCGCCTGATTAGACCACTATGTTCCAATTAGACCTACCAATCGCCAGGGCATTGCTGGAGATCCTCCTCAGGATCTTGTTCCTCCTCGCCAAAGGATTCTTTACCTTGCCGGTGTCGAACACGTTGTCACATGTCCAGATGTTGGGGAACATGGCGCTCAGGTTGGTCATCGTTGTCCCCTGGTCTTTGCTCTTGAGCGACGCCAAGGACGTGTCGAAGTCGGCCAATACGTTCTTGTACATGGCGACGCAGATCTCAAGTCCGGCCGTCGCCTTGGGCCCACTGACCACTGTCGCCGCCCTCTTGAGTGTTGGAGCAAAGTTTTTATGCCCTATATAATTATGTTTTGTTGATACAAACTTCAAAAGATTAGAGTTATATTTAAAATGTTGAAAAAGTTTAAATAGAAATGAGTTACTTCATGCATTAAACTTTCGATTAATATTTGGATTATGTTCCCATGAGATTTACATTAATAGTGATAAAAGTTATAGATAATTCTCTTATCTTTGTATAGAATCAAGAATAACCTCCTTTGGACAACCACATAAAAAGTTATGTTTAAGTAAAGCTTGAAAAGTTCAATTTGAAGTTTATTTTGTGTGCTAAACTTGTACCTAATATTTAAGTATTCTATCATGAGATTTGGATAAAGAGATCAATATAAAAATTATATATAATTCTCTTAGATTTTCATATAATTAAGAATTTCCTCATTTGGACAACCATATAAAATGTTATGCCAAAAATAGTGAAGGTCGACAAGTTCTATTTGAAGTTGATATTTTTATGTGCTGAACTTGCATTTAATATTTGATTACCTTACCCACTGATTTGGATAAGAGGTTAGCATGGAAGTTGTAAATAAAGTTGTTGGATTTTCATAGAATCAAATATCATCTCATTTGGATACTGTTATGAAAAGGTATATATAAAAGAGTAAATGTCTAAAATGTTTCATTTGAAGGACAATTTTATGCACTAAACTTTGATTGAATATTTGACTATGATATCATTGGATTTTCAATGAATGATTAATATCAAAGTTTTATATAATTCTGTTATCTTTTCATAGAATAAAAAATCATCTCATTTGGATGCTCGTATGAAAAGTTATGCATAAAAGAGTAAGGTCTAAAAAGTTTAAATTGAGAACTTTATGCATTGAACTTTGATTGAATATTTGACTATGATATCATTGGATTTTCGATAAATGATTAATATCAAAGTTGTAGATAATTTTGTTATCTTTCCATAGATTAAAAAATCATCTCATTTTGATAATGGTGTAAAACGTTATGTATAAACGAGTGCAGGTCTATTAGGCTGATGATGACAAAATGGACGATCGAAACTATATCGGGCGTCGGTTTTGACAAGTAATGGATGACCGAAATAGAGTTGGAACAACCACTAAATATAGAGAGCATGCACATTTTAAAATCGGATGACCAAAACTTTAACGGTCGACCATTCTGGGCAATAGTGAACAAAAATGTGAAAATCAGATGACCGAAGTCACTGCATGAGCGATCGCAGATTACAGAGAGCACGAACATTTCTAAATCAGATGATCGAATCACTTTTGATTGACCGTTATGGGAGCAAAGGCAACGTCAATGGCTAATCCTTCTACGAACTATCACCAATGGATGACTGCGCAGAAAAGACAAATGGCAACAGCTAGTTTTGTTCACAAAACGGATGACCGAAACATTAACGGTCGACTGCTGAGCATACGACAAAAGATGCAACGGGTATTTACTATTCAAAACATATGACCAAAATTAAAATGGTCGACCATTTTAAAGTTGACAACACAATTTCAAAAATCTTTGCAATGGACATATTTTGAAAAGTAACCTATAAAAGGGATTCTAAAGACTGAAAGAAGGCTGTCCAAGAAAGGGAAATTACTCTAAAGTATCTTTCAAGTCTAAAGCATTTTTTAGAGCTCAATTTTGCAAATTATCCATTTCCTCTTCTAGTTCCTAAGAGTGAGAGAATTGGAGGGAATTCTTGTGTTCTTGTTTAGTAAGTTTGAGAGCTCCTTGTAAGAAGAGGTGTGCCTTACCTCTTGAGCGAAGAAGAATGCATTGTGGTGTAGAAATGGTTATTCTCTTCCTACAAGAAAAGAGAAAGCTAGTGAATCTCTGACGATCTCGAGGACGAAAAGTCGAAGCGGGGACGTAAGCCAAGGAGTTGGGCCGAACTTCGTCAACATATTGTGCCTTCTTGAATTTTGATTCTTCTTACTTGTCTTTTGCTTGCTTGTGATCGTATTTTTTTTAAAAAGGACTTTTACAATTTTTTGGTTATAATTTTTATACACCAATTCAACCCCTCTTGGTGCTTTTGATCCTACATTAGCCTCTCCATCGTAGCCTTGGCCGCACGGGTGCGCAAGATCGCCAACCTCATGTGCATCGCCATCATGTTCTCGTTGCTGACGACTAGATTGTATTCCTTGGCGAACACGTGGGCTGCGTTTAGGCAGGTGACCTTGTAGGTGGTGACGCCGCAGATGTCGTGCACGGATTTGGTGATGGAAGGATTAAGATCCGGCACGCGGGCGGAGTTGGCGAGCAAGAGGGAGGTGGTGGCGAGGAGGGAGAGCAGGAGGTGGCAGCGTGGCTCCATGGTTGCTTGTTGTAAGAGGAGGAACTGAGTTGGCGGGAGAGCTTGTGACGAAAGAAGGTGGTAGGAGGAACATATATATCAAATGGTGTGGAGAAGGCCGAAGCACGCGGTTGGCCTTAGATTCTTCTGTTTAGAGGATGCTTTTATAAATTAGCTAGAAGATACAAATAGTTCTACCTTATAACTTCCTTTTGTTTTAAGACGAATTAGGTATAAGTGTTCAGTATTATTAGTTATATGTAAATTTGAAAGCAGTTTTAAATGTGGAAGAAACTTGAAACACTTTTTAAATTTGGTTTGGAGTCACTAAGAAATGCTTATTTAGGATACCAAGTTATGTACTAAGTTGGTATAATTCGGTATTTTTGTGACAGGGGAATGATAGTGCATAATGGGCTCCTCGACCCTCGGTGTTGAGCAAAGTGCATAATTAGGTATATTCTTACTGGTTCGTTGCAGTTAATGCTGGAATTAGGAGCTGATAATTAGGTGGCGACCTCAGTGCATGTTGGGCAAGATGAAGATGAATGATGCCCTCGGCAACACCGACTCTCGTGAACTCATCTAATTATGTCGATGAACAACCTCCACGTGGGGCATGACCAAATTTGAGCCTCAACATCCATTTTCACTTCACAAAAGAAGCTCGCGGGTTGTAGCTGCATGTCGTGTGCATTAGGGTTGGAAATAAGCTCAGCCTTTCGTGAGGAACTCGTGGCTCAGCTTATTTTTGGCCTAGTTCGTCTCGGTTTATTATCAAAATAAGTCAGACTGAAATATTAAATAAAATCTATTTTCTTAAAGAGGCTTAGTCTCTTAATAATTGGCCTATCCTTATAGTATATTAGACCAATATTTATTAATATTATATATATATAGATAATTTATAATCCTTCATCTTTTAAATCTTCAATTTTGAGTTCAATATTACTATTTTTATTATATGTTTAGAAAAGTATATTAGTGATGTCTCTTTTATTTAGTTCATATTTGTTGTTTCTTTAATAAATAAGATTTATTTTATTTAATATAGTAGATCATAAAAAAAATATGTTTGGCTTAACAGACTAATAAGCTAGACCAGGTATTAAAAGTTAATCAAATAAGTCAGGCTAAGTTTATATTCATGACTTGTTATAGGTTATAGGTTGGGCTTAAATATTTTTATTTTGCAACAAGCTTGGCCTTCTAGCTCATGTCCAGCCCTAGCATGTATTCAAATTCGTGGATTGACATTTGTTTAGTAAAAATCTATCTATATTTAGGACTATTAGCATATGACTAATTTAATATCGAATTAGGAGGGGAAAATGTTTAAAACTCCTGACTAATGTGCTGACTCTAAAAGAGTTATTAGCACTCGTCGAACCACTTAAGATGTAGTGTCCTACTAATATGCCAACCGTGGTAGGTATGTTTAGATTATGCTTTCAAGCTCTTGCTTGATCTCTGCCTCGGCAACATTCTCAATGGCAGAATCCCAGGTTCGACTAAAAAGGTCTTGCGACCTTTTCCTCGGTGTTCAAGATTCTCTACCTCCAACAAATAAATCCTCATAGTTTTATATATCCTCAGGTTTTAGAAGTATTATATCGTGGAGCACGAAAAGCAAATATATTTTAATATCCTCGAATTCAGTAACAAATTGTAGTATTGAAATACCATAAAATTTTCATCAATTATAAATTAATTACATCATGATTAAATTTTGAAAAAATCAATTATCACTTTTAATAATAAATTTTCTTTCATATATTTTATTTATCACGATTCTAGAATCAGCTATCAATTATAATAATAATATTTATCAAAATTTTCATCTATCATTAATTATATCACTAATATACAAAAATAAATTAATCATTTAAAACAAAGAAATTCTTAAATATTTTATCATCATAATCCCATTACACCTGTAATATATAAAAAATATAATAATAATGTTTAATAGTAAAAAATATTAACTATTTTATCTGTCATAATTTAGTTAAATCATGAATATTAATACTCAAAAACCTAATATCAAATGAAATGTGAAATTTCCCAAATATTTTATCCATCATAATTTAATTACACCATGATTACTATCCGACAAGCTAATGTGACAATATTAGGTCAAATGATATAGGTTTCTTTCCTTGTAAATATATACCACTAAGTAGTGTTAATTGATTTGATCAATTAATTAGTCACATAAGGAATTCTAGAGAATGAAGGTCAAAAGCATATCCAAAAGATTTCTAAAATTTTCCAATCGAATAGAAATTATTATCATAAATATTCTTATAAATCTTCTGAACATATATATTTTTTTAATCATTTATCATATTTTGAATATTCAAAAGATTTATAAAGTTTTCCAATTGAATATAAAATGCTTTTTCAAAGATTATATACTCTTTCTTCATCACATAACTTAAATGAGTTACAAAAAAACATCAATGAATTTGTAATTTTTGAACAAGAAACAAAATGAAGAAAATTTATCATGTAACACCAAAAAAAAAAAAGAATGGAAAAGGTCAGCAACGAAGAGAGAGAAAAAAAGGGGGGGGGGGAGCAATAATAACATAATCCTTGATTTCATGGGAAATTCAAATCACAACCATTAACTAAGAGATCTGGCAATTATGGAGGAATTAATTGAGATAGGTGGAATCAATCTAAAAAATAAAGAACGCTCAAATCTCTATGAGAGTTTCCCTCACTGTGCAGAACAGATCACCCCCCTCTGAAAAACCATCGTACGATCATCCCCGAAGAATCTTCATTCCCAGATCATTGCTAGTAAGGGTGGCTGACTACTGCATCGTCCTTACTCATTTTCTACCCTCTTTGCTAAGTCTCCTCATGGCCTGCAGTCCCGACGTTCTGCAAGTGAAGGAGGTCCGACCAGAGGAGAAGTACGAGCACAAGGACGACGAGAAGGATGTGGCCACCCTTGATCTACATGGACCAAAGAGGGAAAATTACGATGAATCAGGTGGGTGTAACCAAAATCACCTTGCATGAATTTTGAATAGATCTAATCCACTGCTATGATCTAATCATATTAAGGAATGAAACATATGAAGTTTCATGACAGGAATATGATTTGGTTGCTTGTAGATATTTGATTGTTGTTCTATTGAATTGACTTGATGATTGTTAGGATGTAGTGGCTAGTGCTGTGATTTACTGTGCATTGTTGTAAAATCGTCATGTTGAAAATCGGCTGAAACCCCGCCGTCACGGCTGTGCCACCCTTCTGGCACGCTTGTGCCATGACTTGACCGAATGGACTCGACAACATACTTTAGACTGGTCGACCTATCCATTGAATCGATTGACTACCCTCATGCCCGTGCTTCTAGACCAGCACGCCCATGCCACTCTCGGTATACCCATGCTTTATCAGCACGTTTGTGCCACCCTCCTGACATGCCCGTGTCGAGGGCTGGAAATAAACCAAGCCGTTCGTGAGGAACTCGTGGCTCGGTCTATTTTTGGCCTAGCTCGGTTTGGCCTATTATATATCAAAATAAGCGAGGCTGAAATATTAAATAAAGCCTATTTTCTTAAAGAGGCTTAGCCTCTTAATAATTGACGTAGCCTTATAGATTATCAGGCCAAGATTTATTAATATATATATCCTTATAGATTATCAGGCCAAGATTTATTAATATATATATATATATATATATTAATCCTTCATCTTTTAAATCTTCAATTATGAGTTCAATAATACTATTTTTATTATAGGTTTAGAAAAATATATTAGTGGTGTATCTTTTATTTAGTTCATATTTATTGTTTCTTTAATAAATAAGATTTATTATATTTAATCTAGTAGATCATCAAAAAATATATTTGGCTTAACATGCTAATAAGCTAGGCCAGGCATTAAAAGTTAATCAAATAAGCTAGACTAAATTTATATTCATGGCTTGTTATAGACTATAGGTCAGGTTTAAATTCTTTCATTTTGCAACAGGCTTGGCCTATTTAAGTGGAAGCCTAGCTTGGCCTAACTCATGTCCAGCCCTACCCGTGCCATACCTTGACCGAATGGGTTCGATAGTAATAGACAGGTGGACTGATCCAGTGAATCGATCGACCACCCTTACGCCAGGCACACCTGTGCCACCTTATAGGCATGCCCGTGCTATACCCTCTGGCATACCTGCTTTGCCAGCACGATCGTCGACCGGCACGCCCGTGCCACCCTCATCTGCATGCCCGTGCCATTGTGCTGTCACGATCGTGCCAAGTTATAGACCGATCGACCGTTCAATAGAATCAATCGATCGACTTACAAACTGACCCCTTATTATGTTGATCATAAATTCTTATTTTTTGATATGAAAGTCATCTCTCCTCTTAGATTGGTCATTGTACAATCGGGTTAACGACTCATGATTCCATAGAAATCCATTCTCGATTCAAGATGTGGACCTTTTTATTAATTCACTCTCTATTGATTCAATTTTTTTCACTGTATGAAGAATAATGAACAACAAGATGCTAAAGTGATTAATAAGTGAATATGGAAGATGAATAATGGACTGTCAGCCCATGCCAAGTGCCTCAAGATAAGGGTCGCTCCTGATGACATGAATTTCTTACTCGTTATTGTTAGGGTAGAAGCATGATTTTTTTATTGATTTATGCTGCAATTAAATAACATAAAATCTACATTTTTAACCTTTTGCCTGTTATATGAAATCTCCATGTCATCTTAGCTATTTTGCTCAAAACATAGATAAAATCTTCTAAATTTATAAACATTTATCATTCAATAGGTACCCGCACGTTGCATAGGGTATTCAACAGCTAAGTTAAAAGAGTCCCTACATGGGGGTATCTGACGCTGCTAAGATCAGAGCTGGAAGGAAAGGACAAAATGGCAGCTGCCACCTGACGCGCAGAGAATAGAACAGAGGTGCAGAAAAGGGTAAAAGCACTAGGACAGGTGTCACACATCCACCTGCCTGATTAAGAAAAGAGAGAGGAATCAAAAGAATCAAAGATAGAATGTGGTGTATCAGGCTGGACAGGTGTTGCACATCAAATGGCTGGATAAAAAGATGATGCTGTAAAAGGGATAGGTGTCAAAGATCAAATGGTATGGCTACAAAAATGATGCCATGATATGAAAAGGAAAGAAGGTCACAAGAGAAGGGGGTTGGCTAGCAAATATCGTGAGGCAATGTGAGGCATTAGAGGATGGAGAAGGCCAACCTACAGGAAGAAGAGAAGCCATTTTGGAGAGGAAGAACACCAGCTGAGCTGAGAGGAGAAGCTGGAGCTCTAATCCTTAGTGCTGCCTACTGCATTTCCTGCTTTTCTTACTTCTTTTCGGTTGCTATTTCTTTAGTTTTATCTATTGAACAATGTTTAGTGTTAGGATGATGATGTTTTGTGCTGTGATCTTCATAGTTATGTCTAACTAATCAGTCCATGAGGTTGAGGGATCATTTGATGGGTGTAGATTCGATTTGATGTTTTTACTTGATTTCGGATGATTTGCTTTCATGGTGTTTGATCTTATTGTTATTCCTGCAAATGCCGTGATTGCAAGTTGTTTTTCATGCGATGGTTTCCCTGAGAAGGGAACATATGTCGTTAACAACATGCTGTGAGCCGAGATGTTAGCATGGTTGTAGAGAAGAGAAATCGTAGTAATGGATCTTTACTCTCCTATGTAGAACGAATTGAGAGAGGATTTTTATGAACTTCTAATCTGATATCACATATTGGTGAAGTGGCTCGGTTCAAATACGAGAGTAGGAGGACCAAAGGTTATCTTTCATGAGAATGAAAAATATCCACTAAGTATCGTCATCCGAATGCAACCTTAAAAAAACAACATCCGTTTGCCAAGTCCCCCAATAAGAATGATCTCTCATACCTCTATTTTACATACTGTTGAGTAACGAGCCTTTCCTCTTAAGATTTGTTTTCCTTAAGTTTTCTAGTTAAACATGAAAACGACAAACAAATTATAAAATCTAAAATATAAAAATACACCCTTACTTCTCTTACTATCAAAATCAGATTCTCTTCTCTCATTGCTATATAAGTGTACGAACAAATACAACTTCTCTCTCTGTGGTTCGACCCCGATCTATACATCGACGACGGTTGTATACTTGCAACCTGAGAAGTGTAGTTGGGATTATAAATTTAAAACTTATTTACATTTTTGTAAAGGGAATTCGATCTTTACGTACCCGCATCTAGCGTAGAAATACTACTTCCCATACTTACACAGATTTCTCAACAAGTTTTTGGTGTCGTTGTCGGGGAGAGTTTTGAATTTATTTCTAGATTTTACTTTGTTTGATTTGAATTTGATATCATTGTTTTATACTACCACATTGTTTATAATCATATTCTTGTCCATTTACATTTTTGTTCTCTTTTTAACTCTACTTTTGTTTCTCTAGATTAGTTTTTGTTTATGTTTGATCTGTTTTTACTTTCCTTATACTTTCCTTGTCTATATGATATTCCATTGTTTATACTCAATCCTTGCTTTTTGTCTATTCTTTTTCTATTTAGCCTAGTTTTACTTTTCTGCACTTTATTTTTCTAACTATCAATCCCATCTTAGTTTCTGTTTCACTTCATGTTTGTTCATGTCTTGATGTCTCTGCACCTAATCTCATTATATGATAAGTTCTAGCAGAGCAAAAAATTTTGAATTTGTCTTTTGGTCACATGTCAATCTGAGAAGTAGTCAGCTAGCACTTTAAGGATCAATATAAGATAGCTATGAGTTGTTTGATTCGGCCTCAGAACTATTACTAATCAAGTTGAATGTCAATCAATGAAAATTGGGATGGAGTGTGTTCCAAAGTTGAAGATATCATATATAAGTCTATTCAGAAATTTAGTTCCAATATTGAAGGATCATCACAAGTTTACTGCAATCAAGCACCTTCTGTCCAACAGCCTTTCAATACTTGCATGTCTACCTCACATGGTAAAAAAAGTTCAAGTTACTGGAATTTTGAACAAAACTTCTCAAGTAGTAGCAACTATGCGAATGACTTACAAAGTCAACCATATTATCATCAAAGCCAATATCAAGATTCAGAATTTCAAGTTGCAGCCATGGATATTTCAGCAAATCAGCAAATACCTACTCAACCCATATGAAAATCAGATCTTGAGATTAAGCTGGAGAACTTCTTGAAGCAACAACAAAAGCAAAATGCAATCCTGAAGCAACTATCTATGACAGTGGATGCTCTACAAGCCAAATCTCAAGTCCTACAGGCTCAAATTTTTCTATAGTCTAATCCAGGAATTTTGCAGGAAGTGAAGATGGGAATTGAGAAAGAGTTGGATCAAGAGAAAAAGTTGATTGTAAAGAAGAAAAGTGGTGAACCATCTACAGTTGAAGCTAAAGCAAGAAATCAGGAAGAGACTTCATCAAGTAGTATCAAGTTTGCAATTTCACATTCAACCTTGAACAATTACACAGGCTAAAGCTAAAAAAAGAGTTGTCACACCTAAAGCAGAAGTCAAGAGACAAGATGAAGTTGCAGAAATGACTAAAGAGTCTACTTCAATGATACCAATAGGGAATCACATCGAAGATCCACTTCTAAATGACCTATCTAGTGAAGAAGAGATTCTGAAAAGCTCAAATTTAGGTACCCCCACCAGTTTGGTTTCATATTGTCCAGAAATTACAAGTACCTTCACCTCGGATGAGCATAGCAACTCAATTCACTTATTGACTATCCCTGAAAATGAGTTACTTAATGAACCCAAATCAGAGATGAAAATACTCTCACCTACTCTCAGATGTGAGGTTCTTGGATCTATCACTAGCTGTCCAATTGAGGTTTCACTTGTTACAGTTTTTTCCATGGATCAACATGAGATGCTACTAGTTGAAGAATCTCCAAATCTTATAATCAGAGATGAAGGAAGATCAAAAGAGAAGAAGTGTCCTGAACTTGAAGTTAGCTGCAATCTTTTTTGAGAGGATATCCAGAATTTCAAAGTCTCACTTATGCCATTACTCACTAATCAACAAGAAGCTACAGCAGCAAAGAAACACAATGAAACTTAAATGACCAATATAGATTTGAAAGCTAAACAATTTTCTTTTCGAGCAGAGGAGGCTACAACAGACTTCAGTTTGCAAAAGGCAATGGAATATCATTCTAAGGAAGATCATAATTTGCCAACTGAAATCTTGGTCCATGAACTTGAAGACTTTTCGGCATTCACACATTTGAGGAGGCCATTGAAGAAGTGGCTACTTAAACAAGATGGTGATCCAGGAAATCAAGAAGTTATACATGTGAAGTTAAGTCCCACTGAAGGAGGGATAGAGACAACTGAAATACAGAAGTTTGTCAATGACAAGCTGAGATACTCATACTTGATTGTTGAAGTTGTCCACAAATTGAGATCTCTACTTGATCACATGATACTTTTTAAATCTCCTTGAAGTGAAGAAGGAAGAAAGTCTAGTCTAAGACTATAAAGAATGACGCTTACTGGGAGGCAACACAGTTTAATAATACTTTTCATCTTGTTTTTGCAAAAATCAAACAAGTGCCCCAACTGAAGTTTCTGATACAGCATTGCACTGCATATACCCTGCCTACTGCATCAACTACCATCGATTATAACTCTCTTACTTTTGATATATCGATTGCTATATCTTTCTGTTATATTCTAATTAAAGCCTTTTTTGCAGACATAAAAGTCGAGGAAGAAGGAAATAAGTGAAGAAAGATAATAGAGCAACATACCCCCATCTAAACTTAAAAAAATCTAAACCATACTTGCAAGTTAAAAAATGTTTTCTTGCATTTTACACTCTCTCAACTTGTTTCAACACTGAGGACAGTGTTAGAATTAAGTTTGGGAGAGTCAATGGTATGATCTGACTCTTATTTTTCTATTACCATGATTTTGACATCCACTACAAGAAATTAGGTCATTAGCGAAAAAGATATGTAGTCGTTAAAAGTTGCCATCTTGCCGTTAATACTCATCAATGACAAGAAAAAACTGGCCACGACTCTTCGCTATAGGTCCCGCCGCTAAAAGATTTTAGAATAACTGGCCGTTGATTCTTTTTAAGGACCACTATAATTCTCTTCCCTAAAAATTCAATAGCGACTAGTATGTGGTCCCTATATAACTTATAAGGACTACTCACCTAGTCACTAAAGACATTACTGATTGAATCACATATTGGATGAACTGACCAATTTTTTAAAGTTTTTTTTTGTGAACAAATAATTTGATAAAAAAATATTATTTTAGATTTAAAAAAGATCCAAAGATGGACCTTCTCCATAAAACTCTACATTAGCCCATTAGTCTCCTCCTCTATTAATATTTGTCTCTTTGCTCTCATCATACTACTATAATGAATGTGGGACTATGTTTCTATACCTACTTGTTCTTTTCTTCTTTCATATTTTTAACGACAAGATGATGATCGTTAATTTAAATATTAAGGACCAGATTTTTCTGGTCCTTATTGTTGACTTTTAACGGCCAGTCATAAAATATTAAGGACCAGAATTTTTCTGATTCTTAATGTTGACAACCAAAATTTTTTTTAGTCGTTAAAAATGATGTTTAACGACCATATTTGAATCTCTTCATTAATTATGGTCGCTAAAAGTCACTTTTCTTGTAGTGATCAAATTTTAAAATTTTTAATAGTATGCTTTATTTTTACATCCTAGCTACAAAATTTCAACTTTCATATACATTTGCTGCTAAGAATCAAAACTGTGATCATATTCTTATTTTTGAACTACATTTGCTTAGTTTGTGCCTGCATGTAGGATGACCTCTATGCATGATCTTTCCAATGCATCCCTGAACATATAACATTTTAATTGTTAAAACCCTGACTTTGATCAAAGTGACAGTTACAGGTCCAGAAATATCTTCCATCCCCTAGCACTAAGGATCCACAAGAAACTATAGCTTTAAATTCCCAAAATTGAGTAAAGTGAAAGTGTAATAAGTTCAAATTGTAAAACCCTATCCCCATCTTTTTCAAATTGTAAGAGTACTAGGAGTAAAAAAATATTTTTTCAAAAATTTTCGAACCTGTTGCATGAAATATGCACGACCACTATGTATAATTACAGAGTTGTTGAGCATATTTTTCATCCAAATGACTACTCTTGCTTTAAGTTTGGAGGAGTAAAAAAAGGGAAGTAAATGTAAAGTTGCAAACAAAGAAAAAAAAGGGAAAGAAAGGGAACAAAGTTAAGAATGCTGTACAAAATTTTTGAAAAGGATCCTTAGGACTAGAGGAATGTGCTAAAAGTTAGTATGGACTTGTTAAAGGGGTAAAATCCTTTCTTAGAATTGTTACTTCTGAGGTGTACTTAATTGACCTAAAATTTGCTAATTGATGCTTGAGCAGTTATGTATGGTGAGTTTACATTATCGTAATATGAAGTATATATATATGGCTATTATCAAAGTAATAATTATTTCTATATCATTGCAGTATAAATATTTCCAAGATAGATTAAGATTGTCGGTAAAAGAAAATAAAATAATTTGACAAAACCATGCAATACATGTAATGATTAAATAAATGGAAGAAATTTAGAAATAATTGAAAGTCGCTTAATCGAGATATGACTAAAGAAGTTTCGAGCCTCTCTCCATCAGTTAGTAAAAAAAAATCAAAACATCGTGTAAGAAAAAATCTTAGAAATTTGTAATGTCAAGATAAAAAGTAAGAATTTTACAAGTCCCCTATAAGGTTACTTGAGAAGCAAAATAATCATCTAAGAAAGATGATTATGAAATAAACTATAAATTTTGAATCGATTTATATTGGCTTCGGAAATATTATAATTTTTATAATAATGCCCAATTGTATAGGGTACTTAATGATATGTATGTTGTCAAGTGGACAAGAAGATCTATAACATTTAGATGGTGGATTATGTAGGTCGTCAGATGTTCACTGATAGGTTAAAAAAAACTAAAGTTGATTGAAATTCTATTATATTTAGGATGTTCTCTAAGAAGTTTCAATATCTATATGAAGAATATTTTTCTTAATTGGTACCGATCAAGCGGATCATTTATGATCCTAACCATGTTTCTTCTAAGTGGATTAATTTCTCTATTGACTTTAGGGTCATATTTGAACCCCCTATTTAGGGTGATAAGTGGCATCATTAATGCAAATAGTAATGGGATAAAAATGCAAAGGACAATGGACAATATGTATGGGATAAAGATGATTTTTTTTCTTTTGACTTTGATGATTGCCTTGTTTTGTTTTTTTGCCTTATTGCTTGAGTTCATTCCATATGTCCACCTGCATTCATGATGTTTTACTAAGGACTTATGTAATGTAGTGTGCATAAATTACATTGTTCACTATCAGTTGGATCTTACCATGTGTTTCATCAATAATCATAGCTACCACTCAATCTTAATGTTGATTTGGAGTGCTTTTCACTCCCCTATGATTATTATACTGATTCATTTCCCTATGCATAGAGTTGAAAGATATTCCATACCAAAAGAAAAGAACTTACCGTACCACTAGCCTTTTGTGAAATTATATGATATGACATCGTGACGAAAAGATCAATACAATACAAGGTAAACCAAGAAGTTAAGGTTGAAGACAACTCCCATGGTCAAACTATTGAACAAAACATTAATACAATGTATTGAGACATAGAAAGAATATCGAATGATAGTGATTAATGAACCACTTTATTTCAAGTGGCATAACGTTACCAACATGATCTCTCCTCAAACGAGTTATAAGACTTGTAATTGACTCCCAACATGGTTGTCTCCCTTAACAATTACATATTACTGATTTGCACGCCTTATATAATCTAAGTCAAAGTTCAAGTGGCATATATATACAAACAGTTGCCCTCACATCATATTACCTAGAACATCAATGTTGGATGATGTTAAACATCAATTTTCATTGAATCCAGATAAATTAATGAGATGAACCCTGGAACTTTATGGATATTAGATGTATACCAGATCAATAGCTATATGGCGATTTAACTCACATATGCAAATATTCTTAAAGCTTACTAAGTTAGGAAATAGTAATAAACCCTTCTTTGAATTTCGATGATAAATGATTGGGAAATATAAATATTCTGTAAGGGGGAAAAGGTTAAAAGCTTAATTAATGGTAAATATAAAGGCCCGAGATGACATTAGAGTGCGTTCAATTATGTGTAGCTATATTACAACTATCATAGATTGAGGATTGAGCGAATATAAAGATAAAAGAAACAATAGTAAGTATATGTGATGTCAAGATGATAAATGAAAATTTTTTTAGAGTAAATATGAATGTTCTCATCATGTTAAGATATACCCATGTGATTGAAAATAATTAGAATATTCACCAACACTCCTTTTAAGAAGGTTATTGGCCCCAGCAATTATGTAGTCATACACTTGAGGGAGCGTAGAGTATGAAATGAGAGGATCATGCCTATTCTTGAGGATGTGTTGAGGAAAGCACACTGAATTGGCATGGTAATTGAGATGAGCATATTCATTTGATTGAATTGGCTTATAATAACTGATCCCATTTGAGTATCGATATGGTATCCTGCGAGGCTTTGTGTGATCGACCTTCCCATTCACCTGCCACTAGGGTGAAGTAGGCGAGGAGAAGACTATGAGAAAGGAAGAGGTGAAGGAAGCAGTGGAGTACCCTAAAAAAGTTGAGCTGATATGAAGAGACTGTAGACTACGTAGACTAGCATAAGAGTTATGTAGATAAAGGCAAACGAGAGCAGATTTTTCAGGATGTTGATTAAGTTTAGCTGAAGGTATCCCCTATGAAAAGGGTCATGAGGTTCAACAAGCAAGCAAAGCTCAGTCCTCGTTGTGAGGGAGGCCCTTTGAAATTATTGGAGTTGATAGATGAGGCAGCATGTAGATTGGCTCTACTCCTTTTTATGGATGAGTGCATAATGTATTTCATTTGTCCATGCATGATGCTCAAGGAGTACAAGCACGATGCTGCTAATGTTATTCGGATAAAGGAGCTAGATCTAGCCTCACCTTACTTTTACCGAGTATATAGTATCCGACGCATATTATGGAATGCAAGGTGTAACGTCGGAAGAATAAGGATGCACTGATGGTCAGAGTAGCCTAGCCTTTCCATCACGGCAAGGAGGCGACATATGAGCTTGAGTCAGAAATGCACCAAGAATTTCCGCATCTTTTCGGTAAGCCCTCTACTTAATGCAAAATTCGAGGACAAATTTACTTTTAAGGGAGTAATGATGTAACACCCGAAAAAGGATAGAAACAATTAGCAACCAAGAGAGAAAAAAGGGGTGGGGGGAGTGATGCATGCATTATTATACATGTTTACATACATCATTTTAGATTATTTTTCGTAGTTTTTACCATTGCATGCATCAACTTTTTCAATTATTTCTCTAAAATTTGTTAGAGTCCAAAGTTACAAACTTTCATTGTATTTTGATCTCAGGAGTTGGAGGTGCAGAGCGATTATCACGAAAGAGCACGAAAATCGGAGCCAAAAAAATGAGATAATCACTATCCTAACGAAGAATCCGGGCCGGGTCATCAGTACACCCGGGTCGGGCTGATCATAAGACCAAATCCAAGTCGGATTTTGTGCGACAAAAGAACCTGGACTAGGTACATTATAACTCGGGCCGGGTTTGTTTATCAGACGTATCTTACCAGATGGTCCGGATTTTTGCCTTGTTGAACACGAAGTTAATATCTCAAAATGGCGTGCAACCCTGGGGGACGTTCTTCCCTATAAATACTACTATTTGGAGGATTTGTATAGGGCCCCTAACTCGTGAATTCTCGAGCCACCCAACTTCCGAGAGAAATTTTTGCAGTGTTGAATTCTGAAGCAACTTGGAGTCGTTCCGGCGAACCCCTGCGATGACCACACGACTGAGCCTCGTGACAGAGGCATCACCGGATCCGGGAAGCATACTTTAGTAATATTTCTGATGAAATTCTTGTTTATCATTATTGATTTGATGTCAAAACAATTTTGTATGGATTAGTTTTATTGTTAGGGGAAAATAAGTTGAACCCTGTTTATCTCTCAATTTATTTGGATAATTAGACTTCTGTTAAATTACAATTCGTGCATGGTTAATGTTAGAATATTTGATAATCTTCATGTCATGTTATTCTGCAAGTTTTTTGCATGATTAGCCGTTAAATTTTCTTCCAAAATTCAATTTGATTCACGAATTCTACAAGCATAGAACCCGGACCGAGTAGCATCAAACACGGGCTGCATTTTTTCTCCGATTGAATCACTGTTGTTCTTTACAGTGGAGCCCGGACCGAGTTGTTTGTGTCCGGGCCGAGTTGTTCGGTACCCGGGTTACTTCTTCTCTGCTCGGGTCGTGCTGATTGCGCAGCGTAGAAGCGGTCTATCTAAACCCGGGCATCGTTCGGTAGAACTCGGGCCGAGTCAATGTGTTTTTTTGTTGAAACCGAGCTTTATTTTACAAACCCAGGCCGAGTTTTGCATAACCCGGGCCGGGTATTAATTTGGGGTTTCTAATCGCCATACTTCGGATTTGATTGTTATTACTTGTGGATTTGGGATGATTTTTACTCTATGCATTCTGATCATGGTTATGTGCAATTTGATTGAGTTTTCAACTGGTTGGACTTAATCTCGATTAGAATAGTTAGGTTCTCGAGATTTTGAGTTCTTTATATTTAACGATCCTTCTTTGTGCATTAATGCATCTCGATTAAAATTTGATTATTATGTTTTGAGTTTTCATAAATCATAGTATTATTTTAATCAGAGATAATTAGTTCTCAAGTTTTTAGCACTATTTTTATGTGTATAAGTTGCATTTTAAAGCCATTCGGTTCAAAGTGAGATTAGAGTTGATTGAGGTTTCAACGGCTTTAATGGCACTTTCGTTTGATTATCAAGTTTTTGAGATCAATATTTATAAGCAACTCCTTTCCATTAGAAGTCTAATTGGTGATTTATTGATTATTTGAGAGATAACGGAGGGATACGAAGTTAGACCCTAACTCATCATTATTATAGATTTTTCCTCATCTAAGCACCATTTTTACTTATTTTCTCATTTCCTTTTTCTTAATTGAATAATTGAAAGTTGATTCCTCAATTGATTTTTCACAATAACTTTTAGAGAAAAAGATTATTAATCTTCAGTCATCGTGGTTTCGACACTCTATTCACTCTTTATTACTTGATACGATCTAGTATACTTGCTAGTATATTTGCGATTAATTTTCACGCATCAAGTTTTTTACGCCATTGCCGGGGACTGAAAATTTTTACTCTTTTTACTTTATTAGTTATATTTAGTTTTACTACTTTTTCTGTTTCTCTTTGTGATCGTGTAGGGGATTGAAAATTTTGAACAAGTCACGTCCTCGATTCTTCTAACGAGCTTCCCTCTGAAGAAAAATGATATAATACTAGGAGCTCAAAAGGACCATTGCTTTTTTTATCCAGAAATTGAAAAATCATTGCGATAGTCTAGAAAGAGTCAAAAGAGCAAAGAAATGGCAGATCGACGTCAAAATCAAGAGCTCAATGTGAATCTTAATCCGAATCTCAACCTGAATCAGCCACCACCATACAGAATGATGTGAGACTATATGCTGGGTCATATTCACGATGAGCCAAATAACATTATACTGCCTGATGTAGCTGCTAACCATTTCCAGATTCAACATGGTACATTTCAAATGGTACAAAATGATCAGTTTAGTGGTAACAAAGATGAGGACCCTTTTGCTCACGTTCGAAAATTTTTACACTTTTAAATTTCACGATGTTACTGATGATGCCGTGAGGCTACGTTTATTTCTTTTTTCTCTCAGCGATCTACTTGGTTGACGACTACATTACCTCCTGAAACTATTACCACTTGGGAGAAAATGAAGCACAAATTTTATAATAAGTACTGTCCTCCACAAAGCTGACCTAAAATCTTTCTATCAACAGGATGCAAAAACAATGTATGAGGCTTGGGAGCGATTCAAGGAGTTGATAAGCCGAATTCCACATAATCACATGACACTTTATGAACAATACTTTTATAATGGCGCTACTCTACAGGTTAGGGATAAGATTGATACTTCTGCAGGTAGTTCGATGTCGGACAAGTCACCTGAAGACATTTACACGATCATCGAAAACTTGGCTATCAATAATTGGCAAAACGACAGAGATCAAGCACCACGACAAGACAATTTTTTATATCTCTCTGAACAGGTAGAAGCTCTCAACAAAAAGGTGGAACAACTTCTGATGAATAAGAATAATGCTCCAGTCAAAGCAGCTCATAACATTACCAGGTGTGATTTTTGTGGTGAAGGTCACCCCAACCATGAATGCGTAACTCTTCATCAACTCAATTTGAGAATGCAAATTATGTTACTAACAATTCTTACAGGGATAATCAGGATCCTTACAAATATGGATTTGGTTTAAAGCAACCCAATTATTCTTGAGTACACAATAGGGGGGATGGCTCCCCCTGGTTTCCAACCACGCCACGAAGAAAGATCTCGACCTGAACCTAAATCAAACTTAGAAGATATTCTTGCAAAATTAATTTTTGTTTCTGACTCTAAGTTTAATAACGTAGAGGCATCCATCAAAAATTTGGAAAATCAAGTAGAGCAACTGGCTAACACAATTATAGGTCGTCAACCAGGTTCACTCCCCAGTGACACAGAGAAGAACCCTCGAGAAAATGCAAAAGCAATCACCTTGAGAAGTGGGAAGGAAATTCAAGAACCTCAACAACCTCAATCTGAACCAATAGTTGAAGAGAAAACTAAAGAATCACTGGAAGAGCAACATGAAGTAGTTCCAACACTACCACACCCGAAAGCAGACAAGAAAGCTGGGAAATTTACCACTCCTGCAAACCAGGGAATCTGCCATACCACCATAGATATAGACAAGAGCAACTTGATAGGGAATTTTCTTGTTTCCTTGATATTTTTAAGCAGATTCACAATAATATTTCTCTTCCTGAAGCTCTTAAACAGATGCCTACTTATGCAAAGTTCATGAAGGAAATCCTGACTAATAAGAGGACGATCGAACAGACTGGTCTGGTTAAGCTTTCTCCACAATGTTGTTCGGTGTGCAAGCAAGACATTCCATCAAAAGCAAGGGATCCAAGGAGTTTTATTATACCGTGTGTTATAGGAGATTTTTATTGCTCTTAGGCTTTATGTGATTTAGGTGCTAGTATCAATTTAATGCTTTATTTTATTTTCCTAAATCTTGGTTATGGAGAACTCCGTGAAACTTCAATTATGTTACAATTTGCTGATCAATCTGTGAAAAAACCGAGAGGCGTGTTGGAAGACATACTTGTTAAGGTTGATAAATTTGTTTTTCCTGCAGATTTTCTCATTCTAGATATGGATTCTGAGCATGACACTCCAATCATACTAGGCAGACCTATTCTAGCGACAGGCAATGCATTGATTGATGTCCAAAAGGGCCACTTGACTTTGAGAGTCAATAATGAGGAATTATGTTTTAAAATTTTAGATTCTTTAAAATATCCTGTTTCTTCATGTTACTCTATTGACACTTTAGATGGTGATACTTCAGATGAGCTTGATGTAGTTATTCCTGAAGTGGTGATGAATCCGTATGCACATGATGAAGATTTGATGGATAATTCTGAAGTGGTCCAAGAACCTGAGACAGTGGAAAAACTCCCTCTGAAAACTTCCACAACAGAAGAATTGCAAAACTTTTCATCGCGCCCTGAACTTAAAGCATTACCTTCTCATTTAAAGTATGCCTATCTAGACACTGATTCTTTTCCTGATATTATTTCTGCAGATCTCATCGAAGATATGGAAGCCCAACTGCAAGCTGTCCTGAGAAAGCACAAGAAAGCCATTGCATGGTCAATTTTTGACATCAAAAGAATCTCGCCCTCTATCTGCATGCACAAGATCCTTCTGGAAGGGAACTATAAGCCAACTGCCCAATGCCAACACCGTCTTAATCCACAACTCAAAGAGGTAGTAAAGAAAGAGGTGATTAAGCTCTTATATGAGCGAAATGATACAATCTTGTGCAGGTCGATGGGTGAACAAATCATGACCAAGGAAGCGACCCTTAACTTGAGGCACTTGCCCATTATTCATCTTTCATCTTCACTTATTAGTCATTTTAGCATCTTGTTGTTTATTATTCTTCATACTGTGAAAGAGTGAATTAATAAAAAGGTTCATATCTTGAATCGGGAATGGATTTTTATGGAATCATGAGTTGTTAACCCAATTGTGACAATGATCTATTGTAAGAGGAGAGACGACATTCAGATCAGAAAAACAAGAATTTATGATGAACATAATAAGGGGTCAGTTTGTGGGTCGGTCGACCGAACGGTCGACTAGTCTATAACTTGGCACGACTGTGAAAGCCTAGTGGCACAAGCGTGCAGATGAGGGTGGCACGGGCGTGTCGGTCGAATGACATGGCCGTGCTGGTAAAGCAAGTATGCAAAGGGTATAGCACGGGTGTGCCTGGCGTAAGGGCGGTCGACCGATTCAGTGGATCGTTCGACTGGTCTATTACTGCCGAATCCATTCAGTTAAGGTATGGAACGGGCATTCCAGGAGGGTGGTACGGGCATGCTGATAAAGCATGGGTATACCAAGGGTGGCACGGGCGTGCTGGTGTAGGAGCATGGCCGTGAGGGCTGTGGATTGATTCAGTAGATAGGTCGACCGGTATAAAGTATGTTGTCGAGTCCATTCGGTCAAGTCATGGCACGAGTGTGCCAAAAGGGTGGCACGGCCGTGACGGCGGAGTTTCAATCGATTTTCAACATGAAGATTTCACAACAATACACAGTAAATCACAGCACTAGCCACTACATCCTAACAATCATCAAGTCAATTCAATAGAACAACAATCAAATATCTACAAGCAATCAATCCATATTACTATGCAACCAGGAAAACATATCAGTCAGATTCCTGTCATGAAAGTTCATATTTTCCGTTCCTTAACATGATTAGATCATAGCAGTGGATTAGATCTATTCAAAATTCATGCAAGGTGATTTTGGTTACACCCACCTGATTCATCATAATTTTCCCTCTTTGGTTCGTGTAGATCAAGGGTGGCCATGTCCTTCTCGTCGTCCTTGTGCTCGTACTTCTCCTCTGGTTGGACCTCCTTTGCTTGCAGAACGTCGAGACTGCAGACCATGAGGAGACTTAGCAAAGAGGGCAGAAAATGAGTGAGGACGATGTAGTAGTCAGCCACCCTTACTAGCAATGATCTAGGAATGAAGATTCTTCGAGGATGATCGTAAGATGGTTTTCCATAGGGAGTGATTTGTTCTGCAGAGTGAGGAAAACTCTCACAGAGATTTGAGCATTTTTTACTTTATAGATTGATTCCACCTATCTCAATTAATTCCTCCATAATTGCCAGATCTCTTTGTTAATGGTTGTGATTTGAATTTCCCAGGAAATCAAGGATTGTGCTATTATTGCTCCCTGATGCGTGAAAATTAAGCGCAAATATACTAGCAAGAATACTAGATCGTATCAAGTAAGAAAGAGTGAATAGAGTGTCGAAAGCACGAGGACTGAAGATTAATAATCTTTTTCTCTAAAAGTTATTGTGAAAAATCAATTGAGGAATCAACTTTCAATTATTCAATTAAGAAAAAGGAAATGAGAAAACGAATGAAAACGGTGCTTAGCAGAGGAAAAATCTATAATAATGATGAGTTAGGGTCTAACTTCGTATCCCCCTGATATATCTCAAATAATCAATAAATCACCAATTAGACTTCTAATGGAAAGGAGTTGCTTATAAATATTGATCTCAAAAACTTGATAATCAAACGAAAGTGCCATTAAAGCCGTTGAAACCTCAATCAACTCTAATCTCACTTTGAACCGAATGGCTTTAAAATGCAACTTATACACATAAATATAGTGCTAAAAAACTTGAGAACTAATTATCTCTGATTAAAATAATACTATGATTTATGAAAACTCAAAACATAATAATCAAATTTTAATCGAGATGCATTAATGCACGAAGAAGGATCGTTAAATATAAAGAACTCAAAATCTCGAGAACCTAACTATTCTAATCAAGATTAAGTCCAACCAGTTGAAAACTTAATCAAATTGCACATAACCATGATCAAAATGCATAGAGTAAAAATCCTCCCAAATCCACAAGTAATAACAATCAAATCCGAAGTATAGCGATTAGAAACCCCAAATTAATACTCGGCCTGGGTTATGCAAAACTCGGCCTGGGTCTGTATAATAAAGCTCGGATTCAACAAGAAAAACACACTGGCTCGGCCCGAGTTCTACCGAACGCGGCCCGAGTTCAGATAGACCGCTTCTACGCTGCGCAGTCAGCATGACCCGAGCAGAGAAGAAGTAACCCAGGTACCGAACAACTCGGCCCGGGCACAAACAACTCGGTCCGGGCTCCAACGTAAAGAACAACAGTGATTCAATCGGAGACAAAACGCGGCCCGGGTTTGATGCTACTCGGTCCGGGTTCTATGCTTGCAGAATTCGTGAATCAAATTGAATTTTGGAAGAAAATTTAACGGCTAATCATGCAAAAAACTTGCAAAATAACCCGACATGAAGATTATCCAATATCCTAACATTAACCATGCACGAATTGTAATTTAACAGAAGTCTAATTATCCAAATAAATTGAGAGATAAACAGAGTTCAACTTAGTTTTCCCCTAACAATAAAACTAATCCATACAAAATTGTTTTGACATCAAATCAATAATGACAAATAAGAATTTCATCAGAAATATTACTAAAGTATGCTTCCTGGAGTCTGGTGATGCCTCTGTCACGAGCCTCAGCCATGTGGTCGTCATAGGGATTCGCCGAAACGATTCCAAGTTGCTTCATAATTCAGCACTGTAGGAATTTCTCTCGGAAGTTGGGTGGCTAGGGCACGAGAATTCACGAGTTAGGGGCCCTCTACAAAGCCTCCAAACAATAGTATTTATAGGAGATAACGTCCCCCTAGGGTTGCACGTCGTTTTGAGATGTTAACTTCGTGTTCAACAAGGAGAAAATCTAAATCGTCTGATAAGCAAACCCAGCCCGGGTTGTAATGTACCCGGCCCGGGTTCTTCTATCGTGCAAAATCTGACTCGGGTTTGGTCTTACGATCGGCCCGACCCGGGTGTTCTGATGACCCGGCCCGGGTTGTTTGTCAAGATAGTGATTATCTCATTTTTCTGCTCCGATTTTTGTGCTCTTTCGTGACAATCGCTCTGCATCTCCAACTTGACACTCTTGAGATTAAAATACAATGAAAGTTGGTAGCTTTGGACTCTAACAAATTTTAGAGAAATAATTGAAAAAGTAGATGCATGCAATGGTAAAAACTATGAAAAATAATCTAAAATGATGTATGTAAACATGTATAATAATGCATGCATCAAATTCCCCCAAGCTTGAACTCTTGCTTGTCCTCAAGCAAGCCCCAAGGCAAGACTCAAGAATCATAAATGAACCATCATAGTCTCCACCCCATGACTAATACTTTTCCACTACCATCGTTTTACAAGTCCATCACCAAAGTATCTAACCACAATCCATAGCCCAGCCTTATAAAATTTTTTATTCTTAAATAGTTTAAACTTATTCTAGTTCAGCTCGGTGCAAGAAAACATAGAGTATCAAATAATGGCATTACTGTTGAATGCAAAAAGTATAGAGTGAGCTTAATTTTACTTTATTCACCTTCTTATTGATTTATAGAATTGATTACTCATGTGCTTCTCCATATTGCGCAAGGTGGTTCATTTAGCGGGCTTTCGTCTAGTGCAGTTGCCCTTAGGTCGCCAGGGAAGAATCCCCTACGGATCTAATCACCCGAACACACCCAGGTTCCGGATAACACAGTTATGCATCATTTAAAATTTGTCCCTTTTACTGATTTGGTACTCTTGTGCTTCTCCATATTGCGCAAGGTGGTTAATGTAGCGGGCTTTCAACCGACGGATCCCAGACAGTTGCCCTTAGGTCGCTAGGCAAGAATCCCCTACGGATCTAATCACCCGAAACACCCAGGTTCCATATAATACAATTATACCTTCTTATAACTTTTGGGGTTTAACTAACCCTCTTTCAGATTTATTTATTTTAAGCTCACAAAATACTTTATGCATTCAATAAAAATGCTACTACCATCAAGACATAAAATAAAAATAAGAAATGAAATGCGAGCATGAACAAGAATCAGTGGTCTAAGTATCCATAATTTTACTTGGCAACATACACTTTCCAAATTACCCAATACTAAGGTGATGGAACAGATAAAATTATAGCAATAGAATTTCATAAGTACAAAGGGTGTCCTTAAATTTCACTTAAGTACAAATAAGAAGAACAAACATTGAGGCAAAATGATGGTGAATGGTATTTTTCTAATTTTTGAAATTTTTGAAATTTTTATGGATTTTCATAAGATGCAAAGATAAAGCAAACATGCAATACTAAAATCAACGAAACGAAAGTAAACATGATGATGCAGTACAATAAAGCAAATATGATGCATGAAATACGATCTCCCCCAAGCTTGAACTAAACAATGTCCTCAGTGTTAGCCAGACAAGGTAAGGAATACAAGATGAAAAACTCAAAAAGATACAAAAGAATAAAGGAAAAGACACCACCAGCTAGCCCATCTCTAGAGGCGGTGGAGGTGGTGGATATTGTCCAAAGTAGTCTTGAACCAGTCGCTCAAGATGATCCTGGCGGTCGCTAAGCTGTCGAAACTGAGCCTGAGTCTCCTGATGGTGCTGCTGCATAAGCTTGTACTGTCGCTCCTGGCCCGCAAGAAGTGCGGCTAAGATATCCTTCAGAGCAGAGACATCGAAACTGGCAGGGGCTGAAGCAGAAGTCGGCTGAAAAGTAGACCCGTGCTAAAGTGGTGGACTCAGAGCCATAAAGGATGGCTGCGGTTGCTGTGAAGGCCCCTCATCCCGCAGAGGTACGGGATCCTCATCATCTAGATCTGGACGTGCATGAAGGTCTGCTATGTGGCGAGGCTCCACCTGTCTCAAAAAAAGGAAAGTATGTCCAATTCGCATGATCGAAGACAGTGAAGCGATCAGCATCAGTGTACGGTAGTGTCTCAACTCTATTGCGAAACTTGAAGACCAGACCACTGAAGTCCTCTCGACAAGGTTCATCTGAAGAACCGTGGTCATCCCAATAAATGTGGGCTTGATGGGCTCAAGAGAGGACAGGTCAAGGCTCAAATAAATGGCTATAGGAGTAATCAGGCCACCATTAATAACTTTGCATGAAGACCTGGATGCCTGTTTCTGAAAATTATCAGCTAAGATGGCCGATGTTAAGCTGTCTTCATTTCACCATAGCCCACAATATCTCCAGCTCTTTAGTATTAATAGCACCCTCGCTTTCTCCTCTACCACAAATGGTATAAGAGATGATCCTGTGGACATATCGAAATACTAGATTCAGAATAAGACTTGCCTTTGCGCGGGAAGGAAGGAAGGGCTCATCATTTGTTATCGCTTAGGGGAAATCCATAGATAGAGTTAAACTCCGGCATAGAAAAGCCATATTCATTATTAAAAAGCCGGAAACTAACTCGATGGCGCCGAGCAGAGCACTCATAAGCATAAGAACTGAAGAACTCATGGCACAACTTCTCATACGTCGGCTATCATTGATCCAGAAAGGTCTGCATCCCCACCCTCTCAAAGAGTAACATAATGTCAACATCAATATTCAAAGTCGCCATGGTGTTGTGACATGCATACCGGGTGAGAGTAATAGTGAAGAAGAATGTTTTCCGGTAGCGTTTGCATTGGGTAGAATCCCTGAACTCCAAACTGGTGGGTCGTGGCAGTCGTTCTTCCTGTCGGGGAGCTTCAGTGTCATGAGATCGACGGACAACAGACTTCTGACGAGGTTGCATTATAGAAAATTTGAGCTGAAGTACACTTTGTACAAAACCCGGCCCGGGTCAGCAGGTGACGCGCCCGGGTAAGAGCTATCGCAAGAGATGCTGTCGAACAAACGGACCCGGCTCGAGTATGCAGATGACGTGGCCCGGGCTGGAGAAAGGCGCAACGCAGGCCGAATTGTGAGTGGCACGGCCTGGGTGCTGGAGGTTGCGAGAGACGGACGCGGGGCGAGTTGAATGCCAACCCGAGTGCAGAAGATCGCCGTCCGGAGTAAGTTCTGTGCCGGCGAATGTTTGACGGAGGGACGTCGGTGGTACGGTGTCGCCGACGACGAAGAGCAGAGGCAGCGTCGGCGGTCGTTATGTAGGAGAAAAGTAGATTCAATGACTGGTGTTGAAAAGAGACCCGACGGCGGCGTGGCGGATCTGGAAAGAAAAAGCGGCGGCGCGGTGGATCTGGGAAGAAGAAGTGGCAGCGCGGCAGATCTGGAAGAAGAAGGCAACGGAGCGGGAGCAGAGGCCGCGGAACTAGGCAGAAAAGGCGGCGTGACGTCGAACAAGATGGAACGTGCCGGCGTCGGAGAAGAAAAGGAACAACCGGCGATGTGGTCCCGCTGCCCCCCCCCCCTCCCGGTTTGATGACAAACGAACTCGACCTGGGTAGGTGGCCCTCTGCACCGAGAATCGCACAGAACTAGTGGTGTGGTTTGATGACAGGTGGTTGGCAGTTCAACGGCCGGATTGGCATCTTAATGGCAAATGGAAAACCGCCGGAGTCGTTGCGTACAGCCTAAATGGCCCGGTTCGGGTTTACAGTAGCTCGGGCCGGGTATGAACACCTGCGAAGATAAACAAAAGCCAGACATGGCCCGAGTTTATGACTTGATCGGGCCGGGTATCACGTCTGCCCGGCCCGGGTCAATGCAACCCGGCCCGGGTCTAATATACCTGTTATAAGTTCATAGAACGCATGCCCGAGTCGGGTTCATAGAGGCGCGGGCCGGGTTTGGCAGTTAAAAGGAATGAGTAGTGATTAAAGAAATGCAGAAGTTGATGTGAAATGACTCAAAGACAAGGAGACCGGACATAATGAAATGAAATTGAAAAGCTAAGAAAAACAACTAAGACACAATAAAAATCTATACTAAAAGATAACGGTTTAGGCAGAAAAGTTCTAAGTTATAGTCGTTAGCTTGATTTTGTCCGCCTTGGCTTAGGGCTCGTGCAAAATTATGTAGTTAACTTGTGCAGGTTTGACACCACTCAAATAGTTCTTGAGCCCATGTGACTGTGAATGTGTGTGTTTCGATCTAGTGATCGAATCTCTACAGCTCCAAAAGGAGAAGAACTGACTACTATATATGACCCCGTCCATCTAGACTTGAGTTTACCCGGAAACAATCTAAGTCTGCTTTCATAAAGGAGGACTTGTTGACCAGGTTGAAAGCCCTTAGTTTGAATATTTTGGTCATGCCATCTTTTTGTTCGCTCCTTATATATTTTACTGTTCTCATAAGCATTGTTCTGGAACTCTTCAAGCTCATTAAATTTCAGTAGTCGCTCATTGCCCGACAAGGTTGGATCCAGATTTAAAAATTTTGTAGCCCAATAAGCCTTGTGTTCCAATTCTACGGGTAGATGACACGCCTTCCCATAAACTAATCTATATGGTGACATACCTATGGGTGTTTTAGACGTAGTGCGATAAGCCCATAGTCCGTCATCTAGCCTGAGAGACCAATCTTTTCTAGAGGAGTTAACTATTTTTTCCAAGATGCGCTTAATTTCTCGATTTGACACCTCTGCTTGGCCACATGACTGAGCATGGTAAGGGGTACTCAACTTGTGGGTGACTCCAAACTTAGCCACTAATCCTGCAAACAAACGATTGCAAAAGTGTGTGTCATTGTCACTGATGATAGCTCTAGGTGTACCAAATCGAATAAAAATATTTTTCCTTAAAAAATTAACAACTACCTTAGCGTCATTAGTAGGAGTGGCAATTGCCTCAACCCACTTAGACACATAGTCCACAGCAACTAGAATGTACTTATTGTTCATTGACTTAAGGAAAGGCCCCATAAAGTCAATGCCCAAACATCAAATATATCACAATAAATAATATTGTTTAGAGGCATTTCGTCGCGTTTAGAGATATTACATGTCCTCTGGCAATGATCACAAGACTTACAAAATACCTGTGCATCTTTGAATAGGGTTGTCCAATACAACCCGCTTTCTAGAACCTTGGCGATGGTATGATTTGGACCAAAGTGTCCTCCAGCCTCTCCGTTATGACAATATTGCAGAACACTTTGAACTTCACTTTCAGGTATGCACCTGCGAATAATCTGATCTGCACAAACCTTAAACAAGTATGGATCTTCCCAAAGATAATGGGAGATGTCAGCGAAGAACTTTCTCTTTTTCTGCGTGGTCCATCTAGAGGGAATCCATTTTTCTGCAAGAAAATTAGCATAATCAACAAACCATGAAAGTTCATCACTTGCCTTTGCCTCCTCCAAAAGGGAGAATGAGAAAATTTGTTCATCAGGAAATTCTTGATGCATGCAAAATACAACATATTTTAGATTATTATTTTAATTAATTTTTCTGTAATTTGATCATGACATGCATCATTTTTTGTCACTTTTAATCGTAATTCCGGATTTATCAATTTTAATTATTAATTCTCTGAATATTTTAATTGTGGATGGATTAACTAAATTTTGATAATTATTTTGCAGGAAAAATCAAGATTTAGATGGATTGTGCTGTATCGGCCGAAATTCCGAAGAATTTATCATTACGGCCGAGATTAGGATAAATGATTATTGTTTTGGCCGAGATATGAAGGGGTAAAGATAAAAAGATTTTATCTTTTTTGGGCGTAATGGCATGAAGACTTTTCATTTTGGCCGAGATTTGGAGGGCGTAATAGCAAGGAAATGTTGGTTTTGGCCGAGATTCGAAGGGAGTAAAGATAAAAAAAAGATTTATCTTTGGGCGTAATGATAAAAGGATTTATCTTTGGCCGAGTTTATCTCGTAAATTTAAATTCATCCGTACGATGTTACGGCCGAGATCAAATTGAAGGCCGTTCGCACCCTATAAATACGTGAAGAATCCGTCATTTCAATGGGTGCTCTGAAGTTCAGGTTTCTTCCACGGAGAGTCGTGAGCTCTGCAGGCTACGACCAAGAGGAGAGAGGTGCGACGGCTGAAGGTTGATCGCGACCCTAATCAAGTCCGAGAGGCTGCCCGACTGTTTGCCCAATTCTAAGGATCCTATTTTATTCTTGGTGTAATTCTTCCAATTATCATTGTTATTTTGTTATTATCTCTCCAGAATTTCTAGGATGAACTCCATATTTTCTATTTATTTCATTTTAGGAGATTATTATTGAAAGGAAACTATTTGGACCCTATATTATTTGTTTTAATCTTTTCTGATCAATTAGTTAATTGTGCTTAGTGCTTTTGATTTAATTATTTAGATTTCTGAGTTGAGTACTTACCAGTTTGTGGACTATTTAATTTCAGAATTCATTAATTAAATTAATTGATTTTATGTGAAATTAATAATTGACATAAATTTGATAACTAATGTGTGGAGAATCAAGTTTATGTGGCCTGTTAATTTATACCAGTTTGTGGAGTGATTAATAGTATAGGATTTTCATATTAATGCATCTTAATTTTAATCTTATTTGACGAATACCAGTTTGTGGGACTTTAGGTTTGATTAAATTTAAGGTAGTTTGATTTACCGGATTAAATAGCAGAATTACCAGTTTGTGGATTCTGTGATATTAATCTTGTAAATTAATAACTTGGGAAAATTTTTAATCCATCTTTAAAGATTAAATTTATCTTTTACGGTTCAAATATTTATCCTGATCTATTTTCATCCTAAGGCCTAACTTCAACACCATTATCTTATCTTTATCTTATTTTCTTTATTTTATTTCATAAAACCTCTTTCCAAAAATTCATGTTTTTCCTCTTTTATTAATTTATAAATCCAGATACTGAATTAATAATATTCCTCGTGGGTTCGACACTCTTACTCCTATTACTATATTACTTGAGCGACTAGTGCACTTGCTAGCGATTTAATTTTGCTACATCATCTCATACGCATCAAGTTTTTGGCGCCGTTGCCGGGGAATATTTTATTAATTAATTTCTGATTTTTATGAATTATTAGGAGATGTAAATAAATTGTAAATAATTATTTATAAATATGTATTAATTGTTTTAATTATTGTTTTTGTGAATAAACTGACATTTTTCTTTTGCAGATAAAGGTCACGACAATTTTTTTAAATTATCGAATTTCGGCTTAAAATTCTATCGTCTTTACTAGTTTTACAGCTCGCAATATCGATTGAGTTCTAATCTTCTGTTTTACGGCCGTAATGTTTTTATCCGAACGTTGTTTTACGCCATGAGTAATGGATATTGATTTGGCCTTGTTTCGCCCGGTTTATCTATGGTTTAAATTTTTTTATGCCCTATTTGAATCAGTTTCGACTTTCCTTCTCGGCCGTAACGTTTTAATAGTTTGAACTTTTGCTTTGACTTTATTTTGGCCAAAGCGATTTAGTCTGTCTCGGCCATAATGGATCATCCGACATGGATTTTACTCCTTCTCGTCCGTAACGATTCTTCTATTGACGTAAGAATAAGTTTAATTCTATTTTTGTTTCGGCCGAAATCCAGTTTTGTTTTACGGCCAAAGGTTGTCGACTTCAACTCGGCCGTAATATATTTCTGAACATATAAGTTTGATTTAATCTCATTTCGGCCGATTTATATGTGTTGATGTTTTACCTCACGCTCGACTGAACTTTCATTGTTTTTACGGCCGATATGAATTATACTCTTCCTCGGCCGTAATGAGTCATTTTGTCGACGTTTCGTTCGATTTTTATTTCGGCCGAAACCCTATTCTGTTTTACGATCAAAGGTTGTCAACTTCGGTTCTTTACGCCTAGGATCTGATATGTGAGGAGTTGATTGCCGAGATGATTCATCGCTGTGTTAATTTTTACGTCATCTTACGACGTTGTTTCGGCCATAGCCAACAAGTTTTACGCCTTCACGTTGATCAATCCCTTTCATCACTGTTCCATAGTTTTTGTGGCCGAACGAGCCTCGAATTACTAATCTAATTTCGGCCATAAATCTATTTCTGTATTACGGCCGATTAATCTTATTTCCTTTCTGAAAATAATTTTTGCTAATGTCTGATTATTAACTTTGCGGCCGCAAATTATTTCTGATTCGTTTTGTGCCATTTGTTTCATCATCGTTAATTCTTCCAAGTTTTACGATCGAACGAGCACATGATTTTTATGATCATCTATTCGATTTACTTCCGGTCGAGATGTTATTTTTGGCATTTGAATTGGTTTGAAGAGCGTTTGACGGTCGTAATTCGATTTCAGATAATTGTTCTCTGACCTAATGAATTTTTTTTAATTCGATAATGGCCGAAAGATTTTTATGTTTATCAATTTAAATCTTATTTCTTCGTGACCTATTATCTGCATTTCTTTCTTCTTGTATATATTTTTATTTTTTCTTTTCTTTTACTGAAAATTAGTTGTTCCAGGACTTGAGTGAAAATCTAATCACAACTAAGTTAATCCTTTGGATAAATTTATATGTCACACATTCTGATCAGATATTAATTTTTTATTTTATTTAATTTTTTTCTGACACTTGGTTGTTGTAGTGACGAATTGAATATTTAATCACAACCAATTCTCTCTCTCTCTCTCTCTATATATATATATATATATATATTAATTAAGTTAATTTTTTTATTTTTATTTAATTAGTTAGTTGTTTGGCATTTTAATTAATAGTTTAAGGAGTTATCTAATCGATATTTCTTTTTGTGCACGGAGAGGAACTCGATTAATCATTTCTTCGAATACGTGGACCGAGCGATGCATGAATTAACACGTCGGGTTCATCTTGGACATGACAAGGCGAGAGGAAAAATCACCTTGGAATCGGCCGATTGCTGCGCTCCTTGAATTTGATGTGACCCTTCACTGCGCGCATCACATGGGAAAGGTAAGTTTATGCCTAAAGTTTCTTTTAAATTCTTTACCCCTTCCACATCCTTGCAGATCAAGCACCACACCCTTACGGCCGAAGTTCCAAAGCTCTTCCTTACGGTCGAGACATATTACGGCCGAAGTTTCAATGCCTCTCGCCCAAAATCCCTTACGACCGAGCTTCCACACCGAGCCAACTCTTTACGGCCGAAGTCTCACGCCGTCATCGCCACTCCCTTACGCCCAAAAACACCACAACACATTACGGCCAGTTCCTTACAGCCGAGATTGCACGGCTGAGATCTTCATCAACAAAATTTTGCGCCCAAGCTTTTGCAGCCGAGACTCTCCATTATCGGCCGAGATCCATCAATTATCGGCCGAGATCTCCTCTCACCGACACCATTTGCGGCCATGAAGTTCATAACACTGACACCACAAGAATTATCGACCGAGTCTCTTCAGCTTTTGCGGCCGACACCTTCATCGATATATATATTGAGGCCGAGCATCTCTCCACCGAAAATAAATCTGGTCGTATCTTTTTCCTTTTCTTTATTTTCATTTCTTTAGCTTTTCTATATTATCTTTACTCTTTCCCTTGTTGGCCTAACACTGAGGACAGTGTCTGGTTCAAGCTTGGGGGAGTTTGCATTTCATGCATTGAATGTTTCTTTCTTTTTATTTGCTTATGTTTGCATCTATTTGTAAAAAAAATCCAAAAAATTGAAAATTTTGAAAATTTTCTAATAAATACCATTGCATGCATTTATTTTTGCTATCATCTTACAAACTCTTGCCTTATTGTTTTAATTATCTTTTAGTAGAAGTTCAAAGACATGTCGTTAATTGATGAAATTTGAATACTTTTCTTTTTTATCACTTGCTACTTCAGTATCAAACTTATAGATTGTGTGCCCATGCTAAATAGAATTATGAATGACTAGACGAAAAAATCATATTCATGCCTTTTTATTAATTTCTTTTAAGTCTTGATTAGTAGTAGCCTTCGTATTGGTCATATCAAGTACTTTTTGAGCTTATAAAAAAGAAGGGTTAGTTAAACCCCAACAAAAAAAAAGAAAAATGAATAAATTTATGTGTAAGTACAAAAGTGTTATCCGGAACTAAGATGTGCTCGGGTAATTAGATCCGTAGGGGTTCTTGCCTGGCGACCTAAGGGCAACTACTCTGGGATCCGTCGATCGAAAATCTGCTACATGGACCATCTTGTGGAATATGGAGAAGCACATGAGTACTGAATCATGGCTAAGTTCAAACTCTTCATTCAGAACCTTGGTTGTTCGGGCAAGTAAACTCGAGGGGTGTCTTATCACTTGTTGCCCTAAGACCATCTGGTCTGGGAGTCATCAGTCTAAAGCCCGCTACATGGACTTGTGCAATCCTGTTTGAAGATTAGAACTTTTAAAATGATTGAAAATAAAAGTAAAAAGAAAAGAAAAAGTTTTAAGCTCAATTAGTACTTATGTGTTCAATATTAATGTTATTATTTGACAGACAATTTATTTTTCTGTAAGGCTGAATTTGAGATTGTTTAAATTTTGTAGCATTCAGAACCTCTATGAAGCTAAGTGCATGGAAAATGATAAGATGCTGAGTAGTAGGTGTGCAGAAGAATTTTGTGAGAAAATTAGTCAGTTGACAATGTGGAGGCTAGGATGGAACTTTCTTGAGCCTTGCTTTGAATTTTTGCTTGAGGACAAGCAAAACTTTAAGCTTGGGAGAGTTTGATGCATGCAAAATACAACATATTTTAGATTATTATTTTAATTAATTTTTCTGTAATTTGATCATGGCATGCATCATTTTTAGTCACTTTTAATCGTAATTCCGGATTTATCAATTTTAATTATTAATTCTCTGAATATTTTAATTGTGGATGGATTAACTAAATTTTGATAATTATTTTGCAGGAAAAATCAAGATTTAGATGGATTGTGATGTATCGGCCGAAATTCCGAAGAATTTATTATTACGGCCGAGATTAGGATAAAGGATTATTGTTTTGGCCGAGATATGAAGGGGTAAAGATAAAAAGATTTTATCTTTTTTGGGCGTAATGGCATGAAGACTTTTCATTTTAGCCGAGATTTGGAGGGCGTAATGGCAAGGAAAGTTGGTTTTGGCCGAGATTCGAAGGGAGTAAAGATAAAAAAAGATTTATCTTTGGGCGTAATGATAAAAGGATTTATCTTTGGCCGAGTTTATCTCGTAAATTTAAATTCAACCGTACGATGTTACGGCCGAGATCAAATTGAAGGTCGTTCGCACCCTATAAATACGTGAAGAATTCGTCATTTCAATGGGTGCTCTGAAGTTCAGGTTTCTTCCACGGAGAGTCGTGAGCTCTGCAGGCTACGACCAAGAGGAGAGAGGTGCGACGGCTGGAGGTTGATTGCGACCCTAATCAAGTCCGAGAGGCTGCCCGACTGTTTGCCCAATTCTGAGGATCCTATTTTATTCTTGGTGTAATTCTTCCAATTATCATTGTTATTTTGTTATTATCTCTCCTTAATTTCTAGGATGAACTCCATATTTTCTATTTATTTCATTTTAGGAGATTATTATTGAAAGGAAACTATTTGGACCCTATATTATTTGTTTTAATCTTTTCTGATCAATTAGTTAATTGTGCTTAGTGCTTTTGATTTAATTATTTGGATTTCTGAGTTGAGTACTTACCAGTTTGTGGACTATTTAATTTCAGAATTCATTAATTAAATTAATTGATTTGATGTGAAATTAATAGTTGACATAAATTTGATAACTAGTGTGTGGAGAATCAAGTTTATGTTGTCTGTTAATCTATACCAGTTTGTGGAATGATTAATAGTCTAGGATTTTCATATTAATGCATCTTAATTTTAATCTTATCTAACGAATACCAGTTTGTGGGACTTTAGGTTTGATTAAATTTAAGGTAGTTTGATTTACCGGATTAAATAGCAGAATTACCAGTTTGTGGACTCTGTGATGTTAATCTTGGAAATTAATAACTTGGAAAATTTCTAATCCATCTTTAAAGATTAAATTTATCTTTTATGGTTCAAATATTTATCCTGATCTATTTTCATCCTAAGGCCTATCTTCAACACCATTATCTTATCTTTATCTTATTTTCTTTATTTTATTTCATAAAACCTCTTTCCAAAAATTCATGTTTTTCCTCTCTTATTAATTTATAAATCCAGATATTGAATTAATAATATTCTTCGTGGGTTCGACACTCTTACTCCTATTACTATATTACTTGAGCGACTAGTGCACTTGCTAGTGATTTAATTTTGCTACATCATCTCATACGCATCAATTCTTCTAAGATAGCGTTTTCGTCAGTGGGTGTTGACTCAAGTCGGGAGAGGTGGTCTGCAACAACATTCTCTGTTCCCTTCTTGTCCTTAACTTCGACATCAAACTCCTGAAGCAAAAGTATCCATCTCAAAAGTCGTGATTTTGCTTCCTTCTTGGCCATCAAATGTCGGATTACCGCATGATCTGTGAACACAATAACCTTAGAGGAAATCAAATATGATCAAAATTTATCAAATGCATATATAATAGCCAAAAATTCTTTCTCAGTAGTCGCATAGTTCATCTGAGTGGGCGTGAGAGTGCGATTGGCATAGTAAATGACTCTGAACACCTTGTCCCTCCTTTGCCCGAGAACTGCACCTACAGAACCATCACTGGCATCACACATTAGTTCAAAAGGCAAGCTCCAATCCAGTGTCACTATTGGCGCAGATATTAGTTTCTCCTTCAAAGTTTCAAACGAAAACAGACAATCAGGATCAAACAAGAATTTGACATCTTTAGAGAGGAGGTTAGTGAGTGGCTTGGCAATTTTTGAAAAATCTTTGATGAATCTCCTGTGGAAACTGGCATGACCACGGAAACTTCGCACTGCCTTCACAGATGTGGGGGAGGCAACCTTGCGATGACATCAATTTTAGCTTGATCAACTTCAATCCATTTTTCAGAGATTTTGTGACAAAAAACTATGCCCTCCTTTACCATCAAGTGACACTTTTCCCAATTAAGAACTAGGTTCGTCTCCTCGCATCGCTATAATACGACAGAAAGATTAGTCAAGCAATTTTCAAAAGAACTTTCAAATAGAGTAAAATCATCCATAAAGATTTTAAGAATTTTCTCACTCATCTCTGAAAAGATCGCCATCATGCATCGTTGAAACGTGGCTGGAGCGTTGCACAAGCCAAAAGGCATCCTTCAGTAAGCGAATGTCCCATAAGGACATGTGAAGGTTGTCTTTTCCTGATTCTTCAGGTGCCACGACAATTTGGTTATATCCTGAATAATCATCTAAGAAATAATAGAAACTATGTCCTGCAACACGCTCAAGCATTTGGTCAATAAACGGCAATGGAAAATGATCTTTTCGTGTAGCTTCGTTTAGTTTGTGATAATCTATGCATACACGCCAACCAGTAACAGTCCTAGTAGGAACTAATACATTGCTTGCATTTTTAATAACAGTAATACCCCCTTTGAATTTAAATACACCTAAAGTCATCTGATTTTCTAAGCATGATCTAAGATTAAGAAGTATGGATAAGATAAGCAAGCATGAACGTCAAGTTAAGCTATTGTTATTACCTATGTCATGTTTATCAAGTATGATACTGATTTTATGATTATCAAGTGTCATCTGAATTTATTGATTAATGACATCTACTTATCTCCCATATTATGATTATGTTGATTTCATGCTCCATCTTGGGTTCAAAATAAGTACATAGGTTTGCAGTTTTCAAAATAAGGATCCTGGACGAATTCAAACCTACCGAGACTGCTTTGAAGTTTTCAAGCGCTCCAGCAAAATTCAAGGGGGGCAGATATCGTGAGGTTTGAGGGGAAGGATTAGTGCTTAGGTTATTTCATCCATTAATCCCCTCCCCTAATTAAATCTTCTATAGAAAAGAAGATAAGATTTAATTTAAACCCTTGAGGCCTTATTTCAATTGTGATATGACTTTATCTCTCCAGTTGTCCGTGTCCTTCACGTTTTCTTTTCTTCTTCTTTTTTTATCTTGTGTCTGCTGTTACATAAATAATCTTAGGGACCTTTTTATATCATTTATTTTATATGTTCTTCTGAACATGTCTATGATAGGAATGATATTAATTTTTATCGAGTGGATGTTGAGACTTTGTATTTGAACTCTTTAGCTTTCACAATTTATTATTATCTTTGTATTATCTTATTTTATATTAATTTATTGGCCGTCCATATGTGTTATGATTTTTTTTCCAATCATAGTCCATAAATTAGTCAAAGTTAGTATTTCATAACGTCTCCAAAGCTGGTCTCCGCCATGCGATGGAGAGTTTTGGCAGTGTTGCATTAATAGTAGTAGAGCTTAAAATTTGCAAGCGCTGAGCAGTTGCCACGCCAATCATAAGTAAAGTTATATGTGTTTTATCGAATTGTACTATTTTTAAATGCTTTATTCTAAATGAAACAAATGACGCATTCTAGATGTTTTTCAAGGATCTTGATCATGGGATCAGATTTTCATATGCATAATCCAAGATATATAGTATTTCATTAAATCTTATTTGGATTTATTTTTTAATAGCATGCATCACTTATGAGCTTATTTGTTTTAATTTTACAAAATTAAAAAATATATCCAAAATTTGTATTTATGATTAAATTACATAAGGAAAATGCATTAGTTTTTTTGTATATTTTTATGATTAAATTACATATATTCAATAAATAATAATATAATAATATTTTTAATGCGATGATGTCATTGTGTCATGGGAATATAGTACTTTTTGGATATTACATTAATAGCACATCAGGTAAGTTACTCCCATACAATCTCTTTAGGATACTTGCGTGCACATGTTACACACCACTCAACAAAAATTACTCCCATGACTATCATATAATTTAGTTGTCTTAATCTTATTTGGACTATCTATGTTTCATAATTACTCCAAACTTAAGAATTATATATCTAAGGGTTATTTCCATAAATCACTCATAAACTATCACGATTTTCAACATATAACCCCAAATTATGAATTTATTTTTTTAATCCCTAAGACGTCGTTTGGATCGTGGATAGGATTGACAAGAATAAACCAAAATATTCTAACGATGAAGTTTATTCATGCCGATAGGGGGAGATTATGTCATGTAATATTTCATCATCGCGTTTGGATGACTTGGGGAATAAGCTTATGTGAAATGATAATCAAAATCATCGCAGTTGTTTAAAAGACGTGGCGGCGCTCTCTCCTTTTCTCCCACATAGATAGTAAAATGGCATCGATATCCTCAACGAGATGGAAGAATATGACATATTCTACCGATTTCATAGAATATGATAACTTGAAAAAAAAACTCGCGGCAAGATTAAACATGTTTTGATATGTGTGATGGCCCTATCGACCCTTATTCTTATTCCTCGTGATGTTTGACAATATTCCACATAATAACTCATTATTCCATCGGATAACCTAGATCCAAACGACACTTAAAATGTCACAACTTTTCCACTTTAATCCTTCCATCCACTTATGTTACATTTTTTGTTAATTTTACTTTTCCTCATTTATGAAAAGACTAAATTACCCCTGCCTCCATAATACATCAAATAATAAATATAAAAAGAAAAATAGGAAAAAAATTGGAACACTTAATTTTTAAGGCTGGATTGGGGGGGTGGGGGGGGGGGGGGGGGGGGGGGGGGAAGCGACCGGTGCAAGGAACATTTTTTTTTCTTTTTTATATTTATTAGTTAATGTGTTATGGGGGAGGGGTAATTTATTCTTTTCATAAATGAGAAAAAGCAAAGGTAACAAAAATGCAATAGAAGTGGACGAGATTATTAAAGTGGAAAATTGCGATAGTTTAGGGATCCAAAAAAATAAGTTCGTCGTTTGGAATTAGATGTGAAAAAAATATGATTATTTAGGGGTGGTTTATGGAAATAACTCTATATCTAATTACTTCATCCTAAATTTTATGAAACATGTCACATTCATAATTCACAAATGTTTATGCACCCAAAATAAACATAGCATAAAACATGAATGTATAATAGACATACAAATAATCATTCATTTCATTTACATATAAATGGTATCATTCATCACATTATTATATGATTATTGCCACATGCATAACTTAATAGTCAAATAATTCTTGATTATGTACATAAAAAATAATTCATAATATCATGCATATAATATTAATTAATTTTATTTCATCATATCAAAATACAAATCATTCCATATGCAAGAAAAATATATATATGCACGTATTTCCTTTCATAAAGAACTTTAATTTATCATAAATGGTGTGCATATTTCACAAGAAAATTTAAATAAATGTCAACGAGTTTTCTAAATCCTAAAGTAACAAAACTAAATGGGCCACCTAGTGGCTCAAATTCGTGCCGTTGGGCTGCAAGCCTGCGCGACTCGCGTTGACGGCAGCCACGCAGCGGACTATGGGTCCGTATGATCGCTCGTGCAGAGTAGTGCCATTTATTGGCCCATTGGCTCATGCATGCGCGCTTGCGAACACCAGCACCGTGAAGCGGGCCACAAGCCCGCACACGCGACATGCAGCGGGCTGCTGGCCTGCGAACAAGCGCTCACGCTGAGTGCAACCACACAGCCGGCCATAGGCCCGCCAGCGCGCTCACATATAGCAGCGCCGTGCAGCGGGCCGCTGGCCTCCACACGCAGATTCTCGAAGAGCAGTGCTGCACAATTCTTTTATGGCACTGTAATGAGGGCAGTGTAATTTTTTTTGTCAAGACATGACATAGTGGCACAAGTGCATTAAATGACGTCATTTGTCATCCATGGACACACATAGGAGGAATATTAATGTGGGGGCCACGTAAAAGTAGGTGTACTATGCGCACATCAACAGTGAACAAAGCACTTCCCCCCTTTTGTTTGTATTTTCCTCCTCTATTCTTCTGCTTTCGGCGGCAGGCGAGTGAAGGATGTGGCTATGGCAGCACTTAGGAGCGAGGTTGTCACATCAAAGGGGGCGCTCCAGTGGTCACGGGCGTAGCGTGACCTGCGATGGGCGGCGAGGGTCGAGGGGTCATGGGTGAGGGCCGAGGGGTAGGAAGAGCTCCGGTTGTCATGAGTGTAGCGCGACCTACGACCTACGAGGTCATCGTTGCTGGTGAAGTTGTTGCCCTCTGCCCTAATAGGTCGTCACGGACCATCCTTCATCGATCTCCCCTCGCCGACCCTCATCTATCTCCCCTTGTCGCTTTCCCCCTCTCCAAGATCCTTCGTCGGAGCTCCGCCGCCCATCGTTGTCGCCCAGAGAACATCGTCACCCAATGCCAACGGAGGAAGACTCGCCCATTTGCGACTGCAACAGACAAGGGTAGAAGACTTGAGGGATGTCGTTGATGCGATGGGACAGTCCAAATGGATTGGTCACACAGTGCATCCAATTGATGTGGAGTCACATTAATATTCCTTTCTCTCTCTAACATGGCACACATAGTGCTGTTTGGCATTCACGTTCTTGTTCTCGGGACAAAAAAATTGTCCTCGTTACGTTCTTGCAGCAGGAACAAAACAAGGTCCCTTGGGAGCAGCTAGAACACATTCGCTCTCATTTTTTCCTTGTTCCAACATTTAGTGACGTGGGGTCCGCTGATCCAAAATAAGGCTGTTTGGTAAAAATGATGAGGCTAAGAGGTTGTTCGATCAGTTGTACGCATACCGAACATCCCCATATAGATAACATGGCACAACAAAAAAGAAATTCTCTAAACAACAAATAGGTTAATGTCCAACACATGTCGCGAGTGGCTGATGAAACTTTTGATTCAAAATGTAAACGTGAGTTACAACTAACTCAGCTATATACTAATCACTTACAACTTGCACTATTTATACTAAGTAAGAATCAACATACAAACCCTAAACCAGATTAATCGATATTACAACTGTTACAATGACAAGAAGAAATGAACGAAACTGCAACTCTGTAACAGCTATGAACCCAAGATGTGATGTTGAGCTGATCCACGATGACTTGGGATGATGACGATGCATTAGTTCGAACAGTCCCCCTCAAGTTGATGTCGTGAAGAAGATGGACGACAACAACTTCAAGAACTAGATCATTGGCGAAAGAACAATTCGTCGAACACCTGCAACTCACGACCGGAGACGAAGATGGTGAACATGTTGAATGCATGGACTGCTTGTTGACGAACCTCTTCAAGAAGGATGTAGAATTCCATGGCTACTAGAGAAGCACATGATCAGAGAAAGAAGAACTCAGAGGAAGAAAACCAAGAAGAAAACGAGGAAGGACAAAGATGCTGGAGGAAGAAATGGAGGAGATAAAAAATAAGACAGAAGGAGTCGATTGGATGAGAGGAAGAAGATGTCAGATTCATTGCGATGACTTGAGAATGCTTGACATGATCCATTGTCAGAGAGGAAGAAGATCTCTTCGTGGCAACCTAAGGAACACTTGACGTGATCCATTGTTGGAGAGGAAGTAAGGTTTCGAATGTTGACAACAACATCGGACAAGTCTGGTCATTGACAACAACACCGGTAGAATGAAGGTTAAGCTCCAATCAACTATCGCCATTGAAAGCGACATCTGATGATAATGTCGGTTGAACAATTGATGATTTCCACCGTGAACGAGGAGGATGATCAGAGGCATATACCACCCATCCAACTACAAGAAGAACAAAAATCTGACGAGTCGAGCACGACCAGCTCTATGGCCGATAATTGCCATGAAGAAAAAGGAAATTATGAGGAAGCAACAAAAGAAGAAATACAGAGGAGAAAAATCGTCAAGAATGAAGAATGAACGAGAATTCGCCGCATGAATCAACAAGATGTAACAACGAAGAATAAAAAGAATTGGAGTGGCAAAGAAATGGAGACATCGCTCCCAAATCTGACGAGATGAAAGAATGCTGGTAAGAAACGGTGAGCAGCGAAGAAAAAATAGAGAATGAAGCCAAGGAATGAAGACGGAGAATGATTTGCAATGGACAACGAAGAACAAAAGGAACTAATGGAAGAAAATTAGAGAAGAACATATAGAGAATTTAGAGATGATCATCGGTCTCCAATCTTGCTGATTGGAATGTGATGCATGCAAAATACAACATATAATTAGCCATTCATTTAATCACATTTTGATTCCTTTTCACATAGATTTAATTTTATAAAAATAAAAATATATGCAAATTATATATTTTATTATAGAAAAATCAAGAGAATTGAGTCAGGAAGTCACAAAAGCAAACGACACTCAAATCGGAGTTAAAATAAAGTCAGAAAGTAAAAATTAGTAAAAGCTGTCATGACTGAAATGAATGTAACGGGCCGTGAAGAGACCATAATGGCCCGTGACATAGGGCCGTTACAAGCCCGTTACGACCCGTTAAATGTCCAATTTTTTTCAAAAATTTGTTCGAGTTATGGGCCATGACCAGAATATTACGGGCCGTGAAATCTAAACTTTTACTTCGATTTGGATACTGTGAGGATCATGAAATCAGTGTTACGAATCATGAAAAGTCATATTAGGCCATTACAAAGATGTTGTGGGGTGTTACGAAGGTTATTTTCGATATTTCTTTGACTTTTTTGGAAATTTCAAGTCCAGATCGAACCCAAATTTTATCCTAAGTCTTAAGGATGATTAGAAAACATATTTACTTAAACTTGAAGAAGTTTTGGATGGTTTCAAAGTCCAATCAAAGTCTATTCCGAATTTTTATTATTTTGATATAAAAAGACTCCCAATCAAATTAAAACTTTACCAAAACTCTTGGGACACCTAGACGCTATAAATAGAGGCACTAGATGTGTGTTTGGTGCTGCTTGAGACCTGGAAACCGTGCGTCATTGCTGAGGACGAATTTCAAGCTTGAAGAGGATTTTTCGGGAGCAACTGCGGAATAACTCATCGTTTGTGTTTTCCAACGATTCAAAGATCATCAAAAGCTATAATTCAGTCTTCTAATCATTATATGGATGCTCTTTATCATACTTTTTATGCCTAATTAATTATGTAATAGAGATTATTAATCTTTTCGATTAAATTGCATGAACTCGATTGTTAGATTTGCATTAACATAGTTATTTCAGTTTCTTTTGATTATGATTGTTGTGATTAATGCTTTTTACTAAGATTATTATATTTTGAAATAAGATTACAAACCACGTGTGGAGTGGTTGGTTTTAAGATTTGATATTCTCAACGAATCGATTTTTAACTCAAAGTTGAAGCAATCATAACACAAATCTTGTAACTCATCGTTTGTGCTTGATTTTGTGCTGTCTATCAGGTTTTACCCAACGAGGATAATCGTTAGTTTAAGACTTATAACTTTATGCATCTTAATATCTTTCTTAATTGAAGATTAACTCAACGTTTGTAATCCTAAGTTTTGTGGGAATTAAGATAACTTGATTTACTCAGCGTAGAAATCATTAATTTTAGGTAATCCTAATTCGTCTCAAGAACTGAACCTATTTCTCATTGTTATAATTGAATCTTCATAATTGTTTATGCTACTTTATCCTTATCTTTGATCATCCATCATCCTTAGGCTCAATACCCATTTACTTTATTCTCTATTATTTAATTATTTGCACATTTATTTTATGTTTTTATATCACAACACCCTTTTCTTCTCATAGTAGATTATTGAGATAGATTAGATTTAACTAGTTCATCATGACTTTGACACTTTACTATATATTTTATTACTTGATACGACTAATGCACTTGCTAGAAAATTTATTTATTACAAATTTAACGCATCAGAATGCTCGACTGCAAACAGGAAGAAGTGAAGAAGACTATGAAGCTTGTCACCATCAACTAGATGACATCTAAATTGAAACACCCACATCTGTGTCGCCCGGACTTATGAGAGCCATTATAGCAGATGAAAATACAACGGCGACGATCTTCACGAAGAGGCGACTTCCCGCAGCTGACGACAACTAAGCGAATGACGTCTCACAACGAGAGGAGCTCAAGAATTGACTTTGATACCATGTTGAAACTCGAGCTCCATTGAGTCATTGCGATGAGTGTGGCTAGAGAAAGGAAAGTACAATCTAAAAAGAGGGAAGCAAAAGGTAGAAGAAAGAGGAAAATAGAGATAAAACTTTTGATTCAAAATGTCAAAGTCAATTACAATTAACTCATCTACTAATCACTTACACCTTGCACTATTTAAACCAATTAAGAATCAACATATAGATACTAAATCTGATGAACCCATATTACGACTGTTACAACGACAAAGAAGAAATGATCAAAACTACACTATGAATCCAAGATGTGATGTCGATCTAATCCACGATGACTTGGTATGATGATGATGCATCAGTTCCAACATAGTCATCATTAGGCAAAGAATATGCCTCTACACATGGCACTTCAAGCGAATAGTTGTATGCAATTGTATGGTTTCAAACTTCCAAATATTCCACCAACTGCATACATGCGTTAATAATAAAAGAAGAAAACACGCAAAGAGTTTATGGTCATTTTTACCACTGTCATAAGTAGTGACGCATGACTTAATAAGAAAATTTCATTGGCATGATTTAATTTGTACAGTATAAATCATAATGAGAAAAGTCTACTTGGTTCTGATACCAATTAAAGAAATTGATAATAATAAATAAAGAGATATTATGAAATATTTCACAATAGAAAAATTGATCGCGAGTGACTTTTTCACATTGTTTTTGTATCATTGTTAGGATCCTAATAACATATGAAAAAGAATCACATGTTAACAATCTAAATACCAGCAGACATTGTCGGAATCCAACATCCTTATTACGAAGAATCATAGATGGTATTTAGTACTACCAATTTCTTCAGCAATATTTCTATTATGAACAATTTTTTTTATTTATGCATATATAAAAATTCTTCCTGTGCGATGTGTGTGTGTGTGTGGGGGGGGGGGGGGGGGGGGGGGCATAAAACTATTGGATTTCGATTGATGTTTAGATTGTGAACATGTGCTCTAGTTGTTTATGTGAGTTTTAGTGAGAAATACGTGCACAAGTAGTGAGTGAGTGCATGAAAGTGTTTTATTATTATTGTATATTAATATAAGTATCATTTAGTAGTTGATTTTATTTATCAAAATCTCTACAGTTTACGCCTCATGAATTAGTTGGCAAGTGGCACACATCATGTAAAGTGTTTGGACATAATAACCAACGAGTACATTGCATGCATGCAAGCCAATGCGCCCGAATGATCAGACAACTATGTTCCATTTGGACCAACCAATAGCCAGGGCATTGCTTGAGATCCTCGCCAAGGGGTTCTTCAACTTGCTAGCGTTGAACTCATCGTCGCACATCCAGATGTTGAGGAACATGGCGCTAATGTTGGTCATCGTCATCCCCTGGTCTTTGCTCCTGAGAGATGCCAAGGCTGTGTCAAAGTCAGTCAGCATGTTCCCATAAATGGCGACGCAGGTCTCAAGTCCGGCCACTGCCTTGGGCCCCCCGACCGCCGCAGCCTCCCTTTTGAGCCTCTTCGCTGTCGCCTTGGATGCCCGGGTGTGCGAGATCCCCAACCTTATGTGCATCTCCATCATGGTGTCGTTGCTGATGACTAGGTTGTACTCCTTGGTGAAGACGCGGGCCGCTTTTATGCAGGTGACCTTGTACGTGGTGATGGCGCAGATGTCATGCGTGGCTTTGGCGATGGAAGGATCGAGATCCAGCACGCAGGCACAGTTGGCGAGCAAGAAGGAGGAGGTAGTGAGGAGGTGACTGTGTGGATCCATGGATGCTTGTGGGAAGAGGAGGATGAATCGAGGTGGTGGGAGAGCTTGAGACGAAAGAAGGTGGTAGAGGAAACATATGGATCAAATGGTGTGGATAAGGCCGAAGAACACGGTTGGCCTCAGATTCTTCTATTTACAAGATATTTTTATATATCAGCTAGAAGATACAAACAGTTCTACCTTATAACTTACTTTCTTAATTTTAAGATGAATTAGATATACAGATAAAATTTCATTTTTATTTTTCTATTCCACGTGCTCAGTATTATTAATTGTATGTAAATCTGAATGAAATTTTAGATATGGAAGAAACTCGAAGCACTTTTTAAATTTGTCTTGGAGTCAATATGAAATTCTTAATTGGGAGACCAAGTTACATGAGGTTATATAATTAAAGTTGGTGCAGTTCGATATTTTTGTGGGAGGGGGGGGGAATGGGAGTGCATAATGCTGGAATTAATGTTGAGCAAAGTACTTGATCATTCGAATATGCTCATTGCAATTAATATTAGAATTAGGAGCTGCTAATTAATTGATGGCCTCTTTGGCAAGGCGACAATGAAGTATGCCCTTGACGGTTCGACTCTCTGTGAACTCATCTAATGACGGCGACCTTCGTCGATGAAGAACTTCCTCCATGTGACAAAATTTGGACGCCAACATCCATTTTTACTGCACAAGAGAAGCTTTGCTGAAGTCCAACTCATGAATTTAACTGGGAAACATATTCATACACTTTACTGAAGTCCAACTCACGAATTCATTACTTTTGTACAAGACAATTTTACATACATTAAGCTTTAACAATATTTGTATAATTTCATTGAGTTTTTAATGTCATATATTCTCACACTTTAAAATAATCAAAGACTTATTATCTTTACTCATAAGAGAAATTTACCTAACTTCTCTATTAGCATATTAATAATATTAACATGATGAAAACTCTTTTAATAAATTTTTCGATATCTCACTTTGAATAGTCACACTTATGATTTTAATAAGATGTCCAAAAACTCTTGAATAGTCACTTTCAATAAGATGTATTTTAAATGTCCACATGCTTTACAAACAGTCAAGAATGGTAAACTCATGGTGACATTACAACAAAATTAGAAATTAGGAAATATATTATAGGGACCAATCATAATTAAGTCCTCAAAAGATATTTATTTGGGACCAATGATAAAGTGGACCCAAATTTCTCTTAATTTATATCTAATACAAATGTTATAGAGACCAATTAAGATATTGTTGTCTAATAATTATGCACGACCACTTATTCAGGGACCAATCACAATTTTGGTCCCGAAAAATAAATTATAAGGACTAAATTAAATGGTCCCAAAAATCTTCTTTTTTAAATATGATTTCAGGCGCCTCATATTTTACTTTCCTTTTTTCTATCCTAATTCTTGCGCTGTCGCAAAAAACTACGATCTCGTACAACTGCAGCGTGTGGCTCCCTCCATTAGGCTTCTGACAACCACAGCCTCCTCCCCGTCGAGGCCTTCTGCCCATCTCGAGGTCAACCACGCCTTCCTGCCCACGGTTGAAGCCTTCTGCCGAAAGATCCTCGGGGACTCATCCTCTTCGCTTCCCCGGAGTACAACTACTCCGCCACCGGTGAGTTCCATCATCACTCCTCTCCTACATCTTTGTTGTCTTTCCACTACTGCTTGTCCTGCTACCTCCGCTCACTTCTTACCTCTGCTACCGATATTCTCTCTCTCACACACACTCAGCTCACAAGAAGGGGGAGCCATGAGAGCACAAAATTATTATTTTTTCATTCTATCTATTCATATGCTTTCACTCCTAATTTTATGGATACAGAACCTGGTAATTGTTACTTTGTTTTGCCCTGTAGAAATTAGGAATATGGTAATTGCTCACATCTTTGTTACAGTTCATATTACAAATTATTTCCTGTATTGTGTTGTACCTATGTAACCATATATGTCAGGAATTATAGATTGACATAGGAGCTGACTTTGAGAATTTGAGTAATATGTTACTGATGAAATATTTGATTGAGTAATTTGGCATAGGAGAATTTGAGTAATATTTAATTGGTTCCATTCTTGTAGCATAATGGGACATCTTCTGGTGGTGTTTCATAACTTGTAGGTAAGTCGTAGATTGTTTACAATGTTACTGATGAAATGTCTACCTGATTATCGCAGATTTTTCCTGCGCAAAGCTTTGCCTCGTTAACAACTCTTTAGACTTTGATTGGAGCAATTGAAGTTTTATTTACAAGAATCAATATTGTTTTTGTTCAACTGGCCTGAAAAAAAAATTAAACCTTTTACTTTTTTTTGTTATTGCTTCTTTGTGATGTAGTTAAATATTGTCATGTGCACATTTTGAACATGTTATAGATGAGATAAATAAAGCAAATTCTACAAATCTAAAAACATGTTATCACAAGCATTTACTTTTTATTTGTATTTACTATTGGCAATGTTTTAAAAATCGGTTCGGACCGGTCCGATCGCGAACCAGTAAGAAAACCAGTCCGGTTCATTAATAAAACCAGAAATAAAGAATAATCGGGTTGGCTCGGAAAAAATCGGAAAACCGGGTTGAACCGGTGAATCCGGTTGAACCCGGTTTTTTTATGTTTTTTCAAAAGATGTGATATATGGAAATAATTTATTAGGAGATATTCAAGTTTAAAGTTACCAAATTATTTTAAATGAAATTGGAAGGTTATGAAGATTGAGGGAGAGAAAAAAAGGAAGGAATTTAAAATAAGAAAATAAAAGGAAAGATGGTAATTGGAGAGAATCAATAAAAATTGAAATATATTATTAAGAGAATAATAAAATATGGAAATCATTTATTAAGGGATATGAATGTTTAAATAAGTTTATAAAATTGGAAAGTTTTGCATGAAAGGAGAGAAAAAAGGAAAAGATTTAAAATTTAAAATAAGAAAAAAAAGAAAGATCTAAATAGAAACATAATATTAATCAAATTAAATAAAAAGAGATATATGTGGAAAGAAAATAAAATCTGGTAATAATATATTAGTAATAAATTTAGATTGAAATTAAAGTTAGATTATTATATTAGTAATAATAAAAAGAAAATTACTAAAATAAAAGAGAGCTAAAATTCGGTAATAATATATTAGTCAATAAATTTATATTGAAATTAAACTTATACAATTATATTAATAATAAAAAGTAATCTATTATTTAAACAAACATTCTTTAATTGGTTTAATCATTTTTATAATAATTTATATATTAATTACTCTTAAAAATTATAAATAATATTATTATATAAAAATCTGGTTCAATCAGTTGACTCCCGGTTGAACCGATCGGACCTCGATTCGGTCGGCACGCCGATCCGATCTTCGGTCCGATTTTTAAAACATTGACTATTGGGCTATGTTTATATTTCTTTTAGAATTTTCAAGATTGAGTAGAATTTTTTCATATGTTTATGAAGTGCAATGTTTAATTTTGTGAAAAATTCTTACCAATTTGACTAGCTTGATGCTGAACTTGCTTTTCATAAAAGCTTCTCTTTCCTAGCTACTGTCACTCGGTTGTTCTTCTATTTGCCATAAACAGTAGTTCAACCCTTGGGACTGACATGCGTGTGATTGTTCAATGTATAATAAGATTATTGGACTTGAGATTGTTTCATTCTTCTCCAGGAACTTAGCTCTGAGATTGTTGCGCTTGAGAAATACAGAGATGACTTACACGCTGAATTAAAGAAGGCACTTTCCTGTTCTTCAATTTTAGAAGGATCAATTATCTCACATGAAAATACTTGTAGGAAAAATTCAATTTGCAATAAGAATTACCTTATGTTGTGAAAAATGTCAATGAAATTGCACAAGAACACTATGTGAAGCTATTAAACTTAGGGAAAAAGGTAGGTATATTCTTATCTCTCTCTCTCATTATGGAGAGCTCATTGCTAGAGCATGCTTGACTGTGCTCACGAGGTGTAAAAATAAGCAATGTCTTATTACCTATATGTGCTTTCAAGAAATTTATGCATGTCAGCTCTAATATATAATAACACCATGGTTTATTTTGTATAAAACCAGTTTAATTATTGTTTTATAATTTCATGTATGAACAAGAGCATGTACTGCAAATAGGAAAAGAATTAAATTTTTTTCACACAAGAGGGAGTCAAACATTTGTTGCTGCACAAGAACTGTTAGTAACTATGTAAATATGATTTATATTCACAACTTTTATATATTCATAGGAAATTTATTTTAACATAAATTCACGTTTTATCATTATGGAATTGCGATCGCATCGAACTTTACAAACATGCATATTATGGAGAGAGCAGATGGCTACATGAGGATGCTAAAGCAAATTATGTGTGTACAAAGTTTAATAAATTATATTATTTTTTCATTTATATTTTTTTATGCAGTTGGGGTTAATTATTTTATTAATGTAGGAAGAAATGATAGCTCTTCAAGTGGAAATGGAATTTGAGGGAGAATATTAAACTAATGATAATCAAATATGTACTCAAGCTCTTGGCACAAGATATGGGTATGTGCGTGTCCGAGTACGTGCGTGGATGTGGACGAGGTCCTAAACCTCCTAGACATGAAGGAGGGATTCTGATAGAGCAAAAATATGATCGGATGACATAGAAGAAAGTGTTTCTTAATACGAACATTTACACTTTGACTTTGTAGTAGATATTTAGTTAAAGATGTTGAATGTCATATTTTTTATGCATTACTTTTATTTTGTAGCTGGAATCTTTTATTTCTTAATATGATGTTTGTGACTGAAATCTTTCTTTCATCTTAATTTTATTGGCTAATGTTTATTCATTTAAAAAATTATATATGGGCTACTAGTACATTGTTGGAGCCAAATATTTAATGGGAATACTGTTCATTATAAGTATGCTATTAGGGACCAACCTCTAGGTTCCTAAAAGTATATTATTAGGGACAGATTTGTTTTGTGTCAATTGTTTTTTTCTTGGCTGCTAAAAGCATTTTGATTTGGGACAAAAAAATGACTATTAGAGATCATTGTATGATCTTAAGGGACCAATAAATTAGTGTCTAAAAGTGATACTTTTGGGGATCAACAAATTTTTTTTGTTTCTAAAACTTTTAAAGACCAGCCTATAGGAACTAAGAAGAAATTTTTGTCCCAAGAAGAAACAGGGACCAAAGTCAATTACTTTGGAGCCAAAATTTTTTGTCCATGTAATCACTTTTTGTTGTAGTGACAACAAAAAGTGTTTATAGGGACAACAAATTTTGATTCAAAGTCATCAATTTTGAACTCGTTCTTCTTGGGATAAAAATTTTGTTGGCCCCCCATAATCCCTAGAAGTTGGTCTTTAAAAGTTTTATGAACAAAAAAATTTATTGGGTCTCAAAAGTATCACTTTTAGATACTAATCTATTCGTCCCATAATATCAATGGTCCCTAATAATCACTTTTAGTCCCAAATCAAAATGATTATGACAGGAAAAAAGAAAACAATTGACACCAAAAAGATTGGTTCCTAATAACATACTTTTAGGAACTTAGAGTTGGTCCCTAATAGCATGCTTATAATGACCAGCAAGATTTTGGCTCCAACAATGTACTAGTAGTTAATATATAAGTTTTTAAATGCATAAACATTAGTCAATAAAAATTAAGATGAAAGAAAGATTCCAGACACAAAACATCATATTAAGATATAAAAGATCCTAGTGAACACACCATAAAATTGAAAGGTAATGTGAAAAGTGTCATTCAACATCTTTAACTAAAATATCTACTACAAAGTTAAAGTGTAAATGTTCATATTAAGAAACACTTTCTTCTATTTCATCTAGAGGTCGTTGTCCACCCATTAGGTTTTGAATGAGCCATTCAATTTTCTTATCTTGAAGAGCTAACTTCTTGTCTTGAATGGCAACTAAATCCTTAGTGCTAACGAATTCATTCTTTGTATTAACCAATTCTTCCTTTGTTGTGACTAATTCCTCCTCCAAACAATTATATTTTTGCTTTGTCACAATCCCTCCTTCGCGTCTAAGGGTTTAGGACCTCGCTCATATCCATGTATGTACCCGGATCATGTGCCAAGAAACATATTTGATTATCATTAATTGAAGATTCTCCCTCAAGTTCTATTTCCATTTGAAGAGCTATCATTTTTTCCTACAACAATAAAAATAATTAACCCCAACTGCATAACATAAAAAATGTAAATGAAAAAAACAATATAATATATTAAACTTTGTACTCACATAATTTGCTTTAGCATCCTCATGTACCCATCCACTCTCTCCATAATATTCATGTTTGTAAAGTTCGATATGATCACAATTCAATAATGGAAACAAATGTGAATTTATGTTAAAATACATTTCCTATGAATATCAATCATATTTACAAAGTTACCAATTGATCTTGTGCAGCAACAAATGTTTGACTCCATCTCGTGTGAACAAATTTTATTTTTTTTCATATTTGCAGTACCTGCTCTTGTTCGTACCTAAAATTATAAAACAACAATTAAACTGATTTTTATACAAAATAAACCATGGTGGTTATTATATATTAGAGCTGTAAATGATAAGACATTGCTTATTCCGTCAAGGGCATTCAACTGCATAACATGAACGTGAAGCTGCAGTTGAGAATTGTCAAGATCTCCACATCAGTTCAGCACAACAATATCCATGTAAAAAAGTTAACATTAACAATAATGTTGAAGCTCAAATCCTTTGAATAAAGGCCAAGTAGTGCATCTGCCAAGAAATGATAATATTATCCTCATGTAGTGAGGATGTCGCAATGGCATATCATTATATTCTAATTTGTAAAACATTTTGCAAACATCGACCAGGTTCGTATGTTTTTTTTTCTTTCGAGAGTACAAAACATGGCTCACGCAATATGGCCAAAGTGGCTTAAAACTTTATCATGATGCATTTTAGTTGTCCTAAAACTTTCTTTCCTTGCAATCTATTAACCTCAAGTCAAACAATTGCAAGATCTAGAGCATGTCCCCCAATTTGAGGGATTGAAAAGGAGTGTCCGTTGCCAGTGAATATATGCAAAGATTGCTACATTTACAAGTGAGCAGTTGCATACTTGCAATAGCAGCTCGTTACTGGTATTTACTTGCCACACCTTTAACAATCCATCAAATATGTTCACCTCCTCATTATGGGTTGAAATTGTGCCTTCAAATCTAGAAGGTCCTTCAAGGCCCACATTTACAAAATGTGTCATTTGGGCATCTTCCAATATTTGATTGTCAACATCAATATTTACCTCAGCTTCATTACTCAAAATGTTCTCATCTTCAATATTGTCGTTGATTTCAAATCCTTCTCAATGAAATACCAATCTGGTATAAGTAGTATCTATCCCTTCGATAATTAGATGATCTCTTAACACATTTTTGTTTGGAAGTACACATTCAAATAATATCGACATGGACAACGAATATTAGTCTTTTCCCAAGTGAAATTTGACAAGTTTCATAAATGAGTCAACATCAAGAAAAAAATCTACTGAAAATCTATCTTGGAGATTCATCCAACTCTTATTAAGATCATTAAAATTATTTTCCATCTGACTCCACCTATATAGTATTAAAAATTACTTATTACTAAAATGACAAAGCATAACATCATTAAACTATATTTCCCGGTGAAATAAGCTATGTTTCATAGACTTATGTGTCTAACTTTACAAACAAGAAAAGTGTGCACAACTCACTCCACTTGTAATTTAAGAAATTAATCATGAGTTCAATTTTGAAATATTTTTGTTTCTCCTCGTTTTATGAAAAGAAAGACCAAGTTGGCTATGTGGACTATCTCTCTCACACATTGTCATATATGTGTGTGAACATTAGACATTAGACACTCAATGCATGAACACTCCAGGAGAAGGGAAAAGGAACAAAGGCAAGCAGCGAAAAAAAATTGAATAAAAGGATAACAATTAATAAGGACAGGTCCTGTTGCATCTGCTAAAATAAAAACTGACAGGGGAGAATCATGCAGCAGATGCTAAAAAATGAATGAAGTATGTTGCAAGTACCAAGTAGCGATAACAGTCAAGGAATAGTACTGCTCTTTCAATCGTTCACTTGTAAAATGCTACAGGGTTCGCATAGATATGCACCATCCACCGACACTCCTTCAAAATGGCAGCAAATGAAATCTCCAGAAAAAACAATGAGATAAATAATAAGATAATCAACACATATGAGAGTATCAAACTTTGATCCCTCCAATGTTCCTACTCGGCATGTTCTATAGCCTTCACTGAAGCATGACAAGAAAGATGGAGTAGAATGAATGGATTACCAAAAGTAAACTGCAATGGCACAAAAACCTCATGAAAATGGAGCTTTCGAAGACCATGCCTTGAATCATGGAAGCAGATTGTGTGGAGAAGGCAGCAGTAGGTCACAGCGAATCCAAAGTCATGGCGACATTAGGGCATCCGACGATGAGGAATGCGGCGAGATCCTTGCAGGAGAGGGGTGCTGGTGCCCGATGATGTGAGGACAAGCGGGATAATGAGGAGCTAATCAGCACGGCGACGGGAAAGGCCAAAGGGGGATGGGACGGAGTGTAGGAGTTAGGGCAGAAAAAAGGGAAAAAAGATAAGACAGAACAAAAGGAGACGACAAGGGAAGAACATAAGGTCAAGACATTTGAAAAAGTTAAAAAATCCAATCTTTTGAGACCACTCAAATCAGTCCCTACAACTTATTCTTCGGGACCAAGAGTATGATTAGTCCCTAAAATTAGTGCTTATGCAGAATTATTAGACAACAATATCGTAATTGGTCCCTATAATATTTGCATTAGACACAAATTAAGTTTTTGTCTCTAAAAATGTGAAAATTTTGGGTCCACTTTCTCACTGGACCCAAATAAATATTTTTTGGGGACTCAAAATTGATTGGTCCTAATATTATAGTACCTAAATGTTAATTTTGTTGTAGTGATGGGTTTGGAGGACGATTACTACACCTTTCTCACGAGGAGGCTAGGTATTAAGGGAAACAAATCTCATTTCATGAAGTCAATTCCTTTTGCTCGGCGATCTTTGGTGCAAGGCAGTAATCTCGATTGTTGATCTCCAACGAGGGAAGAAATCAAAGGGATTTTAGTGTTGGCTTTAGGACAGACTCAAAAAATATTTTGTATCAAAATATATTTCCCTTACTAACTAGAAGACAAGGAAACCATCAAATCAAGATATGTTTTATATTAAAATACCATGACATATTTAAAGGGGCGAAAATTAATCTTTACTCATAAAATTTTTAAATTAATATATATATAACTAATTAATTTTAAAAAATTAGTAGGCAAGGGGTGGGGCAAGGTCCTCATTTCTATACACCTCTGGATATGCCCTTGGTTTTGATCATGTGAAGTTTAGAAAACAAAGAAAGATCACGACTATTTAGGCACTGCATTTTGTTAGGGTAAATTTTAGTAAATGCCATCCTACTTTATTTTTTTTAATTCTATCTCTGAAAATTACTTTGTAATTAATTTTCCTCCAATTAATTATTAACTTATTTCACTAGCTCCCCTATTGATCAAGTAGAGGTAGTTTTCCAGTATGTCATCTATGTGGAACATTACTAAAAATAGAATAAATGTAAAGCAATAAAATAACTTTAAAATAAAAAAATAAAAAGGGGGCCGCCGCCCCCCTCCCCATCTTCCATCTAGCATTCGGCGACACTCCCAGCGCATCGTGGGAAATGCATAGAGGGAGCGTCACTACCCTTTTTTCACGTCACCGACATTGCTCACCGGCATCATACATTAATTATTTTGTATTGATTTTTTTAATAATGTGCCATATAAGCAAAATAATTGGGGAACCGCCTATACTTGGTCGAAATGATAGCTGATGAAATAAGTTAATAATTAAAGGATAGTGAAGTTACAAACAAAAATTAGATGATAGAGTTGAGAAAGAGGATAAAGTTGAAGGATATTTATTAAAATTTACTTAATTTTGTTATGTACATTTTTGTTTTTGGAATGAGATATTTATGGTATCCTTATGTATGATAAAATCATATTCCATGTTGTCTTATAAGATTCTCTCTTGTTTTTTTTTTTCTTGAACAAGCCTTGAAAAATGACTTAGTGATCATGATTTTTGTTACATCTACCTATTAGCTAAGTAAGACAACATAACTCACCTCCATAATTAAATACTTATATGGAGTTATTAGACATGAAATGCTAACATTTAAAAGAAATGTAAAAGAAAAAGTAATCCAATATGGTTCGATGACTAAAAAGCTCTTATGTAGCTAATTGTTTATGAAAAACACATGAATGACGAGAAAGAAATAATTATATCCTCCTCTTTGTTATCATGGAGAGTCTTTGAGAAATAAATCTGATAATAAAAAGAAAAAAAATTTAAAGGACCATTCTGGTCCAACCCTACACATTCTAATATCCTTTTCTGAAATCGCTCATAAATAATCACATATTGCGATTCCAGGGTGAGATCATAAATTAAGATGCATCCAACAAAATTGCTCATGTAACACCCGTATAATAATTGTAAATGTACGTTTAAATTAATTTTGACATTCCAACTTCATTCAAAAATTAATTGTGATTTTTCACCTTCAAAGGTTTTTGGCGCGCTCTCTCTCTCTCCCTATATATATATATATATATATATATATATATATATATATATATATATATATATCTGTAGTAGAATTTATATTGCCTATATGAAATGCTACTTTTGTATACATTTAAATAGTAAATATTTAACTAATATATATAAGGGGAAAAGTTCCGATTAATCGTAAAAGCATCCATGCGGTAACGACGTACAATTTACACAACTTGAGATTTATCCCTTGTGAATTAATTAGTTGGCAAGTGACACACATCGTGTAAAGTGTTTGGACGTAATACCCAATGACTACATTACATGCATACAAGTCAGTGCACCCACGTGATCAGACAACTATGTTCCATTCGGACCTACCAATAGCAAGGGCGTTGCTGGAGATCCTACTCAGGATCTTGTTCCTCCTCGTCAAGGGGTTCTTCACCTTGCCAGCGTCGAACTCATCATCGCACTTCCAAATGTTAGGGAACATGGCGCTCAGGTTGGTCATCGCTGTTCCTTGGTCTTTGCTCTTGAGTGGCGCCAAGGCTGTGTCGAAGTCGGCCAACATGTTCCCGTACATGGCGATGCAGGTCTCGAGTCCAGCCACCGCCTTGGGGCCCCCGACCGCCGCAGCCACCCTCTTGAGCCTCTCTGCCGTTGCCTTGGCGGCCCGGGTGCGCGAGATCCCTAGCCTTATGTGCATCTCCATCATGGTGTCGTTGTTGATGACCAGATTGGACTCCTTGGCGAAGACGCGGGCCGCGTTTATGCAGGTGACCTTGTAGGTGGTGATGCCGCAGATGTCATGCACGGCTTTGGCGATGGAAGGATCGAGATCCAGCACGTGGGTGGAGTTGGCGAGCAAGAGGGAGGAGATGGCGAGGAGGGTGAGGAGGAGGTGGCGGCATGGCTCCATGGTTGCTTGTGGGAAGAGGAGGAAGAGGAGGAGGAGGAATCGAATTGGCGGGAGAGCTTGAGATGAAAGAAGGTGGTAGGGGGAACATATAGATCAAGTTGGTGTGGAAAAGGCCGAAGAACACGGTTGGCCTCAGATTCTTCTGTTTAAACGATGCTTTTATATATCAACTAGAAGATACAGTTCTACCTTATAACTTACTTTCTTAATTTTAAGAAGAATTAGGTTATAGATACAAATTCATTGCTGGTTTTTCCAATATTCCACGTGCTCAGTATTATTAATTGTATGTAAATCTGAAAGCCATTTTAGATATATGGAAGAAACTCGAAACACTTTTTAAATTTGGTTTGGAGTCACTGAGCCTTAATTGGAAGACCAAGTTACATGTGGTTGTATAATTAAAGTTGGTACAGTTTGGTATTTTTATGACGCGGGGGGAAATGGGAGTGCATAATGCTGGAATTAATGTTGAGTAAAGTACTGGAGCACTCGAATATTTTTACTCGCTTGTTGCAATTAATGCTAGAATTAGGAGCTGCTAATTAATTGGTGATCTCTTCAGCAAGATGACAATGAAGGATGCCCTCGACAGTGCCGACTCTTGCAAACTCATCTAATGACGGCTACCTTAATTAATTTGTTGATGAAGAACGTCCGCCATGTGACAAAATTTGAACTTCAGCATCCATTTTTACTTCACAACAGAAGCTCACTAGCTGTAGCTGTGGCATAGGTGGCATTGTTGACGTTTAGATCTGCGATCAAGCTCGCTTTGTATCTGCCCCGATAACGCTTCCAGTTGCAGAATCTCAGGCTCGACTAAAAGGGTCTTGTGATCTTTTCCTCGGTGCTCAAAATATCTACCTTCAACAAAGAAATTCTCATGGTTTCATCTTCAGATTTTCTAAGTATTATATAGTGGAGTATAAAAATCAAATAGATTTTAATATCCTATATTTCAGTAACAAATTGTAGTATTGAAATAACATAAAACTTTCATCAATTAAAATTAATTACATCATGATTAAACTCTAAAAATTCAATATTCAATTGTAATAATATATATATATATAGTTTTTCAAATATTTTATCTATCATGATTTAGTTATATCATAAATATTCAAGAAATAATAATAATAATAATAATAATAATAATAATAATAATAATAATAATAATAATAGTTATCAAAATTTCCAAATTATACCATTAATATCCAAGAATCAGTTAATTCAAAAACCTAGTATCAATTGTAATAGTGAAATTTCTCAATATTTTATTCATCATAATTTAATTACACATGATTATTATTCAACAAGCTAGAGCTAATGTGACAATATCATTAGGTCAAATGATATAGAAATTTCTTTCCTTATAAATATGTACCACCAAGTAGTGTTAATTGATTTGATCAATTAACTAGTTACATTAGGATTTCAAGATGAACAAATTCAATTATGAAGGTCAAAAGCATATTCAAAAGATTTGTAAAATGTTGCAACTGAGTAAAAGCCATTATCAGATACAAATATGGATGATATATTCTTTCTTCGTCACATAACTTAAATGAGTTGAAAAACACATCAATAAATTTGTAATTTTTGAGCAAGTAACAATTTATAACAATGTTCACAATAATAGAAAAGGAACAATATCGAGCCATATTTTTAAGAATAAATATTAACATAAAAGTGTACCTTCATAATAAATTTATATAACAAAAAATGAATGAATTTTCACGAAGCTTTAATCAATAATCTTATAAGTAATATTAATTTCTTGTAAGCAGATGGAACGAGAAAATTAAGATCAAAACTCAAGAGAGGATAACTCACTATTTCTAGAAACTTATTTATCTTCACATAAAATTTGCTATCAAATTTTGATAATAATGCCCTCATAATAAATCACCAAGTTCACCAACTAGCAATATTGAAGAACTTATAATATCTTGTTCTAGTAATTGTAATGTTTTTTTTACATCGTCCTTTTCACCAAAAATGCTTGGAGGGGAAATATTGTTTATAAACTTGAAAGGTTGCTTCATTAAGAGAAGTATTATAGACACATCTTATTATCACATGATTCATGTGGGGTCTTTCATATAAATGACATCCTATGATGAAAGGACACATCTATTCATACGGCAATACATCTCTTCATTAATGAAAGAATACATGTTTTCTCATATTGTAAACTCATTGTAATAAGAGTTAAAGTCTAATTCTTGAGAAAAGAAAAGACAAGCTTCGAAATATGTGTTTTACCTCTATAATTGGAGAAAGATAGTTCAGTATAAAGAATTTCTTTCTTGTCCTATTTGAAACAAAAGAATGTGGTGCTAGTGTATATTTGAAAAGATCGAAAAATCGGAGGAAGGCGCAGCTCAAAACATGGTTGAATTTCATCAACAAATTTTTGTGTCTTTTGATTTTGCATTTCTTATTTTGCAAACATTTTTACATTCTCATTTACATTGTTATTGCACCTTGCCTTGATTGAAAGTTTTCATATTTGTCTTGTGATAAAATGATTTTATATTTGTATGATTAATTTAATAATTTACATACCAAATCACTTTCCTCTTCTGGTGTTAAGTGATTTAACATAGTTGTACAATTATTCATAGTAAATGTTATCATTATATTAAAATATTTCATTAATGTAGTTTCTGTAAATTTCAAATAAGTTCTGATATCCATAATACTTGAACAATAACTCATAAGTTAGAATAGGAAAAATCATAAATTAAATTGTGCTACCCTTCTAGTTTTAAAATGTTATAATATTTTAAAAAAGATATTATAACATTTTAAAACTAGAAGGGTTTTGCGCTTGTATTGCTTTTATGAATATTTTTTAAAAAGTAAATTTATAAACAACTTGGTTAAATCGAAACCATTTCCATATTCATATAAGTGGAGTCCTCAATAACATATATCAACCTATCATAACGCATATCAATGGACTAAGAGTTTTAATTCACCTTCGATAAGTGCTTGATTAAATCATTATTCTTAGTGCATAACTTGTTGTTACATTTTGAACCTTACTATTAGGTTTTTAATAGAATAAGAAAGGGTTTCAATTATTAATAACCTGACTTTATATATCATTAGTATTTAAATTACTCAACCTTTCTTTATACTCTTTTCAAATAGAAGATTAAAAAGATTGTCATAAACCATTGCCATGACTTTCTTCATAAAAATATTATAACTTTTTCACTTTTTTTTGTTGATTTTTACAAAAAAAAATAACAGAAAAAATATTCATATACTTTGCTGAAGTCCAACTCATGAATTCATTATTTTTATACAAAATAATTTTACATACATTAAGCTTTTAACAATATTTGTATTATTTCATTGACTTTTTTATGCCATATATTCTCTCACTTTAAAATAATCAGACTTGTTATCTTTACTCATAAGAGAAATTTACCCAACTTCTCTATTAGCATATTAATAATATTAACATGATGAAAACTCTTTTATCGATGTCTCACTTTGAACGGTCACACTTATGATTTTAATAAGATATCCATAAACTCTTGAATAGGTGCATCTATAGTTTTAAGGAGATGATAAAAACTTTTCTAATTTAATTATTTTTTATTTTGAGGTAAAATATTCCTACACTTAGAAATAGTATAATATTTATTTACCTGTTCAAATATCAAAAGAGAAATTCTTGCTTAATATTTATTTTCTAATTCACTATTATGCAATTAAATAATTTAATTTTATGTCACAATTGCAATTAAGAAAATAAGTGGTTTATATTTGATACCCACAATTTGTTACTATTTATATTTTCTTACTCTTATAGAATATACATGCATATTTTAATATTCATAACCATTATTTTGTCAATATTTATATTTGCAAAATCTTAGAGTACAACATAAATATATTTTAATATATGACATCCACAATTTGGCAATATTTTATTTCCAAACTCATATAGAGTATGAGATGCACATATATTTTAATATCCAATGCCCACAATTTTGTATCCGTTAACTTTTTATCAAGTACAAAGACTACATATTTTAATATCTAATGCCCACAATTTTATAATACTACTATAGAGTTTAAAGGCCAAGTATATTTAATATCTTAGAAAATAGTAATAGATTATAATATTGAAATACCTGAGTATAAAATGCTTATATATTTTAATGTCAGGTGTCCATAAATTTGTACTTGCTTAACTTTATTGAGTATAAAAGAAAAAGATATATTTCAACATCTTATAACCACAATTTTATATTTTCTAACACCTATAGAGTATAAAGGACATATATAATATCTTAGAATTCAGTAATAAATCATAATATTAAAATATCACATGTATTTCAACCATTGTAATTATTTATACTATGATTAATATATGAGAATATAGTAATCAATCATAACAGTAAAATTTAATATTTTATTTGTCATAATTTGATTCCTCCACTAATATTCAAGAATTAAGTAATAAATTATAACACCAACTTTTATCCATTAGAGTATTAATATCTAATAATTAATCAGAATAATAAAAATTTCGAAATATTTCATTTCATAATCTAGTTACACAATTAATAAAATCCAAAAATATTATAATAGGAATGAAATTTCTTGAATACTCCATCTATTAGAATTTGACTGCATCGTGATTAATATTTGATAAGCCAATGTGAAAATATCCTTCAATCAAATGCTATATAAATTGCTTTCCTAGTAAATGTACCACCAAGCACATGTGAATTGATTTGATTAATTAAATAGCCACATAAATATTTGATATGTGCAAATTCAATTTCAAAGTCACAAGCACATTCGAAACAATTATAAAATGTTTAAGTCAAATAGTGATCATTGTCACATACAAAATGTAAATTATATGTTCTAAACAAACACAAATATATATAATTTTTTTTCTCATCATACAACTTAAATAAGTGAAAATGTATATACATAATTAATTTTGTGATTTTGATCAAGAAACAAAATTAAGAACATTAGTCACAATGATCATGTTCATAATGCTAGAAAATAAAGAATGCCAAATCAATTTAAAAATACGAATATCAAAGTGTGCCTCCATAATGAAATTCACATAACCAACATAAATGGATTTTTACAAACTCTTGTTCCATAATCGTATAAGGACCACTATTTCATCAGTAACCTCAACAAGCTAATTCTTTAAAATTGTTATTAATTTTGCTATCAAATTTGGACAATAATAATCACTATATATAGTGAAATCATTGATGTCATCAAGTTTAATGATGAACCCACAATATTTTATTTTATAAATATTCAATATTTAATTACATCTTATTCACCAAAAATACTTTGAGGGGAAAGTCTATTGATGTCATCAAGTAATAATAATGGCGATCAGAGGAAGGGGATGTGAGAGGGGAAGACATGATGCGTGATCGAAGAGGAGGATGTTAAAATGTCGAGCTCCCTGATACATTGTTGTCAGCCATTGGAGAAGAGAAAGAAGAATGCGAAAATAGGGGAGAGAAGATGAAGTTGCAGAGAAAGAAAACTAAACCATATCTGTATTTCTATTCAAAGTATTGAACAATACAACTGATCTGAGCACTATGCCAAAGACACACGCATCTATTTATAGTAAAATGGGACCAACACAAAACATTAAACTGGATTAACTAGTGTTATAGACTAAGTAACAGGTTTACATACGAACACTAAAGATGCAAGTGCTTTGCAGGATCTTCAACACGCCCCCTCACTGAGAGACGTCGAACAGCGGATGGACCTGTAGGAGGACATAGAAGACGCCAGTCGGAGAGAGCACGAAACCATTGAACACCACATCGGAGGCTGGCGGTAGCTAGAGGTCCTGGGAAACAAACACGCCCACGGTGATGCCAATTTGTCGAACACCTAATGGTCGCCGGAGAAGCCGTCGAGAAGAAGCTAAGCTCTGACGTCGAATATTCGTCTGTCGGGGATAGAACACACAAGGCCGAAAAACAAAGAAGAAGGAAGAAGCTGAGAGAGTAGAAACCATGATCGGAGATCGACACACGAAAGAACATGAACCTGATGTGTGGATCTCGTGATTGTCGGCGAAGTAGAAGAATAAGAAACAAATCTTCCTGGCAGTAGATCGGAGAAGGAGAAGAAATTAACACAAAAGATGAATACGTTCACAGCTGTAGGAGAAGACGCCGAGAAGTGATGATCAAACTTATGATCGGAGATGAGGAGGTGATGTGACTTTCGTCGGAGGAGCCAAAATGGCTCTGATTGAATCCCGAAAAGGGAAGAACTCTGACGATAGGTCGATGAAGTGAACGATGGTGAACACCACCATGAAAGAGGAAAGAAGGTGAAGAACTTCACGGCTGCAGGAGAAGTCGCCGAGAAAATATGATTGAAGTGACGATCGGAGAAGAAAACGGACAATGAAGGCGAAAAATAGAGAACGAACCGAGAAAAAACAGAGAAGAAATCAAAATTGGGGAAAACAATCGAAGGAAAGAACGAAGAAGAAAATATAGATTCGTAGGAGTAGAACAATTCATCGAACACATCAACTGCAGCCTCAAACAGACTTGCAGATGGCACATGTTGCTGGAAATGATGAAGATGCACACAGCACAAACTAATATGATGAAGACGTTGTCCTCTCTCCGGAAGAAAAAATGAAGAAATGAAGGAAAGAAAACTTGCGCGATGGTGACCTGGTGTGCCGATTGTATATGAAGCTTCGATCTAATGCCTGGGCTCAACAGTGAAGTAGATCTTCCATATGGATGCAAAGGAGACTGTGAAGTAAAGCGATATTGCACTCCTTTGTGATTAACGCTCCAGTCGATGGCGAGCTCGGCATGTTCATCGAGATTTTGTCGGCCAAGACCAAATCTGCCTGATCGTCATTGGCCACGACCAAATCGACCAGATCGGCGTCAGGTACGAGCAAATCTGCGCTGGCCAGGACCATATCGGCATCCGCTGGGGCTTGCTGGAGCCATGTAGGCTGAAGGACCTTCAGCCGGTGATGGCGAGCTTGAAGACGAACTTCCAGCAGCGTCACAGCAGGCTGACGGCGAAGTAGCTCTGATACCATGTTAAAATGTCGAGCTCCCTGATATTTTGCTGTCAGCCATTGGAGAAGAGAAAGAAGAATGCGGAAACAGGGGAGAGAAGATGAAGTTGCAAAGAAAACTAAACCATATATGTATTTCTATTCAAAGTATTGAACATTACAACTGATCTGAGCACTACGCCAAAGACGCACACATCTATTTATAGTAAAATGGGTTCGACACAAAATATTAAACCGGATTAACTGGTGTTACAGACTAAGTAACAGGTTTACATACGAACACTAAAGATGCAAGTGCTGGATCATCAACAGAGGAGCTCGCATGTGGGTTGATGGCGCTTGTAGGGGATCGTCGCCCGTGGGGTTGGCGCTCACAGAGGAGAGGCGGGGTAGTTGGGAGGTTGATCTGTCGCAGGGGGCTCGAAGGTGTCGCAAGATGACGATCGGAGGGGAGGACGTCGATGGGAAGGTCCGAGGGCACTCGCAGGGCGGCGATCATCAGAAGGGCTGGATGAGGGGCAGTGATGGAGGAAGGGATCAGCGCTCACAAAGGTCGACAACAGGGACACTTGGAGGAGAATGTCACTCGCAGAGGCCGATGGCGTTCGCAGTGGTCAGCGTCGACGACAATGGAGGTCGATGGTGCTCGCAGAAGTTAGGGTGGACGGCGATCAGAGAGGAGGATAATCGGCGGCAGCAGCACAACGTGAAAGAGACAGAACTCGTGCGTGAGAGAAGAGTACAGGAAATTAAAATAATCTGGATCGTAGATTTGAAATGAACACCTAAGATGCAAGCGTTGCACTAAGTTTAATTTACACCTCCATTAATACTATATATATATATATTCATGAGACATAAAAAATTGTCTATTTTGTGACCGATTAATATCTTTTTCAGTTTTTTGAACAAAAAATGTGATAGTTTTTTTTTATCTTGTGACCATTGCAATCGTCACAAATTTTTGCTTCACAAGTATGTTGATTTCTCTTCTTCCAATATTGCTTAATGTCTCAAGTTTTTTACATTTTTTATGATCTCAGAAATTGAAAGTTTCCATTATATAGAAACTCTGTTTGTGGCAATTATGTTCTTTTTTGAGATCTTCACAAGTATTTGAGTGTAAACAAAGGATTGTTTTTGGGTAAACACATTATTTTATTAAATGTAACTTTAATTTACTATTTTGATTTATGGTGATTATTTTATTATTGGCACTGGGCTGTTGGTTGATTTTAGGAAGAAAAAAATAGATCTAATCTGGGAACATTTTACATACAAGACGACATACACCAGCAATTCTGTCATGCATCGAGGCTATTAATATATTTAATTTTATGAAAAAGGGGAACATAAATGAAAGCGAGAGATGAAATGAGTTCATCTCCAGATACTCCACGCCTCCTTTTGTTTTTCTTTCTCTTTTTTTTTTTTTTTGACCACCTCCAATTCCTCTCAATAATGATAATGATTAATGCAAACAAAACCCTCGACCAAAAGCATGCAACTCGTCTTTTCTTGTTAACCCATCAATTCCGAGATGGCAATGGAGTTGCTGGCCAACTTCCTGAGCACAGTGTTCCTTTTGTCCAAAGGATTCGTCGCCTGCATCTCGTCGAAGCCGTCGTTGCAGGTGCTGATGTACGAGATGACGGCGCTCAGGCTGGTGCTGGCCGTCCCCTGGTCGTGCGCCGCGGCCGCCTTCAGCCCGTTCTCCAGGTCGTGCAGCATGTCGTCGTACAGGCCGACGCAGATATTGTACGTCTCCTTCAGCATCTTGTTGGACGCGGGCACGGCCGCCAGCAGCTCGAGCGCGGCGGACTTCGCGGACTGGACGCGGGAGGACGCCATGCGGACCTGCATGCCGAGCATGGACTCGGCGCTGATGCCGCGGTATGAGTCCCGGTACTCGCGGACGGCCTCCTTGCAGATGGGCACGTAGTCGGTGTGGGCGCAGATGGCGTTGACCGCGTTGCTGACGACGGCGTCGGGGCCAGGGCCGCCGGCGGCGACGAGGGCGGAGGAGAGGGCGATGAGGGAGGCGATGAGGAGGTTGACTGGCCTCATTGCTGCCTGCCCTCGTGGAAAGGCGTGGAGGAATTAGGGTTCGGAGGCCAGTCGATCGATGAGGGGGGAGTTTGGAAGATGGCGATGAGTAGAAGATTATATAGACGTTGGCGAGGTGTAAGAAACTGATCAAGGATACGAATTGAGGAAGGCGAAATGGGCGATCCGGCGAATGCCCTCTAAACTGCAAATTTCATGGCTTTTGACGAGGGATTGTACGCTCAACGGCCAATTCAGGCGTCCTTTTTTCATGGCTAACCATCCACATTTCGCATGCTGTAAAATTCACGTGTATATATAGACATAAGAAATATTATCTCTCTCTCTCTTACATATATATATATATATATATATATATATATATATATTCTTGCTCAAACCATATTCAAACGGTGTAGTAAGTATGAGATTGAAGGTAAAAGCGAAGTGCGAACTAAAAAAGGGGCCAATGTCCCACATTATAGTGTGAGAAAAAATTGATGAATCAACATGACACTTGTACATAATACTGATAATTAATAACAAGGATAATGATGTGCATCAGTGCATGCATTAGTTCCTATCCACTCGATATATCAATTGGTTGGACACACATTGCTCATGAATTTATGGATAGTTAATTATATGCATATCTTCTTCCCTTTTAATATTTTTCAATGTTGAATGTATGATTTGTCACAAAAACATTTGCTTCCATTCTTTCTTGAGTTAAACTGAAATATCGTATAACAATTGATGGCAATTAAAGACAGAATCAGATCGAAGTATCATAAGCGTGGTAATATTGGAAACATGAAAAGTAAATAATAAGTAATATTTTTCAGCTATGCTACTTGATTGATCTAGAACATTTTAAAACTAATGAAATACAATGACATTTAGAATAAGAAAACATATACCATGATGGAATATAATACCTGGGAAGACGAAAAAGCATGTGAACTTGAATAAGAGCACGAACAATGTGTGGCCAACCAACCTATTAATAATTCATTGAGCGATTGGGAACTCATGTATATATGTTTCCTTTTCAAGGACGTTTCGAAGCAAAGGACACATGAATACTTTGTTCCAAGGGATTCTCAGTTATCTTTTTTTCATTATACTACTAACTCAGACTAAACCATGAAAACAAAATTGATAACAGAAACACATGCAGTTCATGAAACTTGAGAGTAAAAGCACACTGTAACTGCATATAGGTGTTAGCTTGAGCGATGGCGTTAGTTGGGTGGCACCCAGAGTTCCCCCAAACACTTCAGAAAGAAATTAAGACTGATCTCCAAAAGGGATAGCCTTCTGAAGTGCTTGAGGGACTCCAGAGGACATCCAACTGATCTCTTGTTGCTTGTTGCATCCGCAGCTTGGCTTGGTTTAGCCATGTGATCATCCACAGGGCCTATTTATAACATGTGCACGCCATGCAGTTCTGCCTGCTCGTTCGGTCGTTGGCCTTGCCACGACACTGATTCGATCTGCTGCATGATATTAATTGGTACGTTGAACCTAGACTGCCCACAAAGAGACTGAAGTGTCCCAAAGCATCCGTGGGAAGACTCTTGTCGCTCATAATAGCGACCCAAAGCACCCGAAGCAGACAAGTTGCAAATGTCGTCATCAAAGAGCTTGTGCTGTTTCAAGCCGTCGAAATTCAAGAACGATCATCGAGGGTGAGATGGTCCCGTATTTCACACCTAATGCTGCGGCCACCCATAATATGAAGGCATCGAGTCAAGTCATGCAGGTCGAATGGCGAGACTCTTCATCGTGTTCTGCATGACCCTGAGGCAACTCTTCTCCGTGCTATTCCTGAAGGCATACAATAGTTGTCTCACCCCTAAAGAATCCAAACCACACAAGTTGACGCTGCGCAAGTCAAAGAGAAGTGAAGCCAACAGAGACTTGATGGACGGATAGTTGCTTGATGAAGTCAGACCGCACATGGCGGACTCCACTGGCACTGCACAAGTGATGACCCCGGATTGGACGAAGGATCAGCAAGCGAAGCAGGCCTGAGGGAGGAGTCCTCAGCGAGACCCCAAGGAGCGAGCATTCCTGGCGTTGCGTGATGCTGGTGAAGTTGAAGTCAATGCAAAGAAGACAGAATTGAACGAGACAATCGAAGTCAAGACTGAAGACGAAGGCCCCGAGGAAGCCCGGACAACGGTGTCAGGGCATCGTTGAGTTTGTTGGGGGAGAATGTCACGGGGCATTTTCCCGTAACACGAAGCGTGAAGCCTCGCGGCACCAGTGCCGCTCAACTTATAGCCCTCGGGCGCTCAGCGCCGAAACAATGAAACACATGTAACCACCCCGCACTGCGTAATATTGCGGAGTACCAAGTTATCCGCCCTTAGGGCATTTATCTTGTAAGGCCGTGCTTATGAATGGCCAAGTAGGTGACATTCCCGTAGGGTACGTCTTTTGCATCTTCAATATGTTATAAGACTCCAATACCTACGGTACACTAGGAGGAGTTCATTAGTGCCTTCTGAGGCCCAATTGTATGTTATGTTTCATCATATTTGATACAAGTAAGCTTTCCTTTAATTCTAGTGTCATGGCCTTGAGCGTGAGGTGGCAACCCACATCAGTGTCCCTCTGTGGCGTCTCGTGATCCCTTCGTCGCCCCTTCAAACTTTAAGCGCCCAAGTGCCTGCATTGGTGCCGCAACGTGTCAATGCCACGGTCCCATGACGAGTAGTTCAACACTCTAGTCATGTCCGTGATTGAATGCCTATAAGAGTGACTTTTGACATAGTCGTCTCGACCATAAAATTTTCGCTGCAAACTCAAAACAGGCTTGGCTAGATGCCTATCCGCCTAGTCGCCGTATGTGGTCTAGTGTCCGAGAATGACCCCGTGACACTCGCACTAGGAGTTGTCCAGCCGTGTTGCAGCCATAGAGGAGGCTATGGATGCAAGGATGAGGGCCATGGAGACAGATTTATTGCTGCTCAAAGGTCTTCTCTTCGATGCAGGAGGGCTGCGATCGAAGACCCCGGTGTCCAAGTTCTTGGGACCGGAACCGAAGAAATATGATGGGTCACGGGAGGCGATGACCATCGACGATTTTCTTTGGTGTCTTGAAAATGGTTTCAAGACGAGCAAGATCGTGGTCGAGAAGGACCAGATCGACATGGCCGTGTGCTACCTGGTGGATGGTGCGCTCTTGTGGTGGCGTCGGATAGAGGAAGGAGACGAGACTCCGATAGAGTCTTGGGCAGACTTCAAGGTGGAGTTGAAGAAGCAATTCTACCCCGACAATGCACAAGAAGTGGTTATGAACAAGCTGACCTCTCTCAAGCAAACGGGTTCCGTGAAGAAATATATTGAAAAGTTCCAACCGCTTATGTTGGAGATGCCCGGGAGCATGGAGGAGTCGACATGGTTGTTCTTCTTCCTGCGGGGTTTGAAACCATGGGCGGCTCAGGAGTTGAGACATCAAAAGATAACGATCATGAACGGAGCATTAGTCGCTGCTGAAGCTTTGGTGGAGTTTTCAGCAAACCGAGATCCTAGCGCGGGTGCTAAGGATCAGGGCAGGTCCAAGAAGGACGGAGCCCGACCAGGTGGCAAGAAGAACGATAAGCAGGATAAGAAGGCGACGACATCGAAGGGAGATGCCAAGAAGATGGTCAGATGCTTCCTCTGTGGAGGGCCGCACTACGCGAGGGAGTGTGACACGAAGAAGGGGCTCTCGGCTATTGCATCTACCGCGGACACCGAGCAAGGCGATGCACACATGGGGTCTATAATGGCGCTGACGACTGCTGCCACAACGCTCCCGACGAAGGAAGTGAAGAAGACCACGAAGGGCCTGATGTTCGTGGAGGTCGCAGTGAATGGCCACACTTCGATTGCTCTGGTAGATACTGGAGCCATGCACAACTTCATGGATTCAAGGAAAGCGGCACGACTTGGCATACGGTATGTCAAGAAGCCAGGCGTTATCAACATCGTGAACGCGGCCTCCTAGCCAATCCTTGGTACGGCCAAGGATATCCACGCGAAGGTGGGGGAGTGGGAAGGAGCGATCACCATGATGATCGTCAACATGGACGACCATCGGTTCGTCCTGGGCATGGAGTTCATGGATGCGTTCCGTGAGGTGAGACTTTCCCAGGAGGGGATTCGTTTTCTATCTCAGGAAGCATCGCATGAAGTTGCCACGATGAGGGCCAGCGTGAAGTCCAAGATGCTTTCGGCGATGCAACTTGATAAGGGCATGCGTCGGAGGGAGGTCACCTACTTGGTTGCCTTGAAGCTCAACGAGACCGGGCTCAAGGTTCAAGGCATCCCAGAAGAAGTGGAAAGGCTTCTAGAGCAGTACAATGATGTAATGCCGCCAGAGCTGCCGAGCAGACTTCCTCCTCACCGAGATATCGATCACGCCATCGACCTGATGCCAGGTGCGACACCTCCTGCTATGGGGCCGTATCGCATGGCACCTCCGAAGCTGGAGGAGCTTTGGAAACAGCTGAACGAGTTGCTGAAAGCTGGGTTCATCAGGCCCTCGAAGGCACCCTATGGGGCGCCGGTCCTATTTCAGAGGAAGCAGGACGGGTCGATGCGGATGTGCATCGATTACAGGACACTCAACAAGATCATCGTGCGAAACAAGTATCCGATCCCGCTGATCGGGGATCTCTTCGACCGACTCGGAAAAGCGAGGTTCTTCTCCAAATTGGACTTGAGATCAGGGTACTGGCAGGTGAGAATTGCGGAAGGAGACGAAGACAAGACGACGTGTGTGACGCGGTACGAATCATACGAGTTCTTGGTGATGCCCTTCGGCCTCACGAATGCACCGGCGACCTTTGGTACGATGATGAACAAGATCTTTCACCCACTATTGGACAAGTGCATGGTGGTGTACTTGGACGACATAGTGGTATACTCGAAGACGCTGGCAGAGCATGTGGAGCATCTCGGGGAGGTGTTCAGGCTGCTGCGAGAGAACGAGCTATTTCTCAAGCTGGAGAAATGCTCGTTCGCCCAACCGAAAGTGATGTTCCTTGGGCACCACATCAAAGCCGGGAAGATCAGCATGGACAAGGGGAAGCTGAGGACACGACCCGGAGTCGAGTCCAAGGTGTGGATGGTGGGGAAAAGAAGAAGATTTCTCGAGCAAAGTCCAAAGATCCCGACAACCATATTGAGAAGAATATGAAGGCGCTAGAACGAAGTCTTCAGAAAATGAACGAGGCGGTCCGAATCTTGGAAGCTGCAGCAGGAGAACATAGCTTGGCACTAGAGCAAGGAGGGGCCTCGTGTCACGAGGCATTTTCCCATGACACAAAGCGTGAAGCCTCTCGGCACCAGTGCCGCTCAACTTATAGCCATCGGCCGCTCAGCGCCGAAATAATGGAACACATGCAGCCGCCCCGCACTGCGTAATATTGCGGAGTATCAAGTTATCCGCCCTTAGGGCATTTATCTTGTAAAGTCGTCCTTATGAATGACCAAGTAGGTGACGTTCCTGTAGGGTACGTCTTTTGCATCTTCAATATGTTATAAGACTTCTATATTTACGGTACACTGTGAGGAGTTCACTAGTGTCTTCCGAGGCCTAATTGTATGTTATGTTTTATCATATTTGATACAAGTAAACTTTCCTTTAATTCTAGTGTCATGGCTTTGAGCGTGGGGTGGAAACCCACATCAGTGTCCCTCCGTGGCGTCCCGTGGTCCCTTCGTCGCTCCTTCGGACTTTAAGCACCCAAGCGCCTGCATTGGTGTCGCAACGTGCCAATGCCACGATCCCATGACGAGTAGTCCAACACTCTAGTCATGTCCGTGATTGAATTCCTATAAGAGTGACTTTTGACATAGTCGTCTCGACCATAAAACTTTCGCTGCAAACTCAAAACAGGCTTAGCTAGGTGCCTATCCGCCTAGTCACCGCACGTGGTCTAGTGTCCGAGAATGACCCCGTGACAAGTGATATCAGAGCCGTTCTTCCTGCTCAGATTGCCCAGCAATGATGACTCGCTTGTGTCGTCGCAACGTCTCCTGACGTAGGAAAAGTGCTTCCGCTCAAATACCCCCTCATGCCCAGGTGCACTGGTACCATGGTCTTCGGTCATGGACGCCAACGAGGAATGCGTGACAAGCTTCCTCGCCGCACGCTCAATCGTGTCCCGCAGCAAGTTCCTCATACACCCGTGTCATGTCAAGGAACGTCCGTCATGCATTATGATAGCGGATTGACCGCCCCGTCTAATCGGGATGGTCACGCGTCGCTCACTCGAGCAGAACAATCACCCCAGGTACACAGTCGGGAATCTTGAAGTGTCGGGCGGCTTCAAGAGTGGCCATATGCTCTGCATGATAGTCTTGCGCTACCCATACCAAGAGGTCGCTTACACAAACGTTGTGTAACTCGGAGGGCCTGTGTCACATTCAAGAACTGTCGGTCATGCATTATGATGACAACCTCGCGCTACTCAGTATTTCGTGACATCGCATCGCATGTCCAGTCATGCAACGTGAAGTGCACAACCGCTTCACGGGAGAAGTTGGCTAAAGGTTAAGCATCAAGGTTCATGGTCCCTTTTTGGCTAAGGAATATCATCCTATCGGCTAAGGAGCATCAAGCACAAGCATCTTGTCGTGCCCCAGCATCGCCTGCCACGCCAAGATGACTTTCGTAAGATGGAGCGAAGCGCTGATTACTTGCAAACACTTGAGAACGAGCTGTCAGCCTTGCCTGCCTCGTCAAGTGTCATCCCGCAAGCGGCGTAACATCATCCATCGAGGAGCGGGACGAACCTGATACATGCCAGCGCAAATCGACGTCTCAACTCAGCGACCAATTTGGCAAATGGTCTGAGCGTCGAGCATCGGCGAACCTTGGCATGCTGTTGTCAAGCGTTCCGCTACCAACCGAAGGAAGGAGTGCCCTTTCCTCTCGAACAGCGCCTCGAGCATTCGAAGCGGCCTCCAAGGATCGTAATCCAAATGTTTCGAAGGACACACTGGCGATGTCATCCCTTCGAATGGAGATGGAGTGATGTTGGGAGCTCATGCCACGAGTTTACCAGCCACAATCCGCTCATTTAAGCGGAGCGTCTTCATGAGCATCCCCAGGGATCGGTGAAGGCCCGGAATGGCTACTCTTTCGCGAAGGTCAAGCTGCCCGGTGGACGAGTATGTCAAAGGTGCATGATCTAGGATGACAGGCACAATAGCATTACTTTGTCCGATGTGTGGATGGACGAGTATCAAAGGTGTATCCTCTCATGAATGAGCACATTGGTATCACTCCGTCCATACCTAGAGGGATTGCCGAAGCATCAGAGAAGGACCCAGGATCAGAAGAAGGCATATCCCAAGAACCCTGCAAGATGTGGCAAACTCAGGATGGCGTTGCCATCGCGACAATGTGGAATGTGGCAAACATGCATCCCAGACATGGGACAGAAGAAGTGGCAGTTTATCAATTATGCAAGTCCTGACAAGTTGGGACTGGAGGTCAAGATCGCGTTGTTCAGCATCGGCCAGATGGGCATGTTGAAAGAGGAAGTGAAAGGAATCACCGAGCTCCACCTACACTGTTCCCAGGAGGATGGAGACCCAATGTTGGTGCTCTTCAAGAAGAGGAGTTAGAAGCTTTGGACTAGGAAGGAGTTGGAACGACCGGATCGCCCAACCTCCGCTCACTAGTCGTCATTGCCAAGTCAATCGTGACAAGTGCCATACCACCAAAGCCCTTGGGCAAGGGCAATGGTGAGGGAGAGAAGCTCAAAGTCGCAAGAAGGAAGCTACTTATGCCAAAAACAAAGATCGCCCATCGAAGCAGAAGAATCGAGTCAAACCACAGGCACATGTGGGGAGACTCCCATCGTCGCTCACTATAGCGACTGGGAGTGGACAAGGTGCGAAATGTTATACCAAAGAACCTTGCTCCACCCCAAACCGTCGAGATATCTCATGTCCATAAGGGTAGGGTGGAATTGCTCTCAACGCTCGACGGACGAAGGACTCAACGTTGCAGCCATCTGCAACTTGGAGACAGCGAGTTGAACCACAAGGGAACGTGGGGAGACTCTCGTCGCCTACTATGGCGACTCGGAATGGACAAGGCATGGATTGCTATATCAAAGAATCTTGTCCCGCAACAAGACTGTCGAAACTATCAGGAGTGGAAATGGAATTATCACTTGCAGTGCTCACAACACAGAAAGGAGAACTCAAGCTGCACCTTTCCTTTTCTTACGATCTCTTTTGCGGATCGAGTCAACATCTCCTTTCATCTCTCAAAGATGCCGTACCACCCGCGCGCGATTCTCACATCAAGCTTGGTTAATAAAGGATGCCCCGGAGGTATCCGAGGCTTTGTATAGGCACCCTCGTTCTGCCAAACCAAAGCATGCAATTCGATCCCCTTGAGATTTTGACCACGACATGTTATATGTTTCATGAGAGCCTTGCAGGCATCGAATATATGTGCATAATGCAAATTGTAGGAGGGGAGAGAGATGCACCAGCAAGCTGGATATCATGACCAGGTTCAATGTATGTGGCCATTTTTCGGTAAATGGCTAATTAATTAATTGTGACATTTCTTAAGCAGTAAAAAAAATCCAAGAAAATATGCCAAAAAGTCAGAGAAAAAAATTCTTATTTGGAATCTATTTTATATAATGGGTACGTACTCATGATATTAGTAGGGATTTTTTTTTGTGATCAAGGTTTATATTCAGAAAAAATAAATATAGACTGTGGAAGAAAGGAAGAAAAAGTAACGACGAATAGTTTTTAGTTAAGAAATCCTTACAGCCAATGGGCCTACGAAAAGGCAAGGAAACCACTTGAGCGGCCTAGCTAATTAATGAACCGGTCCGCATTTTGTTAAATATTTTTGTTTGATTTTTTGTTTCGGTAGAACGGCATATGATAGAAAGCTTTGTCAACGATTTTATTAAAAATATAACTAAACATTACAAATGATAGTACCAACTAAATCGTCAATCAGTAGCACAAGAAGTATCACCAAAAGAAAAAAATACCCAATCATGCAGTGACGGAGCCAGGGCACAAATGTCAGGGGACAAGCTTATATATTTCTATATGTTTTTTTAAATTTTTTCTGTACTCTTAATAATTTATATAGTATATTAAATTTTTGTGTTATGTTACACCTAACAATTCCATTACGAGCGTGTACAAAAATCTGAAAAAAAATCGAAATATCCGAAATACCAACTTGAACCCCGCAAAAAAAAATTGAAAATGGTCTCGGGTAATTTTTAGTATAAAAAAGATCACCCAAGAGCTGGTCACATTTTAATCGATTAGGCAAACAAACTCGACATTGATTCTTATATGACATAAACTCTCGTATATCCTAATCACAAAAAAAAATTTAGTTAAATCAATAATGTAATCCTCGTCGGTATTATGCACGAATCAATATAACTCATAATTATATTTATTGAATATTAAACAAATATGACGTTCGTACAATGAAATTATGATCATAACTTGATTTTTGAGCTTAAGATGATATGTAGATTTATTTGTTATTTTCTTAAATATTTTCTGAATTATAACGATTTTTTACATCTAATTTCTAAATTATGAAATTACCGTATGACGTCTCAAAATTTTATCGAGATTATGCTTTAGTACTTTCGTCTGATTCCATTAACTATCTATTATTTTATTTTTTCTATTTATAAAAGGACTAAAATGCCCTTTCATAAATTGTTCTATCTTTTGATATTTAAAATAAAATATTTTAACAAGTCAACAATGTTAAATATCCTCTTTTTTAATATTTTTTAATATTTTATTCTTTTAAACATTAAAAATATAGGGTAATTTGTAGAAGGCTATTTTAGTCTTTTAATAAATAAAAAATGAAAAATAAAAATGTTAACAGAATAAGACGGAAGGAGTGAAGTAAAACGTACGATAAAGTTTAGGAACGTCATACGATAAATTCATAATTCAGGGTTAAATGGAAAAAACAATTGTTATAATTCATCGAAGATTTAAGAAAATAATTCTATTTTTTATTGATATGTTTTTTTTTATTTCATGGCCATTTAGTTTCTTATAGTTGTATGATGATGGTACACAGTACGTAGTAGTGATCGTACTTCATGAGTCAATTAATTGCTAGTCTTTAAACTTTTGATAATTAACTAAATCAAAATATTTATTATATTTAAAAATATGTAGATTAATTTACATACAAATAACTGGTACTAAATTTTTATGAGCTCATGGCAACTTGTTATGATTCAATTATACAAAGTTCCTGTAAGAGCATTTCAAGTCTCATGAATCCTTTAGTTATAGGTTTTTTAAGGCTAGACTCCATGTCAAATAAGAAATTAGTAGAAACTAAATTTAACAATATGACAATATGGTGTGTGTAATCAAAGGTGACAAGATCTTCGATCTAGCTCAATTTTACAATCTTATTGTGTAAGATTGTATTCGATTTTATACAATCTCATTTGATTAATATAATTATTTTTAAAATATATATGACAATTGATTATTAATTTAGATAAAATTTAATAGATTTTTTCGTTCTTATTACATTTTGATGTAATTAATTTAAAAATAATAGAAATATGACAGGTTATATTTGGGAAAGTTGTGGGAATCCTATTTTTCAAGAAAGATCACTTGCTTTTTGACAACTGATCTTTGATAAAAAAATATTGTAGATGTTTCTTTTTTTAAAAAAAAAACTCAACAAGCCACAACACCTTTCGGCTTTTTCTCAAAGATGGCCAACCTCTCCTTTCAACCACAACAGATTTTCCCCAAAGTTGCTTTTCTAAATTGTTGCCCAAATGCAGACTTAATGAGATGTAAGTTAAAGCTCGAGCATGATAAATTTATTAATACATATGTTTTATCTTTTAATATATTTTTTTATTAATTGGATAGGAACTTACGATTATTTATGACCTTCAATCTTTTGACCCTTATAATTTTACGAAAGATATCGATCTTGACAACCTTGTGTGTAATAGCTATAAAAATTATATGGCACTACTGACGCCATGTTATAAGATGAATAATTATATTCTCCTCCAAGGTGGTGATCGATGGAAATATGACAATCCCAACTTTACTGTAAGGTGTTCATGTTATTGTCCATCAAACAAGTTGGTCAATAAATCAAAAAATCCTGCATAATTCCCAACAAATTGGTCTCAAATGGAAATGTGCTACAAGAAAATTAATTATTGCAGACACTTTTCTCACACAAAATAATAATTTACTTTGATGTGCTTCCTACATTCGTGGAAGGCTAAATTCTTTTAGATATTTGAATAGCAAACATTGCAAACATAAACATGCTATTATCTACTATAGGCATTTGTTTCCATGATCTTGTCAAAATAGTTCATGCCTAATAAAGTATTTGTTCTCATATCTACCCAACTGATGCCAAAATTATCAATGCAAATATTCTAGGAAGCAGTAAGATGAATCAAGTAGTAAAGAGTAAGAGTTGACGATCCACAATAATTAGTGACTTATTTATCTTTTAATCTCAGTTAATTAATTGATGTTTAAAGTAAAGTATGAATGATGTCAATCTCAAAGATTTGTCTTTAATTAATGAAAGGAAAACTTAAAATTAAGACATTGTATTCTCATGTTAACTATAAATTAAATAATAATTGAACTTTAATTAGAATTTAGCTGATAAAAAAATTGTCAAAAGTATAGGATTCGATTAAGACAACTTATCTACCCTAAATCAAGAATAGATAAATGAAGATGGAGAGATTAACTTTGATTTGTCTTAATTAGGATACTTTTAGATGCAAATCTATATTATTAATTACCAAATAATTTAATTATTAATCAATAATTAATGGCATCAAAATAGATTACCATAAATTGACTTGTGTACGACAAAACCACCCAAATTTGTGTACCCGGTCCAAATTTAGTCCTGCAAACTTATGCAAACAACTCACCTCAGGTCATTACAATTCGATTTGAGCTGAATTAGGGACGTGATCTGAATTAATCGGACACAACCCAGATTTTATGTTAACAAATTCTTAAAGCATGTTCGATTAATTATCATGCACAAAATTCATGTATAACTAATACAAATCTACTAATAATTAGCACTTAAATTTATTCAGCTATGATAAAACATGAAGAAGAGACCATGTGCATGTTCACAAAATTCTAAATCATAAACATACATTAAGAGAAAGTAAGGTTCGAATTTTGTATTCTTGTAATAATGAAACTATTCTATAATCGACATTTGACATTAAAATCAAGGAAAAGAAGACAACAAATAGATTAAAAACTATTGAGTAAATTTCTAGGTAGTGAATGACATCTTTTGAATGAGGCTTTGTCGTGACTATATTGGAAACAATTACCAAAAATATAAAAAAAAATTCTTCGATTGATTTACAATGATGCATAGTAAAATTTGTTCTCTCATTTCTTGTATGGCTAGGATTCCAAACTTCGAGATTGTATGTCCCTTGGATTTTTGATACATTAATATTTATAGGTATGATAGCACCATAGGGTTTTGAAATAATTCTAGTACTTAAATCTACGTGACAATCATTCATCAAATTTAGCTGATTGTGTCAGTCATGGCTAGGTTTGTATTAACACGGACCCATCTGTGCAAACTTTGTTTTCAAGAAAAGTTTGAGTCAGAATTAATTTTTAATGGAAACTCATTTTGAGTATGATGCTAACCCTGTCCAGGTTCTTTTATAACTTGACTTTTTAAATTGCTTGGACTTTATTTTTCATACTTTTCCAATGTGACCACTTTGTATCTTCAAAATAATCATCTTGAGAATAAAATAAACTAAAAAAGGTAGCTTCTAACTCAAAAGAATTTAAAAGAAAAAAATAAGAAAATAGATACATGTGATGTCCAAATTATGGAAAATAACCTTAATGACTTACGCAAAATATGCATAAGAATGTATGCATCACCAATGTACCTAGCCTATCACTATATATGTGAGAATAACTTACAATATGCCTCAAGTCCATTGAGGTACATCACGTCTTCGTTGGGTAATCGCATTCCACCATACATAGAGGTTTCCATGGAGTAATTTTGATATCATATGTAATATCTTTTATCACTAAGTGATATTGTCTATTCTAAACCTTGACTAGCATGAATTTACAATAATATACCATATCTAATAAAGATGATATTTTCATATACCCAACATCTCTCTTATGATTTATCACTGTGGGAATAATTTAAGGCATGTCTCTTGCATGATATGCATAAGACGCGCTTTAGGCTAGTTCTACAAGCTTAAATCATGAAAAAGATACTAAGTAATATGACTCTACAAAGTGTGATAATTATTTGAAAAATCGTACATGCCAAAGTCCAAGAAGAACAAAATCATGCATTGTAGTGGAAGATCATTCAATGATAATGTTGAGTGCCCTAAGAGGGTTTGGTTTACTAATTAAGAAGCAGTACAACTCTATAAATAGTCCATTCAACTAAACCAATTCCACAATAATTAATGTAAGACTATAATATTCTGATTTTGCTGGAGACCACAAGCAAACTTTCTACTTCTTAGATTTATGAAAATAAGTGAATCCCCACTTTAATACAAAAAGGTTAATATAGGTCTTCATGTGAATAAGCATGATGCCCAGTCCACATAATAGAATGCACTAAATTTGTTATTCAATAGAAAAGAAAATTCCTCTTTCAAGATATCCTTCCAAATCCTCTAGTACATGAATCACAACATTGATATGAAAAGCTTTGGGTTTGTGCATGAATTGACTTAGTTGATTGACAAATTAAAGAATGTCTTGTCTCATATGAGTAAGGTATATTAGCCATCCAATAAATTCTCCAAACTACCTTTGGAATATCCAATAAGGAATCTTCATGAGACTCATTAACTCGACTTTTGACTTGTCGATACTCATAGATGGTAACCTTCAAAGTTCACTCCATAAGAGTAAGAGTAGGTTTAACTTCGTTGAATCCAAACTCTTCCAACAATTCCAAGTGTACTTTGAGTCAAGTAAAAATCTTTATTATACCTCAATATCTCTATGGTAAAAAAGTATCTATCTTCTCCAAAAATCTTAATTTTGAAACTACTTTGTAAAATTATTTTTACTTCAGAATTAAATCAATCAATTGTTTATGATAAGTATACCATTTTCATATACAAGTAGACCCACATGAAGATCTCTTATAGATTTAGTAAACAAAATATTTTTGCTTTGAACAAAATTAGTTCCTAGAAAGGTTTTGGCAATTAATTTTATGTTACATTGCCTAGATGTCTTTTTAGTTCATATAAAGACTTGATCGACTTATAGTCCCTTTGTTTATATTTCATTATGGAATCTTTATGTATACCCCTTCAAGTAATTAACTCTCACATATAAGTGGAAAACTAGCATTTTGTTTTGCGATACAAAAATTAAAGAAAGAAAGATCTAATGGTAACAACTCTAACAAGCGAAAAAGTCGTGCGTACACAATCTTTTGCAAAAAAAACTTAGTCTTGTCTTTAATAATAATTCTATTTTGTAGACTCACTTGCAATCAACACTACAATAAATTTGTTGAATAGCAATGTAAATTAGTGACATAATGGTGATGCTAGTTCGATGCTAGTAGAGTCAAAACAACGTATACGTAGCGTCGAAAAATCTCTTCTGAATTTGATTGTACAAATTTCACAAGGCTGTCACATTCGTCGGCCTAAGTATTGATAGGGCATATAGAGCCCAACACATATTAGGAGTCCAATTTGGGAGCTTCTAAGAAATGATAAATAAATTTATATTTGAATTATTTTTACTTAACTTATTATTTTACAAAGTTTAAATATTTGATATTGATGCAGGATGAATAAGGATTGACAAAGAAAGTTTTAAACAACAAAAATTAATAGACTTTCCAAGTCAGAAGCCCATATACATATTGGAGTGTCCATCCAATTTGATGAGCATCGTCGATGAATAGTAATCCATCTACAAAAAAGAATAGTTAAACTTTTATCTTATATTTACTTGTTTTGGAAAATTTAAAATTTTATTGTAGAAGGAGAAATAATCGAGATTTGTGCAATCTACGAGGGTACGCATAAGACCAAAAAGATCAACCACTTGGTCACATCTAGTACCCATAGAGTATTGTTAAGTCTCATCATTTGCTTATTTGGCAGTTTCAATCAGTTTAAATGATTTCTCAATTTGCAACATTAAATGTTTTAGGATGCATATAATGAGAAGATGACAAAGAAGTACGAAGTTGGTCCTAGTACACAATCACCAAGTCATATATCTCGAATATAATTCATATTTATAATGTCATATAACATTTTATATACTTATAAAATTTATCTATTTTGTAAGGGGCGATGCTCGTTGGGAGGAGGTGGATAGCACAACATAAGGTGAATTCCTGAGGAGCTTAGGAACAACTGCCCAAGTTTTTAGAATGAGCAGAGGATATATAGGCGGATCGTTTACTACGAGTTCATCCACAACACCTGAGCTGGCACTAGACAACATTAGGGAACTCATCGTTAAGAAACTATGTCAGCAATTATCATTAGCCGTGCATACTATTTAGACCATCATCCAGTCCTAGACCTAGAAATCATGAGCTCCAAGACACATTGGCACCACACACGGGTTATGATATGAACTCAACGCTACAACAACATTGCCATAGAATCACAAGCTAGCGCCACAATGACATCGATATAGCATTGCGAGCCAACGTCATCTCGGAGTCAATATAGCGCCTCAACATACAACACAAGGTGTAGGTAAGAGTGGCTCACAATGGCATCAACATAGCATCACAACATAGCGCCACATTGGCATCAACACCACGACCCTAGGTTTAGCCTCGCCTTGGCATCAACAACAACGACGTGAAATACTTTTTGCCATGCGACAACCTATGCCACTGTAGCCTCTCACTAGCGTCCACAATTGGCACTAATAGCGTTGTCTTCATTGTTAGCACTAGTGCGATGATAATAGCACTTGGATATTGGTGCCTATGGCACTATTGCGATGCTAAGGTGTCACTAAGGTATTTAGCAACAATTTGACACCGCTTTAGAGACACGTGTTTGTGCCCCCTAACGTGAAATTTCTTGTAGTGCAATAGTAGTTTTGTTAGGATGTAAAGCTACAATTTCCAAGTCCCAATCCATTTTAGTGCTTCTAATTTTGCATGCATAAATATGCAATATGATAAGTGAATTGTATTTTATCTTCTCATTGTTGACAATTACATAATCTTGTAACCATGATGGAGGCTTAGTGACTCTCTTACTTTTGTGATGAACTTTAGGTGTTTGATAGTTGAGCATAATTCAATCACTTATAGATTAAGTCCACCAGATCTAGAAATATACTTTTGAGAATGTCCAATGTTTGATGTATTTTGTTTCCTTTCTTATCTTAATAACTTCCTAAAAACTTTAATAAATTCTTTGATTCTAAATAACTGTGTGATTATGATCCTTCTTCAAGGTTGTAGAAATTTACATATTAATACATATTAATCATATGTAATATAGGCGGCAGTTATTCCATTGTACTATGACTAAAGTGTACTTTAGTTGAGTAGTTACTCGTACTTATCAGAACTTGTAACAAGATTATAAAAGAAAGGGATTATTTGGTGTGTGTCTTTTATTCAAATAAAATTCAGTTACTGATTCCCCTCAAAATTCATCTCTTCTACTCAGTTTAATTCATCTTGTCAAGTTCATGATGTGATATGTAGTTCTTCAACCAAGGTGAAAGAAAATATATGTTCAATAAATTTCATCTCTACTAACTTAAACTTTGTTAATATCCAAATTTATTACTTTATATCCCTTTTGCTAAGCTGAATTTTTTATGAAGCCATAATGATGAACTCTCTTATCAAATCTTCACTAATTTGTTATTCAATTAGTTTGTCAAACACCCAAACACTTTTAAGTGACCCACGTTTGACTTTTGCATAAAAAAGTTCATATGTATCATTTTACACTTGTAAAGGTATTCTGTTTAGAATGTGCATAACCATTGAAACACTTTCTTCTCTGTACACAATGGTTAGTTAGATATATGCTTATGTTTTTGCTCGTTTAAATCACTTTGTTCTGAAGCATAAATACAATTAGTTCAGTAACATACATCTTTTTCATAAAAAAATCAGCATACAACTTATTGAGATGTTCAAATCCATTATCACTCCTCAGCACTTTAACTTTCCATGTAGTTAATAAATTGTATAAGCTTTAACCCACAACCCTTAATTCTATTTGTACAAGTAAACTCGTGTTAACCTATTATAATAATCAACAATTGTGCTGAAAAATTATTTCCATTGTGAGTGGATTAAAAGGTCCACAAGTATCCACATGAATTAGCTGAAGTCTTTTCATTTCTTTCCTAGTCCCTCATTGCAAATTAATTTAGGAAATATTGTTTGTCTTGCCAAATTTCTAATAGTATAAAATATTAAGTTCAAATTTACAAAGCTTAATTGCATTGGTGTGCTTAAACTATCCACATGTAGATGCCCCAACCTTTCATGTCATAGCTCCAGATCTGACCTTATCATCCCAACTATCACCTTTGCATAGTTATCTCTTAAGACCTAAAAATCTATAATGTAGTAGATTGGTCAACGATTAGTTATAAATATCACTAAGCAACTAGAGTCTCTAGTTAAATTGAGACACTTATGATCAAACTAAATTTAAATTCAAGAACTAACAGGACACCAAAAAGCTTCACATTTGGCTTGATGATACAAGACCAGCATGAGTAACAAGAGAAGCCTCTCTATTTTCCAGAGTTATCATGCTTTATTCAGATAATTCCTTTGCATCATTAGCGAATCAATCTTATAAGTCAAATGATTAAATGCCCCAATCTCAATTATTCACAAATTTTGTCAACTTGGTGAGAGAGATGTATACCTGCCATATTAACAACTTGGTTTGCTCCAAGATCTACATTTTCCCTTTTAGATGATCGTAAAATATGCTTGAATTTCTCTTGAGTAAATTTCTACTAAACTAATGTTTCTATTTTCTCTGTATCCATCATTTGTTTAATTGATTCATTTGTTGAATCTAAAATCAATGGGCAGTCAATTACCTTATATCATTGACACTTCACAGGACCAGTTTTTTTGACAATGTTCACATATTATTTTATAATCCTTCTTGGGCTTAACTTCACGTTATGCATCTTTGTTCATAGAAAAGCCAAATATTACTCTACGTATTATTATTAACCTTCTCCATGTCTTTGTTTGACCAATATTGCATAAAATTAGTTGATAGTAGGAAAATGACTTATCATTAGAATTTGTATCTTCACTTACACAACTTATGTTTCAATAGATAAGTTTTAAATTCTTTCAAACATACAATTCTGGTAGTGTAGGAACCATTATAACTCAAATTCTTAAGTTCATCTACTATTCATAAATGCTTAAACTTCCTTGTAGAAAGTAATATATCTCATTTTTCAAGGAAAACACCTTCATTCCAGTAATATCTTCATTTTTTCTAAACTGATCCGTGGATAAGAAATAAGTAAGGAAAATACTTTTTAGTAAGAATTTAATAAGTTTGAACATTTGATTTCTGATTTTGATATCATGTTAAATTTAATGTGCTAATCAATTTTTAAAAAAATTAAATCGTTAAGACGAGCACATCAATAATTTTATATTCTTAACATCCTCCTTAAACACATTAGTCACCAATTGTTTATCCATCGTGCTAGTGATCCAAGAAATTACTACATGGCATCTGTTTCCATTGTGCATGTAAAGATATATCAAATTGATCAAGAGCAGGGGGGTGGGTTATAATATTATATCTCTCTAATTCAAAAATACCTAATAACTTATGACACTACCGGCATCATATAAAATACATTGCCACATACCAAATGAAATTTATTCAATCTTTAACTATTTTAATTATTGCCAAACATTTAAACACCATAAAAGAAAAAGCTAAATCCTAATTTAGGTAAACTAGAGCACAAATCTAGAATTCATATAACTGTATATACACACAAAAAAACTTTTATACGAAACTCATAAATATTAATAATATTTGCTAAACTAACCTTCAAATGAATCTTTAAATAACTTAATTATAATTTTCTGGTAGGCTTAGAAATATTACCCTATTTTTAATTCTCCTCCAAATCACAAATTTTGTACGTCCTTGCCCAACAACCACAACCATTCAATTAATTCAAGGCATATATTCTTATGCATGATTGGGATTATTTTGTTTGAAGGTCAAAGGAGAAAAGATCAACTCCTATGAACTTGGAAAACCGCCTAAAAATAAGCACTTTCGCTTTAATTAATCAACACTCACAAAAGGAAAAAAAAGGAGATAAAATTAGGACGCGTACTTAATCAACAACTTCGATTCATAACCACCACTAATTAGTCGTCCAAATCACGGCCCAAAATAAGGATTAGCCACAAGATGCATGCAAGACAACGTTGCACGTATCGAATTAGGGTAGTCCTCATGCATGTATATAAACATGCCTTCCCCTTTCCTACACTTCACTTCATCTGCACAGGAGCTACGGCTCCAGATCAATAACTACATTTCTCCTCGAATAAAAATAAAAATAAAAATAAGATGGCGAAGGGTGTCGCCTTTGGTGCCCTCGGGGCGCTCCTGGTGGTGGGAGTGGTGATCGGAGTAGTGGCGACGGTGACGAACTCGAAGGAACGCCAGAACAATGGCAGCGACCAGCTGGTCAGTTCCTCCAAGTCGGTCACGGCTTTGTGCGCCAGCACCAACTACAAGGAATCCTGCGAGCAGACGCTGGGATCTACCCTCAATGGCACGGTATCCCCTGAAGAGGCCGCCAGAGTCGTCATCGAGGCCGTCGTGACCGAGGCTGAGAAGGCGTTGAGCCTGTCTGCGGAACTCTTGGAGAAGAGCATGGACAAGGACGGGTTCGAGATCTGCAAGAAGCTGATCGCGGACGCTGTGGAAGGGGCGAAGGCGTCGCTCTCGCAGATCGGCAACATCAAGGAGAGGACCAACGACATTCAAACGTGGCTCTCGGCTATCATCTCCTACAAGACGACCTGCCTCGAGGAGCTCTCAGATCCTCAGCTGAAGACGGAGATGGAGAACGGCCTCGTAAACACGACGGAGTTCACGAGCAACGCCCTCGCTCTCGTCCAAGACGCGACCGCTCTGTTGGATCTCCTTAAGCTCAACTTTGGGAGCCGCCGCCGCCTCCTCTCGGCCACCGAAGGGGATGCCGAGGGGTACCCAACTTGGATGTCCGCCGGCGATAGGAAGCTCTTGGCGGCGCACGCCAGAACGCGGCTGAGGCCTCACGTGGTCGTAGCTCAGGATGGCAGCGGCAATTTCAAGACCATCAACGACGCCCTCAAGGCCATGCCCAAGAAGTACTCCGGTCGCTACGTGATCTACGTGAAGTCCGGTGTCTACAAGGAGAACATCATCGTGACCCAGGAGAAGGTGAACATCGTAATGTACGGAGACGGAGCTCGGAAGACCATCGTCACAGGGAGCAAGAGCGTCAAGGGCGGCACTAAGACATACCTGACCGCGACCTTTGGTACGCATACACGATCCGAACCATCAGCTAAAGTTAATTATTTCTTGCAATGTACTAGTAAATTAATGAATGAGGACCTGCTTGGCATGCGTGTGCAGCTACCGAAGCCCCCGGATTCATCGGCATGGGCATGGCCTTCGTCAACACAGCCGGACCCGAAGGAGAGCAGGCGGTGGCCCTCCGCGTGAAGGGAGACATGTCTGCCTTCTTCAACTGCCGGATGGACGCGTACCAAGACACCTTGTACGTGCAGGCTAACAGGCAATTCTACCGGAGTTGCACTATCTCGGGAACCGTCGACTTCATCTTCGGCGATTCCCCGACGGTTATCCAGAACTGCAAGATCATCGCCCGCCGCCCTGGCAACGGGCAGAAGAACCTGGTTACTGCCCAAGGACGCTCTGATCCGAAGCAGAACACCGCCATCGTCATCCACAACTGCCGCATCCTGCCCGACAAGCTGCTGTACCCCGTTCGCTTCCAGGTCCCCAGCTACCTCGGCCGCCCATGGAAGCAGTACTCAAGGACCATCATCATGGAGTCCCTCATCGGAGATCTTATCCGCCCCGAGGGATGGCTGCCGTGGGACGGAAACTTCGCCCTCGACACTCTCTACTACGCCGAGTACGGGAACAGTGGGCCCGGCGCCGGGACCAGCGGCAGGGTGAACTGGCGCGGCTACCACGTTATCAACAAGGCCACCGCTCAGAAGTTTGCCGTCGATCCTTTCATTACTCCGATGCAGTGGCTTCGCTACACCGGCGTTAGGTATACATCCGGGCTTCTGTCTTAAGCTTATGTATCCCGTGACAAACACAGAAGGATGACGTAGCTGCAGCATGACTGCATCCACGCAAAGATGACCAGCAAGTAATTGATACGTAGGAAAGAAAGGAAAAAGCTTCAATTCTATGATACTTTTTTTCGCGTCTGAAATTTTGCATCATGGTGATCAGAGTTGGTGAATATTGAACACTCTTATTATACAATGGAGAGAAGAGATGCAAAACTCCAATGGATCACGGCAACTTTCGAGGCCATCAGACCTCAGGGTTACGTCCTCGTATGTTTTCCATGGGTCTGCAAGTTGCCTTACCACATAATTGGCAAGGCATAAAATGCAATCTGATTTTTGCACCAGTGCCGAAGTAGTTTATGGCATTAATCATCTCCATTGTTGTGCTTATTTCATATCAAAAGGTTATATCTTTTATCTTCGTGGAAAAAAAATCCATATGATGACAAGTGCATAATTATCTATAAAAATCCATATCGTGGAAAAAAAAAATCCATATCTTTTATCTATATATGTATATGTATTTATATGTGCATGTTGTGTGTGGCAATCTCGTGGAATTTTTCGTCTTATATCTTAATTAAATGCCAAAGTGCGGTGAAAATTCTCTTTACAAACTTTTCACACAAAACTATCGTAACTACGACATATTTGTGACCAATATAATATATATTGTTAACAAAATCAAGCTGATTGGCTCAAATGGAACATCTGAGTCTGATAAAGCTTACAAATCTGAGTTGGATTTGTGAAATTCGTAATATAGTCAAAATTTATCATTTTGTTTCCCTTTAAATATTAAATTATCATATATTAATAATTCTAAGCACATTCCTTGTTCTTAACCAAAACATTAATTATGGAGTAGCGATAAGTACGGGTTGGTCATAAGTTTTCCCGTCGCAAATCTGTTACTAATGCTTTTAATTATCTTCTCAATTCACCTCAAAAACTCAAATGATTATTGTAAGACCTATTTTCCTACTCTATTTTTTCGATTAACAAAAAGGTCCCATAGACCTAATGTAATGAAAGAAAAACAATTAAAAGAAACACACAAGTAAATTTCCAAGGTCACCAATCCTTCCCAATTTAAAAGGATTTTGTGATGGATTATAAAATCCTTCTGAAAAAATGACGAAAAAAATGTCCTTCGAAAATAATTTAACGACAACTTATTATGTTATTTACCTTATGTTCATCAGTTAGGGGTTTATGCAAGGATTGTGCTATTCACGCTATAAGAAAGCTGTTTTTTAACAAAGAGAATTCTAGTCACTAAAATCTACAAACTTGTCGCGCGTTGATAGTTAACAGCGAAGATAAATCTGGCCATCACTCATTGCTACAAGTCGATGAACAACAAGTTTGTTATCTTGTCCCCAACTGTCAGGTAAGTCACCTAACGCTGATATGAATAATGTAGAGAAAAATTGTGATGTAACTACAATCTCTCACCACCCTCTAGATCTTAATACATGAAACTTCTTTCTTGGAATTGTCGAGGCGCTTTTTGAAGCAAAGTTCGTGACTATCTCTTTAATTTAATTCATAATAAGCATCCTGATGTTGTTTTATTACTTGAGTCCCATGCTCCCATGCTGATGATTCCCGTTCTGCTGTTGTCGTGCGTCGATTTGGCCAGGCTTGGTGCGGTTGCTGGTCCCCCGGCAACGGCGCCGCTGGCGGCCTCATCCTGGTGTGGCGCCAGCAGATGGTGGAAGTCATGCCTATTGTTATCAACCCTCACTTCATACATGCTATAGTTTCTTTTGAAAATTTTACGTTTTTGCTCACAGGTATCTATGCTAGCACTAACTCTCATATTAGAAAGATTATGTGGAGAGATCTTAATCATATCAATGTTGAGAATTTTCCTTGGATGTTAGTAGGAGATTTTAACAATATTCTAGCTCAAACTGATAAGCGTGGGGGCAACCCTTTTCGTAGCTCTCCATCCTCATTAGCCCTTCACAACCTTATCCACACTCAAGGTTTTTTTGATCTTCCCCTGCCTGGTCATGGTTATACTTGGTGTAATAATATAATGGGACCGGCCAAAATCCTTAGTAAATTGGACAAAATCCTAGTTAATCCTATTTGGCTTCTACATTTTCATAATGTTTCTGTTACCTCTCTTCCTCGATGTGTCTCTGATCACTCTCCCTTACTCCTCCACACAGTCCAAGCAAACAAAAGGAAACATACATTTAAATATGAGCATTTTTTGTTTGAGTACCCCTAAGCTAGGAACATTGTTGAGCAGGTTTGGACCAATAGGCACCCTAGGGATTTCCTAACCTCTATTTTGCACCAGATTAAAAAGAAAACTATTAAATGGAACTCCCAGGATCTTGGGAAGCTTGAGGTTAGAGCATAGGTTACTCTCTCACAAATCCAATCCCTTGAACATAAGGACGACTCTAGGGGACTTAATAACAATTTATCTCTTCATCTTAGGGCTTTTTATCATAAGCATGTTGCCATCCTACGACAAATTAGTATTAAGTGATGGAGCAAATCTCGCGTTAATTGGATAAACAATGGGGATAAGAACACCAAATTCTATCATCTAAGTACCACAATTAGACACAAGCAAAATAGGATAACAACCATTACAAATGACTCCGGCCACACTCTTCTGAATTCATGAGATATCCTCACTCATTTCATGACTTATTATCAAGCCCTCTGGCCCTGATCATAGTTGTCCTGCTCCCTCTGCCTGCCCCCCCCCCCCCCCCCCCCCCTCACTTCACTTGATAATGTTTGCCATCATTCTCTTCTGGCCCCGATGAACCTTAAGGAAATTAAGGATGTCTTCTGGTTCATGCCCCCTGGCAAGGCTCCAGGACCTGATGGGTTTACTATGAAATTCTATAAGCAGTACTGGGACATCTTAGGCACTAAAATCACAACCTCTATTCAAAATTTCTTCAACAATAACATCTTTCCCAATGATTGGGGGAACACTACCCTTGTTTTTATACCTAAGAAGCCCTCACCCCAAAGGATTAATGATTACAGGCCAACCAGTATCTGCAATGTTATTTATAGGGCAGTATCCAAGATCCTTGCTAACCGGCTTAAAACTCTTTTGCCAACACTTATTGACACTTGCCAATCAGCCTTTATTTCTGGTCGCTCAATACAAGATAACATTTTGGTCGCTCAGGAGGTAGCTCATTCTCTCTCACAGGGCAGGGAAAAATACTTAATATTCAAAGCTGATATTTCTAAGGCTTTTGACAAAGTCTCTTGGGATGCAATTCAAATGGTGATGCATAAAATGAATTTTCCTGACAAGTTTATTTCTTGGGTCATGACATGCATTAAATCTGCTAGATTCACTTGCTACATTAATGAGGAGCAATCTCCTTATTTTTCTTCATTTATGGGCATACGCCAGGGGGACCCCCTTTCCCCTTACATATTTACTCTCATCTCACAAGTTCTGTCTTCCCTTATCCAGGATGAGGTTCGTTCCTCTAGAATCATTCCTTTCAGTTTAGGCGATTTCAAACTTAGTCATCTTTTATTTGCTGATGATTTACTTATTTGTCTTAGGGCGACTGCTCGCAATACCAGGATTATTTCTAACATTTTAAATAGCTATTGATGTCTTACTAATCAAATTGTTAATGCTGATAAGTCTGAGCTCTTTTTTCCTCATAAGTTCTCTGTTACTAGAAAGCTCAAGATTATGCAGATTCTAGGTATCAAGCAGGGTAAGTTTCCCTTTACTTATCTGGGTGCACCAATTTCATATAACTATATATCCCATCGACAGCAGCAGCCTCTTTTGTTTAAGATTTCTCGGAGGCTTAATGGTTGGAAAGGTATGTTACTGAACACTACAGGTAAAAGTGTCCTTATTAAGTCTATACTGAATTCTATACATGTTCATGTTTTGTCATCAGTCTATATTTCTAAAGGGCTTATCTCGTCTCTTGAGAAGTGCTCTAGGTCTTTCCTTTGGTTTGATTCCGGAACTAAAACTGGTTTGCATCTTATTGGGTGGAAAACTGTCCAGGCTCATCAATCTCAGGGAGGTTTAAGTATTCGTAATCTTCATCTTATTCGTTGCTCTTTGCTTGCTCAGCGTGTCCTCGGTATGTTAAATGGTGCCCAGGACATTTGGACCCAATTGGTAAGAAATAAGTATAATTCTCTGCTGCCTTGGACTGAATTAATTGTGTTAATGCTTCTTAGCCCTGGAAAATGATCTGTCATGTTATGAAGGAAATTCGAGGTGGTCTTTACAAGCATATTACAAATGGAATGTCTACTTTTGTTTACTGTGATCCATGGATTTTTAATCTACCTCTTTCCCACATGCCAACTTTTTTTAAATATGAATGTACCTCTTGATGCTCTTACTGTGAATTGTTTTATTCTGAGAGGCAACTGGAACTTACTAATGTTAAATCAATGCTTTGGTCCATCTCTTGTTGAGGTTATTACTGCTATAAAATTACCGCAGGCTGAGTCTTTCGCCGGTGATGATCGGTGGGTCTAGGCTGCTGATCCTCATAGTGAAGCTAAAGCCTCCTTGGTCTATTATTCGTTGAGTTACCAGCCCAATCCCTCGCCGACCTCTGGATGGCCTATTTGGAAGCACATATGGTCCATTAGTGCCCCACCAAAAATTAAAACTTTTCTTTGAAATTATCCCGCTCCAGATTACCTACTCTTGATATGCTTTCATGTTTCAACCATAATATCAATACCTCCTGCCCTCTTTGTGGAAATGCTGTTGAGACTAACAAACATCTTTTCTTTGAGTGTTCTACTGCTCTGGCTCTTTGATCTTTAATGCAAAATTATACTCATTATCCTCTCTCCCACTTTGACCGTTGGCATTTGGGAGATTGGTTTCTGGAGGGCCGTGACCTGGACGGCCCTTCCACATCTCGTCTGCAGACCCTTATTGCTTTTTGCTTGTGGGGAATCTGGCTTGCTCATAATGACCTCCATTTTGCTTCCAAATCGGTGACCATCTCGGCTATGTGGAGACGGGCTCTGGCTGGCTCGGCTAAATTTTCCAGGCCCACCTCTTCTGAGGCAACCAACCCCCACGACCCAATCTGGGTCCGCTGGGAGACTCCGCTTCCTACTTGGGTGAAAGTTAACTCGGACGGTTCTTTCACCAAACCTGGGGACCCAGGGGGAGCGGGTTTTATAATTCGAAATTCTGATGGACTGTATTTTTTGACAGGTGCTATTGGCTGTAGGGCGGATTCTATTCTTGAGACTGAGATGCGGGGCACATTATGCGGCCTTAGGGGCTGTCGCGATCAAGGACATAGGCGTGTTTGGCTCGAGGTCGACTCGACAATCCTGGAGGCAATTATCTGCAGGCGTTCTAGATGCCCTTGGCGTTTATGGAACATCTACTCTGAAATCAGCTTTTTAATCTCTTCTTTTGAAAGCTTTAAATGTACACATTGCTATAGAGAATGTAATTCCGCCGCCAATTTCCTTGCAAATCGGGGACGATCGGATTTTTTGGAAACTTTTTGGACGAGGTCCCCTCCTCTGGAGGTCCTCAATATTATGTATTCGGACATTACTCAAGCTTATAATAGATAATCACTTTTTCCTAAAAAAAAGTTTGTTATCTTGTCCTTAATAATATTTAGAGACCACCATCCAGTCACATATGATACTTTCCGAGGACGCTCTTATTTTGTCACTTATGATACTTTCCAAGGACGTTGTTAGTCCATATAAGTTCATTAGAGACCAATTTGTAGTCCTTAGACGATGCGATAAAGTTTAAACAAAAAACCATCCAGCGTTCTGGTTGCTATGTTTAATAATTAGAAAGAGACACACACTACAAGGAAATTTAAATTTTGCGGCCAAGTAATCCACCACAAAACATAAATAATCTTACGCAAACTCTTTGTTTGCGAAGGATTTGCCACGGACATACGTCCCCTGCAAAAACCTTGGATGCAAACATTTTGCAGCAACATCCATCTCATGCAAAACTTTTGCAATGACATGGCTAACACAATATCTGTCACAAAATTTTCGACGCAAGGGACATCGCTAGTTTGCCTATTGCAGCAAGCCATATCCGACACAGAGTGCATGAATTGTAACGGAACATCCGATGCAATATCCTTCGCAAAACATGACAAAATTGAAAAAAAAGAGACCTACTCATATATTTTATGTTACTTCAATATGTCAAAGAAATAAGTACAATCAACTTAATACTAAATTTAAAATTAGAAAATGGATCAAATCAAATATTTATGAACCATATAATGCATACAAAATTTGCCAACATCCATGGAACAAGTTGTACGTTTCAAATCTACATTTTTAAGACATCACAACACATCAGTCTGTCTTATAGCAAGCACGCGTCCCAAGCTGGAATTCTAGTTTTAGACATATTCCATCCAAAAATTGTTCAAAACATCCTTAGAAGGATCACTTTACAAATCTACAATTTTTAAGACATCACAACATATCAGTCTTATAGCAAGCACACGCCCCAAGCTCGATTTCTCATTTCAGACATATTCCATCCAAAAGATGTTCAAAACATCCTTAGAAGGTGCTTCCTTGAAATAACAATATCAACATGAGAACTGCAAAATAAAATATATCGTTAAGAAAATGATTAGAGAAGTCATACTATGCTGTGAAAATAAGTTATAAGATATCATTAAAAAAATCAAAACATTATGTAATGTCATGTTTGACCAGCATTAAAAAAAAATATTGTGCTAGTAACAACAAAAGTCTAAGTAGAATGGATATCTTTGCAAGCTCTACTATTCTATGGTATACATCTGCAGATTAAAGTTGGGAATGCAGATTATTATTTCAAGCATGAAAATTTTCAATTATTCTCTTTCTCAACATTTAAAAATATGCAAGTTATTGCACACAAAAATGTTTCAGCTTAAGAAAAATATGTAGATAAATCTTTAGACTTAAAATAACAAATTGAATAAAATAACAAAATTTTATACAGCCAAAATAGTACAACCTATGAAACAAAATGATTCATAGAATTGTTACCCATCTCAGGTTTCAAACCCCCACATGCATATGGGACAATTATGCAAACTCTTTTAGTCCTGCAAAATAGGTAGATGAAGATTAAGTTATTTTTTCAATTCTAATGGATAATAATTAATTGATAAATAAAATTAGTTCAAACATCATTTACTTCACGGCTTTCTTCAAATCTTCGTGGGCGAGTATGAACAAAAGATTTAATCATCTTCATCATGCATTTTTCGTACAAGTTGTCTTTGCTCAACATTCTTTTCTATTTGTTGCTTTTGTTGTTCTAAGAGAATTTCAAAATCCTTTTCCAACTGTTTTTCTCTCGATGTTGAATTTGCTCTTCAAAAGCCTTTTCCATTTCATGTCGCAACTTATCCCTCATATCATTCATAATGCTTTCTGGAATTTGAGTTGTTGCTGAGGATGACGAGGCTCTACAAATTTTTGCCGAAGAACCAAGGCCATATATATGATTTTTCTTTGGACCACCAACAGTATCTGTCCAAGTGAAAGTATCTCACCTTCATTGCATTGTACTTCAAACTATGACACTTTACTTTTATAGGCTTCCTAATATTTTTAACAAAAAGTCAATCTAGCTTTAGGAGTAATTAACTTTGTCATCACAAACAACTCATTATTAAAAATACTGACATATAAGTTATGTCTAATAAGATTGTCTTTCCAATACGGCAACTCCCAAAATATATTTTGTTTTGTCCAATTATGATAAATGCCATACCCTGATTACTTTTTCACATGCATTTCAGTAACTTTATCGAAGCAACTAACAATTGCACTCATTTCATTTCCTGACAATCTAGGTGGAGGGGAATCTTTCTCAATTGTTTTCTTCTTAAACACATTTTTGTTTGTTCTGAACAAGTGATTAGGGGGCAAAAATTGACCATGGCAATAGAACAATATGGACATGCTAATTTGCTCGCAGTCATCCATTCGGACAATATTCCATACACTAGAAACACTACAAGAAATTAGGTCTTTAGCGAAGAGATATGTAGTCGTTCATCTTGACGTTAGTACTCATTAATGACAAGAAAAAACTGGTCGCGCCTCTTCGCTATAGGTCCCGCCGCTAAAAGGTTTTAGCGTCCAATGTGAATACTGACAATTGATTCTTTTTAAGGACCACTTTATTGTCATTTTTAATAATAATAATAATAATAATAATAATAATACTATTATTATTATTATTATTGTTATTATTATTATTATTTGAGAATAAATATATGATCGTCAATACCCTTCTGATCCAACGAAAAACTATAAAATTAAAATGAGAAGTAGTTTTAATAATAACTAAAAATAACTATACTTAGAAGAATATGAGATTGTGCACTCACCAACCAAAAATTCTAATCCGTCAAACAATCATTCTTGCTTCAAAAGAGGTCTATAATTAGATTAAAAATTTATTGGAATAAAAAATGTTGATAGCGCATAAAATAAAAATCATATTTTTTATTCTTACTAACCTTATGCTTCAGGTGATTCTTCACAAGATTGTGGTGTTGTTGAATTTTGAGCATTAGATTGTTGACTATGCATGAACTCCATCAGTTGTTGCAATTGACGTTCCATAGAAGCTACACGTTCTTTTAGTAGATTGTTTTCTTCAGTAGTTGTACGTAACTTATCCAATAATTCATGCTTCAAAGAACTATTTCCTTTTATTTCTTTTGCCGTAATCCCACCACCAAAGCCAATCACATGACTACATTTTTTAGGACCAAACCATTTCTCTACTACTTCTCTTGCAGGAAGTGTAGGTTCAGCTTGTACAATCTCTTGTATTTCAGCCTAAAAAAAACTAACTCATATTAATAAATATTTCATGAAGATCAAATGAAAAACTATTATTAAACATACATATCTTTCAATAGTCTCTGGTTCAACAAGCTTGTTATTTTTCTTGCGTGTTTCAAAAAAAATAGTTGCAACATCCGGTGGGTTACCATCTTTACCTCCCTTTACATAAAAGACAATGAGATATCAAGTAAAAAAATGAAAGAAAATAATATTAATATTTAATATTAAGATATACTTGTTGATAAATAAACTCTCTAAAAGGCTTGCTGCCAACACAGTGTGGCATAGTTAATTTTGCAGTATTTCTTGTATTCTTTTCACTTGCATCCTATATTAACATATAACATACACAATAATGTTATATATAATATAAATATCATAGTAAAAATCATAATCATAATAATTTTATCAAATAATCATACCTTAAACTTTTACTATTATAATACTCTTTAACAAGCCATTCCCAATCTCTTTTGTCCACTCCATCAGGCATTTTATTCAAAGCTTGTTGAAGTGGTTGATCTTTCACATATTTAAAGTGCATGCTTCCTCTCCATTTTTGCCATAATTCTTTCATATGTCCCAAAACATTCTCACGATGAATGTCCATATCATCACTTTCAAATTTTTCTTACACAAATATTTTAGTACCATTAGAAAATTTTAATATTATATATATAAATAATGAATATGTAAACAAATCTTTTTCAGGACTTACACAAAGAAGCCTACTAAAATAAAAGAATAAAATATTACCACAACAGCAGCCCACATGTGTTCTTTCTCCACTTCACCAATTTCTTTCCATGCATGCACTCTTAATGGACATATGTTTCTATCCCGAACTAACTTGCCCAAATGTCTTGAGAATAATTCATGATTTTCACCAACCGCTCGATTGTTATAAAATATAATTTTCAGCTTCTTTCCAACAAGTCCAGCAACTTGCCTACACTTATTTCTTCCACGCACTTTCTTTTTCCCTTGACCATCAGCACCTACATAAAAAAAATCTTATAAATTTCACAACATATTGGTATAAAAATAATTCAGTAACTTGAGAAATGTTTATTCTTACTCGCTTGTGTTCCTTGATTTTCCTGTGTCACTTCAATAGGCACAACATTAGGATTAACATCCTCAAAGTTATCAGCATATTAAGGTAGTTCAGATTGAGATAGAGCAGGACTAATATCTTCTGGCATTTGTTGGAATTCATGTTCTAAGGGGCTACTAACTACTTGTGACATCCTTTGACTTTCATTGATATGAAAACTTGCTCTTTTATTAGCCATAGGTGAAATGTATTCAGAATTTCCCAAGGAGCATAAAGACCTTTTCCCTCGCCCTCTTCCAAGAGTACCTGGTGCAATAAAATTTTGCTTCGACAATTTTAAAGTCGATGACGTCCCTATTCAAAACTTTGCAATGGAAGTTATTTTCACATATAGCAATAAAAAACATATTTAATATATACGCATTAACATAATTATCACATATAAAATAAATAACTCATGAATAATAATATACCTTCATCATGCATGATACTTTGATTTATGATTCTATGTCATTCATTTGTTGCACAATTTCAAAAGTATCACAAGGTTGTACTTTTCGCACAACATACCAATCTTTTTTGGAAAGATCAGTAGCATAGAATACTTGCATTGCTTGGCTGGCTAATATAAATGGTTCATTAGTTTTCAAAAATCGTATCGAATTAACACTTACAAAGTCGTATTCATCTCTTTTGATCCCTTTTTCTTTGTCATATGCATCGAACCATTTACACCGAAATAAAACTAATCTTTTGTTATTGAGAAATTGCAACTCAATCATATTAGTTAGAACTCCATAATAATCAATAGTATTAAGATCTTTATCCTTCTCTCCAAGCACAACTACATCACAATTTTGAGTTCTCAAATCTATATCATAGTTTTCTGCATGAAATCTATAGCCTTTAGTGACATAGCCATTGAAACATGTCACATAACTAGTAGAACCACATGACAATGAGAGTAAGTCCTCCTCCATTGTATTCCTATCACCATTTTTATATAATCTTGCAATCTACAAAGAATAAACTATATAAGAATTATTATTAAGGGATAGATTTTAAAGACATATTCAAGTTTTAGTTACCTTAATTTTAAACCAATCAATGAAATGATTACTCCATTCATCATCAAAAATAGGTTGAGAAGTACTATGTTGAATTTGAGAAAATTCTCTACATGATTGAAATATATATGCATTATTAAGAAAAATATAAAATGAAGAAAAAAATTTATTATCTAAATTCTTACTCAATGAATGGCTGAACTTCATCACAATTTTTCAAAATGTATATGTGTGCAAGCTCCAACTCATTTGGATTGAGAAAACTTTGTTTGACAGCTCCTAAAAATCTTCCAGAGTGATAGAAAAGAGATAATCCACCAACTAGTTTACTTACATCCACATCATAATTTCTTTCAAGTCGATTAAATTTGGTGTCCATGTTTTGTAAATATCTTGAACATAATGTCATACATTCATTTGCAATGTAACCCTCTGCAATAGAACCTTCTGGATGAGCTCTATTACCAATCAAAGACTTTAAAAAATACAACCATAGCTCCACTGGATACATCCATCTATAATGAACAGGCCCACCATTCTTAGCTTCACTTGCTAAATGAATTGGCAAGTGCACATGACATCAAAAAATGCAGGAGGAAAAGCCTTTTCCAACTTGCAAAAAGTTATGGGAATTTGAGTTTCAAGTTGCTCCAAAACACTCATTCGTAACGTCTTTCCCCCAAGAATGTTAAAAAATAAAGATAATTCAATAAGTGGTTCACACACAAATTTGGGAAGCATATCACGAATGACAAGAGGAAGCAAGTATTGTAGAAGTACATGATGATCGTGACTCTTTAAACCTGAAATCTTGTGTTTCTAAATGTTAACACATTTTGAAATATTGTGTTGATGTGCCTTGAATTATGTACCCTGAAAATTATGAAAGAAAAAAAAATGAAAAAGGAGGAAAAATGAGAATCTGTGGCGGAAGCGGAGGGCTTGGGCCGTTAGGGTTTTATATATGAGGGTTAGGGTTTTATATGAGGGTTAGGGTTTTATATGAGAATCTGTGGCCGTTAGGGTATGGACCTTTATATATGAGGGTTAGGGTTTTATATGATGTACACTCTCTTTTGGCTCATAGTGAAAATTTCTGGCAGCGGCCTCCTTTGCCCGTGGATATTTCTCCCTTGTTCACATTGATCAAGAGAGTTTTACCACGTTAAATCTCTGTGTTCATCTTCTCTTTCTTTCGTTATTTTGATTATTCATCGATCATCGGTGTTCTATTCGCAACAAATTGGTAACAGATCCGAGTTTCTTTCCGCGAAGATGACTACAACGAAGTTCGACATCGAGAAGTTCGATGGGAACACAAATTTTAGTTTGTGGCAGGTTCGGATGCGTGCCATCCTGGTTCAGAATGGGTTGAAGAAGGCGCTGTCGGGTCAAAAGCCTGACGCCATGGAGACGTCCGCCTGGGAGGATCTCGACGAGAAGGCCATGTCTGCGATTCAGTTATGCCTGACGAACGATGTTCTTCAGGAAGTTCTCGCAGAGAAGACGACGGCCGGTCTTTGGACGAAGTTGAAAACTCTGTATTTGACGAAAACCCTAGCAAATCGACTTGTGTTGAAGCAGCGGCTGTACACCTTTCATATGGCCGAAGGTACGTCGATCAAATCACATATCAGTGAGTTCATTGCCCTAATCAATGATTTGAAGAATGTAGATGCAAAGGTTGATGATGAAGATCAGGCCCTATTACTTCTTTGTTCTCTGCCATCTTCATATAAAACCTTTAAGGAGACGATGATCTACGGTAGGGACAAACTCACGTTTAAAGATATTAAGGGCAGACTGCTGAGCAAACAAAAGTTGGATAATGAATTGGGATCAAGCAGCAAATCTGATGATCAAGCCTCAGGTCTGATCACAAGAGGCAGACATCAGACGAGAAATCAAAATCAAGATAGATCCATATCCAAGTCGAAGAACAAAGATAAAGTCTGCAATTATTGCAAGAAGAAGGGTCATATCAAAGCAGAGTGTTACAAATTACAGAATAAGAATAAAAGGATTAATGATGGCAACGAGAAGGGAAATCAAAAGGCTGAAGTTGCAGATGCCGGTGTAGCAGAAAGTGATAATGAAGATGTTCTGTTGGTAACGGCATCAAATAAATCCAGATCATCAAGTGAATGAATTCTCGATTCTGGATGCTCATACCATATGTGTCCCAATCGAGATTGGTTCTCCACGTACAAATCTGTTGAAGGTGGAGTCGTTCTTATGGGCAACAATGCTGCCTGTAAGACTGTTAGTATTGGGTCCATCCAGATTAAGATGCATGATGAGATTATTAGGACATTATCAGAAGTCTGACATGTTCCTGATCTAAAGAAGAATCTTATCTCTCTCGGTGTCTTAGACTCAAATGGTTGCAAAGTTGTTATTGAGTCTAATGGAATGAAAATTTCCCATGGTGCTCTTGTGTTGATGAAAGGCCTCAAAATCGGTAGTTTGTATGTTCTCCAAGGTTTGACGGTGATAGGTTCAGCAGCAGACTCATCTACCTCAGAGGAAGATTGCACAAAGTTATGGCATATGCGTTTGGGCCATATGAGTGAGAAGGGCGTGCAAGTTCTCAGTAACAGAGGTCTTCTTCCTGGTGCAAAAGTTGGAAAGTTAGAGTTGTGTGAGCATTGTATCTTCGGAAAGCAGAAGAGAGTTAGTTTCGGCTCAGCCATTCATAAGACGAAGGGAACCTTTGATTACATCCATTCAGATTTATGGGGTCCTTCTCAGGTTCCTTCGAAAGGAGGAAATAGGTATTTGTTGACATTTATTGATGATTTCTCTAGAAAAGTTTGGATCTATTTTCTAAAGCATAAATATGATGTATTCGAAACATTCAAGTCATGGAAGACTTTACTAGAGAAGCAATCTGGAAAAGTTGTGAAGAGACTGAGGACTGATAATGGACTATAATTCTGTAATTCTAAGTTCAATGAATTCTGTGACAAAGAAGGTATTGCAAGCATCACACAGTTGTGAGAACTCCACAGCATAATGGAGTCACAGAAAGAATGAACAGAACTCTACTAGAAAGAGCACGATGTATGCTGTCAAATGCAAGACTTGGCAAGGAGTTTTGGGCAGAGGCTGTTAACCTGGTATGTCACTTAGTAAATCGGTCTCCTCACCGATCCTTAGACTTAAAAATTCCTGAAGAAGTGTGGTCAGGTAATTTTCCGAATTACTCACATTCAAGAGTTTTCGGTTGTCCTGCATATGCACATGTTAATGATGGAAAGCTTGAACCTAGAGCTAGGAAGTGCATATTTCTTGGTTATAAATCTGGTGTTAAATGTTATAGATTATGGTGTCCTGAAATCAAGAAATTTATTATCAGTAGAGATGTTACTTTTGATGAATCTGTGATGTTTCACTCGAGAAAAGATTTGTCTATTATTGATGATACAGAAAAGCAGAAAACTTTGGAGAAGGTGGAGTTAGAACTGTCAAGTTCTTCTGATGAAAAGAATGATACTCCTGATGCTCCTGAAGTTCATACATCACCTCAAGTTCAGCAGCAATACATGTTAGCTCGTGATGGACCGAGGAGAAAAATAAAAGCACCTCAAATGCTCGGATTTGAAGAACTGATCGCTTATGCATTAAGTGTTGCTGAAGATATTGAGTTACCTGATCCTTCCTCCTATTTTGAAGCTATTCGAAGTCCTGATTGTAATAAGTGGTTAATAGCAATACAGGAGGAGATGGAATCTCTACAGAAGAATGGCACTTGAGATCTTGTAAAATAACCCGTGAATAAGAAGATTGTTGGCTGCAAATGGGTGTTCAAGAAGAAAGAAGGAATCAATAATGAAGAGACAAAGTACAAAGCAAGATTGATGGCAAAAGGGTATAGTCAAGTGGAGGGTATTGATTTTCATGATGTGTTCTCTCCAGTTGTGAAACATACTTCTATTCGTACTTTGCTTGCTATTGTTGCTTTGCAGAATCTTGAACTTGAGCAATTAGATATTAAGACTACATTCTTACATGGCGATCTAGAAGAAGATATATATATGGAGCAACCAGAGGGTTTTCATGTTGAAGGTAGAGAAGATCAAGTTTGCCATCTGAAGAAGTCCTTGTATGGACTTAAACAATTCCCTCGGCAGTGGTATAAAAGGTTTGATTCATTCATGTTGAGTATTGGTTTTGCTAGAAGCAAATATGATAGTTGTGTTTATTTGAATCAACTTGCCGATGGTTCATTCATCTATTTGTTGCTCTATGTTGATGATATGTTAATTGCAGCGAAAGATATATCTAAAATTAATATTTTGAAAAATAAGTTAAGTTCTGAATTTGAGATGAAGGATCTTGGAGCAGCAAAGAAGATTTTGGGAATGAAAATTTCTAGAGATAGAAGTTCAGGAAGACTATCTCTGTCTCAGCAGAAATATATTGAAAAAGTCTTGGAGCGTTTTGGAATGCAGAATGCTAAGACTGTCAGTACACCGATTGCAGCACACTTTAAACTCTCAACTTCATGTTCACCTCAATCTGATGAAGACAAAAGGTATATGTCAAAAGTTCCTTACTGTAGTGCAGTTGGTAGCATTATGTATGCAATGGTTTGCACTCGTCCAGATATATCTCATGCTATCAGTGTTGTTAGTAGATATATGTCTAATTCAGGAAAGAAGCACTGGGAAGCTGTTAAGTGGATACTGAGATATTTAAGAGGTACTTCTGATGTATGCTTGGAATTTGGTAGAAATTCAACTGGACTGGTTGGCTATGTTGATTCAGATTTTGCAGGAGATCTTGATAGAAGAAGGTTCCTAACTGGTTATGTCTTTACTATTACTGATTTTGCTGTGAGTTGGAAAGCTATTTTACAGGATACAGTAGCATTATCCACTACTGAATCTGAATACATGGTCATCACTGAAGCTGTGAAAGAAGCTATCTGGTTGAGAGGATTAGTTGAAGAGCTTACTATGAAAGATGAAGCTACTGTCATATATTATGATAGTCAGAGTGCAATACATCTTACAAAAGATCAAATGCATCATGAAAGAACAAAGCATATAGATGTGAGATATCATTTTATTCGAGATATTGTGGAAAAGTAAGATGTTCAAGTTCAGAAGATTAGCACACATGACAATCCAACAGATATGATGACAAAGAGCTTACCTGTTGCCAAGTTCGACTATTGTTCAGACTTGGCGGGCGTTACACAAAGATCAAGCTAGACCCTCGTGGGTCATTCGGCAAAAGAGAGCATGTTGAGTATTTTATTTTTGAAGTTTTGTGAAATTAAAGTCAAGGTGGAGATTTGTACCCAAAATTATGAAATAAAAAAATGAAAAAGGAGGAAAAATGAGAATCTGTGGCGGAAGCGGAGGACTTGGGCCGTTAGGGTTTTATATGATGTACACTCTCTTTTGGCTCATAGTGAAAATTTCTGGCGGCGGCCTCCTTTGTCCGTGGATGTTTCTCTCTTGTTCACATTGATCAAGAGAGTTTTACCACGTTAAATCTCTGTGTTCATCTTTTCTTTCTTTCGTTATTTTGATTATTCATCGATCCTCGGTGTTCTATTCGCAACATATTGGATGAAAATCCATCAGGAACTTTTAATTTTTTTAGAAAAAGGCACAAGTTGTCCTTCTCTTCAGAAGACAATGTGTAACTTGCATTTGGCAATTCAAATTTTTCTCCATTTTTTATTGGATGCAATTCTGGCCTTATGTTCATTACTTGCAAGTCCAATCGAGGTTTGAGTGTATCCTTTGTCTTTCCTTTCACATTCATGATTGTCCCTAAAATGTTTTCACTAATATTTTTTTCAATATGCATCACATCTAAATTGTGGCGCAATACGATAGTTTTCCAATATGGTAGGCCAAAGAAAATACTTTTTTATTCAATTATCCTTCCTTGAGTCATATGATATTTTCATCCTCATTTTCGGATCCTTTGTTAATCGAAGACCATCAAGATCTTTACTTGATTAAGTATATCAATACTTGAAAGAATCTTTGGTGGCAATCTGTGCTCTTTAGTGCCATCAAATGACTCTTTGTCATTCCTCCATTTATGATTAGGAGGAAGAAAACGTCTATGACCCATATAACAATGTTTATTTCCATTGGCTAATCTAAGCGAAAAGTGTCTTTATTGCAACATGGGCATGCCAATTTACCTTTTGTACTCCATTCAGACAAATTGCCATATGCTGGAAAATCATTAATTGTCCATAACAAAGCTGCATGTAAGTTGAAATTTTGATGAGTCGACACATCAAAAGTCTCAATACCAATTTCCCATAATTCCTTTAACTCATCTATTAAGGGTTGGAGATAAATATCAATTGCATCTCCAGGACCATGTGATCCGGGAATAAGCATTGATAAAATAAAATTTTCTTGCTTCATACACATCCAAGGTGGCAAATTATAATGATTGAGTACCACGGGCCAAATGTTATATGGTGTTTTCGAATTAGCAAATGGTTGAAAACCATCACTTGCAAGTCCAAGTCTAACATTACGTGGTTCAGAAGCAAATGACTGATGAAATTCATTAAAGGACTTCCATGCTAATGAATCTACTGGGTGTCTCATTATGTTTCATCTACTCTCTTATCATAATGCCATCTCATTAACGAACAAGTCTTTGTGGACATGAATAGTCTTTAAAGTCGTGGCTTCAATGGAAAATAACGCAAAGTCTTTATTGGTAAATTTTTACCATTTTGAGACTTTATTTTCCCATTATGCTTATCCTTTCTCCATCTACTTACACCGCAAACTTTGCAAGACTCAAGTGCTTTGTGACCCTTCCAATATAACATGCAATCATTTATACAAGAATAAATTTTCTTGTAAAAAAGACCAAGATCTCGAATTACCTTCTTTGCTTCGTAATATGAATCTGGCAAATTGCAGTCATCGGGCAATAATTCATCTTTTAATAATTTTAATAACATTGTAAATGACTTATTACTCCAACAACCTAGACTTTTGATGTGAAGTAATTTAACTAAAGTTGAGAGCTTAGAGCACTTTGAACCTGTATACAATGGTTCTCCAAAATTGCTCAAGACTCTATAAAAATTTTTTGCTTCAACATTTGGCTCCTCATTAAGTGGGTCATCCCTTTCAATGGGCATAGTGTGAACATCAAAGTTTGGATACAAATCCTGCAAAATTTCATGCATTTCATCTTCATTTTCATCCTCTTCTTCATTATCATTTTCATCACCAGAGTTTGTTTCTGGCTCATCAAGCACTTCTCCATGGTGATACCAAAAAGTATAACCTTGAAGAATTCCATACACTTTCAAATGTGATTCAACTAGTTGACGTGTTCCAGAATATGAATTGCAACACTTGACACAAGGACATCGTATTTATGTAGATTCTGATGTTTTACTAAAGGCATAATCCAAAAACTTTTGTACTCCAATTATATATTCTTCACTAAGTCTATTATCAACAAATTGCATCCATTATTTGCTAGGTGCCATAAGATTAATGTACATGCATAATACAACGGTTATCAATATATAAGAAAAAATATTATAAAAATTCATAATATAAAAAAACAAAATCCTAAATTAAGCTTACTTCTTAATTATATATCTATAAGGACTTGACATTTTTACATAGTTACAAAATTAATTCAGGAAAAATATTTATATATTTACATGGGAATTGAGTCCACAACTTTTTTTGTAAAAAAAAAAACAAGATTGAGGTTGCCAAATGTGCATCAAAGAAAAACCAGATATGCTTGCAATAATTTTGTTTTTGTTTAAGATTGATACATAAAGACATGTGGTTAGACATCTAATGCTTATGGATACTAAAATAAAGGAGCATACCTCAGGAAAAAGGACTCTAAGATCAAAATAAATGGACTCCACGTATAATTTTAACTACAATCACTTATGGAGAAGTGCAATATATCTGGACAACCGAAAAAAAAAATTTCAAACTATGAGTCGAACTCTCATAAAAAAAATATAAGCATAAAAAGCAAACAATTGACTACCTCCCGCGCATAACCACATCTCTTACGACGACCGTCGGAACTACATCTATGCGTGAAGTGACCAATCGCGACTTTCTCACGCACAAAGGCTGCCTCTGTGTGTGTGAGACACGATCCTCACACACAATGCCTCTATGTGTGTGAGGTGGCATCCTCACGCACACAGAGGCGTGGCATCCTCACGCACAGAGGCGCACAGCATCCTCACGCACAGAGGCATGTGCGCCTCTGTGCGTGAGGTGCTCACACCTCACGCATAGTAGAGCGTGGCCTCTATGCGTGAGGGTCACGCATAGAGGCCGCCACCGGGGCGGCCATGGGGCCGCCTCTCGCCAAGAGGCGACCCCTACGGCCGCCTCTCGCGCAGAGGTGGGCGCCGGGTCGCCTCTCGCGGGGGTCGCCTTTGTGCAGACGTCGCCTCTCGCGCGAGAGGTGGCCACCGGGGTCGCAAGAAAGGGGAGGGAGACGACGGGTCACGTACCTTCAAGGGATGAGGAAGTCGTCGCCTTCGTCCGGTGGAGGGAAGAACAGCGGTGGAGGAAGACGATCCGCGCGCTAAGAGAAGAAGTAAAAAAATTAGGTTAAAGTTTAATTAGTTATAACCTAATGGTCTAATAATTATTAATAAAATTATGGTGATAAAAGTAATTTTTTTAGCTTTTATCTGAAAATAACAAATATTTTTTTTATTTTTTATTTCATCATTACTTTAGAAAATAAAAAATAATGTAATATATATACATATATTTATATATTTATTAAATCCTACTCAAAGTTAAAAAAAGAGAAAAAATTAAACATACATAAAAATAAAAATTGTATGATTAAATATTATTAATTATTATAAATAAAGAGATGTCGATATTCTTTATTATATTAATAAATAAATATTAAAAATTAAGAGAGAAGATATTTGTTTATTTTCTATTAATGATATTAAAACTTGAAAAATAATAATAAAACATAAAGTATATTTTAAATTTTTATTTAAATTTAAAATAAGAAAATAATATAATATAGTATATTTTCTAAACATTTTAAGTGGTATCTTTTATTTGACTCGTCATATTTTTAACGACAAGATGATGGTCGTTAATTTGAATATTAAGGACTAGATATTTTATTGTTGACTTTTAACAGATAGTCATAAGAATATTTTTTTCTGGTCCTTATTGTGGACGAACAGAATTATTTCTGTTCATTAATAACGATGTTTAATGACCATATTTGAGTCTCTTCGTTAATTATGGTCGCTAAATGTCTAATTTCTTATAGTGAAAGTCATTTATTGTCCACATTAATGCAACCTTCGTAATAAAATTTTGTTTGACACAAATGTCATAAGTTAAAACATCTGTCCATAATATTTTCAATTCATCAATTAATGGTTGCAAATAAACATCGATCTTGCTCTATGACTATGAGGACCGAGAATAATGCAAGTCAACAACATATAAAGAGCAGTCATTCACAATTCGGGAGGTAAATTATATATAGTAACTATCACAGGCCAACAAGAATAACGAGACGCCAATTGTTTATATGGAGCAAATTCATGAGCACACAAACCAAGCCTAATATTTTGTGAATCAAATGCAAATTCAGAAAATGTTCTGTCAAAATATTTCCATGCTTCGCCATCAGAAGGATGAGGCATTACACCTTCTTTCATAGTATGTTCAGCATACCATCGTATTTGTGCAACTGATCTCAGCGAGGAATATAACCTTTTAAGTCTAGGAATAAGAGGTAAATAATGCATTCTTTTCATTGGAATTTCATTTTTATTTCGGTTGTTGGCTTTGCATGGCTTATACCTTTGAGCACCACAAAATTGACATTATCTTGTTCTTCATATAGCCTACATGCATTCACACAACAATCTATTTTTTTAATGCAAGGCCAAGTTTAGAAACCGACTTTTTTGTTTCATAATAATTCAATGGGATTCTTGAGTCCGGTGGGGCTACCTCCCTTAATATCTCCATAAATGATTCTTGAGACTTAGCATTCGCAATGCCAAAGACAATTCAGAATGTGTCTTGCACCCATGCCATATTGGTTGACTTAATGTATTTAAGAGGTTATAAAATTCCTTTTCTTCTGGATGAGGAGGCTCCTTGATGGCATCATAACTCTTGAAATTACCAAAATTTGTTGCAGCGGCATCATATACCAAATTCCCATATCTTCTTACTATATTTTCCTCCATTAACATATCATTATTATCATTGTCTGCATTTGTAGTTGTCAAATCAGTTTGTTCCTCCCCATGATCTGTCCAATACCAATATCTAGGTTTGAATCCCTTTTTATATAAGTGAACTTTTACTAATTCAGGTTTTTACAACTTTTCACTACAACACTTCAAACAAGAACATCTTATGGTTCCTTCAGTTAAGAACATTTGAGACTGGCATGCATAATGCACAAATTCCTCAACAACACATAAATTCTTTAGTAAACTCTCTAAGGCCATGAATGTTATTATACATCCACTTATGATTTTCTAGAATGGACATTTTCTAAAATAACAAAGAAATCTTATAAGAAGCAACATGGAAAGAACTATTTATAACATGCATAAGTATCATCCTTACAAGATCATAATGAAAAATAAGCTACAAGAAAATGCCAGAATAATTATCATGGAGGTTAGTAAGACAATTGATTTGAGCATGAAAGCTCTGATAATTGAACTTATATAAAAATGGTCTAGGTATTAATTTTAAGAAAATATAAAGAATAAACTATTAAGTCACACTAAATGTAGAAGAGTTGAAACACCAAATAAAACAAAATACATGAGTAGAGAAATAAGGATACACACTACACAAAGAGGGGAAATACATGACACAAAAATTAAAATCTAAGAAATTAAGCAACAATCTTCTTGGTTGATAAGAAAAAGGAAAGGTAGGCAGATGTCGTGATTGGGGTGATTGATATAGAGTAACTCAACCAAATACTAATGGTGATCTTGGACCATATCAACAGCCTTGCAACAACCTATGTTTGAGCCAATTACTTGCCTATACTCAGTTTAAAATAAAATGATCGAAGTGCTTGAACCCACCCTGTGAAATGAATGATTTCATAAAAACGTCTACACCTATTTACAGCTTATATCATGCAATAGTTTTTGCCTAAACGAATCTTTTTTTGTCGGATTGACTACAGACGCCTGACAATGACAATAAATATTGCAAAAGCTAACAAAAAATGAAGGAAAAACCACAATCAAAGCATACGACAAAGATTTCCACGCCAAAAGAAAATCAATTGAAAAAAAAATGTGTAATGGTAAAAAACAAAAGTAGCAAAGGGGATGTTCATACCTTCCTGGTTGGATTTGAGGGGGAAAACCAAAGGGGATTCATGGCCAATGGTTCCGTGTGCAAGTGAGTTCAGGAGAGGTCAAATCCTTACGTTGTGAGGTCCGGTCTCAGGAAAGGTTGTAGTGAGCTCTAGCTCGGCTTCTCCCTGGGTGAGTTCGTAGGACAGCTCCTTAAACTCTGGTTTTCCCAAAAATAAACAGAATGGCAAAAGATTGTCAACTATTTTTCCCAAATGAAAGATTCTAAAATATTCGAAGCTAGAGGAGAACAATCCATAGAGATCTTCAAGCAATAAGCTAACTTGGGAAGAGATTGGCCTCCGATGAGATGGTGATGACTCATCCGATGAGATCGTGAGATTGGTAGAAGATGCAGGCGAGGAGTTCGTCTGTGGGCAACTGGAGATAGATGAGGAGTTCGTCTGTGGGTGAGTGCATGTTGCCTTAATTTTCAACACATGTTCGCCTCGTTGAGAAAGAGCTCAACGCATGTTCGCCTCGTCGGAAGAGCTCAACATTTTTTCGCCAAAGAGTAAAAAAAATAAAATGTTAAGTGCTAAACCCTAATTGTTAAACTGCTTATTTTTTAGCGACGGATGAGTTATCCAACGCAAGAGACACGGAATGGACAATGGAGATGAAATTTGTGTGGCATATGACATATCTACCACAAAATATGGGCACTGAAGCGTCCGATACATATCAGACGCTTTATTTTACTGAAGGATGGCAAGATCCGACACAACTAATAATTATTTTGTGAGGGGATGCAATCCTCTGCTACTATCCGACGCCAATCACATGTTTTCATGTAGTGACATTTCATATTTCAACCTATAAACATTTACAAGAATAAGTAAGAAACAAGTGATTACAAAATTGAATAAAAAATGTTACTCATATTTATTAACATTCAAATTCAACCTTGGAATTCAATATTTGCATCCATATTCGACATATTAGTTCCAAATTAATCCTTGATCAAGACTATGGTAGGCTAGGAACAAGTGGTGATGTAACTTAACGCGTTAACAATGTGACCTTTATGAAATTGTCCACGATGAAACCAAATGCAGTAGATGTTTGGTGTTCTAAAAATAAGTTGTTTAATTGTACTCGTGATTCCGAATTATCAAGGTTACCGTTTCGGTTGCCATGGTTAGATTATTGTCTATAATCATAATTTTTAGATGGTTTATACACATAATTATGTATAGCTGTCGCTGTTAATGTTATTGTATCGTTCGTATGTTGACGTGGCATTCCAATGATCATCTTGGTGTGTGTTTGTTAGATGTTGATTTGAAGGGAAATACTCAATTTAGTAGTTGTCTGAGACAAGTTTTCGTTGATCATTATTCAAAATTGATAGAATTGCATGTGCCCTACTACGATTGCCGCACATTTTACGTATTTACCCAGCCTATTCGCATATTGCCGGAAGCCTTGTTTACTTATGATATTTGTTGAGTTAAACTTTAAGACGACACAATGTTATAATAATTTGTCGTGCATGCATTCACTATGCAATTAGCATAACCAAGGGCTTAACGTTCACCGAGAATCGAAGATATGTAAATATATCTCTCTCCATATTGATGGTAAATGTCCAGACGCAAAAGTAGGTTTTACAAGATTTCGACATCTGTCTTTTCTCTCCTCCATATTGCTACCTTCTGCATGTAGCAGGGTTGGGTGCACGCAAGTAGGGCATACCTCCGTTCTCAATTAAAAAAGAAGCCCTGATGAGTACCTGATGCCAGTGAAGCGAAGCCACTGCATGGGGTTAATGAAAGGGTCGACGGCGTACTTCTGAGCTGTGGCCTTGTTGATAACGTGGTAACCGCGCCAGTTCACTCTGCCGCTTGTCCCGGCACCAGGGCCACGGTTGCCGTACTCTGCGTAGTAGAGGGTGTCGAGAGCGAAGTTTCCGTCCCACGGCAGCCATCCCTCTGCCCGGATGAAGTCTCCGATGAGGGACTCCATGACGATGGTCCTCGAGTACTGCTTCCATGGGCGGCCGAGGTAGCTTGGGACCTGGAAGCGAACGGGGTACAGCAGCTTGTCGGGCAGGATGCGGCAGTTGTGGATGACGATGGCGGTGTTCTGCTTTGGATCAGCCCGGCCTTGTGCGGTCACCAGGTTCTTCTGACCGTTTCCAGGGCGGCGGACGAGGATCTTGCAGTTCTGGATCACCGTCGGGGAGTCGCCGAAGATGAAGTCGACGGTTCCCGAGATGGTGCAGCTGCGGTAGAACTGCCTGTTGGCCTGCACGTACAAGGTGTCCTGGTACGCGTCCATCCGGCAGTTGAAGAAGGCAGACATGTCTCCTTTCACGCGGAGGGCAACCGCCTGCTCTCCCTGAGGTCCGGCCGTGTTGACGAAGCCCATGCCCATGCCGATGAACCCGGGGGCTTCGGTAGCTGCAAACACATTCGAAACATGTGCGCTTCACTTTAATTAAGCGGCGATGAACCATACGATAACCCATTACTAACATACGTGAACAGTAGAAGCAAACAACTATATGCTGAATTGCTGATGAATGGATCGTGTATACGTACCGAAGGTTGCGGTCAAGTAGGTCTTAGTGCCACCCTTCACGCTCTTGCTCCCGGTGACGATGGTCTTTCGAGCTCCGTCTCCGTACATTACGATGTTCACCTTCTCCTGGGTCACGATGATGTTCTCCTTGTAGACACCGGACTTCACGTAGATCACGTAGCGACCGGAGTACTTCTTGGGCATGGCCTTGAGGGCGTCGTTGATGGTCCGGAAATTGCCGCTGCCGTCCTGAGCTACCACAACGTGAGGTCTCAATCGTGTCCTGGCGTGCGCCGCCAAGAGCTTCCTATCTCCTGCGGACATCCACGTCGGGTACCCATCGGCATCCCTCTCGGTGGCCGAGAGAAGGCGGCGGCTGCTCCCAAAGTTGAACTTAAAGAGACCCAACAGGGCGGTCGCGTCTTGGACGAGGGCAAGGGCGTTGCTCGTGAACTGCGTCGTGTTCACCAGCCCACTCTCCATCTTCTCCTTCAGCTCAGGATCAGAGATCTCCTCCAAGCAGGTGGTCCTGTAGGAGATGATGGCCGAGAGCCACGTCTGGATGTCATCGGTCCTCTCCCTGATATTACCGATCTGCGAGAGGGAGGCCTTCGCCCCCTCCACGGCGTCAGCAAGCAGCTTCTTGCAGATCTCGAACCCGTCCTTGTCCTCACTCTTCTGCGAGAGCTCGGCCGAAAGGTTCAACGCTTTCTGCGTCTCGGTCACGATGGCCCCAACGGTAACTTTGATGGCCTCGGCTGGGGAGACCGTTCCGTTGAGAGCTGATCCCAGAGTCTGCTCACAGGCATCCTTGAAGTTGGTGTTTGCGCACAAAGCCGTGACCGACTTAGAGGAGCTGGTCAGGTCGCCGCCGGCGCCATTAACCTCGTCCTGGTGGTTCTTCGAATTCGTCACCGTCGCCACCACGCCGATTACAACTCCTACGACCAGGAGCACGCCGAGGACGCCAAATGCGACACCGTTCCCCATTTTATTTTGAGTTTTATTAGATGGAGAGATGGAAGGATGTACGTATTTGGAGCCGGAGCTCCTGTGCAGGTGGAGTAAACCCTTGCGAAGTGTAGGAGAGGAGAATACGTATTTATATATCCATGCATGCGTGCATGGAAGGGTTGTCTTGCGTGCACCCTGAGGCCAATTCGTAATTTGGGTTGTAATTTGGACGACTAAATTAGTGGTCGCGAAGGATCCAAGTCTGTGGACGAGCGTGTTCTAAGAGCTGCTCCTGGTAGCATTTTGATTTGGTGGCGCTTAATTAGAAATTAACCAAGTCATATGGCCTCCCAACCTTTCGGGGCCTGAACTGTTCTACTTTGACCGCATATATATGTACTTGTTGGTTGCTTAAAATAGTGACCTCAAAACAATATTATGTCGTGATGAGAGGCGCTTTTTACATCACCCCGTGTCGGTGTGCGTACGTCCTCCCCCTCTGATCAGGATTCTAGTTTGATATCTTTTTGTCTAAGCAGAAGTTTTCAGTCTGTAAGATTTATTTGTCAGGTGTACGACCTGAATATTACATTAACCTAATTCGGTGGATCAAAATTTTAATTTGTGATCAGTGTTTATAAACATTAATTTAACGTTAATGCCACGTAAATTAGATGATTGGCATCATTTATGAACTTTTAGAATACTAATTAAAGTGGCAACAGAAAAAGAGTGCTAATTTCACATATTTTACAGCTTAACATGGAAATCAGTACACTGAAAAAAAATACTTGAAAATCACTTAGGTACTTAAACAATAATCAATTGAAAAAAATGTGAAGCCATGCACTCTAATGCCCTCAAATTGCTGTTGCACACGGTAAAATTCAAATTGAGGGATGCTATCAACTATATTCTCACTAAAATGTTGACTTTGGATCATAATATAATAAAAAGAGAAATATCACTAAAAGATAAAATTCAATATAATCTCTAAATAAGGTACTTTATCAAATAATATCAAGAGATAAAAGGGAAGTCTATAAAGCTAATGCAGCTCCATAAGTCTAGGACAAGAAATACCTAACGATAAATGACGATAACTTCCTAAAATCACTCCATGTGCACATGATCATCACGAAGCTCATCCTTCAGTGCTCCAATTACCTACAAGATCAATGCATGAAAAATAATAAGCCATAAATTTCGCAGCCCAATAGATGAATAATAAACACGATCGATAAATAGTTAACAATATAAAAGTATGGGGTCAATATAATAAATATGATCATAATCAATGCGATGAATCAATAGATAGAAAATTAGTTTGTAGAAATGAGTTATGAATGACATCAATGATGATAATGATTGTTTGTTTGTAGAAAATTTCGTAACATTGAACATGACTATATTAGTTTGTATAGACATTATGATGATATTGGTTTCTTTTGTTTATGATATTATTAAAATTTTGTATTGGCATTAGTTTTTTTATGTATGTAGGATTATTTTCTTAAACTTCCTCTAAGCTATAATGATTTTTCGCATGTAACTCTGAATTATGATCTTATCATATCACGTCCCTAAAGTTTATCGTGATTTCCACTTAAGTTCTTTTGTCTCATTCTATTAACTTTTCAATTTTTTTCAACTTATGAAAATACTAATATACTCTTTCACGAATTGTCCTCTCTTTTAATGTTTAAAATAAAATATTTTGTTAAGTCAACAATGTCAAAGAATCTTTTTTAAATTTTTTTAGTTTTTATATTATTTATTATAATTTTATTTTGTTCTTTTTAAGCATTAAAATAGAAGAGAGTTCATGCAAGAGCATTTTAGTCTTTTTAAAATTAGAAAGTATTGAAATTAACAGAATCAAACTAAAAGACCTAAGTAGAAATCGTGATAAAATTTAGGAACGTAATATGATAAGTTCATAGTTTAGAATTAGACGAGAAAAATCATTATATTTCAGGGAAAGTTTAAATAAATAATCGTAGTTTCTATTGTGTTGATATGCAATGTACGCATTATATATGCGTGAATTTGTATGGAGAGAGAAAGAAACAATGGAGCACATAATGGAGAAAATGCATTATAATTAGTGTCAAATTAGGGACACGTTAGCGACACAATGGCGTCAAATTATGATATAAATTCGGCATAATGTGATAACTCCAATGTCACATTGGAGTCATCGTAGGGACGACATAGGCAATACATGGGGTGCTAAGCTTAGCATCACCAGGGCGTCTGCGTGGCATTGAAGTATTTAGCGTCTCCTTGACGTCGAGGGATGCGACCCTAAATATTTCCTCCTTTGCCATGCAGCAACGCCACAATAGCATCTACATTTGTCAAACATCCAATGTCATTGTAGAACCTTGCTAGTACCGAATGCTGACACTAATAGAGTCGCCATTGTTGTTGGCACTAGCGTGACACTGTTAGCATCAGAAGTTAGTCATCACATTCTTGTGGTGCTGATCCAATGCTAAGATGTCACTGCAGTAGCGTCAGAATAGCATCGTATTAGAAACTATTCTTTGTTGCTAATTGTTAGATTCCTTGTAGTGTTACCTATATCTCTATATGTCTCATCTTATATCATTAAGCCTAGTACTTGCAGGCCCTAATGCTAATAATAAAATTAAATTGTGTTATGAAAAAAATTATAAGACAGCAGAATTTTTATAAAATAAAGCAAGCATCCTTCATATACACAAAAGTAGGAGTAGGAATGACAATATTCCCCACCCCCCACGGCCCGCACGGGGAATCCCCAAACGGGGCCCCAAAATTAGGGAATTTTACCCTCACGGGGTCAGGGATGGGGGACATATTGCCCCCGCCCCCTCTTTCGGGGATCGGGGTGGGGCATGTTATCTCCGCCTCACGGATCTCTGAATCCTCGCCCTTATTTTTTGTTATTTAATTTGTCATATAAATAGCAAACAAACCCTAATCTCTTCATTTTTTTTCTCCTCTTTCTCTTTCCTCTCTTCTCCTTCCTCCTGCCTCTGCCTCCTTCTCTCCTTCGTGCAGCTGCCTCCTTCATCTTCCTCCTCCGCACGGTTGCCTCTCTCCTCCATGCAGTTGCCTCCTTCCCCCTCCGCCAGTCCGCCTTGATGGCCGGTGCCGCAACCGCCCATCCCCTCCTGCCTCAAGTGAGGGGAACTACCCCTCCCCTCCTGTACAGGGAGAGGGACGGCACCCAACCTTGTATCTGGGAGGGTCTGGGCATCGCCGCTCCCTCTTGTATAGGGGAGGGACTGGCGTCGTCCCTCCTCTCCCCCACTTTCTCCATGAGGGCGGTAGGGCGGCACCCTCCCATGAACTTGGTGAGGGCGCGGCCCAAAGCAGTGAGGGTTGTTGCCCTCACCGTGCAGAGAGGTGAGGGTAGTTATTTTTTTATTTTTTTTTTTTTGCAAATGATATTGTTATTTTCATTTCTTTTTTGCACAAACTTAGAACAGAATTACTGCATTGTTATCATTCTTTTTTGAAATTTTTGTTTAATAAAAAATATTATTTCTATATATTTTAAGAATATATGTTATGTAACAATTGCATATTTTGTAATTTCCTTAATATTATTAAATTTAAAATTTGGGGATTCAGATCCCCACGATGTCTCAAGGATCCACGGGGAACCGGGCAGGGAATTAAACTGCCCCTGCATCGGGGATTCGGGGCAGGAGCGGGTGTGGCATCCCCCGCCCCGAACAGAGTCGAGTGTCATCCCTGAGTAGGAGTCATCATGTTCAAATGCAGCAAAAGGAAATATAGTTCAATAAGAAAAAAGTAAAGTTCCAATAGTCTACATCTTTGCATCATCTTCTCATATTGGAGGTTGAAGTGTTTGGTCCAGCGTCAACGGCTTATGGGACTAATGTTGTATTAGAAGATATCAAGCATAATACTTAATGTTCTTTCCATTGCTCCTATACATTGACACTACAAAAAATCGTCTATTTGCGACGGACAATTTTCGATGGACAAGAATTCTTCACATTTTTTTATGACATTTTCAATGGATAGAAAAATTCTTCCGAAATACCGAGGGTCAAAAAGTCCTTCACTACTATGGACGACAAATTTTCATCGGTAAATTACCGACAGCCCTAGCCTTCAGAATTACCGAGGGACTCGGTAATTCCGAAGGTCAGGGTTGTCAATAATTATTTTTATAATAATATATATGGAATATAATATAAGTAGAAGTTTAATATTTTAGTATTAAAATTATTGACAGACCTACGGATTGAAATCCGTCATAATTTCAAAGGCTAGGGCCGTCAAATAACTTTTTTTTATAATAATATATATGTAATATAATATAAGTATATGTTTAATATTTTATTATTAAATTACCAACGGGCCTAGTGTTTGAAATTACGACGAATTTAAATTTATCAGTAATTTCGAAGGCTAGTGCCATAATAATATATATGTAATATAATATAAGTGTTTATTTAATATTTTATTATTAAAATTATCGATGGACCTAGTCTTCAGAATTACCAACAGATTTAAATCCGTCGCTAATTCCGAAGGTTAGGGTCGTTGGTAATTAAATTTAATATTTTATTATTAATGTTTATAATGTAATATAATACATATTTCTCTTTCTACATTTACATATATTCTTTTTTTGATGCATTAATAAAATGATATAGCAAATAAGATATCATTATTTTTCATTTTCTCATAGTTGTCTTTAATATTTTATCTTTTTACTCATTTTCCTTTTTAATATATTTATATATATAGAATATAGGTTATAAATAAATTTAGAATAGAAAATAGAAAATTTTTAATAAAATTAAAATATGTTAACTTCTTATCCAAGATATGACTAATTTTAAACATAAGTATAATTTTTCGATTACATCTTGGATTCACAAAAGATAATTTTCTATAAAAACTACATTTACATTTTTTTATCATTATAAAGATATATGTGTCTTAGGAAAATATTAAGATATATAATATTGTTGGTATATACACATATTGATTAACGTTGGTACAATATATATATATATATATATATATATATATATAAACATTACGAAATTAAGATAGATAATATTGAGATATATGTGTCATTTATACTATGACCTTTTGTATATTTTTAAAGGGTCATTAATAATTTAATATTATTGTTAGAGATGGTATCGTTTGATCGACCGATTGACAGCCAGTTCAGCCACAGACGTCAGATCCTGCCACCTAACAATTAGACCCGGGTGCCTGGTGGCTAGATCAGCCACCGACGCTACATCGGGCGTTTGGCAGAATGATCAGCCACCTACTGGCCAGAATCGGCCACCGGCGCCAGATCCCTCTCTCTCGCCAAAATTGTCCGTCAGTGGCTAGGTCCAACCGTCAGTTCTGGCCATTGGCATTCATTTTTTTATATTTTAAATAAGGTTTGCGCCCGGAGAACCCGTCGGAAATATGTCAGAAAAGTCGACCAGAGAACTCCCGTCAAAACTTCCGCTAGGTCTTACCCATCAAAACAGTTGGACATCTTAATTTGTAACTGAAAAAGAAAATGTATAATATGGATATTTATTTATATTCCTTCCTTGATTGCAGGATCCATTTCCTTTATGTTAAGATACACTAATATTATCGTTATATATAGGTAATTTTTACACTGATTTTCGACCATAAGATAACACAAGAATTTCTAATGGTCATACTGCACTGCTCAAATGGATTCATAGTGTAGAGTGTCTGATCTGAACTACTGGTGGCCCACTAGCTGGATCACCCAACAAGTAGCCATGATCACACAGAGATGACATTGTATCATAGATGCTCTTCCTTATTGGAGTGAACTCAAGGCCCAGATCCATCAGCCTTTCGTTTGAGAATTTGTAAGGTTCAACCTTTGCACTGTGCTCATGCAAACACAGAAGCACTAATTTTCATAACTTCATATTATCGGTCAATATGACCGTTGCGCATTTCTGTCTGATGTAGCGGCTGATCGATCGATCGGTCTATCAATCGATTTCTCAACTGACATAGTCTCAACATTTTTAGAATTCATCTCTGTGCTAATCGATTGACCGGTGCAACAATCGGACCGTAAACTGGCATAATCTCGACATTTCTTGAATGGGCCTTTGAGTTGATCAGTCGACTAGTGCAACGACCGGACCGTCGATTGGCAAAGTCTTGACATTTTGCCGCTTCATAGCTGGTTGGTCGCTATCATACATAACTTTTCGTTTCATCATTTAATTTGACGATTTCTTCTACAAATATAGTCATATCATTCTTACACATTCATTGTCATCACTTGAGTATAGATTAGTAACTTTTATGTTCAATTAAATTTGTTATCATGAAAACATAAAATTCAGCATTAGACATACGATTGACATGTATTATCTCATATGACGAAGTAATGACTTTGGTTGTGTCAAAATCATGGATGATCGTCATGAGAGATGAAATGTGCTCTATTAGATGGAAAAAAGTTTGGGAACTTTGTGGTTTTGTATAAGGATGACAATGTATAAGATGCAAATGGGTATTCAAGAAAAAAGTGTCGAGTACTATTGATAAGCATAAAGTTATATTAGTTCCAAATATTATATTCAGCAAGCTAGTAAAGATTTTCAAAAAACATATTCTTCGATAGCTAAATTTGCATTTACCAAGATCATTTTAGCAACAATGGAGAGTTGAGAAAAGTCATATATATGTGATAACATGATAATTTTTAGGTGAAAAAGGTTATGAGAATAAGGTTTATAAACTAAAAGAATCATTATATGGCTTGAAATAATTATCGCATCAATGATATTGAAAGCTCCATATAATGGCTTTTAAATTTGGTTTCATCACAAACAAATTACATTATTGTATATACATCACAAATAGAAGGAGCAAATTTGTTATAATGACATTACGTGTAATTGAAATTTTGCTCATTTGGAATGATGTTACATGCTCAACAAAGTTAAAGAAAAGTTAAGAAATTTAAAATGAAGGACACGGGGGAAGATTCATATGTCTTTGGAATTAAAATTACTCGAGACATAAGTTCAATAACATTAAACTTATATCAAGAACAATAAGATATTGAAGAAATTTATAGTATAGAATAGCAATCCAGCACCAACACCTCAAAGAATTGGGAAATTACTTATTAATCTATGCTTTAGTTCAGGACAAAAATTTTTAGAGATCCCATACGCACAAGATATAAGAAGTTTGTTGTATGCTATGTTGTTTAGAAGATTTGATTTAACCTATCAGGTAAGCCAAGATAGCACCTTTTAAAGTAATTTCAAAAAATTCAACTTGAAAAATCAGAAAGAGAATTACACGATATCCGAAAGGCACTACAAGTTGAAAATGACATATCAAGCTGAGACAATTGAATATATAGGTTATTCAAATGTAGAATTTCATGGAGATATTGATGATAAAAAAAATTCTAGATCAGGTCACTTGTTTATGTTGGGCGGTGCAATTATTTTTAAGGTAGTAAGAAATTGTGGACACACATAAACAAAAGAAATTAATAAATTTCCTATAGTATGCTAGTCGCTCATGCGGTATGAGTCAAATATTTTCTTATGGACTTTGGGCTCAATTTATGCAATGAAGTACTGTTGGTGTATGATGATAATGAAGTTGTGATATGTTTAACACATAGTGGAGCAAGTAATATCGTGATCAAATATTATTCTATACACAATATAGCAAAAAAGGAAGAAAAGAATCATAACTTATATGTAGGGGTGTAAGAAAAACCGACCAACCCGAAAAATCCATCCGACCCGAAAAAATAAAAAATTAGGGGCCCGAATATAATTTAGGGTGATTTTTACTAAATTAAAATCCACCCGTCAAAATTAGGGCTCCACCTGAAAAAATCGTAGGTGCCAGTGGAGCCCATTTTTTATTTATAATTTTTATTTGTATAATTAATACGTATGTTTTTTCTTTCTTCTATTATAGATATAATATTTTTTAAATAAAATTTCATACTTTTCTATCATATTATCAAACTCTAATTTAATAATTTTAAAATTTTAGAAGTATATTTTATATTTAATATAAAATTAAATATTTTTACATTAATTTTAAATTATTATATATATTTTTAAAATATAATTATATAAAAATAGGGGCCCAAAAAAATCGCCCGAAAAAACCGACCCGCTAGAGGGTGGTTCTTATTTTTTTCGAAATGATTTTAAGGTGGTTTTTTAATTTTAAAGACCGACCCGAAAAATAACGATTGGTTTTTTTACACCGAAAACCCGACCCTGCCCGAACTACTTTCACCCCTACTTATATGTCAACTAAAGACATATTAGCTGATTATCATATTAAAAAAATTAACAAAGACATTCATTAAATATATTTTTGGTTTAATGTGATGAAAGGATATTTGAATTAAAAAGTTTTACTAATCGCAAACTTTTTACCATCTCCATTTTCATACTATATGAAATAATGGAAGTATGGAAGCTGCAAACTACATTACTGAAAATATTGAAATTGTATGACCAAAATGATGAAGTGAGAGACGTTATAAGATGTGACCATTTTGATGTAGTGGCCATGTGCTGGAGGGGGCGAATTAAGATGGTGCACCCACCATATACATAAGAAATGACTCGCTAAACACTGAATCAAAAGTCAATTGTAAAATGAAAGAAGCAATATTATTATAATCGGACCGGCGTTTCAATTGGGTCGTGGTTGGACTGATTTGATCGGGTTCAACCGTAAAGAATCGGATTTTTATTAAAATAATAATATTTATATTAATCTTGAATAAATATAACAATTAATATAATATATTTTATTATGATAAACTATTGATAATCATAAATTAATATAAAATTATTTTTGACATATTGTATAAAGTTAAACTATCCAAATCTAATGGATTGTTATTGATTTTCTATTGTTAATATAATATCAGTGATTTTATATTACTTTATTTAAATTTAATTCGCTTTTTATTTTTCATCTCTTTTTTATTTCCAATAATTCTTCTAATTGTATATCCTTCCATATTTTTCTTTTTTATTTTCATTTTTCTCATTATTTCTTATTTCCCTTCTTTTCATGTTTATAGTTGAATTGGGCTTCTTTTTCAAATTATTTATTATATTGAAAACGTAATACTTAATCAATTATTTTATTATTATTGATATTTTATATTTATATTTTTTTTCTACCTATTAATTATCTTCCTATATTTATATTTGTGTAATTCCCTAATTTACGCCTTATTTATTTTTCTACTTCCAATTTTTTTTCTACCTATTAATTATTTCCCTACATTTATTTTTGTATTCTCATTTTAAATTTTGATCCGATTAGCATGATTCCTTCATTAATGCTTTCTTTCTTTATTTCTCTTTCTATTTCATTCAACTTACTTTCCATCTTAACTTGATTTTTTTCCAAAATTAAGTTTAACCGAGTTTTTATCGGTTCACCAGTTTGCCGGTTTTTTCCGGTTCAACCGGATGTGTTCCGATTTGACACTCACAACGATTTTAGAGTCAATCCGGACCAGACCAAGTGTCGGTTCGTGGTTGAACCTGTAGGTCCGGTCAGGTTTTAATAACATTGGAAAGAAGTATTTGTGGAAGGAGGAAAGAATAAATTTAGATAACATTACAATTTTCTAACTATGAGTTAGTTATTTCTTAAGGACTACAAGAGAAACATTCACTACCTAATAATATAGTCATACATGTGAAGGGTAGATGATACATATTTGTCATGTAAGAAGGTGGCATGAATTTATTCCAAGGCCATTTATAGCTAGCTTTTGTGTGGATCTTAATGCTCAGCACCGAGACCAGATCCGCGTGCAAGTGCATGCCAAATTGGCGTTGATCATTATATCCGAAGTGCACGCCGAAAAAGACTGCAGTTCTCAAGTAGTAAAGGATCTCCGGGCGTCAAATTTTCAAACCTCACAAAATATACAACAATTCATCGGGGTGCTGAATACATATAAAATTTTGATATATTTTTTTCTTCTAACTGCTATATTTTTATTTTTTGTAACTTGAATTTCAAATGGTTTAAATTAAACCATCCAATAAAAATTCGAGAATTGTGTGGACTCAAAATGAGTCCTACATATATGAATTATTATTGATTTAAAATTTATTATAACTTTATTTTAAAAAGTATTTATCAAGGATAACTGAATTTATGAATGAGATTCATTTGGATTCACACATTTCTTAAATCCACAATATAATTACCCTTCATATTATAAGGATGATCGACCCACATTTAAATTAAATTGTTCCTCACCTTCGTCAACTACTAAAAATAATTGCCATGCAGTTGATGAATTTAAAAGGATTCCTCATACATGTTTTTTTCAGTGGTCACTCCTGTAAGTATGCGATTTGAATATTCAAATTCGATATCCGTGGCCTCACTGTTCATCGTAAGTTTCACTTTGGAGGACGAAACTCCTAACGAAAATAATTTATATATGCAGATGCTCAAACTTAATGCCTATTTAATCTCAATATCCTTTGACAAAAATCCGTTCTACTTAATTAGATGATCATTTTGCTGTCGAAAAATTATGAATAAGAGTTGGTGGTAATCCAGAAAAGAAATCTTATTCGACGTCCAACCCTGGAGTTCTGATCATACAAGTGGAACTGAGGAAGAAATCTACTTAATTAGCAGCAGCATGTCCGTGAACCTCGACGGAAAACTGGAACAGCATCTCATGTCGGTAGACTTGACCAGGATACACGATCTGAGAAGGGAAGTTGGGATGGTTCACGGCGTCCGGGAATCCCTGCGTCTCCAGGCACAGAGCATCGTGCTGCTGGTACACATGACCGCCCTTGCCCTTGACGTCCTTGAGGAAGTTCGCCGTGTAGAACTGCACGCCCGGCTGGTTCGCCCACAGCTCCATGGCCCTGCCGGAGAGCCCGTCCTTCACGCTGGCCACCTTTCTCAGACCGCGCGCGTCCGACGGTGAGTCGAGCACGTAGTTGATGTCGAATCCGCCTGATATCTGGTCAATGCGACTTCCGACCACCGTGGGCTGGCGGAGGTCGAACGGGGTGCCAACCACGGGGGTGAACTTGCCGGTGGGTATGTGGTTGGCGTCGACGGGCGTGATCTGGGATGCGAATATTTGGACGGCCTCCGAGAGGATTGTGCCGCTGTCGTGGCCGCCGAGGTTCCAGTAGGTGTGCTGCGCCAGGTTCACCGGTGTGGCCTTGTTCAGGGACTTGGCCTGCATGCTCACGCTCAGTTGATACGGCCCTGAGATCTTGTAGGTGACATAGACGTCGAGAGCGCCAGGAAACCCTGTCATTTAAATTAGACCTTTTCGATATATTATCGACTCTACACGTACATGATTAAATCGAATAAGTAACGAAAGAAATTATATGAACCTTGTTCCCCGTCGAAGCTGTGGTAGTACAAGGTAATATAGGGGGATTCACCAGACTCTACTATCTCCTTTACAGTCCATATGACGTAGCTGAATCCTCTGTGCCCACCTGTGCACATAAACCTTCTTGTAATTTGATCTCTTAGCCATTATACGATTGTTATAGTTCGACCGGAAGGGATAAAAGAAATGATACCATGAAGTGTGTTGTTTCCATCGTTTATAGGCAACTTATATGTGACTCCGTCGAGAACAAACTTCCCCCCGGCGATGCGGTTAGCTACTCGTCCAACCAGAGCGCCGAAGTAGGATGGATTTTTCTGATCACACGTTATCAGGAAAAAGTTACCAAGCGAGATCAGATGTTACTGCAACCGTTTCTCGTTATCTACGGCGAAGAGACCGTGCTCGTGCAATTGCACAATAAGAAAATATTACGAAGAGAACGATTGTTTATACTTTATAGTATATACTTCGGCACACAAGAGATCAGCTTAAAAAAAGAAGAGGATAAACAGATAGTCGTCTACAACTTGATGACATGAGCACATGGGCTAGTGACAAATTAATCAGCTCTTTTTCCGATAGTATTAATTAATTAGCTTTTCTTACGACCTCCAGACAGATGGAATCATGCATAGAAAAAAAGAAAAAGAAATCTCTCACACATTACTGAGAGAAGAAAAGATGATCCAAGAAGAAACACAGAGAGATTGAAGTAGCTACTTAAGCCCATCTGTTTGACTAGTATTTATATATTAGATGCCTGCCTTATCATGGTAGGAGCATTAGCACAGCAACGACCACAATACTTAATTTCGTATGCGTCCTATTGGGCTACTAAAATATATACATTCTGCGTTATATAAGTTGGCATAATTAATATATAGATCCAGCAAAAGTTTGCGGGTACAGCGAGGATAACAAGTGTAAAGTAACAGGACGGGCATGCCTTATCTATAAGCAAGGGACAACGCTTAGCCAGTAGTATTCTTGCTGCAAAGAGACAAAGTAATCTGCACAGAAGACATCAACGAGGACCACTTGGGAAGAAGAGAAGCAAAACTTACAATGTAGGGACCAAGTGCGTCGTATCCAAGCGCAACGTCTCCTAGATATCCTGCAGAAAACTTAGAGCAGTGAGCGGGATGTTGTATATGCGAGTGGGGGGGCGCCGAAGGATCTGATCTCCGGTACGTACCTTTGGAGTCCGGAAGGATGACAGAGACGATGGTGGCGCCCCAGTTGGTGACCTTGACGGAGAAGTCCCCCTTCTTGATCTCGTAGAACCCGACGGTGGCGCCCTTCCGGCTGTGGGGCGTTGCGTCGCCGCCGCGCGCCATGGAGGCAGCGAGGAGTGAGAGGCAGAGGATACAGAGCGGCGCCGTTCTGGCCATTGTTGTTGGACGGACGGATGACCTCTGCTGCGGCAACAGCGCGCTGCCCTTTGAGAAATCACAAATCAGAGCAAGTCCATGATCACTAGGGGGGGCAGAGTATTAATAGTGGAAGGGGACATCTCACTTTATCACGTGGAAAACTCAAAGACCAATGAATACAAAACGGTAAAAGAAATGATCAAAATTTTATTTATTTTAACAATTACTTGCGAATCACTCGGAGAGTAATGATACTAAAATTTTATATTACTAACACGTTGACTAATTTATGTTTAGATCGTCATGACCTCATTGGTTGATCCATTCTACACATGATGATGTTTATTAAAAACAATATGTTGGGAGATAAAACTAGGAATCAAATGTTTTATTTTTCAACTAAAATGTGATCCTCGAACTCAATTTTATTTTATATACACTGGTATTCCTAATTAAGTAGTGGAACTTAGGCTATCGCTAAATATTTATAAAATGATTATTTATTACTTAATTTATTTTTCTCTTTTTTTACCTATTTTTTTATTATATTAGTTATTTTCCTATATTCATCTATTTAGAAAGTTAAAACTAAGCGATAAATATACATTAAAAAAATTGATTCAAATTATTATCATAATATTATTTAATAGTGCGTGAGAGAGAGGAGACGTTGACGAGAGAGAAGAAAAGAATGAGATAGAAAGAGAGAAGAAAGTAGGAGGGTTAATTTAATTTAAAATTATTAATATATTCTTATTTTATTAATTTGATGGAATAAAAAATATAAGTGATTTATAAGAATTCCTTCCACTTAATTAGGTGGTTTTTTTGGTAAAAAATTAAGTGATTTTTTTATTTTATTTAGGCTCACTTGTGATTTTTTTTTTTCAGATTAATCATGGTGTGCAGGACTAATAGCATGATGAGTTGGTGATAGTCAACAAAAGCAAAATAAGGATCTTATTCACTATCCAAAGCTGGAGCAAGCGAAACGTGCATTCCTTGATCATGCCAGTGGAACTGTGGAAGAAGTCTAACTGGCAGCGGCGTGTCCTTCAACCCCGAAGGAAAACTGGAAGAGCATCTCATGTCGGTAGACGTGACCAGGATACACGATCTGAGAAGGGAAGTTGGGATGGTTCACGGCGTCCGCAAAACCCTGCGTCTCCAGGCACAGAGCATCGCGCTGCTGGTACACATGGCCGCCCTTGCCCTTGACGCCCTCGAGGAAGTTCGGCGTGAAGAACTGCACGCCCGGCTGGTTCGCCCAGAGCTCCATGGCTCTCCCCGAGCGCCCGTCCCTCACGCGGGCCACCTTCCTCAGGCCGCGCGCGTCCGTCGGCGAGTCGAGCACGTAGTTGATGTTGAAGCCGCCCGGTATCTCGTCTATGCGGCTGCCGACCGCCGCGGGCTTCCGGAGCGAAATGTTGTATGCGAGTGGTTGCAGACGGATCTGATCTCCGGTACCTTTGGAGTCCGGAAGGATGACAGAGACGATGGTGGCGCCCCAGTTAGTGACCTTGATGGAGAAGTCCTCCTTCTTGATCTCGTAGAATCCGACGCTCTTCCGGCTATGGGACGTCGCACTGGCGCCACTCGCCGTGGGGGCAGCGAAGAGTGAGAGAAAGAGGATTAACAACGGCGTTGGTCTGGCCATTGCTGTTGTCGTCGGACCTCTGCGGCAACAGCAGCGCTTGGGAAATCATGACAAGTCCATTATCATTAGATGACAGGGAATGAATATTTTAATAACGGGGGGGGGGGGGGGGGGACACCAGCTTTATCACGTGGAGGAACAAAGACTTTTTTTTTGGCGGTGGGGTTAAGGGCTTAGTGCCCCGGAACAGTTTCAAGAGATGGTGCTAAGAATGATACCAGCCAAATTGGAGGGGTAGGCAATAGGCATTATTCCCATGACAGTATACATGGGTGATTTTTTTACTTTGTCCTTTGTAGTTATCTGTGAATCATTGTGATGAGGTCGGCACTGTTTTTTTTTTCAAAGGAAAATTTCATATATATAATATATATTAATTAGCACCATTATCTAATAAAAAAAATGAGTGAGACCTGAAGGTGGACACCCAACCAAAAATTGTCACTATCAGTTGCGAGACCAAAAGATGCCAGGCCGCTCGATTTGTGATGTGAGAGCAGTGTGAGATGTGTACATTCCCAATACAATCAGTAATTCTCCCGATGTTCGAGATAAGTGCCACGGGCAGGACATAACGTTAGTGATGATGCTGACAAGGATACTGGAGTCCGAACGAAGCATGTTGTGGGATAAGTCTTGATCAACGCACTTCTGTAGCTCAAGGAGAACAGCCCAAGCTTTAGCTTCAACTACAGAATCAACGTGACGCCTTGGAGTACCTGTGAAAATAGAAGACCTATCGTGAGAGGGAAAAAGGTATCCAATAACGCCCAACCCATCTCCAAGGATGGAGGTATTAGTGTTTAGCATACACCAATGTTGGGGTGGAGGCTCCCACCAAATCCAACAAGGATCTTGGTGACAAGAGGGAGGAGGGGGAGGAGGTGTCTCAGGTGCATGAGGATTAACATAAGTATGAAAATTAATCAAAACTTTTTCTCAAATCATCCACACGATTGCATGTCTGGATCTGAAGTGAGCATCGTTTCGTAGATTCCAAAGTCTCCAAAGATAATGAGCAAAAATAGACAAAAGGTGACGTGTTTGGACTGCCGATCCAGGTTTATACCCTCGTTAAGCCAAGAGCCCAAATGCTAAGAGTCCCTAAATTGGATGAGATGTTAAAGTTTTCTGAAACTGAATTGCAATTGGGCAATCGAAAAAGAGATGTTCCCTAGTCTCCAACGTCAGCCCACATGAGGAGCAGGAAGGATTAACAGTGCTATCAAAAAGTAGGACTTTTTCAAGAGTGGGTAGTTTATGATGGAGGAGTTTCCAAAAAAAATGAAAATCTTTGGGGGAGATGGAATCTTTCATAGTGCGGTCCACGAATGCCCTCCGATGGGGTGTGGTGACATAGAGCGGCAATAGACGAACTTGTAAACTGATTTTACATTAACAAGCCCATGGGTATCCATCACCCAAATCCATGCGTCATCATTAGCTTGAGAGGAGAGGTAAATACGTTTAATAGCATCACAAAGAGAAGGGCCAAACATAATAGATAGGCTGGTATTATCCCAAGTGCCACTAGTGATGAGGTGGTCAACATGGAGGCCAGTAAGGTTGATATTCATATTTATATAGGTGGGCTTTCAAATTAGAGGTGCTTCGAAGATCCAAGGGTCATGAATTATAGATGTTGTACAACCATTGTCAATTTACTTTTTAAAACCCAGGCAAAGCTCGAGTACAGATTCTAAGATGAGTTTTCAAGATTTGGCAATACAAGTATGCATAGGCGTAGGGTTTAAATTCCAAAGGTTAAGAGCGCCATACTTTTTTTTAAGAGAGGATTTCATCTATTGATTAGTAGACTAGAAGTGTCTTGATACAAAATGCTGGAGAGATCCCCTGGAGGATCAGCCTCCCAAAAATGATCATGATTTGTAGTACGACCAAAGTTAGCCAAAAAATCTACAGCCCGGTTAGCTTCCCGGTAGCAGTGAGAGAAGCGACAAAATACAAGAGAATGAAGTGCGGTCTTGATATCAGCAATGATAGTCCTGATACGCCATGGAACACCTGATGTGTCATTCACGATTTGCACTAAGTTGGCAGAGTCAGACTTGATAATAATTGCAGTGAAATTCATCTGGAGACAACGCTTAATGCCAATGAGCACACCCCAAGCTTCAAGCTCTAGCACCGACTCTGCATAACGCTTGACAACACCTACAAAAATAACGGCCAGTATGAGTTTGGATAATGAATCCTGCTCCCCCTCCGGACCAGCCCTAGTGAAAGAGCCATCTGCGTTAAGTTTCACACAAGAATTTGGGGGGGACTCCCACCGGACCCAAATAGGGTCTTGGGGGCTGGCTGCCTCAGGCATGTGGACTCTGACATAATCGTTGTACTGTGCGAGGATCCTCTCCCACACAACCTGTTGGATTGCCCGAATAGAGCGAAAATGTGCATTATTCCGACATTGCAAATTTCCCAAAAAGCAAAAGCAAGTAAAGAAAGAAGGCGAGATCTATCAGAGCGATCAAAAGTCATGCCTTCATTAAGTCAGTCACCCTCAGGCTAGGTATGCAAGAATTCAAAACGTAAATGTAATTTCTCTTGAAAAAGATGTCAAAACGCATAGAGAAAGCACAAGAAAAGAATAAATGATTCACAGTTTCCAAAGCAGATCCGCAAAGCACATAGGTAGGATTTAAATTAGGCGTAAAACGATTTATAAAGTCAAGAGTTGGTAATTTTTTATGTAAAAGCTTCTAAAAAAAGTATGAATCTTAGGCACCGTCGGAATCCCCCACATTTTCATCCAGACAAGCCGTGCATTAACAGGCGTTGGCACGGGTCTCTGACAGAGGTAACGATAAACAGTTTTAGCATGGGCAATACCGTGGGAATCCGTCTCCCAAATCCACATATCATCCTCGGCATGAGCAGGAATATAAATGTTTGAGATAATAGAAACAAGTTCAGAGCTAAAGTAAAGGTTTAACAGACGTAAGTTCCATTGGCGATTCAGGATAAAAGTGTCTACAGTAAGTCCATCCAGAAAGAGATCCATGTTGATGTAAGTCAGTTTATGAGTAAGAGGGACATTAAAAATCCACGGATCATAATACACAAGAGTGGTGAATGTTGGATCCTAAAGGGCATCAAAAGGGGGGGGGTGAATTGGTGTTCTATTGAAAATGTTAATTTCACAAAAATCGTCGCGGAAGCACAAAACCGATTCTTAAATCCTTTATAATTCAGATCATAAATTCAATATGAATGGGGGGAGAGAGAGAAAATCAAACTCAAATGGATACGGTGATTTGTTGACGAGGTTCGGCCACACCTTGACCTACGTCCCGGCCCGCTCCGACTTCTCGACCTCGAGACCATCGGAGATTCCACTAGCACTTCATTTGTTCCAAATGGAACAAGGAAGAAAGCCCTTTACACCACCGCCTCTTTTTCCGCTTCGAGAGGCAAGGCAACCTCTCCTCCTAAGAAGCTAATCTATTTTTCTCGCTCAAGAGGTAAGATTTTGAACCTCTTTTACACAGGAGCTCTCTCTAATTTTCTGAACAATAATGTTTCTCTCTTTTACAATTCTAAGCTCACAAGAGTAGAAGAGAGAAAGAATGAGAAAGCCATAAAATGAAAACTTCAAGAAATTGTCTCTCTTTGATAACTTGAAGCTTTTCTTCAATGAGTGAATGTATGCATTTGCCTCTGGCTTTGACACTCCTTTTATAGTCTTCAATGTGTGAAAAATTCGTCCAGAAATCATTCCACAAATTCCTCCTTCAAATTTGACCGTTACTGTTCATTTGACTCGGAGGCCGGTCGATCAAAATTCTGGACCGGTCGACTGGTCTATGTGACCGTTGTGCTATTTTTCCAGTTACCGCAGCTGGTCGGTCGACCGGACTATCAACCGGTGTCTCGACCGGTACAGTCTCGCAGTTTTGATTTATAACCGTTGAGCTGATCGGTCGACCGGTGCTTCGACCGGACTCTCGACCGGTATAGTTTCGACGTCAACTGGTTCTGGATCGATCGACCGGCATCTTCATTTGATCGACCGAACTGTCGACCGGCTTTCTTTGTGTCGACCGGCAAATTGACCGACCTACACTCTTTTGATCATAACTTTCTGCACAGTTATCCAAATTAGATGATCTTGTAGTCCATGGAAAGCTAACAGAATTCTCTACAAATTCACTTGAATATTCATCCAAAATCTAATCATTTCATACTCAATTATGTAATCAAAGTTTGTGCATAAAGTTATCTCTTTTTCTTGGACTTTTTCAGCATTTTAATCTTTTGATGTTTGTTTCATCAAAATATAATTTCATGTCATTAAAAATGTGGCAATATGGTAGTAGGAGAAGTAGTAGATGATCCATGAAGTAACTGATAGGAGAAGACATCCTAACAGCCCACTCCTAGCTGGCAGTTACAGATATTAGTTAACGAGCACCATATATTTATAACTAATTAATGCTTTATTTAGGCAACTGATGTGTTTATCTTATTTCTAGGGTTTAGCCCTCTTAATATGGGCTCTGAGTATTGTAAGGCAATGTTCAGATCCTTGCACTCTCCTTCACTTTGAATTAGTGTCATTATGTTTTAAATTGAAAGATGTGATAAATTTTAGATTATTATTTTACCATCATGTTTTAAATTGATATACGAATAAAAAGTATATAACATTATATAATCTTTTCTATACAAAAATGTTTTATCTCAAAACATATTTTATGTAAAACAATATGTGCACATATTAGAATGGGACAATTGTATAAAAATGTAAATCCAATTATGTGCAATTTATTTCATGTTAATATGATGAATATAAATGTTAGTTCTCTTAGTTTTTCAAATAAATTTAAAAACATATCATTTCAATAACTATATAAAAGTTATGACAAAACTTAAGATAAAAAATTATAACAACTAATTTTTAGTAGACTGAACATTGACAACATATTTAGAAACCTTTCATCAAATTTGGCTTGAGTTGTTAATAGATGAAATGTAGATAATATTGTTGTATTTTTTTTAAATCAAGAATTAGCTCATTTGGATATCTTAACAGAAAGTTATGGCCATAATAATGCAAAGGTATCATGTTGAAAAATAATTATTATTATTAGGTTTTAGCATAATAAATTTTAATGAAATAGTTGAAGACATTTTTTATTAGATAAGAAATATAGTTATAATTTTTTTTTAGTTTCCAAAGAATCAAACATTGACTCATTTGGACATATGTGCAAAATGTTATGATTAAAAATAATATTGATGCAGAAAAATTTATATCTATTTTGTCTATATGAAGCATGTATTATCTCGATTTACTTAGATTCTAATGCCTATTTATAATTATAATTGTCAATTTTCTAGTTTTACAATGTTTTATACATCACTTTATATAAAATTAGAAGTTTGATCATTTTGGAACAAATTATTACTATTTCTCTTTGTTTCTTATCATATGTCGTACATACCTCTAAGCTTTGGAGAACTTCTGGGAGGTAGAAGAATTTCCAGATACAAGAAAAAAGCACAAATAAGGAAGTAGACATCAAGTGGGAACACATGTAAGCGAGTGACATTACTTCCCTCTTTTGAAGTTGTTTGTCACTAGAAGCTTCCATTGGTAGAGACATTTTCATTGTGGAATTCATCGTTCAAAATTATGTAAGCTTGTGATATGTTTCTTGATATCTCTTTTGGAAACCCAAAAAAATTATTAAAAGTTAATCAAAGAATAAAATCATATTTATATTGGAAATTAAATTAGAGGAGGGAGTCAATATGGAAGTAGTTATAACCAATTTTATCTTTTGACTCCTACCTATATAAATCTTCCCCTCAATCAAAATCTCCTTTAAGCCTAACCTCTCCTCTTTTCTCCCTCCACATGCACAATTTCCCAAATAACTAGGAGTGCAAGCACGTTGATGATCGTCGGAGACGGTGTCAAAATCTCGCCAGAGAACAAAGAATCAACAAGGTGGTGTATCAGTCATATTGGAACTTTTTATATCATTTTCATGGCTATTTTCTTGACCTTTCCCTTGATTTTTCTCCATCCAGCATGGCCACTAGGTGAAAAAAATCAAGTACAAATAGTGATTGAAGTCGGGAAACCTTCAGGGACCATCGACGTGGAAAATGAACAAGGAGAAGATGACCGAATAATTTATGCAGAGGTAGGTGGATCGTTGGATCAACCTTTGGGTCAGTTTTAACAATAGATTTACAAGATCTTAGAGTACAAATTATAGTCAGCATCATCTCTTATTGTCCATTATTTGCCCTATATGATTACTTTGATCTTAAGAGGTTTATTCCAACGAAATCACATAAAAACCGAGCAGCCAGTGCCATCATTTTTGTCAGAATTCTAGAACCGGCCTGAGTATGTACATTGTCGGACAAAACATGTGTTGAACCCTGTCCAAGTTTGGAGAACTCGGTTATGTACATAGTCGATCAAAATAGGCGTCGAACCCGGCCTGGGTTCAACATTGCCCCACCTGCGCCAATTGTTGACATGCGCCCATCGCCGAAAACTAGTTCGGGATCCCTGTAACTCGACTCGAGCCGATCACCGGAAGAAACTAGAGACCAACCCGGGCCGAGTCTGGGCTACACTCGGTCGCACCGCAACTGAGTTTCCAGCATTACTGACCCTGCCTAGGTTCTATCCAACCTGGATCAGGTTCCATAGAGAAGTAATATGTGTTTATATTTTAATTGATTATTATTTTATCCCTGATCCATGAACTATGATCCATCTTATTACACTGACATTATGATCCACAACATCGCATTGCATGGTATGACATGTTGCTATTGATGCATGATCTATTATCCATTTGATTTCATCAGAACATAATTTATTTTAATATTTTTATTTGATTTTCCTATTGCTAATTATCCACGAATCGCCATTTATTTGATTCTACCGATATCATGATCTAGAGCATTGTCATCACAAAGAATGATAATTTTATATTTGATTATTATATTACTGAATTATAGATTATGATCTAAAATGTGTTGCTACCCTACATTGACATTGGATATGTACCTTATTATTCTTGATTCATTGAAGGGTTAACCACTCTCTGATTCTATTGATCATATGATCGTACCTTTCCAGAGCATTATTATTGCACAAATAAAATCTAAGGTTTAATCCTCTTTGATACTATCGATCGCATAATCCTTTGATCTTGATTACTATGATTGCATCATTATGACTAATTTCTACCTAATTAACTAAAGATAAAAGCTTGAGTGCTCATGTTACAATTTGATAGAAGCTTATGGCATAACATAGGATAGAAGTATTGGGGCATAATTTGTCCCCATTGCACGACTCCTCCCCATTGTGTAATAAGAGAGGATATCCTTCCAGAGGATGATCGTCATGATGTGCACAATCTCTAGTTGTTCATGAAGTACATGAGACCTCATTACAACGAACACGTTACCGAGTGATATTGCATATAATTATCATATAGAAGTGACCACAATAGAGCATTGAAATCTACTACCCCCAATGACATCGAATAATTAATACTCAAAGTATAGTACAACGCATTGATTAAAAGCATAGCATATGACGTTAAAATACAAAGTAATCCAAAGCATTGAACCGATTTATTCCAACGATCATAATCTCCACCTCGTATTTTTGTTATTATTATTCTCCCACAATAATTCATTGGATTGTCCCTACTGTTACCTATAGACATTACATTAATTTTTACCCATTGACAATTAGAGTATCGATTTCTTTCATTGGATCCCCAATAGTGTTTATCATGAAATTATGATTTTATCCATAAACATTGTACTAATGAACCATCTAGAGTATTGTACTTAATCAAATGTTACATTGATTCATTAAGAGCGTAATCTTGATTCTTCCATTGATTTTATCCTAACATTGATTTTTTCCATTGATATTAATATCTTAATTTGTTTCACTAATCTTTATTAAAGCATGACATTGATTTCTGTCCATTAAATATTTCCATTGATGATTATGTTTATGATTACACTAACTCTCTCTATGCTTCTTTATTATTACTATTTATCCATTGGTTTATTATTCACTTATTGGTCTGCGAAGCTCATGGGTTATTGTTTCTCTTGCATTGATCATGTAGGTAATAAGAATAATGAAAGATGAGCTCAAACGAATGATGTTGGTCATGATGGTGATGTGTACATCGAGTGATCTTACAATATTGTCCTCATTTCACTTTAGTTATTTATATTTTAGTTGTGTATAAGTTAATATGCTTGAATGCAAATATAAAAAATATGCAGACTCATTATATTAAAATAATGTTAAAATATTGTATATTATAAAATATGTGAATTCTTTAGCTCCATGTTCATTATATTTAAAAGGGAATAAAATATTTGTATTATTTATAAAATATGTGAATTCTTGAGCTCCATGTTCATTGTATTTAAAAGGGTACATAGTCGAATGACTTAATTTTATTTAATTTTATCATTATAATATAAATATTATAGACCATTTGAATAAATGATTTAACGAAATATGTATAAAAACTTATTAGTGATATGATATCTATTCTTTTGATTTAAAAATATTTTTTGCTCTTTTATTTTTTTATTTAATTACTCCTTCTATTAAAACTTTCCTTTTTCATATCTTTCTATTACTTATTACTCCTTTATTTTTTTTACATTCAATTATTTCCATTTTATTTTTTCTCTCACTTCCTCTTTTTCTCCTTAAATTTCTCATCTCATTCTTCTCCTTAAATCTTAGAAAAAAAACTCACTCAATTATACATCATCAATTTCCTTTTTTCCTTTCACAATTATTTATTTTCTTTCCTTTTTATTTGATTCTTTCCAATTTTATACTTTCTTTAATGCAAAAATAAAAAAAATCCAGCTGCAACTTATTTTTCCTTCCCATTTTTATTTGATTCTTTCTATCAAACTTCTTTTTTTATTTTTTAATGAAAAAAATTAAAAACCACCCGGTTCAATTCAATTTTTTTATTTATGATTTTTCATAAAATTAATTAACCAATTCATGATTGAACCGATGAATCCGGTCTTCAAAACACTGTTTTTCACTGATACGTTATTCTTCTTTTGCTATCTGGTGGTGTGCTATTTGTTGATATCTAAGGTTTATCCTAACTTACATCTTAATTTTTCATTTCATCACAATTTACCATTCATTAGATTATTTTTTTTCACCCTATGTGATAAATAATTAATAAAAATGCGTAGAAAGTGGGACTCGTGCATCCTTTCCGTCGCCCTGGGCGAGGGGCAGCCGCCTCTATCGTAGGAGAGGACCTATAAAAGAAAACATATTGAGTTTTCTCACACCTCTCTTTTCTCGTATTATTATTTTGCATTCAACATGGAAATTGAACATTTACTAAAAGAAAAAAAATAGTCAGATAATGAAAGGATCAACTTGTCCATGCAAACACACAAACTAAGGTTGAAATGAATAGCAATTCTCATCGTTTATTGAAAGAGAAAGAAAGATAACGAAGAAGAATAGTTAATGTTTTTTTTAATGACATGAATAATGAAGAAAACAAGAGAATGAATATTTAATAATAAATTTATTTAGATTATTTTACCTCTCATGTGTATATTTTGTATCTTAAGTTTATAAAACTAAATATAAAAAATTATTTTAATTATATCTTTCTCCTTCTTTTCATCTTGATTTGAAGGAAAAAAATAAAATAATAAAAAAATAGAGATAAAACTCTAAATCTTTTGTTTTAAAAATTAAACTCAACGGTTCCATTTTTCCTTCCTCCTCCTTACTCTTCTTTCTCTTCCAACCACTCTTAAAGTTTCATTGGTCATAATTAGATGTACTGCTTGGATGATATTATATTAGTCAAATTCAATAGTGATACTTAACTCAGCTGAATTGCAAAATCGGCATCGTTTCTCCAATGAAAAAAAAAGAAGTTAGCATTCGTCAATTTTTCTCATCGTTCGTATGAGTTTTGAGTGGTGTGGGGCATATATTGCAGCTTAGCAAAGTAATAATACAGTGGGTGGTGCGGGCCACTCAATCATGGATGCATATGTACTACGACCATCAATTGAGACTGAGGGGATATGTAACATAGTGCTCAATAATAAACAAAATCAGATAGTTCATAGGACATGTCAAATGCCATCTAATTAAGGTGTGCATGTTTCTTCTGTTGAGTAAGCAATTGGGGATAACCACTATTTCAGTTTAATCTATTCAATCAAATGTTTTTTTTGTTGCCACCCCAATATTCGAGAAGCGACGTCGATCATCCAAATTCAATTGGCGCTAAGAGTTATGTGCATTGGTCAAAGGTTTAAAATTTCGGTCCATCATCGAGCCCAACTATTCTGACCAGCATGTCTACCTATGGTAGATGAGGCTCCCAGTGGAAATTTTCTGCATCCACAAAAATTTAAATTCAAATTCAAAACCTTTGCTTAAGCGGTGTACTATTCATTCCACCCTAACTTTTGTTAATTCAATCAAATGCTATTATAAATAAAAGAGCACAGTAAAAATAATAATAAAGAACTTTCCTCCCATAACGGACCTTGATGTAACTTTAGTATTAGACTACAATGCAGGAAGAGATTTGGGCCTGGCCTGATTTGAGATAAAAAAAAAAAAGAAATTATGAGATAGACAAATATTTGGGCCTCTTCTTGTCATTCCGCAGAGTTGGGGGAAAAATATAATATCTAATTTTAAAATAAATGGAGTATATATGTTCCATTACTGATTTGACTATTGTTCTCTTGAAGAGAGTTTAATGTCCAACCAGTTAAATTTTCTTAACAGTGACAATTTGATTTTTTTTTTTTGTAAAAAAGTATCTAATGTGAACATAAATTCATCATTAGTTTACTTGGATGAAGATATGGAGGAGGAGGAGGAGGAGGAGGAGGAGGAGGAGAAATCAAAGAGTAGAGATGAGATGAAGAAGAAATGGAAGCACCCCCTCTGAAATATGTTAATGTTATTAATAGAAGAAATCTACTCTTCAAGATGGAAAACAGAAGTTAATTTAATCACCAAAGACTTTAGGGCCTGAGAAGGTGGAAATGCGCAACAGTAACCAGCGAGTGAAGGACACCGTCCCCACAAGTTTGCAGAATCCCTGGATCAAACACGAGGTCATGTCCCATGAGCTCTGTCTCTGAAATCACTCTTTTATCTCATCTCTTCACTTCAAGGGTCCCTGTTGCTTTTACATAATCATGAATGAAAATTGCGAAAGATACAAATGCTGACCCACCTTGAAAATTTCCAATACTTCATCAGCAAATGATCGTTTCAGAAAGGAGAACATAATTTACCTTCAGAAGAATAACATATGTCTGAAACAATTCAGTTTTCATCATGAAAACTCCACTGGAGATGCAGCTGGATCTAATATAACTAGTGTCATCTTCAACAATGTCAACATTCAGTCCTCCGAGTTGAATAACCCTCATTAAATTTTCTATTACTGGACTGTACAAACATAGTAGGTTTGACAATTGAAAATATCAATAGACTGTTTGCAATAAAACATTCAGGTTGACGCCTGCCAATATGCCCCAACCTCATTAGTTAAAAGTACCTGGATAATTCTAGCCCTCTGTGTTTGCCTATGCTCAAGTGTACATTTCGGAGATACTCTCACTTGGAATTCAACCATACTACCAAATTGACTTGATTGATTTTGGCCTTTGCTTTGGAGGTAGATATGACAAGTCTTGTTCTATGACTGAGCTCAAATCTTGTCAATTCTTCCTGAACTGAAAGATTGAATCCCATGGACGAGAAGATGAGAGTTATTTTTTGTTAGGCAGCTGGAAGCTTCAACAATATGCTTGTGATAATACATCATGTGCATTCAAAGTTGTGCCGTCTTCCATCAATTCCTGGGGCCTACTTTGTTCTTCCTTTCCCAGCTTGAACTTTGATTGAGATGACAGTTGGAAGAAATTTTCATGATCAGAGATTCAGAATGTGCACAAAATTCTTATCTTGATGACAGAACACCAACTGACGAAGTAAATTACACTTTGTGGTCGCTTTGCATTGAGAAAATACGGCTCAGATCGCTCTTCAGATTGCTCAGCCTAAGTATATTATTTCATTATCTTTGGTTATGAAAATTCAGTACATGAAACATCATGTGTTTTCTGTTAAGAAATCCCAAGTTGCATACTAAGAGTATATGATGGGGGCAAGCTAAGCTTGCCTGAAACCAAGGATGAGAGGGAGTAAACATGACATGATGATGGAGTATTGTGAATGCATGTACGCTAGTGGTGACAACGTCTAGAGGGTGGTCACATGCTTCCCTTCCTTATCCTGAAATCAAGGTTCTTTGGTGAAACCAAGGAGAGGCCATCCCTTTCAGCAGGGTGTCTACCACCAGGAATCAGGCAGGGTCCTCATCAAACACATCTGTGTCTTCTTCCTCCCCCACTCCCTCCCTCCCTTGTTCGGTGGGTGGCTCTACTTATTCCTGTTTGCCAAACTCAGTAGACATATATATATATATATACATTCACTGATCAACTTCATCTCCCTTCGCCTGTATTTATGACCGGACACAAATCAGAAAGATCACTTAAAGATTAACATGTACGGAATGCTTAGTTAAAAGTTCATGCATTAACCAACAACCACCTTGGTAGCTTTCAAAAAAAAAATCAGGAAGCTATTGGTTGCTATTAGTACCAATTTCTTGGCATTTATTTAACGTTTGGAATAAATTGACATTTCTGGTTAGCTTTTGGACTGGCAAATGAAGTGAATCTAATATCCATCAAGTAGAAGTAACACTGTTGTTTACATGGAACTCGGCATACGATGGCATTTACATATCTATGCGTGTAATAGTAACTGGCACATTATTCGTCTTCCATTGAAAAACTAGACCACTGTCCACCAACACATTTACAACTTACTACGCACGTTGCTATAATTTCTGAAACGTCGTCAACCAATAATTCGATAATTCATGAGAAGTACCGAAGTTATACGCATTATTTGTTCATTCGTGATCTGCTAATGGCAGATCAAATTAACAAGATAACGAATCAGGCATCTGCAGAGGCATCGATCAGTGAAAGTTATGCTGCTCTGACCACGCCCAGAATGCTACAGATTGATCATCTGCGCCGCAGAACATGTTGCAGAAGTTCTCGTCTTGGACTCCATGCTCAACCTTGTTGGGACACTGTGGCTCAGGCCTCGAGAAGCTCTCAAGAAATTGGGAGGTGACTGCGGGCCTGTAAGATGGGAAGAAGATCCTGCCCTGTATCTGGGGATTCAGGGGACTGTCGCTCCTTGGTGCTCTCGAGATGTCCATGTTGATGTCGAAGCTGTTCTCGCTCCTGTTGCTGCAAGAGCCCTCTGTCTCTTTGTTGAGGTTGATAGGCTCGGACGTCTCGAGGCCTCGTAGAGCCAAAATCTACAAGCAACAAAGTAGCAGTTCAAACAAGTTGCTAAATTCTGTTGACGTTTTTTTAAGAATCTCCAACCAATTTTCTGATTCGCCAACCTGTTCACTGCTCAATCAGAAAGACGCTGACTCGTGGTAATGATTCATCTATCAAGTACCTTATCAAATTGGGTTCTGACGTATTAAAATGAAAAAAGAAAAGAGGAACAGGCAGCATCATTCATCACTCATGCATTCAACTAGAACTCTTGGCCAACTGACACGATGTGTGTGTCTGTGTAGAGAGAGAGAGAGAGAGAGAGAGAGAGAGAGAGAGAGAGACTCTTTTTAACAAAAGACAGACAGCTGCTGAGCAACTAAAAAGATCTTCCAAAAAGGCTAAAAGCTCATACGATATCATGGTTGCAGGAAGACATGGAGGATCAAAAAAGGAAGTGTAGCATTACGTACCTCTGCATGAAGCCTCTTGTTCTGGGCCTGCAGGGTATCGTTCTCCGCTTTCAGCTCCTCGAGCTGCATCTTGAGAGCATCGTAGTCCTTCTCCAGCTGCTTGGTCTTCCACCTGGCCCTCTTGTTCTGGAACCATATGGCGATCTGCCTCGGCTGGAGCCCGAGCGCACCGGCCAGCTGCATCTTCCTCTCAGGCTCAAGCTTCTTCCCCATCTCGAAGCTCCTCTCCAGCGCCCTCACCTGCTCCCCGTTGAGCCTCTTCTTCCTCTCCCCGGACGGGGACCCGTCGTCGGACAGCTCGTCCTCCAGGTTAATCTCCTCGCAGCACGGCTCTATCCCGCCGGGCAAGAAGGGCATGGATCTCTTTCCCAGCATCGCGGCCACACCTGCATGCACCAAGAATTCGCAACCTTTCCTTGTTCGTCTCAGGACTTGGTCATGGATGGGTTTAGCATTGGAGGGCGGTGTTCCTCACCTCTGAAGCCTCGTGGATCGGTGGGAAGCAGGGGGGGAGCGAGAGGGACACCACTGTGGGGTTGGTGGGCGTTGTCCTCGTGACGTTGATGATGATGATGAGGAGGAGGAGGAGGAGGAGTGCCATGGAACGCGAAGCCTGGAGGCAGGAAAGGGGCCGCGGCATCGCTGGACATCTGATCCCGAAACATTTGGGCGCATGCGCATTACAAGCCAAATGCGATCACGACGGCAACCTGCCTGAGACGACGGAGGAGGGCAAGAGTTGACGACATGCTGAAAGCGAAAGATGTCGTCTCCCTTTGGAATATAACAGAGCACAGTGCAGTGAAGAGCGTCATTTGGGATACATGAAAAGCAAGAAAAAAAAAAAGAAAACATGAGTTTAGCTTTTGTGTGCGTGTGTTTTGTGATTTTTTTAATTTAATTTAATTTAATTCAATCCTATTACAATATAATTCTAGTTTTGAAGACAAGTTTATGTCAATTACAAGACTTTCAAAAGCAATCTGGTACTAATTTGGTTTGCAAGTTTCACATTTTCATTTACTTTCGGTAAAGTAAATGAATCAAATTGAACCCAAGTCCGCATTTATATACTGTTGCCAGCATGGACCAGTGTGTCTGTTTATAGCCGTCCATGGAACAGAAGAATGGCATGGTGGAACTACAGGGAATATTTCCTGGGGGAAGGAGAGATGACATCGGCAATGGAAGATTTCGTCCCTAGTACCAGAAATCCGAGGGTGCCCAATACGACACACACACAGAAGAAGAAAAAAAAAAAGAGCAATCATATTATTGAAATAAACGATGGATTCTACCACTCCAAGTCGAGCTGGTTATCATATGCACGTTGTTCGTCTCCTCTTCTTGTCACCTGGTCTTTTTTTTGTTGTCCTGTTTTTTTTTTTATCAGTATCAGATGCTCAACGTGCGATAATCCATGTCTAAGCTTGTGACTCTGAGATTTTCAGCTTCTTTGTTTCATTTATTTACTTTTTAAAAGCCGTATATGATCCTTTGCCGCTGATGGCTTGTGAAGAAGGTTGATTGCAAGTGATATTTGTTGGATCACTGTCATGACAAATTTTACAGATTTCAGAGCAGGAACAGTGTTCGATCTCTCCTGTTAATGTTATGTGGTGGAGGAGGAATAGGACCAACCCTCATGGCCTCAGGGTGCGGAGATGGACTCTTGAAGCAAAGGAGGACAACCGAGTGAAAGGAATCCAATAAAAAAGAATTCTGTGTCCTTTTCTTTCCAAATTTTAACCTAGTTTTTTTTTTTTTTGTGAACGAAATGCGAGGTATCTTCTTCCCTTTCTTTTTTTTTTCCCTAGAATTATTTACTTCACAGGTGTCTTCTGCCCTTTGCCGATTTGATTAAAGAAAAATTAAAAGTTAATAAAGAACTTGTAACGACAAACATACGAGGACCAAGAGTAACTAAATAGTCTTAAGTAAAATAAGGGAAGATAGCTCAAAATAAATAATTGAATCACGTGAAAAATACATGCCATGAGTCAACGTGAACTCTTCGATGAAGATGTTTTAAATTTGTGCATAAACTTAAAACGAATAATATTTTAATTAATGTGAATTGATGGACATTATATTTCAAATTTATATATTTCCTTTTATTTTTAAATAAATTATAGTGAATGAAAAATGCATATTCTCTCTGTAATATTCGTGTTATGGGTTTTTGTGTTCTTTTCAACATTATAGATTAAAACAATTAGTATTTTTTACAATAAAAATGAATCCATGCTTAACTAGCATAGTTAGATTTTTTACAAATTTTAAATTATTTCATTATATTCCATTATTTATTTTGTTCATAATAAAAAATTATAAATTCAATATAATGAAAATTAGAAATTAATTATATTATATTTCATATTCATATGATTATTATATTCTTAAATATAAATAAAATTATAAGTTCAATAAATAAAAAGTGTAAATTAATGATATTAGATATTCATATTAATGTGATTATTAAATTATATTTTCATATTCATGTGATTATTATAGATTAATGATATTATATTTTCACGAATTTAATTAATAAATTTTAGAGTTAATAAAACGAAATGTGTAGATTGATGGACATTAGATTTTCTTATTTATGCATCTACTTTTATTTTAAAATAAATTATAGAACGAAAAATGCATATTCTCTCTGGAATATTCCTGCCATCAGTTTTTGTGTTTTCTTGACATTATAGATTAAAACAACTAATAAATTATTACGATGAAAAATGAATCCATTCTTAACTAATATGTATATAGTTTTTTTAATATATGTTTATTTGTTTACAAATTATAAATTGCTTGTTTTTATTACATTATACTTATTTGTTCATAGTAGAAATTTATAAATTCAATAAAATGAAAATTATAAATTCATGATATTAGATTCTCATATTCGTGTGATTATTATATTTCTGAAAGAAAATTATAAAAGTATAAGATAATGGATATAATATTTATATAATGATTGTATTTTCTAAACTACAATTTTAGTTCGCTTCTCAAAGCAATCATCATGTTCATTTCAATATTACATAATCCTTTTGTTCATTTACTGAAAAAGACATATACAAGTAAAAGTACAATTTTATTAACAGCCATCTAAGAATTCTATGTCATTTCTTTGCTTATTTTCTTTTTAAACAAAATAATATTTACTTTTAAAATATGCAATTGCAGGCAGAAAAACCTCAAACTTATTTTCTTAAAATATTTCAAGCTTAAATTTTATTGAGGAAAACTAAATGATTGTGTTTGGCAGCAGTAGAACTTTGGAATTGTAGTTCTCACGAACTCGTGGATTTGACGTCGAAGTCCGTTTCACCCGTTTGGCGAAGTTCTACACATATTGGAGAACTTCGACTTTGATTTGACCGGATAATTCGAACAAGTTCTCGGAGGCATTTGGTGAAAGTTCTAGTATACTAGAGCGCGAGGAAAAAACGCTCAACCGTTGTACGTGGACATAATTTAATCAGCGTAAGGACTATATTTAGGACTCAAGCAGTACTCGTTGCCTCATGAAAAAAAAACGTGGCGAATGGTTGGACAATTCATTGCGCAAAGATAAAGATCAACATTATTTATGCATAGTCAAATGGAACTAAACACACATAACACGACAGGTAAGAAATAATAAGCATCTGAAATAATGTTGGTAAAGTAGTACTAAGTTTGTGCTAACATCATAAAACAGACAAATAACATTAGGCAAGAAATACTAATAAGCAACATTGCAAGAGTACTAATACATTGTTCCACACACACATATAACAATAGGAAAGTCTTACAACATAGGCCCACAACACAAGAGGAATTCGGATCAACAACATTGTGGCGAGGTTACAATGGAATCAAACGTAAGTATCACTAGTACACCTTGTTCAATCACTCAAGCATCCCTACAACACTTACCAACTACGAAACCATGTATGAAATTGCGGCACTAAGAGCTAGCAGCAACACATTAACTCTACACTTGCATCTACACTTGACATAAGAGAAGCTGTCCTCGAATTCAATAACCCCGGGCTCTGCAGACTTCGTAGACACATTAGCATATGATTCAGAACAACGCATACTAAAGTAATTCTGCAATAAAGAGGAGGTGGCATCATAGCTATCAAATTTCTTATACGCACAACCACGATAACTCAGTACTTGCGCTTGGCAATCTGCCCACGTGTCAAATACTCCGATATTGTGACCTTCGTAGGCAGCATAATATTTTTTTGTTGACATTCTAACTCTCAGTGTCTTCAAGTTCTGCAACAACAACAATAACAACAACAACAACAACAATAATAATAATAATAATAATAAGGAAATCGCAACCATTTTTCCAAGCAAGAAATTGAAGCGTTCTGAAATGTCGTCCAAAGAAATGTTAACATGTTCTATGCAAATCTTCACAAGGAATTTGGACCAACAGTTTCAATATGATAATTTGTAGAAAGTGTAAGTGGCACATGTGATCTAAAGCGAATATTATTATTTTCCTAGCATAAGAGAGGGAGGCTAATACAGGGAGCGACCTGTAGTTGCTAAAATTTGAACTATGAAAAGGTATGATATTAGTAAATATGGAGAAACATACATAATTGGAAGTTGCTAATACACGAACTACCTTTACTTCACTACATTAATTAAGATGTCACAACGTGCAAATGATACAGATTAGTAATTGAAACCGAACAAAAGTCTTACTTCTATGCCTGCGATGATCAGCCCAAATGGATATATTAAACAAAATTAGTGGGGAAGATGAAGTAATTTGCCAGCAAGGACTACAAAAACATACCATCGGGCACACAAAAGTCATTCCTCTCCAGGCACCATCGCAAGATCTTCATATCGTCTGCCGAGCCCTCCCAACCAGCACATACTAAGAGAAAGGTGTGATCGAAAGATGTTGCTGTCATCACGTTATGTGAAAGGAATCCCTTACGATTTCGATACGATACTGCTTTTGACTTTTGCACATGAGCGGGGATGTGGGTTCCGTCGACAGCACCGAGCGCATTCTACAATGACACATCAACCAAGTGCATTAACAATTAGCCATAAAAATTGTGTTTCATGTCTAAGCATATGAACCAAGACTTACCGCAAAGTATGAATAGAATCTGCGAGAGTCCCGCACTCGTGGATGGACGCCGACATCTGCACCAGGTAGTACAATGAACTCCTCGCTTAGTGAAAAAAATTACTTTTAGAACATTCTGGAAGTGTCGTGATATCGTTTATCCATAGGGCTGGAACTCTTCCTGCGTGTTTCTATTTGTCTCATCCCAACGAATGGCAAATAAAAATATGGCCAGTAGTTCCCTCGCGCTGACATGCTTTATCGATGCAATAAGCCCTCGCGAGACAAGCAGCTCTTCCAACATCAGAAACGTTGTATTTTGTAGCACGAAAGGGTGGTACCCTCTTTTCGGATGTCCATTCAACATTTCGTTAACTATCTGATCTCCCGTGAATGACCGTCCTACACAACATCCTCGGTATGCTCACATTGGCTGCAGTTGCATTATCGAGGAGCGTGTAACCTAGTGAGAAAGAAGCTGTGTCATCCTCGAACAATTCATCCTCAACCAAAACTGATCACATTTCTTCAACATTCATCTAGCATAGCAGAGGTTAAGTACGTGAAAAATACACACCAAAAAGTCTTAGAATACATCAAATTGTCACAATAGTCAAGTGGGAAATACATAGCATACCAAAGTAACACACACATTACAATAGATAAAGTTGAGAATTACAATACATCTTGTTCAGACACCTAACAATGCATGGCTCGTGCATACAAAAGTACATGGACGACAAACAAACGACTACAACAAGAACCAAAAAATACTACTCCATGTCGCTCGAGGAAGCCCCGCCCCCACTGGATCTACCAGGAACAAAATGACGGGAAGGTACTGCATTTTGTGGGTTCGCAGGCCTTACTAGTTTGCTCGGACTGAATTACGGGTTGTAAACATTGAGGGGAGATGGCACTTTGGAAACGTCGTAAAAGGATTTCCCATGATACTTGCTATGGGGAAAGATGCACAGACATCGGGAACATGGAGAGACGGGGGCATTGCATAAGTGACGACACTCGCAAAAGCTGCTGCCCCAAGTGGAACATGCAATCGTCCTTGCTCAGCACTAAAAGTTGTCAACCCCACTACCGGGGGCGTAAGAGGGGGTAGACGACAGTACTCTGACACTTTTCTCGCTATCCAAGTTTCAAGCGTTTGATCATCACATTGCATGAAAGTCCATAACTCCTTGTCATCCTGGAATGCATCAATGACAACGAGCTTGACATGTGAAGGAAGGTTGGGCAGTCTGTCGGATAATTTCGCCCAACATGCATCTGCAGTTGCATGCTTTTATTTTGTAGCGCAAGCATTTCCTCCATGAGATGTAACTTCTTCATGACAATCTCCTGTGTCACCCAATTCACGTCACTAGCAGATTTCTTCTTCTTCGATGTCACTGGGGTGGAACCGGACCTCGTCCTCTTTTCGGAAAATGTGGTTCCATACGAAGCTGGTTGCGACCCTAAGTTTTCCCATGGGTTAGGCTCATTGTTCTGCGGTCCTTCCGTTTCGGCTATGGTCATATCAATAATATTGTCGTTGGAGCTATCATGTTCCTCCTCTAGATCTATTAGCTTTGTGGTCATACAAGCCCCGTTCCCCGTGGCAGTGTTCTTTGCAAACAGGAAGATGAAGTCATCATAATGTGGAAACCATTTATTTTTCACCCTCGCGTAGTCTTTGTTCCCCTAGTATCGCAAAATAGAGATGTCAGTACATGTTGAAAGCAACGGATTGTGTGGGCATCTTTTATGAATTAGTACTTACCGCAATCACCTCATCCCACATTCCCTCTTCCAATAGTTCGGGCATGCCTTTCTCCAGATCCCATCCCCATCCACTTTTGTTGGCTAGAGTTCTACACAATTCTAAATTATGTTTCATAACTTTGAGATGGTTTTTCATGTGCTCCACGATCATTCTCTCATGAAAGTGTTCATTGAACCTGTTGCACATTCTTTTTCAGGCCTCCGGTGCGAAGGTGTTACTCCGGAAGAAACCATCGACATTTTCTTACATCATCATCCCTACGAAGTAGGAATCCATATTCGACGACCAATGGCGAGATCTTGCCTTCTCCGCAGAGGAGACCGTCTTCTCTTTTCCTTTAGTGGAACTCATTACTGTCTAGGGAAGAGCATTAATGAAAGAGAATTGTAAAAGGTGGCTGTACGAGAAGTCGCACGCTAAAATTTATTATCATCGTAAGACGAAGATAATATTAAGAAAGAAAGCATGTTGTGCTCCACTTCCTACTACGTGGAAATGTTTGTTCCGTTTATTTCTAGAGGTTGGAGGTTGTAGCCAATTGACATCCATGGCCAAATTCGAAAATAATTTAGGATGTCGTGAAATAAACTACCTAAAAGTAAACTTAAAGTACAATGCATTCAACATACCAAACATAACAAAGTCTACAATGCAAGTGTACAACCAAATAACTTAAACTAAAGTAGTAAGAGAGTGAACTTGCAAATCCCTTCTGATGTCTCTATTTCCTTAATAATGACTAATAAATGCTTAAAACATGCCATCTATAATTAAATCGAAATGAAAACATAATACAAAGATGTTTAAGGAAGGAGACTTGTTATCATTATCACTACAAACACAATACAAACTTTGTCATGATCGTAACGAGAAATCTCTAACATGTTTGGATACATTATCACTATCACAGAACCCATGAATCAAAGGAATGAGCTATGACCATATTGTCATACCTCGGCGGACGTTGATAGCAAGGATGTCATCGTGGAAGGGGAATGCGGGATCATCGACCGTCTCGCGTTACCTAAAAAAATGTAAAAAAATGTATGACAAAATAGGTTATCACTATGAAGTCGAGTCGTAAATCTTTCGAATTCCAAATAAGGAAAAAGCGAGTTCAATGATGGGAATCACTTAACGATGGATGATCGAATGTCTATTGGGAGAACCTGCGAGTTCTTGCCCAGCAAAATTCGTGAGTGGTGGCCGGGGATAATCCGGTTGTACCTTTTGGTGACAAAGAGGAAATGTTAGGTAACAAAAAATTAATGGAACTTCAATGTTAGCCAATTGACATCCGTTCGGGCAACGATGGAAGATTTTGCAAACTTTCAAATTGGATAAGTACTTAGTAGATGAAGAAAGAAAAATATGTCGTCGGCAAGACAAGATCTGAAGGATCGACAGAGATCCCTTCACTTGCAAACCCTAGATCTTAGGTCGGACCTTAAACCCTATAGACCTGATCGGGAAATAGAGGATGCAAAACACGCGTCCAATGACCGATCCGAAACCCCTAGGAACTCGGCGAAGCAAGATTTCAAGCCGATCGCAAAACATCGGCCGACAGCGAGCGAAACCTCAGATCTAACACCAAAAAGTCGAGCTGATGTCACAAAACTTAGACAAACTTCATAAATGTTGGACGAGGGAAAATGTGCTCAAGAAATCGTTCGTCGGCAGAGAAAGACCGGACGTTGTAGGAAACTTCTGAGAGCAAGCAGAAAAATGGAAGCTGCGACTCCACGAAACACGCCAGTGAGAAGAGTTACTTGCAAGCACGCTCTTCGCCAAACCTGCTTGTCATCCGGCGTCACAGATCTAACGGATGACACCAAGCGGGAAGTGGAGCAACTGTCGAAGGAGAGTGAGGTCGGAAGAAGAAGAGAGCGAAGTAGACGACTCGGCTGAAATGGGAATGACATCGGTTTTTCCCCAAAGTTGGGCTTGGGATTCGAGACAATTCTCACGCGATCGAGAACTTTCCGAAGTTCTTGTCGCAGGCAAGAACTTATGTTCGCGAATATTTGTCGTTGACCGGAACAAAAAAACCTATGGACCCCACGAGAACTTTCGGACGTGTTTGGCGGAACATTGCTATGTTCTGGTGTTTTGTTCCCAACCAAACACAGCCAATATGATTACGTGAAGAGAGGGACAATTTCCTAGCTTAGTTATATTGGCATTCCCGTATCTGAAGTAACATTTCTTTTAAAACAAATAATCAGAATTGACATTATTTATTGGAGTAGAAATGCGATTTGTCCATTTGTAAACTCATGAAGCAGTAAAAATTGTTTATATATGCACTAATTAATATTCTTAATCTATTAATTGTCCAATTGTTTTTGTTTTTGAGTAAATTACAAGGATCGTCTCTCAACTTTATATCTTAACAGTCTTGTAACTTCAATTTATAATTTGATTATCTCTGAATTTTATTTTTCTTGCACGCACCGATAATAATTAGTTTTTTTATTATATTACTGACTTGGCATAATAAAAAATATTATAAAATTAATTAAAAAATATTATAAAAATGAAATAAAAATAGCGAGGGTCCAGCGCCCCCTGTGTAAGCTCAGCGATTGGTTACAAATTAAAATGGGCTATTAATTTTCTTGCGCGCTTCATCTTCCTCATTGGAAAATCGTCTATTATAAGTCAAAGGACTAAGCGTGCAAAAAAATTTAAAGATAAAAATATTCTAATTATAAATTAAAGTTGAGGAATTGAGTTATTATCACACTCAAAATTGGAGTAGTATAATTTATCCAATGATTTTTTTTTCAAGTGCGTGTATATATATAGTTGCAACTACTATTAATTTATTAATCAATTAATTAATAATGAGTAGGCTTTCTTGAAGCCCATGGACCAATGGAAAGCATCACACCTATCTATGGGCTTTCCACTCCAGATCGGATCAGACACCACCATCTACAACCCAAATGAAATCACAGTATGAATTATTTGTCACTGCAATTCCACAAGACAACTGCGCCTTGGTTTGTCTTGATCTTGCACGAAGCTGCCGTAAATTTATGGAATCGGCTGCATTTTCCACTAGAAGAAAAAAAATGAAGAGACAACTTTATTTAGTTGATTGAACACAACCTTCTTAATTTGGGCATTCCTCCCTTTTATGTTGGCAACATTTTAATAAGGACATTTTTTTTCTTCCCAAACTTCGTTTTTTTTCTTTTACTACGAGAATTTAATTTTGGGCACCACGTATGAAGTAGAAAGTTCTTTAATAATTTGAGGTTTATGCTTGGTCTAATTATTGTGCACTATTTTTTTTTCCTCCAGAGCATTTCTCCAAACACTTCGTGCGCGGATATCCTGTTCGCAATGACGAACATATACACGACGTGATTTGCACGCTAATGCAGAAGCTCCGCCGCATGGTCCCTGATGTCGTCGAATATCTCGTTATGGCCAGCACCTCGGCACAATATCGTTTCAAAAAAGCTATACAATTTTTAGATAATAATTTTTCAATATAAAATATCAAAATTCTTTTCATCAATAATAATAATAATTTGTAATATACAAAAATAGTTAAGACATTCATAATTCACAATTCTCATAAACCGTAGAGATAATAAAATTAGACAACTCAGATATGAAATATGTGTTTATGCAGGAAAAAATTATAAGTATAAAATAATTAATATGTAGGAGCTAATTATAGAGTCAATAGGAAAATAATTGAGCATGTCAATGCAATACAATAATCAATATAAAGAACATCAAACTTAGGTCAAAATAGTAGAATGTAGTAATAACGATTTTCAATTAACAATTAACAATAGACTCAACAAATCAATTAATATTTCTAATTCAATAATCAATGGTTATTAGATAATGATAATTCAATTTGATAGGGCAATAAAAATTATTGATTTAATGTTAATATATCTAAATGATCATCTATTCGATTCAATTATGTCCGATCTTATCCAATTTAACGAGGAGTGCTCAGTCAATTAAAAGACATTATGCTACTTTTATACATATCAAAAGGATCAAGCCCAGCCCACGACAATCTTGGATTCGTATGTGATGAGAGATTAATGATCATATACGGGACAATTCTAGCTTTTACAATATATTCAATTCAATTCAATTGGTCTCGACTTAGAGACAATCAATATACATTGGCCTAATAACTTTTAGTTTTTATCTTATTTATTTAAGACATTTATTTTTATTAATTCAATTAGTTTAGACAAGACTCAATTAGGACTACTAAAGCAATAATAATAGTCACAATAAGGTCAATATATCTATAATATAATAAGGGTTAAACAATACACTTAAGGATTTAAGAAATAAGTGGAGCCAAAATGGGTCCACATATGTGACCTTCAATTGATTCATATATCCATGGTAATCTTTGATGAAAACATCTTTTACAATAAATTTATAATGAATTTATGACTACCATAGATTTGTGGATCCACATATGTGAACCTACCATTGATTCATATATCGATGGTGATCCCTAATAAAAACATATTTTATGATAAACTTATAATGAGTTTAGGACTACCATAGATTTGTATATCAATGGTAATCCACATATGTCTAGGCTTACATATTGTTGAAAATCAATGATATGAAGAGTCCTTATGTACATTAAGTTGATTGAAAAATCAATTGAGAATCTTCTAATTTGTTGGTTGCACGAATGTCAAACTTTTACCAGCAATTGATGTCTAGATTAACCATGGTCGTCCATCATTAGCTTATCATAGGATAATTAACTAGAGTTAATTAAATCCAAACTTAATTAGTTATTCCATAGTCATATCTATAATAATTTCACCTCCACTCAAACTCCTCTTTATCTTTCCAACTTCCTCTCTAATTTTCCTTTATTCTCGAATTTATTAATTCATTAAATAAAATACAGATTTCAAGATCTATTTTTCAAACTAAAATATTATTTATGAATTAGTTGTACAAATCCCAATCGTTACATATATGGTATAAATTAATTTTATTATTTCAATATTATGCATTCTTCACCATCTAATAGTTCACCATTTTATTCAAACATATGCCTATTCATTATTTAAGGATTTAATGACTGTCCCCCATACTTAAGTGGGGGGACAATCCACCCTACTCCATCAGCCCTTAGATTTAAGATGAAGGTCTAAATCAAAGGAAACTAGTTCAGGAGCAGTTCACGATCGATTTATATGAAACATCCGGTCACCTGCATGTTGAAGTGCTCGATCATCTCTACTAGGGCCGCTGAGCTATCATATCGCCGCCACCAAGCTGTCGCCACTGCTGCTGAGCTGTCGTCGATCTCCTGCACGCCGCCTCGGCGATAGTTCAGCATGATTTGCGTCGCCAGCGTGTCACTGCTGAGATCTCACTCATGATCATATATGCATCACCGAAGAGCTCTGCGTTGTCAGTGAGCTCTACATCACCATTGAGATTTGAGTCACGTCACCACCGAGATCTCACTCGCCGATTAGATATGCGTCACCGCTGAGCACATGAGTTGTGAATCGGCGAACCGCTGTCGAGATTTTTTGAAAGAGATCATCGTTCTCTCGCATAACATTGTCGCCGTTCCACTTGTCGCTGCCACTGCGGAGATTTGTTTTGATGTGTGACAATGCACGACATCGTCATTGGAGATTAGGTAGCAGGTCGGGTCCAACAGGCATGCCACCCGGAGACATCGGAGAAGTCCAACATGGAGATGAGCAGCCAGTTGTTGGCCTGCGTCAGACGAAGCAGCGACGACGAGTAGCACAAGAACGTCTACCCATTGTTCATCTTGAATGTGTGTTTGGTCAAGGCGGCGTTGGACGCGACGAAGGCCGCTACAAGAAAATTGTTGAATAGCGATGTGTATTAGCGTCGCCAAACTACACGATGCTAAATAGATGCTAATAGCGACACAATAGAGCCACCATTGGGTCAACAAATGCAGACACTAATTGCTCAAAGTATGTCAGACGCTAAATGAGACGCCACCGAGATGATATTCCGGTGCTATTATCACGCACGAAAGCTATAAAATGCACGGCAGATGATAGCATTGTAATGGCATCGCAAGAGTGCGACTCTAACTTAGCATCACCAAAGTCACAATGCTATTTCGACGCTATTATCACGTGCGAAAATTAGAAAACATGTGACAGATAATAGCGTTGTATTGGTGTTGGATGCTTGCGACGCTAACGTAGGGTCACCACGCTCGCGACGCTAAGTCGACTCTAAAATAAGATGCATATTAGTGCTGGTGACTTGCGTTGTATTGGCATCAACTGTTGTGACGTTATATTAGCATCGGAGGGATGGCGATGCTAAGTAGAGGTTAGTTTATATTTTTTTGGCAATATATGTTATATAATGTAGAGTATAATATAGGATATTATACTATACGATACATTATACTATATTATACACCATACTATACTAAATTATTCTATTATATAATATACAAAAATTAAGATACCATGCTATACATACATTATACTCCAATTTCAAAATTTCAAATTTGGGGGAATAGTGCTTCTTCAATTTTCATGAGATTCAAAAGGTGGTTGCTGGAGATCTGACCATAGAATCATCATGAAATTTACCTCCATAGATCACTGTAACACAGATTTTTCAATATTTTTTGGTGATTTTAGAAGGTGGGACGACAAAGTTAAAAACCCAGAAAAAAGCTTTCGATGGTCGCCGACGTTAGTCCAACAAAAAAAGGTCGAAACAAAAATTATGAACTCGTAGACGCAAGCTGTCCACCTGCACAAGAATCACGGCGATCGAGGTCGGAAGAAATTCAATAAAATGAGCAAAGTTTCATAATAGAAATTATCGGTTCTCCGTGGTCCTAGCTCGGATTGCCACAAAAATGTTGGCATTTCGAAGCGCTCGAGAAGGTGTGGCGGCACAAACATTTCACGTTTCATGTGTTTTTCGTTTCCTCCAACTTCCAAAATACCTATTTTTCATAATTATAAAAATGCCTCACCTAAGAAATCTAAAATAGACTTACACACACACACACACATACATGCATACATACATACACATATGTGTACTTATACATATATTGATATAATTAGGTAATATAAACTTATATATACATTTGTTAATACAAATAATATATATGTATAAAATAGTTCATCTATATGAATACCTATGGATACATATACATATATATACATACAACACATATCATATCATGTTTTAAATTAATATTCTCCATAGTTTAAATAAAAAATAAAAATTAACTACGCGACATCGCATTAGCTCCGAAATAGTGTCACACTACTTTGGCGCCACCTTACCATCGAATTAGTGTCGGCGCTATTGTGTCACTAAGCTCGATTCGTGTACTCATTGGTGAATGAATATGAACCTTCCATTTCTTTCAATCCGACGGTCCACACTCTTTCCCTCTTTCTCTTTGTCTCTTTAATCTATGTGTTTGTTCATCACTGTCTTCATCCACCTCGCCCACCAGCTCCAGCGCGATGGTGACGTCGATGTAAGGGGCGGCGGCTACCACGGGGCCGGCAGGAGGTGAATTGAAGGAAGCTCATCGACGCCCGAGAGTTCCTCCCCAAGGATGGACAAGGCACCTCTAGCCCCCTACGTCGTCATCGACTTTGACAGGCAGCAAAAGCGCACCTAGATCATGCCCTGCGACCTCAACCTAGAGTGGTCTGAGCGCCTCGAGTTTGTCATCGTGGACCCGGCCACCATGGAGAACAACGAGCTCAACGTCGAGGTCTACAGCGACAAGCGGATGGGCAGCGCCGCCGTCGGCACCCGGAAGAACCACTTCCTCGGTCGCGTCAAGATCTACAGATCATTGTTTAACTGTAATGCTTCAAGAAGAGCAATTGAATGTGTAATGCTTCAAGATTAGCAATCATGTAATGTGTAATGTGTAATGTGCGAACGTGTGATGTGCGAACATGTAATGCTTCAAGAAATCAATGAATGTTATTGCCACTTTAACTTTAATTTGATTGATGAAATGTATATGATGATTGTAAATGAAATGTATATGATGAGTGTAATGTGAAATGTGTATGTGCAAGGGAATGCTATTTTGGTGTCTGAACATCTTTAGTGCCACATTGGCATCATAATTTAGCGCCACATTAGTGACGCATTGGCATCTAAGTAGCGTCATAAATGATGACAAGAAAACACAGTTAGCGATTGTTTTAGCACCCTATTAGCATCATAATAGTGTCTACGTTTAGCGTCAACCTAGCATTGCAATAGCGACGCATTAGCGCCTTCCTTTGCCGCTAGCGTCATATAACGTTGGACTAGCGTCGACCGGTGATGCTAGTAGCATCGTCGTTCTTGTTGGCGCCATTATGACGCTAATGGCTACCGATTCCAGGCGTCCAACGTCGTGACACCATGTCGACGCTAAAGCATGGCTAATCTTTTTAGCCATGCATTAGCACCACTTTAGCGACGCCTTTCTTATGTCTCTAAACGACATATTTCTTGTAGTAGACGAAGGTGTTGATGGAGGAGATGGAGACCGCCTTGCCGAATTGGTAGTACTTCGACCGATCCCGAACTGGCGCCAAACCACCCCTAAACTGGCCGCCTCTTTTTCTAGACCGACCGTGTCTGATCTAGCCCTTTATTTTGGATCTAAGAGCTGATGGAGTAGAGTGGATTGTCCCCCACTTAAGTAGGGGGACACAATCATTAAATCCTTACGATAATTAAACAAGAATGTGAGGACGTATATTTGACAAAAATTAAACATTCTAACATAATGTCATATTTGAACCATTATCCTATTCATGCCTTCCTCGTCACTAAACTCGTGTCATCACTCTAGGATTATGGTGGCGCATGGTCTAGAGCGAAAGAGAAATCATGTGGAAGAGAAGCGAAATTTGAAAGAATTTGATGTCATGATATAGCAATTAGAACCCTAAGCATCAACTCTAAGGTTGTGTTTGGATAGAAACTTTAACTTCTCATAAAGTTTCCATTAACTAATCGATTACATGCAAAAAGTTTAGTGAATGATTGGATGAAAAATGTAATGACGGAAATTTAAAAAGTTAATTTGATAGATAAGTTTTAGTGGGTGTTTGAATAAAAAGTAAGAACTAAAAATATAATTTATTATTTTATTGTAACATTATAGTAAACAAAAAATATTATATGTATTTATTTATTTAAAATTTACATAAATCTTAAGATATAAATATAATATATTTTTTCCTAAAAACAATTGAACATTTTATTTAATAATATTATATTATATTATATTATATATTTTACATTAATTTTATTGATTTTTTATAATTTTATTATACTATAATACTAAGATAAATTATTTTAATTATTATAACTAAATAATTTTTAATTTATAATTAATAAATTTGAATAATTTAGTTTATAAGTTGAATAATAATGTATTAATAAATAAATAAGTTATATATATATTAAAATAATTAAAAGCAAAAAAAAGGTATAGGCCCTAAGATAATTTAATTTGTCTTCATATTCTTGTTTTGTCCTAATCATTATTTTTTTCTTATTGCTTTACCTTTTTCCCCATTACTATCCTGCGTCTATCTTCTTTTTTTTTTTGTTTTTTATGAAATCGTTTCTTTTTCTATTATTATTACATTTATATATTATCGTATGGAAGACATTAATTTTATGACCCAAAGATGAAAACATATCGGTATTTTATACACCCTTGTAATCCTTAGAGTCCGTTTATGATTTTTGAAAAGAAAAAGTTAACTTTGCACGTTAAGGCAGAATGTCCACATTTGGTGTTCAAAAGTGGAGAGGAATAGGGGGTGGGGGGTATCCAGGAATTAACTGATGTTTATCTGCGTGTACAATAACTTCCCTTTTTTCTTTCATACAATTATAGATGGTTCCCTCTTGTACCGTCAAACATTTAAAAATGAAACGGATGAAATTAGGGTCACGTGATCCGATTCCACTTTTCTTGATTCCAGGAAGTTGTTGGCTTTTTTTGAGTTTGATGCGGCAGTTTGCTTCTTTTTTAAAAAAGAAAATTATTTTTTTCTTTTCTCTCTATATCTTTCATAAAATAAATTATTTAATTAACATAAAATACTTTTAATAATGGATTAATATAATATTATTTAGTACTTATTATTTTATTAACAAATTTTAATATTTCAATAAATATAATTAATTTAAAAAACGAATTTTTATATTTAAACAATATATTTTTTAACAAAACTTTTTCCATAAAATTTTTTATTTTATAATTTTATTTTAATTAGTAAAAAAATTATACTTTATAATTACAATAATCATTTTTAATTCAAATCTCATTTACATTTTCCTATCACATCAACTATCTTACTCCTCATCATCAAATTCCACTCCAATCAAACATAATTCGAACTAATATGTCAATTCAATAATGCACCGAGAATTTAGAAAAAATTGTAATTCCGTTTTCAAACGCCCGTAGTGTGAGGATCACATTCTAAATATCTTTTGAAATTTGGTAAAGACAGAACTATATATACAACCAAATTAGTGCACAGTACGACATTAATTCTAGATCAGATGAAGGGGGCTTTAATGTTGCAACATGCTGGCGGATGTGGTTTAAAGATGAGCAATTATTATGCAACTGAAAGAATCGAAACACTGGAGCAATTATTAGGTGGCAGCTGTGGAGGTTGAGTTATATCGTCTCTTACTTAATTTAGTTGCCTAAATTTAGCAGACGGGGCGTTTGGCACTTTGGATGTCCAAAATAGAAATATTTCCAATCAAAATAATAATATATCGTCTCCCATTTCCCAATGTTGTTACTGTTAGAATCAGATGTTCTACCGAATAACGTCAACAATTGTAATTTATCGTCATTTTAGCATTTTTTTTAAACTACGTTCAAGAAGAGTATAAACTACGAGTACGTTCTGAATAAAATTTTATTCATCCATATTAAAAATACTTATATTATAAGATATTTTTATTTTTTTACAAGACTGTACGTAGAATGTGCGAGTTTATGCTTAAATTTATCATTAAAGTTTTCGAGTTTAAAAATCTTATTGGTGAATGTAGGATTGATATTTTTTTTTTCGTTGGGACCTTGATAAAAAAAACTAGTTTGCTTTATGAAAATAGTCATATTTTGATTACTACCTTATCACAAAAGAAGCATGAAATAGATGTTAGACAATGAACATAATGTGTGTTCTAAACTCAATCAAATGATTTCGATTAAATATAGTGATTCAATTAAATCATAAATCAAACGACTAGATTTTATTATCACGATCGAATAAATCTAGGCCGTCGACGTAAGTTATTATATTATTAATGGATTTATAGATGACCATAATTATATTTTCCTCTCATTATAACCCATTACTCTATATTGTAAAAGTGTTGGAGTAGGTTAAAAAATTCTTCTCCCTATATTATATAGTAATATGAATTTTGAAGAATGTGAAAATTTATATCTACTAATTCTCTCAACCTCTCATCCTCCTTCACAAATGGTTATGAGGCAAGGAGTGTGCAAATATTTTTTATTGCGTGATACCATTAGAGAAATTGTGAATGTGATCCTCTCCTCTTCCTGTTGAATAGTGTTCTCGATGTAATCGATTATATCCTTATTCGTATTATTATAATTTTGATTAGATGCTATCTTCAAAGTTGTGTTTGGATGTAAAAATTTAAATTCTTGTTAGTTTTCAAGAACTAATTGATTAGATAGTTTAGTTATGATTTGGTGTTTGAATAAAAAATATAATGATTGAGAATTAAAGATGATTTATAATTTAGTTCAGATGGATGTTTGGATGGAAATGAGAACTTAATATGTTCTTTTAGTATATCTAAATATGATATAATTTGTATCATTTGTAATAGAATAATAATATTATTAAACCTAAAATAATATAACAAATTTTTATTAATAAACTAACAACTTTGAGTAATATTTTGATTAAATTAATATGAAGCAATATTAAATTAATTAATATTTCTATTCTCTCACCTTCTATCTGACCCATCACAAAATTGAAGATAAAAAATGAGTTTAGTCATTCCAATGAGAACAATCAAGCTTTTGGGTGTACTACTAATTAAATTTGTATAGATTTAATTAGGGGTAAGCAAATCGAAGTTTGGGACTGGGTCCCGGCAGTCCCAGTCCCGACCCGGTTTGCTTCAAAAAACCCGGTCATAGCCTCGATCCTAGTCAGGACTAGGATGGAGACAAAATAAAAAAATTCCCAATTATCCTGGTTTAATCATAAAAAAATTAATAAATATATTTAATATAATTAAAAAATATGATAATTATTAATTAAATTACACATATAACAATATAGTATAATATATATTTAGGATACACATATAATAAAATGTAGAATTTTAATTAAAATAAACATAAATATAGTATTTTAAAATAATTTAACATTAATATTATATATATATATATTACCAAGTCAGGACGCAGTTCAAGTTTTCACAATCCGGACCCAAGTCCCGACTCAGTCCAGCTTGGTCTCGAGGAATAAGACCCGATCCCGATCATGCAACAACGAGGAGGCGATGATGGTGGCAACAACTGCAGCCAGGGGGCAAGCAGGATGCAACGAGAAGAGCAATAGACAATGACATTGGCAAGTATTGATAATATCATATTATATTACCGGTAATATCATATTATAGTTGTTTGACATGATAATATAAACAATGACTAAAATAATTAGAGATAGAATTTTCAAAATATTCTTAAAAATTATTTTGCATTTTCATCACATATTAACTAAACAAAACAAAAAATAAAAAGGAGTTATTTGTAAAAGATTTCAAATAATAAAGAAGATAAAGTTAAATAATATTTATTTACTAATAAAATATTTAAATTTAAAAAATTGATGAAATAAATATTTTTTTGTCAAAATACATATCAAGCAATTGGTAACTAAAAAGTCATCTCCTATGTCTGCTATGTGAATAGTGATGTAGTAATTAATATTGACGTAGTAATTAAAATTATCAATAATATGTTAGAAGCAAACGATATGATATGATGGATCCTAAAAATTTTAAATAAATAATTGATAATCTTTCTAAATTATCCTATGTCAAACAGCGTCTGTAATGATCTGAAGTTTAAAAATCAAGATGGTCTTGTTGATATAGTCCCACATGAGCAAAATACGAAGATGGACAGCTACCTCTATATTTCAAGACTCGTTTTAAATTTATGCAGGCCAAGACCCAAAGTTAACAATATCTTGATTGAGGTGAAGGGTGTTCTAGAATTGTATCAGAGTCTGCACACTTGAGCCATGTGAGAAACACGATTATGGGCCGAATATCGCTCAATGAAGATGTTGAATCTTTTATGGAAGAAAATTGTAATGACTTGAGCTACACCCTTCATTTTTCAAAACTTATTTTAAACTCGTGTGGACTAAAATTTAAATTGAACAATACTTAGTTTCAAACACCGCCCAATAGAATATTGAAAAAAAAGGTATATATATATTTGCAATAATAGCGTTTCCATACGTATGTAAGAGCGTATACATTATACGTGTAATGGGAACTTTTGGTAATAACTACTGCATTTGCACTAAGTCTTCGTGGCCTTGCATTTACATGTTGACCCGACACGACATGCATTGCATTCTTCCTTCTGCCGACACGGCATGATTTTTGTTAGACTTCGATCCACGAGGGGGCGAATGCGGTGGGTCCCAACTTTGAATTAATAATGCACGCCCTTTCACGTGGGTCCCAACTCCCCAGATCTTGCTCCGAGTCCCCCAAACATCCAGATCGCTGCAAACGCAATAATCATCCTCACGTGTCCAAATTCCAATCGAATTTTAGCATGCCAACTTACGATTACTTTTACATTTTTCTTGCTCATCTTTCTCGCATCAGAAATTAAATAATATAATATCTTTTTTTCCAAAAAAAACTCGTGTCCGCTACGCCATGCATGCAGTCAGAGGAGTTCATCTTCACATGAGCTTAATTTTCAATTTATGATTATGTGTCTTTTTTTTTATTTTTAACTTATTTAAAAGTTTATTGAATTTCTTAATTAATTATCATCTATAGAGGAACCACTAATTATTATTTTTTTATATTATATAAATTGATTTTTAACTGAGTACAAGCATTGCATTCTATGATCCATTATTCTATAAGAATAATGTGGTTATGTGCTCTGTCGTTGAATGTTGTCTTAGGAATGATCAATAGTAAAGGATTCCTCTTCGGCGACATCCTTGGGATTATGTACCCGATCCTCTTTTTTAAACTTTATTTTATTTTCTATGTACCACAGGCATTGTGCCTCCTTCACTATCCTACATTCAATCATGTTATATATTATATGATATATATTATTATAATTAAATAAATAAATAACCAATCATATTATATATTATAACATGTATGATTATAATATTTAATTATTTTTACAGTTACCGACGATTCAGACCATTTAAACTTTTGACGGTCCGAACTGTCGGTAATTATAATAATAAAATACCGACTACATTATATATTAAATAATATTATATATTATAGAATATTTAATTATTTTTATTATTGACGGGTGCGAACGTCGGAAGTTTAGACGGATGGGCATTCGTCAAAATTTTCGACGTTCTGAACCGTCGGAAAATTTAAAAATAATATAATAGATTTCATAATTTACTTCTTTTACTTTTGACGGCCTCGACCGTCAGAAATTTCGACGAATACCCATCTGTCGTAAAAATACGTCACAAATTGTGAAGGAATTGTGCCCGTCGGAAATTTCTCGTCGAAAAATTTTAATTTTCTTGTAGTGTTAATCATAGAATTAAAAATTTATGCAAGATGTTTGATTTATTTTTATTTATGATTTTTTATTTTTGATCTATATATATTTTGATCTGATGAAAAAAAAAAGATAGGAGACACAATTTTCTTGGGACACCTTCATTAAGTATTGTAATTTAATTAGAATTAAAATAGTTGATTAATGTTATTAACAAATTATATTTAAGTAGATCCTAATCCATATTGAGATTAATTTAGATTCATATTGACAGAGTGGTTTATAAAATCCTACCTTATTTTCATTTCATTACATCTAAAGCTTGAGGTTGCCAATTTTTATTTTATTTTATAAAATCTATTTTCAAAAATTAATTTTCTATTATTCTGTAATGCTATTAGATAATTAGTTAATAATTATTCTTCTAATGTTTGACATACTTCATTCATATTATTATATTACTGTTGATTAATTTTGCTATTATTTTTGTTGAATCTGAATCAATATTAATGTTTACAATATGATACTTTACTTCATTTTAACTTTCATTTGGACTCAATATCTTGTGCAACGTGTTTTAAATATAATAATTTGATTGGGAGTTAACTTTCAACACCGTCCACATTTCATGTTCGTTGTCTAAGGTCAAGCTCATTATTTAGAATTTGCCAAGCCAATTCATGCCTAATGGTCAATGGTGTATAATTCATTATGTGTCCTTTTTAAGGAAGAATAGCACTTTTTTTTTATTGAATTTCATTGTACATAGGGAGAGTGACTATATGACAAGAACAACAGAATGAATATATGTAATTTCTTTATCTCCTCAATCATGCTACTTGTCCCTTTAATACAATATGATATAATACTTTTTATAACAATCAATATACTTGGCAGTTTTCAGTTTTCGTTTTTTTATCTAATTATCCTTTTTTACTTTTTTTGTGCTATAATTAATATAATAAACAATAGAAAGATTAAATATGCCCATTGAACTTCAATAATGAAATTAGAAAAATCACCTCGACAGTTGTTGCAAAGAACTTAGATCATGATGACAAAAGAAAATATAATTTTAGATCAAAATATAAAAATTTAATGAAGAATAAAACAACTAAGAAATATAAAAATATAAGAAAACCTAGGATAAAAAAAACTATAATGGTTGCAAACTAAGAAATTTAGCTATATTATTCAATCGTAACAAACAAAAAATATTATTAAATATTGAAGAATGCTAAAATTTATTGCTTACATATTAGGTCTTCAACATAATTAGACAATTAAGAAAGTGAAAATATGAGAATATCAAATTATAAAACCATTAAAATTATAAATTAAGTTATTAAATTAACATTATGATAATTGTATTTAAAATTACAAATATATATAAATAATGAGAAATATTAATAAAGTTTAATAAAGATGTATAAGGTGAAAAGAATATGCCAATGGAATTTCAAACGATCTCTCTCTTTTTTAAGATCAAAATATAAAAATTGAATAGAGAAGAAAATTTTGGCTAAGAAAGAAGCTTTTTGCTTTTCATCTACCGCGGTTTGTCAAATTCTTAAAGCAAATACAACAATATTTTTTTCTTTGACATTCTATTTATCATATTTTGATTTAGCCAACTTTCTTTTAACTTATTTATCTTTGTAAAGACACATGAAAAAAAAAACTTATAAAAATGAAATGTACTTCATTTTATTTGAACTAGAAAATAATGTTGGAAAGGAGTCTTATAAGAGTCTATCTTGACAATACTTTAGTAGATCATCTCGTCGATTCCTTGTTATAATGTATAATTCAATTAAATAAAAGATACTTATAAAAAATAATGCCAAAGCTTCATGGGGTCAATTGACCTCATAACTCATCACTTAGGTCCGCCCTTGAGAGCGAACACACGTACTTGAGGAGGAATTAATGAATAAGAGGGAAGGAGAGTACTTAAACTTAAATAGGTTTAGACATGTTATTATTTAGTTTGGATCAAGCTTTACCCTTTTTGATGATCCATATTTATTTACCCTATATTTTTATTAGACTGGTATTAATTCTTAGATATTTAATCAGAGTCAAGATGATTTTATTTGAACAAGAAAATCTGATTGAATCTCTTTCTTAAATTAGTTTTGTTCCTAATCAATCTTAGTTTAATACATTATTATCCCTTAAAAGGAAATTTTTCTTTTGAATTTTGCTCATTGTAAAGACTTGTCAAATAAGTTTGGTAACTCCGTGCATAATATTTCTATACATAGATTATTATTTGACATGTTCTTGATGCTATATATGATACCCTACTGTTTATGTGATGGTGTTCCCTAGTAATGAGACATAATGACATTATATTTAGTATGGTACCGTGTAGAACATCTAACTATGAAAAAAATGCTTGTAATGACATAATTTTGAGCCTTTTCAACCTACATGTCATTGACTCTTCTTTGAAATAAGTGATTATCACCTCCTGCATCATGGCAATCTTGGGCTCTTTGAGCAAATAACAGACAACTCCTCTCATAGAGCTCAAATTCGCCACATTAAATGTACATACCCATTCCTAGAAGTTGAATCTTTGTCTACTAGGCTCATTAGGCGATTGTTACAGGAGCTTTGTAAGGTCTTTGCATGTTGTTCTTGTGATTGTCACATTTTTATTGGTGCATATATTATTCCTCGTGTGTTCATTTTTCTCAAGATCTTGAATTATTGATCTTTTAGTATCTAGATAGTATTTGGATGCAATAATTTGAATTATTGATCGATTAGACAGAAAAAATGTTTTGGTATTGATTAGACGGATAAGTTTTAATTAGTGTTTGGATAAAAAAATAAGCATTAAGGGTATAATTTATTATTTTATGAAAATTATTTTATATTATTAATTATTTAATATTTTTATAATTAGCTAATATAGAAGAAAAAATTTAAGGTAAATTAATTAATAACTTAATCATATAATTATGACTTATTTAGAAGACCATAAATAATTTAATAATATTATTACTAATGATTGTAATATTGTACTAGTTAATTTTATTATGATGTATTATAAGTAAAATAAATAAAAATATGTGCGTCTATATTTAAACATGTTATAATAAATAATAATGGAAAATTTTATTTTATTATAAAATTGTAATAAATAATTAATACACTTTTTTGTTATTAAACCTAAATAAATTACAAATTTATGATAATACATTAATAAATACAGATATAACATACATACATATAATATATATAATATTATTATGAAACTAATAGTTAAATATGTCTAAATGTAGGTCCACCTACTTTTAACAATTCTAGCTAAAAAAATGCTCAAATTGTATTAATAATACTGTCTTATTGAAGTTGCACTTGTGAGTTAACAATCATTAGTGGCCTATGTTTAGATTCATCTCTTGACTTACACGCTTGGGCCTTCGTAAATAAGAGTGTGTCTTGATCGCATTTAGATTTCCTTAGAAAATAATGTATACCATTAAGGTATAGAAAACTTAGTTACGTACTCCGAATGACGTGAAAGTTGCATTGTGACACTTTGCACATGAATGTCTATCATTCTAGTACATCAAGGGAGATTTAATCTTTGACTCAGATATCATTAGGCTACAAAGAAATTAGATATTTTTTTAGAGAGGGGCTATCTACATGTCAACTACTTTCACTTTTAACATAATAATAAATATAAATATAAATAAAATTTTATAATCACACAAACATGCTACATCATTCTTCATAGTAATTAATTAATAGATATTACAACTCTACTATAAAATGAAAACAAGAAGAAGTAGTCTTATGTGCAAATTGTGGGCCATCATGAGCAATCAATCGACGCCACCATTCTTACCTAATAGAATCAATCACATGTAAGATCCAAATGCAAGAAACAATTATCCCATTAACTTTTACATCCAATATTCAAGCAATAATAGAACATGAAATTTATAATAAAATAAAGGGGATAAGTACGTTGTGGACTCCATTTTACACCACAACTATGGAGTTACCGTTGATGTCAAGATCAAAGGCACTATTGTCATATGGAATAAGTGAAGAAGGGTTGGTTCACAGAAATTTGTTCGGCGGTCCAAACAAATTAGTTTAGCCGAACTCCTCTTTTTTATAATTTATTTTGGTCCAAAAAAACTAGGGCACCCCAACAATCGGGCATTTCTTCCTCCTCTTTTTCTCTGTTCATTTTTTTCTCCACAGGTGCTCCCTTGCCGCTTCATTGTTGCTAGCTTTGTCCATTTGCCTTGGTGCTTCGTGCCTGGGTTCGCTCGTCATCTTCTGTTGGTTTCTCATTGTTGGGGTTCGCTCGCCAGCTTTATCCGTCTCTATTGCCTTGTGCCTCATCGCTAGGGTTCGCCCAACAAAGGTGAGCACATTCAACTAAATCTTTGCTTTTATATAGACAAATCTGGGGTGATTTTTCCCATTCTCTAACCTCCCTTAACCCCTCCTTCATCCCTCTCGTTTGTCCAGCTTGGTGAGAGAAGAGGGTTGTCTTTCTCTCTGATTTTCTAATTTTCTTGTTTGCAGAAGACTCCTGAGAAACCTCTGTGAGATCCTCTCTTCCTCCTTGTCTCATTTTTTTTTTTGCTGATAGAACACCATAAATAACTATTTTTTTACTGAACAAGTGTAACTATTATTGAGCAATTCACATGCTGACCAAATGAGGGCATATGAATAATTTAGATTTTTACCATTTTTATGTAGATGCATGCTCTGCATTACAGATTAACAACTGTGCTTTTTTTCTTCTAGTACATAAGAATACGAGAAATGAATCTCTACTAAAAGACCAAGCTTTGAATGTTTTTTTCTTAGGTTGAAGACTTACTTTAATCCAGGTTTAACATGGTTTCTTGTGGTGGACACCATTTTATCATGGTGAAAGTGAAAATATATATCCTCTCTTTTTTAGAGTGCCATTACTTCTTTGATAATCCTCCTTTTTAACAATCTGATTGCTACACGATTAATGTATTTTTATCATATTTAGCCCTTTTTCAAATTATTTGTATTGTTATTCATTAATTAATATCTTCTTCCTCTTGGTTTTCACATCCTTCAAATCGTGTTGACTCTCCATTTTGTGCTTGCAGAGAAAAAATAGAATTAAACACATCATGGACACACAATAATCCAGAAAGGCGATTTTGGAGATGCCCTCATTTTCGAGTATACATAGCTTACAATTTAAGATGTTTTTTTATTGATTATTATAAACTAATTGAAAAATACATGTATGCTTTCATTGTAGGATAAAACTTCATCTCGAGATTGTGGATTTTTTTCTATGGTTGGATCCAAGCATAGAAGTTCGACATAAAACTATTCTTATAGCATTGCTTTATGAAGATCAAGCATCTAAAACCCATCGTCATGGAGACAAACACAAGATGATTTTTGTAGGGTTACTCAATAAGGTTATGCAAGCTGAAGATGCAAATCGATGACTCAAAAGAATTTTGTTTTTTTATAGTTGGACTACTTTTATGTTATATTTTTTGTAATATTAACTTTATTTAGTTTATAAATTTCTATTTGTCACAATGCCAGTTGTAATTGAATCTTGAATTTGAACTGAGCCGGTGGTTATTCGTCACAATGCTATTACTGGATTTTATTACTGCTCTAATGCTATCATGTGAGAATTGATAATGAATATTTTTTAAGATGCCTTGTGGTTAGCCATTCTCCCATGGTTAGCCAGATAATAATGAATTTAATTATTTATGAGCTTTCATGTTGAATCGATTAACTACAATGATATAAGGAACCATTCATCACACAACTTTGTAATCCTTTATGGAGTGCAACAACAACAAACACCTCGAGTACTACTACCACACCTAGCAACATAAGAGGAAAAGAACAAACACACAAGGAACTATTCCAAAGGAGGCAAAGAACATGAAGCAACAACAAATCAAGTTGAGCAAGCACTACATGCGATAGCATTCAGGCGTGAGGGAATGGTCCTAGTTGTAAGACCTAGCAATAGTAGTACACTATACACAGACTTAGTAGTACTTATCAAATATAGCATTGATACATGTTCCATCATTTTGAACATTACATGCACAGAAACAAAATTTGTTAAAACATTACTTAAGTTATCAAATGCTTACAAAAACATTTCATCAAAACATTAGTCTATTGTATTAGTCAATCCTAATTCATGAAAGCATTAGCCAAACTTCAGTCTGAACTTCAGTGAATCAACACCTCATTGCAAAGTACCTACAAGAAGTTGCCATAGTCCTTACACATAATAATATCGAACAGAATAATAGAGAAGATACCAAATGATAGAAGGCAAAAGAAATAGAACCTGTAAGTAAGATTCAACAAACTATCCTCCCAACATGGCATTTCCATCTTCTACATGCATCACATTAACATGTAATCAACAAGCAATTGAATATAAAGGAAGAAGCAATTGAATTTTATATAAACCAACAATTAAGTAAACATTCTTACCTGAGATGATGAGCCACTAATTATGTAATGATGACCTTCTTTTTTTTTGTTTGAGACATTGAAATTTCAACTCTGGACTTAATTCTTTCAATTTTTCTAGGTCTACCTTTTGATCTTACACAAGGAGGATCATGTATAAAAATGTCTACTTGCAAGGTCATCTCTCTAGATGTTGAGGCATCAATTGAAATATTAGCCCCCTTAATCATAACGCATATGCAAGTACAGTTGCAACACTAAAATGGTCAACCAATCGTAAACCCATTAGTGGCCATCCTCATATTATATTTGTAGTCCAATTTTTGAATTGGAGTTACAATGCGATGTTCGTCACTAGCTCTATATGCATCTTGAGTGACTTTGCGTGCCTTGGAGTATCGAGCATCTAATGTCCAACGACGAAGAATATATTTTTCTAGCAATCTCAAAACATTTTCCATATTTAGAACATACAAAATGTGAGAATAAAATATCCCATCCCGTTCAAACATCTTACAAAAACATTCTATGGTGATGCCCGAATGATCATAGACAAAAATATTCTTCCTTTTGTCCATTGACTCTCTTAAGTAAACAGAATGCACTGACCTTTGAGAGCCATGTTCGATTAAGGTCGAATGAAAATCGAACATATGAAGAAATTGTGTTTGAAAAATGGAAAATATCTTTCCAGTATAAACAGAACCTGCATGTATCTCCAAGGGATTTCTTGCTATGATAGCATCAAAGGAATTCATGCATTTAAAATCCTCTCTCTCTCTCTTAAGCTTCACGATGAGCACAAATAGCTTTGTCATATCGGTGCACGAAATCAATTAAAGATGTATTAGAATTCACATAGCCATCAAAAAAAGAATTAATACTCTCTAATCTTTGGGTTGTGTGCATGCTAGTAGCAAATACATATTTCAGATAAACTGAAGCCCAATGCTCACGTTTATCATACATAATAGAAACCAGTGATCCTTTTTAATTTCATAATTTTGCTTTAAGGAAATCCATATTTCATCAAATTCTTTGATATCTGATGATCTATGAATCCATCTCTCATAATCTGCCTTAAAATTGTCATGAGCTTATAAATCATGAAGATTGGTAAATAGCATCTTTTTGGATATGCCAAATGCAATACATATGACGTGTATGTGGAAAAATTTTTCTAATAACATTGCCCATAACAATATCTTGATTAGTTATTATGCAAGTAGAATATTTTTCATGCATACATTCTAACCATATTTCAAATAACTAAATGAAGGTACCTTCAGTTGCTAATAGAGCACAACCATATAAGATAGATTGCCTGTGGTGATTAATGCTTGTAAATAGGGCAAAGGGCATGCATAATTTATTCGGTCTATATGTTGTATCAAAACTTACAACATCTCCAAAAGTAGAATAGCTATCTCTAGCTCTTGAATCTGCCCAAAAGACATTCCTTGCAATGTTATTCCTATCCACTTCCCATCTAAAAATAAATCCCTCGTCGTCTATCATTTTGCTTTGAAAATATCTAATCACTCCCATACATTCTTCACCCACATTATTCTTACGAGTTGTTCTTATATAATTCATGCAATCTTGAGGTGTTAGTGATGGTTCTTCTGAATAATTGAGAACTCTAGCAATCATAGATGGACCCATACCAACATAATGGAATGTACTCATGGCATTTTTAGATGCTCTGTCCAAATTGTGGTGTGAGCGCAACTTTGTGACCTTTGTAGGAGTAGCAAGGAGATGTGTATGTTCTTCTATAAATTTATGAACCTCCCACTTTCCATCTTTTCGTAATGCCACTTGCAAAAGTGCTCCACAGTCAAATCTTACATCTCTTCTTCTTTTGATTTTCTTCCCCATATTTTCGTCACTATAATATCTTTATGTCCTTGTTTGGAACATACAAGCAATCTACTTTGAATTCTTTTTTTTTTTACATTTTGCAGTAAATGACTTTCGCACTGAAAAAACAACCAACTTAGCATACTCATTGTAGTATTCATATGCATGACTTTCAGATTCGAAGACCATACCCAAGAATGTTTGATACCATCATGTTGTTCTAATTAAGTAGCAGGTAGCAACTCTGTAGTAGCAACAACCTCTTCATTAGGTTCACTGCCATAAATGATGTAATATTAGAATAATTAAAACATATATTCCAATAAATATCAAATGTTATGTCCAAATACCTTTGTTGTGTGTCACATAACTCAGTTACACCTTCACCTTGCAAGTGTGCATTTTTTTTTTTGCATAAAAATCCATAAACATATTATCAAGTGTTAACCAACAAGAGAGACAACCTGCAAATGAAAATTTATATAGATTTAGAATATGTCATCTACAAGAATCCATATTGACACAGGAGAAGCAATATTGCCTAAACTAGATTATGAAATTAATTCCCTTCATATTGCCCCCACCACACACATTCACGTTCTAATAGAGACAATGAAGCCGAACCAATAAAAAATCATATCATATCGAGTATGATAAAATAAGCTTAAAAAAATCAAAACTAAAGACAATGGAGTCGAACCAATAAAAAAATCATATCATATTAAATATGATAAAATAAGTTTAAAAAAAACCACAAACACAAACAAGTGAGGGGGGAGTCCCCTGACAAGAGCACCAGTTTTATAATGCCCAATAAAACTTATTGATTTCTTTGATTTCATTTTGTAAATTAAGAACAACATCAACATAGATGAGAAAAGGAGGACGTACAACTAAAGGCAATGATGATGCAGGTCTGGATGATGGTGTTCTCCTGGTGGTCGGTGAATCAAATACAGCAATGGAGATGGGCGAAGCAAATCATTGGTGAGAGAGCAAGATTGAAGTGGAGCGCCAGTGGAGAAAAAACAAAGAGGGAAAAAATTGCCATAGCTCTTTTCAATTCATGTGTGCGGTTGAACCAATTTGTTTGGACCGCCGAACAAATTTCTATGAACTAACCCTTCTTCACTTATTCCATATGACAGCAGCACATTAAAGAGGAGCCTTTGATCTTGACATCAACGGTAACTCCATAGTTGTGGGGTAAAATGGAGTCCATAGCGTACTTATCCCCTAAAATAAATCATGCATGAACTCAGGTTGGGTTGCATGATGATGTTTAAGACTAGAAGCAATCGAGAACATGATGTGATGGCATGCGACATAAGCCACGACAATCAAGGTGTGGCAGTGTGTGGTACAATGTGCAATGACATGTGGTGCCAAGTCCACAAATCGCATGTTGCACCCACAAAGGACATACAATCATTGTGCAATTCATGACGTTGGATGGTGTGATGACCTAGGTGCAACATGTGCAAGTCACAACCACCTAGTGTGCTAGGTTAGTAGCATGACAACACTCATTTTGCATCGTGTAATGAAGGTTGACACATTTTAGCAAGGTGTTGGTCACATCCATGCTACCCTCCTTGCCATTGTTTATGCCTTGGTGTCCTAGATAGAAAAAGAGAGAGAGAAAGAGAGAGAGAGAGAGAGAGAGAGAGAGAGAGAGAGAGAGAGAGAGAGTTGAGAGAGGAGGATAATGAATGCAATACGAGATGAGGAATTAACGAATAAGAGAGAGGGGGAGTATCTCTCCTTAAATAAGTTTAGAGAGGCTATTATTATGGTTGGATCAAAATTAATTAATTTGGATGGTTCATATTTAATTCAACTTTGTTTAGGCCCCAATATTTAATTAGATTCATATTGGAATTATGTAAATGTTAATTTGGGTCAAAATGATTTTATCTTATCAGACCTTTTTTTTAACTTTTTCCTTCATAATTAGAGTTGGTTTATTAAAAAAAGTTGACACATAGCTATATTATATGCATAACTAAGTAATTTAGTCATGTAAACTAAAAAATAAAGTACAACCTATGTCTATTAATGCATCATACTTAAATTAAGGAGTTCAACGGATGACATCACACATATTAGGTCGTAAAATACAACTCATGTTTCAAGAACATGAATTTAAATTAACAAAAAAAGGTGCGTGAACGAGTGATGGACCAAGCAAAGGAAAGGGGGAAGAATCACTGGAAAGACGTTGCTTTGCTTGACCTGCGAACAAGGACATGCTGAGCTCAACAAATTTTTTGTACATTAAAAAAGGAATCGATTCCTTGAAAGATGGGATCAGTAAATATAAAATTATTGATATGCCGTCTTTGTGAGATCGTCAATTTTGTACCAAAGGTATATTTCGAGTATACCGAATCAATATAGCTATCCTCCTCTAGCACGGCAACGCAATCTCGGTCAGTAATCACTACATAATTCTTTTATTCTTTTTTTGTTCTTTGTCTATGCATAACTCTATGTATGTTTGTTATTCAATAGATCAGTAGAAAATTACTCAAAATTTTTGTAAGGTTTCAATTATTGGCTTGCTAATAGAAAGTAAAGATTATTAGGAAGCTTCTAGAGGCATGAAGGTTTCCAGGCCGACCACTACATAAAGCATAAGCAAGCACTTGGCTTGGGAGCAAGCTACCTTGATCTGCCTTTGATTGAAAAAAGTCTTTTTAAAAATTTGTATGGCCAAGAATAGTAGCTTGCCCTTGGTCACATGCATAACATGCACCACCAGTAAAATTACTATATGCAAGATCTATGGGACGACTAAGGATTGTGCCCAATGAGCTCCACACAAGGCCAACTTGACATGCTCTGCTTGATGCTAGTGCTCGAGCTCAACCCCAAAAATGATCGATACATAGGCGATATGAAGTGGCGCGGAGGAGAGAAATCAAGAAGATATAAAAAAGATAGTTGTTGAGGAGCAAAATCGAATTGGTGTTTTTCATTTATAGTTCATTTTTACTCCGATAGCTTGTGAGATCCAACTCTTAGAGTCTCCTCCTTACTTTGAGATACAAGGAGATTCTTGCAAAAATATAGAGATAACAGGGAAGATAAAAAGGAACTCGACAAAAGGAGAAAAATTGTGAGGGGGGAGGGGGTGCGAGTTGAGAGAGATAGAAGAGAGAGATGGAGAGGAAATGTGAGATCGAAAATTTGGTGGAAGAGATAAAGAGAAGGAAGGAAACAAACGAGCTGAATAAGGGAAGGAGAGATGGTAGAGACAACAAGGGAGGAAGAAAAGAATTAGATGATTCTAATGACTTTTTCACAAGTTGGAAATTTTCACAAATTAATAAGTCAAAATTTCAATGGATTTAACCAACATTGACTAGTATGACCGGTCAATGACTCATAGTTGACAAGAGATAGTAACTTCAAGATCGATTCTTAGAGTTACAAATTTGGTCAGGATATATCTACTCACACCCATATACCGGATTGGTCGAATGTTAGTAACCTAGTAGGTCACATCGACCATCATGAAAAAAAATCAATACAATTGATTAAAAAACAAGCTCTCGTTCCATTTATTTTCCACTTGTTTGCATCTCTCACTCTCCCAAAACTCAAAGCTTGATTATCAACCGTGAAGGAAATTCTTGCCGGTGATGATCAAAAGGTGGTTTTTGCAAACATATCATCATTGTCCATGCTAGAGAGTATAGATTGACCTTCACCGACTTTATAGAGCATGTTCAAAGTTTCAAGGATTTGCGATAGCGTCTCCAAGCTTCTATGGCAAACTGAAGATGATCAAGAATGGTCGAGTAATATAATTTGTTGTAAATTATAGCCTAATAAATGAGTTGTATATTCTTTTTTTTTGCTAAATTGAAATGAACGAATGAAGATATGTAGAGTAATAAGTTAATAACATGAAATGACAGATGCATCAAAGAAAATAAATACGTTCTATCTTATATTTGATTGAAGATGTATGGAGATCAAAAGTTAGTAACTTGCACATTCTAAAGAAAACAAATAAGACGTTGGACGATGGTACTGAAGAAACACATTGAAGTTAGAGATGCCATGCATTAAAAATGTCTTGCAACTTTTTATCTAAAAGAATAACATGATAGAGTTTTTTGCATGATTTTTTTGGACAAAATTTTGGAATAGTAGTTTGGTTGGTTAGATCGGGTCAAAATTTTTAGGGTCAGACCCGACCCAACCTAACCCTACCTCCATTTTTTTAGTTTTCTTTTATCCTTTCAATATAATAAATACAGTATTTAAAATATTTAAATATTGTTACATGTTAAAATACTGGATGCTTATATATTTTAAATTTTAAATGATATCAAAAACTTAACTTTAATAAAAAAATAAAATTAAAAACTTGAGTCATCAAGTTAGGTCGGGTTGAAATATTCTAATCCAAATAAGACCCAACTAAGGTCCATCGGGTCTAGATCGAGTAAGAGAGGTCAATTTTGATTTAAAATTCTTAATTTTAATTGATGGAATGAAATATGTAAAATTAGTCACTCCACCTCGCCCTTCCATAAGTAATATAAAAAAGTTACTCAAACATGATGTAAATAATTTTACCCTTCCATATTCCATCTCATTTCTTCAAAATGCTCATTCCAAATAAACCCTAATGTTCGTAACCTTGTAAAAATATTAATGTAAACCGTCATTGCTCAAATAAATAATTACCAAAACTCTCTAATCTCATTCCTTAAAATAGCAATTTGATTATGTCAAACCTCAAAATCCTGATTCAAACTCTAATTTTAGAGTGCCATTATTTTCAATACAAACGTGAATATATATATAATGCGATGCTGATTGCTACCATATATATATGGGCTTGACATTGAAATGATACTTGTACATGGTAAAAAAATCTTTGTTAGGTTAACTTGATGAAAAATGTATAATAGTTGATAGTATAGTTAGATAATTATTATTGGAAGGTAAGCATACCTTGATCTTGTTGCAAATATATGGGCCATGGATGCATCTTTTTGCCCCCATCTGATAAGAAAGATGATGTCATCATAAATGTATATACTACCGAACGTTATATCAAATTACATTTGAGAGGATGCTAACAACGTATCGAATTGCGATAAAGTTAACTATTGCCATCACATTATCAAGTACACTTTAGGTCCATGGATGTTTGATATTTTGATTTGACTTTTGAGAATATAATTTAAAAGAATAATTTAAGAAGGTATGCCATTCTTGTCTATTCAAAAATTATATATTGTGATTGAAGTGAACAAAACTTGAAGATAAAATATTTTAAATTAGTATTAATTATATTAAGGCATGCATGATTAATAATAAATAAGAATTGAATAAATAATTGATACCGAAATATTAAAATTATAATATTAAAACAAATGTTTAGTTATAATATTTTCTATAATTATATTAAATAATATAAGAAGATATAATAACATGTGCTCGAAAAAAAAAGTGAAATATGGTGAATAAAGGGAGTGGTTTATATTATTCTTGTCAAGATTAGATTTTAGGTAGATCTAGGAAAAGATTATTAACTTTTAGCAATTTCTTAGAATTTTAAGTTATTCAACTATCTTCCACCTTCCAAATGCTGGAAATTTTCTTTGATAATATTGGTGGGCTCCCTTTCAGTAACGAATTAAATTTTAGTAAATTGCATTAAATACTTGTTTGTGAATTTTCCAAATAAAGTCACATCTCTATTTTGCACATTAAGTGGCCGACTGGATAAATCAAGATTGTCAACAAGGGCTCTCTTCCGAATTAATAATCTGGGATAATTAACAGTTCACTTATTGTAGCATTACTATTCCGAAAATGGTGAAAATTGAAATTAATTTAAAATGGAAAATATTTTTGCAAAATTCTTTGTTGAAAATTTGTCAACTGAAACATGTTTTGTCCTGAGTTCTAATTTTTATAAATATAGAAAATTCTTATTAAGTGTGTTATCCGTGATTTGGGAATGATCTTGATCACCAGTGCTCTAAGTAGCGTCCGGTTGGGGATAAATTCAAACACAATCTCATATCGAAAACATCGCTAATCTACTTGCAAATCTTCTAACTATACATCCAACAAAGTTTCCGAGGCAGAAAACAAAATAGATTATTATATGGGTTGGCAATTTTCGTATAATTCAAAAATCATCGAGAAACGGCACACCAAACTCCGCTTGACAAATTTCTTATATTAATCCCAAGGGACAGATGAAAACAAAAGAGGAAAAGAAAGCATAACAGGGATGAAAGCAAAAGCCAAGTGACGATGGAAACAGACTTTTCTTAACCACCACCGCCACAAGAACTCTCTCTCTCTCTCTCTCTCTCTCTCTGCAAAAGCAATGACAATAAATTAATCAGATTAAGTTTTAATGGTGTAGATAAAAGTATTAATTACAGTGCTATCTTCTTTTAACAAAGTCTTAATTTTCTTCCCATTTTGGACCAAATTGTTGAGGTTGAAGCAAAACTTTGTTAGTTGTTGGTGTCTTTACGCTCTGCTTTCGTTTCCTACCCTTTATTTTATTTATGATATATCACTACAGTCTGCAACTCCACCTCAAGCAGCTCGCGTGCGCGCACCTAAAGGTCTTTGTTGATGTGTGCGCGGCGAATTAAACTGCCACGGCCTCGCGTGTCCCCTCAAACGCTCCTCTTCGTACCTCTCTCGCTTAGCGTTTCTTTTCTCCTGCTCTACCAGTTCATGGCGGCGGGGCAGTAGAAGGAAAGGAGACACAGAGGAAGAGGACGCTCGGAGAGTGAGTGCTCCGCTAACGTCTGGTTTCCCAGATTTGTCTCGTAGATTTCTATGGTCGGGACGCGAGCAGAGAGGGACAGTGCCACATAAGGATTGAGAGAGAGAGAGAGAGATTGGATGGTTCTGGGGGGTAGTTAGAGGTCGTCCTCTTCTCGTTTTCCTCAGGGGTTTGGAGTCCATCACCTGCTCTGTGTTTTTGACTTATGCGCATCGCCGTGGGCGTGCCCAACATGTCTCCCTCTTCTTCTCCCGTTCTCCCTACTCTTAGCGATCTCCTTCTTTAGGGCTTCAAAAAATTATTCTTTTATTGCTCTGCTGAAGAAAAGGTCTCATTTGGTGGCCCATTTTTTATCCCTCTCTCGTCGCCCTCCTCCTCCTTGGTTTCTTCCTCTATGGGCGTCAATTCGCTTTGCGGATGACCAATTCTTTCTTCTGCAAGTTACGCCGGTTCTTCCGAGGCTGTTCCAAAGAACATAATTGAGTGAGTTCTGCATAATTTTTATTGCCGATTCTTAATTTCCTTCGTCAAAATCGCTCCTATGCATTATCTCCTGCGTAAGGATCCGTACTTTCCCTTCCCTTGTTTATCTGATCAAAATCCCACCTTGCTTTTAGGCCTCCTCGTTCGATCCGCATATGTTCAGTAATGAATCCTGTGAATTCCGTTCGTTTGTTGAAGTTTGCTTATTTTGTTGAATTCTTGCGTTCCAGATTTGTCATAAGGTTTGGAGAGACTCGCCGATCGTTTGCCATTGGCTTTGTGTGATCAAGATCGGAATTTTATTCGTCGGTTCGGCATTTTTCTTTTTGGTGCTCAATTGAATGCAGAGTGACGACTGCGATCGAGATCGGAGCTCTCTTGATTTGAGAGAACGTTCCTAAATGTGGCATCTTTCACGTTCTGAAACCTTCGGGGATCCCAATCTTATCCATTTCTACCAATTCTGAGGGGTTCAAAATCCACATCTTCGCTTCGGATCATCGAAGAATTCGGTCTCCTCAGTTCCCCCATTGCAGGAATTCGCATGGGCTGCGCCAACTCCAAGCAGGTCCTACGCCGCGGTAGGCGCCGGACCAGTCCACCGTACGCCCGCACATACTCTCTCCCCCTGCACAGCACCGGAAGCTCCCGACGGAACGTTGCCTCCGGCGATGAGCAACGACATGTCGTTGCGCTCAACTCCTCCACTCTCGGCTCCCTCCGGCTCGACAATTCGCCGGATTTCAGCTCCGACGAGGAAATGATGAAAATCACCAACGACCGAGTGATGGCGAGCCGCGGAGGCCTCTTCGTTGCCAAGGAGGCCAAGTCTTGGTCGGATATGATCGAGCAACGACTTCCCAGGACGCCCACCATGACCCCGCCGGACGCTGAGCCGGAGACCATCGATACGTGGGAGCTGATGGCGGGGCTGGAGGACGCCAGTCCCATCCACCCCGCCGCCGTCGGCCGCGCGTTCTCCTTCCACACCTCGCGCGACGCGCCCCCATTGCCGGAGCCCATCCCGCTGTCACCGGAGCAGCGGCCGCAGTGGATGCAGCAGCTCGGAGCTACTGGCGACCATGTCGTAACGGATTTCGACCCCGAGATACTCTCCTCCTTCCGGGAAGCCCTCGAGAAGCTCACACCGCAGCATCCATCTGCGGCGCCTCAATCAACCGAGACGGAAGCGAAGGCTGCCTCCCCCGCGCGAAGTTCGTCCTTGGAGTCGGCCGAAGTGTGCCTCCCACCAGAAGTCCCCAAGTCGATCGGCATTGTCCGCGCCCGGATCAATGCATTCCAACAGAGGATCGATGCCAAGAAGGCGACCGCCAAGATCAATGCGGCAAAGGTAACCCCATTTTACAAGTCTCCGCCGGACGGGAAGAAGAAGGTGGTGTTCTACTTCACGAGCCTCCGTGGGGTGAGGAAGACCTACGAGGACTGCTGGGAGGTGCGCGTGATACTGAAGAGCTACGGCGTCCGCGTCGACGAGCGGGACGTGTCCATGCACGGGGGCTTCAAGGAGGAGCTCATCGAGATACTCGGCCCGGGATACGGCGGCAAAGGACTCCCCAGGATCTTCGCGGACGGCGCCTACTTGGGGGGTGCCGAGGAGGTGCGGCAGATGCACGAGGTGGGGGAGCTGAGGAAGGCGCTGGAAGGCTGCGAGATGGCGTCGCACGGGGAGGCCGGCGCGGAGTCGGCCTGCGAGTGCTGCGGCGACGTGCGGTTCGTGCCGTGCGAGACGTGCTCGGGGAGCTGCAAGGTCTACGTAGAGCAGGAAGAGGTCGACGAGGATGAGGAGGAGAACGTGGAGGTGCCAGAGAGGGAGGAGCTCGGAGGATTCCGGCGATGCCCGGACTGCAATGAGAATGGACTGGTGAGATGTCCCGTTTGTTGTATGACCATTTAGTGACGTCTTTTTTTTTTCCTCAAAAAATATTGGATTTTTTTTTGTGTTTCTTTTCTTTTTATTTCCTTTTTTTTTACAAATTGTCGCATAATGTACAAAGAGGAAAAATGAGATTATGAGTGTTTGGGTGTTATAGAGAAAACATGAGGATTTGAAGTAATATAGTATGAAAAAAAAAAGATTTCATGGTAACTTGAAGTGTTATTTTGTGTATATTTTTTTCCTATTTGGCTTGGTTTCATCTTGTTTCTGTGATATCTATTATTTTATATTTTTCTTCTATATGTTTTATGCATTGGTTACGTTGTTTATAACAATTAACAAAGAAGAGGAAAAATGACTTGATAGAAAATAACGTGAAATGGATTGTTCTTTGTAATTGGCATAAACTCTAAAGATGGAGACTATTGTGTGTGTGTGTCTTTTTTTTCTTAGTTTATGTTGATAAGTATATGTCTTTGTCGTGTTGTTATGTGCTACTTCGTATGTTATACCATCATGCGGATCTCGTATTTATTCAAGTACGATGTTGTATCTACATCATGTATCCACATCATTTTCACGTTTGGTTATTATTTTTGAAAACGAAACAAACATGAAAGCTGGATTTACTCTTTTTTTTTTAATCTTATGGGATTAGTTATTCCTTCGTTCAAGTCTCATATCAATTTTCGATATCCACACGTCCATTTTCATTTTAGTGAGAAATGCAACTTTTAGAGGTATGATATTTGAAAAAAAAATTTACAAGAAAAGTCAGAGCAACATGAAGACCCTCGTAAAATGCACAAACATACACAATTTAATTATTGGTCATCAGTTCATGTACGTATGGATATGGGGATATATACGGTCCCAAAAAGAGCTGCCCTTTGTTTTCTTATGTGCCATCATTTAAAAAAAAAAAACAAAACTTTTGAAACTATAAGACTCATTTCTATTTTATGGCCACCTCTTTGTCTTGCACTAAAATTAAACAAACGAAAAAAAACTAAGGCTCCCTAATGCTTTGGGCGGTCATTGGAGACATTGCATTTGGTAATAAAGTCTACTTAATTCTTCGGGATATGTCTGCAGTTAGTTAGTCTGCAGCATTAACTATCGTTAATTAATTACTCATGCGAAACTATTGTATTAATTACGGATGTTTGGATGTTCTTTTAACAATTAACTTAGCCAGTAACAGCCGTCATGCCAACATCTAATATAAAATTAATAATTATTAGAATAAGTTGCCTATTGCTCTTATTCTGTGTTCAAGGTAGTTGGAACGTATGGTTCCCTTACCCTAATCTTTGTAGTCTTGTTACACAATTTGAGGATATCCATTTGCTCTACTAATTTCATGTGTTTTAAATTGGCTTGTGTCTATTTGGTTGTGAGTGAAAAAAAGGATAATATAGAGAAAGAGAAAGAGAAAGAGAGGCGAACTCATCCACTTTACTTTTTTATTGATAAATTATAAGAGAATGGGAAAGCAAGTCCTCTGATTTTCATTATTCTCGGCCATTTTATTTTTTTCCTTTAATCTCCAAATAAGAAAAAGAAGGAAGAAATAATCAATATATGTATTTCATTTTTATCATAACTAATTAAAATATGAATACATATATGGAGGCATTCAAATAAAATTATTACTTAATCTTTGTTTTCTTTTAAGTATTTCAATACTTTTACCCTTAGTCACTTTCTTTATCTTTTATTAACTTTCATTCTCTTTAATAGTATTTTAACCAAATAGATCCTAGGAAGAGATGTGCGATGATTTTTATTTTCGAGTGGCAAGATAGGCAGAGAGAGAGTTCTATTAAATAAAACATCTAAAGTCTCTTAATTAACAAATTGGAGTTAACATATAATACAAATGATTTTTTTTTCTCAAGGTCAGAGTGATACATCTATGAAATGATATTCAATCTTCATGGATATAAACATGAAGTAATCTGATCATGTTAGGTTCATCCGTAATGCTTGACATAATTATCAAGAAAATACCAAACAAAATTCAATATTTTTTTTGTTTTATTTTCTTCTTAAGATTCAAGGGCATTTTTTAATGTCGGTTTGGGTTTACAAAAGATTTTCGATGTCCGAAATTACTAACGTCTGACTAATTCAAGTCGAAAAGATAGAGTGGTTAAGGTTTATTCCTTAACGTGATGCTTTCAAAGATTGAATCCGAAATTATTAATATTCGACGATCACTTAGAACTCAATCTCGCTACCAATTGAGCCAAACAACGTTGGCTAGATTCAATAACATTTTTTAGATAAATAGTTGGGAGGTTTATGTATGATTTTGTTAAAGAAAAGGATTTCTCGGTAGAAAGTTGTGTTTTAAGGAAAGGATTTAATTGAAAACAGACTGAGTTCATTTAACATATAATAACAATCAAAAGGCCCCAAATTAAATGGTTTAGTTGGTAAGTGAATTGAACTTGAGCAACAAGCTCCGTTTGGATGCATTAAGGTTGCTCCTGGGACAAGGTATTGCAATCCATCATTTGCTCTGAGGTTCTTAATTCGGCATAATTAGTGGGTTCTTGATGAGAGCAAGAACTTGTTGCTCTCATATTTTATTGGCTCTAGCATTTAATGTAGGCGGAACCCACTAATCCAAACGGGCTTAAAATTTTTAAGTTCAAATTTTATAAGTGAAGAGTAAATCAAATGGATTCTCACATATGGAAGAGTGAAAAATTTTCTACCACTAAAATGGTCCACTCTTTTTCGCAGGGGCAGGCCCAACTAGAGGTTAGGGGGGCCTGACCTCCTTAATCTTTTAAAAAATTATTAGCTTTATATATTGATATGTGAATTTTAGGTTAAAATTTAACTTGGTCTCCTTACATATTATAGTATGGGCAAGCAAGCATATTGTCCATCTTGGTCTAGTGGTTATATTGCCTTTTTCGACACCCACAAGGTTTCAACATCGAAATGCATTGGCTTACAAAAATTTTTGCCCCTCCTCAATCTTTAAGTCTCGGTCCGCCCTTGCCTTTTCGTATACTTGTCTTGTAACTTTTTTAATGGAAAGATGAGTCATTTTATGATTTCGTATAATATTATTATTTGATATTCTCTCTCTCTCTTTCATATCATTAAAATAATATAAATTTCATCTCAACACGAAAATTAAAGTAATACATATAAAAAAACTAAAAATGGTAAAAATATCATAACTTCCTCCCTTGGCACTTAGTCTCCTTTCCATCTCTTTTTTTTATGGTCTAGCTAGACTATATGTTCAAGATTATAAGTATATAACTAATTGAGTAAATTTTAGCAATAGTTCGTCAATTTTGTTTTCAATTCCCATTGGATGCTTCAATTTTAAGTGATAGTTAAACGATCTTCCAACTTATTTCAGTTACGATCTTTTTACCCTAGGATAGTTAATTTTATCGATTATATAATGATGTGACAACATATAAAATATTAAAAATTGATAAAAGATAATATAAAAAAGTAATAAATGAATAAAAAAGGATAACAATCTCGTAAAAGAACCTCTACCACATCAATGATAGAGGGGCGATCGTCACCGCCCTTCCCTTCAACTGGTAGGGTAGATGGAAATGATGTGGCAACATATTAAATACTAAAAATTGATAAAAGATAATATAAGAAAGTAATAAAAGAATAAAAAGAATAACAATCTCATAAAAAAGAGCCTCTACTTCATCAATGATAGAGAGGAGATTGTCATCCCCTTCCCTTCCCTTAAGCAACACTACCCCTCTATATAATATTCGAAAGTTAAAAAAACAAGAACTAACAGCTAAAGGAGCCCAACTCCAAAATGGCCCACCAACCCAAGCACTCCTTATTATCCAAACATGAAAAGAAAAAGCAAATGCCCTAAAAGTAATCCACCAAACCTCCATTCAGCCACCCTTCATTTTGTCCACCGGCAACTCTCTCCCATTCCTCACTCCATTGCCGGCCACTCCATCCTCTACATTGTTGTAGTTGGACGAAGAGGAGAGGAACTAGTGCAAGAAGAACAAGGGCAAGGAGGAGCTACAACTAGGAAAGGAAGAGAAGAAGATAAGTTGAGGACATGCTATTAAGGTATGTTTGAAGGATCCAACACAATCTTGTCTTAATGATGTTTGATGTGTTTGGATTAAGGATTTGAGAATCACATTGATTCTCCATGCTAAAAATTAAGGAATGTGCATTGTTTCCTCTACATTGTCTCATGTTTCCATTATGGCACTATTCTATTGATGCAAATTAGGACTGCAAATCCTCATTTCCTTTGTGCATTATTTGTTAGTAATTACTATTTTATTGAGCTAAACTGTGTTTATTGGATGTGAGATTAATACTTTGTTACTACCTCATGAATTGTTATCATGCCTCCTAATTAGCAGAAATTTCATATTAATTATAGAATAAATAAGTATGTTAATATTGCCATCTTTCTTGGTCTGTAAAGGTGAAATATGAACTGGTATGCATGCGTAAATAATGAAAAATTGAGTGAAAATAGAAGAAAGTCTGATCGTTTCTCTTGGCACGCTCGTGACTCGGTATGTTTCACGTCTACTGCCTTAGGCATTCAACATCCCAAGATTGCGAGGTGTAGCAACCCTATGTAATGCCGTGACAAAGGGTGGCACGATTGTGACCCTTGTGGGCAACCTTGTGTTGCCCTTGGGTGCTAATGACCCAAAGGCAATGGTCGTTCTGACTCCCAAGATTTGGGTGTGAAAGCGAAAGAGCCTATCTTTCTATAACTATCATTTTGATGGTGTGGAATGGTCTTGACCCAATGTTGAGATGGTGAAAAACCTGACCACTAGAGCAGTCATCACTAGAGAGTGGAACGACCGTGTCCTGACGAGAAGCTTAAGGCTCAGTCTACCATGGAATGGAATGATCGTGACAAGTTAAGATACACGAACTAGCCCACTTGAGCAACTGTTGGCTTCATGGTCTTTCCCAAGCACAGTCATGGTTCCTGGCATAATTGTGATCAAGGCATATGATATCGATGTTATGTTGATTATTTTTACTTAGAAACTATAATGTTTGAACAATCATAAATAGGATTAGAACTTGTTACATGTATGGAATGATTGTATATATTGATGAATGTAATTAAAAGATGAATTTGGCAATATGTTCCTGAGATGGTGAAAAACCTGGAATGGTCTTGACCCAATGTTGAGATGGTGAAAAACCTGACCATTAGAGCAGTCATCACTAGAGAGTGGAACGACCGTGTCCTGACGAGAAGCTTAAGGCTCAGTCTACCATGGAATGGAATGATCATGACAAGTTAAGATACACGAACTAGCCCACTTGAGCAACTGTTGGCTTCATGGTCTTTCCCAAGCACAGTCATGGTTCCTGGCATAATTGTGATCAAGGCATATGATGTCGATGTTATGTTGATTATTTTTACTTAAAAACTATAATGTTTGAACAATCATAAATAGGATTAGAACTTGTTACATGTATGGAATGATTGTATATATTGATGAATGTAATTAAAAGATGAATTTGGCAAGGAAAATTAAGTATTCACTCTCACTAGCATAAATGATGAGTTCACGGGGAAATGTCTACACCAAGAGGTGGGAGTTTCCAATTGGACAAAGAAATCCTAGCCTATCTAGTCCTGACTGACAAATTAATATGGTCTTCTTAATCACTAAGATAAGAAGCTATCTAATTAAATATAAGAGATGAAAAGATGATGTTGTTATAATATATGACTAAAATGGAATGACTTAAAATATAAAAATGAAGATGATGGTGTATGCATCAAAAGGATGCTAATGTATATTTCCTTGTCATATGATTTAACTAAAGAAGATGTTGAAGTTAAGTAATAAGTGCATAATATGTTTTGGCATAATGTTTAATGACTCTTTTATTATCTTATTAGTATTCACATGTCATATAGAGTGCATATATAGCTCATAACATGCATGTTTTCTATGCTTGTATTATACATCACATGTACAAATCATATTATAGGTTCATAGTACGCATGTGTCTCAACATACTCTAACGGAATAAATTTTTTGTACCCTATGGATCCGTGCAGGTTCGAAGGAGGCTTACACTCGACGGTAGAAATCTCATGATGAAAAATGCATAGTTAGGAGCCGGATCCACGGTCCAAATTATCTTATGGTATCCTTTATTATGATGTCGAACTCTTATGTGAGCCAAGTATGTACGACGTACTCTTATATGAGTCAAGTATGTATGACGTATGAGTCTTGAGTCATAAACTTTTATGCAATCTCTTTATGTTATTGATGTCATGCCGAACCTTAGGTTGGGTCTACGTTGTTAAAACATATGTGGTTCATGGGCTAGTTGATATTATCTTGTGATTTATATACTCATGTGTCAATTATATAATTAAAAAAAATTAGTTATCGTAGGATTTAAAAAGATAAAAAGAGGATGATTACTGTTGTTGAAATTTATCCCTTAACTAATTCTGATGTTCGAAGTTGAGATTATTATATTTTGTCAATTCTAAATCACACTTTCGCTAACCAATTGGATGGACTAAATACAAAAAGAGAGAGATTGTCACGATCGAATTGATCATAATTCTCAAGTAATCACCATGATGCGTATGATCATAAATTTGTTAACAAACCTTTCAATTATGGAGACAAAGAATAGAAGAGGCGAAAGGAGAGATCACTACAAGAATATTGCAATTTTGCGATGGATATATCCATCGCAAAACCATCGAAAGAATTATCGACGGTCCTCAAACGTCCCTTCGAAAGTTTTGGCGGATGTCTGTGATGGATAAATTGCCTTCAAAATTTTTGACAGGTAGGGAAGATCATCCTTCCAAACTTCCGATAGATTTTTCTGTCGAAAGCTAAAAATCGCATTGCCCGAATCCGTTGAGGAAGTGTCGGCCCTTCGCAAGTTTCGACGGGAGAACTCCCATTGAAATTTTCAAATGGTGTGACCCGTCGAAGGCTTCAGCGGGTCATACTCGCTGAAGCCTCCGCCTACATCCGTCAAAAAGTTTTTAAAAATATTAAAAAAATAGGCCTTCTACTGTCGGTGGCAGCCGATCCGGAGTAGGCGGTCGGAATCAAGATAGAGAGGGAGAGAGAGGGGGATGGGGAGGTGGCCGTCCGGCACACAGGCGGATCCTGCCGCCTATGCGTCGGATCTGGCCGCAGGCGTCGAATCCGACGCACAGCTGGCCGGATCGAGCTCGCAGGTGGCCAATCTGACGCACAGGAGGCCGGATCCTACCTCAGGCACAGAATCCAGCTCGCATGCGGCTGATCCGGATCCCCTGCGTGGGCGGCCGGATCCAGCGCGCGCGGCTGATCTGGCTCACGGGAGGCTGATATGGCTCCCGCGCGGGGGCTGTTCCGGCGCAAGGGCGGCGGATGCGGCATGTGGGCGGCGGATCCAGCCGCTTGTGAGCCTGATTCGACGATTACGGTTGGATCCAACCGCCAGTGCATGATCCGGACACAAGCGCAGGACTCGACAGTCTGTGCGACGGATTTCTGGCGACCGTGGTCAAGAGAGAGGGCGGCCGGAGTCGGGATCACCGGAGTCGTGGAAGGTCGCCGGAGCTATGTGTCACGCCCCTATGCTTCAGGTATGAAACACCAGACGTGCGGCTCGGCCAAACCCTGCTCGGTCGCCGATCAGTCTTCTTTTAGACGTGCCTTGGACCCCGGCCGTACACGCCTCGAATGCACAACGAAACACCCGCCCAGGAAGTAGAGAGGGAGGCTAAGAGTTTAGAGGAAAATTATAGAATATTATTGAGCAATCTCAGATTGTCTAGGATGGTCTTACAAGCCTTGATTACATGTCCTTTTATAGTGCCCAAGAGGAACAACTCCTAGTGTAAGTATGGACCTAATCCTACAAGGCATGCAAGCCCTTTTCTAGAAAAACCTTCTTGGAGTAGGAGTAGAAATCCATCCTCCTGAAGCTAGAAGAATTCGGCCAGCCCTTGAGTCCCTCCTGGAATCAAAGTGGGCCGGGTGCCCTCCTGGTGCCCGCCGTGCCTGGGACGCGCCCCGGGCGCGCCCTGTTGGCCAGTCCGAGTCCAACTCGGACTGGGGCTGCTCCCATGCGGCCTCTGCCTTCCTCTAGTCCTCCTATGATTAGGACTTCGACTCCAAGTGACCCTCGATACAAAAGGAAGCTCCGTCCGCGCCCAAGTCCTCCTCGACCTAGGAGTGGCCCGAATTCCTATTCCTACTAGGAGTAGGAATCCTTCCGATCCTGCACTTCTCCACATGCTCGTCCTCCTACTCACGATAGGAGTCCAAGTCTCCACCTCCAGAAGCTCCTCCCTCCTCGTCGGACCTTCGGAGTTTTGGACGACTCCTATTCCTACTAGGAGTAGGAATCGCCCCGGCCACGCCCGCCTCCTCGCGCGCATGGCCACGCCCGCTCAGGGCGCGCCCTTCAGTGGGCAGGAGTGACATCCTCCCCCACCGAAGTTGTTGCCGTCCCCGGCAACTCCGGTGCGCCTCTTGAACTTGCCGGTGTGCTCATGTCGTTCACTAATCCTCGTGTCTCCACCTCACGCCCAGAGTCTTCTGCATCCCCGTAGAATCTCTTCAGCATACTCACGTGGAACACTGAATGGATATGTCGTAGCTCCTTGGGAAGATCCACCTTGTAGGCCACCGTGCCCACTCGCTTGGTGATGATGAAGGGACCCTCGTACCTTCTCAACAACCCTTGGTGCAGGTTCCTAAGTGCTTTGAACTGACGAGTTCGTAACTTCACAAGAACCCTGTCTCGCACCTGGAACTCGACATGCCTCCGCTTCTGATCAGCGAACTTCTTCATCTTGCGCACCACTTTGTCCAAGATAGCCCTTGACGCCTCGAGGTTGTCCTGCCAACCACGCGCCACATGATATACCGCCGGGCACTTCCCCGCGTACCTGGCCGCTAGCCCTGCAGGTGTCACTGGCTGCCTCCTAGTGACGATCTCGAATGCGCTTTGTTGCATCGCCTCGCTCCTCTACATGTTGTACGAAAATTGTGCAACGTCCAAGAGCTTGGCCAATCCTCCTGATTGGCCGCGACAAAGTGCCTCAGGTAGATCTCCAGAAGATGGTTGGCCCGCTCCGTTTGGCCATCCGTCTGGGGATGGAAAGCTATCGAGAAGCGCAACTCCGTCCCCAGGAGCCGGAAGAGCTCCCTCCAGAAGTGTCCCGTGAACCTCGGATCATGGTCACTGACGATGATCTCAGGTACGCCCCAGTATTTTACTACATACTTGACAAACAAGCGGGCGACATCTTCCGCTGATTAATGCTTTGGAGCCGGGATGAAGGTTTCATACTTTGAAAACTTGTCGATCACCACCATGATCGATCCCGCTCCCCCAGATTTAGGCAAGGTTGAGATGAAGTCCATAGTCACTATCTGCCATGGACGCTCCAGTACGGGCAAGGGTTCCAGCAATCCTGCCAGCTTCTTCTGCTCAAGTTTGTCCTGCTGACACTTGAGACATGTCCTCACATATGCCTCGACATCCTCTGTCATCTGAGGCCAGAAGTAGGAGTCCTCAACCAACGCCAAGGTACGAGTCCCTCCCGGGTGGCCCGCCCACTTCGAGTCATGACAGTCCCTCAGTATCGACCGTCGAAGACCCTCTCATTGTGGCATGTAAAACCGACGTCCCATTGTGAACAACAGCCCATCTTCCGTCCAGAATCGTCGTGACTTGCCCTCCTTGACAAGTCGAAGCATCTACAGAGCCTTAGGATCCTGCTTTAATCCCTCCCGAATGTGATCCTTGAAGTCCATGCGGATAGCGCTTATCGTCGCAAGCTGCGCCTTGCGACTTAGGGCATCGACCACCACGTTGGTCCACCCCGTCTTGTATTCCAAGACGTAATCAGACTCCGCCAAGAAGTCCTGCCATCGTGCCTCCTTCGGGCTCAGCTTCTTCTGATTCTGAAAATAAGATGTTGCTATGTTGTCCGTCTTCACAACGAATGCGCTCCCTCCCAAGGAGATAATGCCTCCACGTGCGCAAATAATGCACCACCGCGGTCATCTCCTTATCGTGGACCGGATATCGTTGCTCGGCCACGTTGAGCTTTCGGCTCTCGAAGGCCACTGGGTGTCCCTCCTGCATGAGGACCCCACCCAATGCGAAGTCGGAAGCATCCGTTTGCACCTCAAACGGCTTCCCGTAGTCGGATAGACGCAAGCACGGCTCCTCTGCCACTGCGTTCTTCAGGTTCTCAAATGCCTCCGTGCATTTCTCTGACCATACCCACTTCGCGTTCTTCTTCAGAAGGTCGGTGAGGGGCGCAGTCCGTCGCGAGTATCCCTCGATGAATCTTCTATAGTAGTTGGCGAGTCCCAAGAACGATCGCATCTCCGTAACGTTCATTGGCGGCTCCTAGTCGAGAATAGCTTGGACCTTCCCCTTGTCCATGCTGATCTTCCCGGCTTTGATGTGGTGCCCAAGGAACATCACTTTCGGTTGGGCGAACGAGCATTTCTCCAGCTTGAGAAATAGCTCGTTCTCTCGCAGCAGCCTGAACACCTCCCCGAGATGCTCCACATGCTCTGCCAGCGTCTTCGAGTATACCACTATGTCGTCCAAGTACACCACCATGCACTTGTCCAATAGTGGGTGAAAGATCTTGTTCATCATCGTACCAAAGGTCGCCGGTGCATTCGTGAGGCCGAAGGGCATCACCAAGAACTCGTATGATTCGTACCGCGTCACACACGTCGTCTTGTCTTCGTCTCCTTCCGCAATTCTCACCTGCCAGTACCCTGATCTCAAGTCCAATTTGGAGAAGAACCTCGCTTTTCCGAGTCGGTCGAAGAGATCCCCGATCAGCGGGATCGGATACTTGTTTCGCACGATGATCTTGTTGAGTGTCCTGTAATCGATGCACATCCGCATCGACCCGTCCTGCTTCCTCTGAAATAGGACCGGCGCCCCATAGGGTGCCTTCGAGGGCCTGATGAACCCAGCTTTCAGCAACTCGTTCAGCTGTTTCCAAAGCTCCTCCAGCTTCGAAGGTGCCATGCGATACGGCCCCATAGCAGGAGGTGTCGCACCTGGCATCAGGTCGATGGCGTGATCGATATCTCGGTGAGGAGGAAGTCTGCTCGGCAGCTCTGGCGGCATTACATCATTGTACTGCTCTAGAAGCCTTTCCACTTCTTCTGGGATGCCTTGAACCTTGAGCCCGGTCTCGTTGAGCTTCAAGGCAACCAAGTAGGTGACCTCCCTCCGACGCATGCCCTTATCAAGTTGCATCGCCGAAAGCATCTTGGACTTCACGCTGGCCCTCATCGTGGCAACTTCATGCGATGCTTCCTGAGATAGAAAACGAATCCCCTCCTGGGAAAGTCTCACCTCACGGAACGCATCCATGAACTCCATGCCCAGGACGAACCGATGGTCGTCCATGTTGACGATCATCATGGTGATCGCTCCTTCCCACTCCCCCACCTTCGCGTGGATATCCTTGGCCGTACCAAGGATTGGCTAGGAGGCCGCGTTCACGATGTTGATAACGCCTGGCTTCTTGACATACCGTATGCCAAGTCGTGCCGCTTTCCTTGAATCCATGAAGTTGTGCATGGCTCCAGTATCTACCAGAGCAATCGAAGTGTGGCCATTCACTGCGACCTCCACGAACATCAGGCCCTTCGTGGTCTTCTTCACTTCCTTCGTCGGGAGCGTTGTGGCAGCAGTCGTCAGCGCCATTATAGACCCCATGTGTGCATCGCCTTGCTCGGTGTCCGCGGTAGATGCAATAGCCGAGAGCCCCTTCTTCGTGTCACACTCCCTCGCGTAGTGCGGCCCTCCACAGAGGAAGCATCTGACCATCTTCTTGGCATCTCCCTTCGATGTCGTCGCCTTCTTATCCTGCTTATCGTTCTTCTTGCCACCTGGTCGGGCTCCGTCCTTCTTGGACCTGCCCTGATCCTTAGCACCCGCGCTAGGATCTCGGTTTGCTGAAAACTCCACCAAAGCTTCAGCAGCGACTAATGCTCCGTTCATGATCGTTATCTTTTGATGTCTCAACTCCTGAGCCGCCCACGGTTTCAAACCCCGCAAGAAGAAGAACAACCATGTCGACTCCTCCATGCTCCCGGGCATCTCCAACATAAGCGGTTGGAACTTTTCAATATATTTCTTCACGGAACCCGTTTGCTTGAGAGAGGTCAGCTTGTTCATAACCACTTCTTGTGCATTGTCGGGGTAGAATTGCTTCTTCAACTCCACCTTGAAGTCTGCCCAAGACTCTATCGGAGTCTCGTCTCCTTCCTCTATCCGACGCCACCACAAGAGCGCACCATCCACCAGGTAGCACACGGCCATGTCGATCTGGTCCTTCTCGACCACGATCTTGCTCGTCTTGAAACCATTTTCAAGACACCAAAGAAAATCGTCGATGGTCATCGCCTCCCGTGACCCATCATATTTCTTCGGTTCCGGTCCCAAGAACTTGGACACCGGGGTCTTCGATCGCAGCCCTCCTGCATCGAAGAGAAGACCTTTGAGCAGCAATAAATCTGTCTCCATGGCCCTCATCCTTGCATCCATAGCCTCCTCTATGGCTGCAACACGGCTGGACAGCTCCTAGTGCGAGTGTCACGGGGTCATTCTCGGACACTAGACCACATACGGCAACTAGGCGGATAGGCATCTAGCCAAGCCTGTTTTGAGTTTGCAGCGAAAATTTTATGGTCGAGACGACTATGTCAAAAGTCACTCTTATAGGCATTCAATCACGGACATGACTAGAGTGTTGAACTACTCGTCATGGGACCATGGCATTGACACGTTGCGGCACCAATGCAGGCACTTGGGCGCTTAAAGTTTGAAGGGGCGACGAAGGGATCACGGGACGCCACAGAGGGACACTGATGTGGGTTGCCACCTCACGCTCAAGGCCATGACACTAGAATTAAAGGAAAGCTTACTTGTATCAAATATGATGAAACATAACATACAATTGGGCCTCAGAAGGCACTAGTGAACTCCTCCTAGTGTACCGTAGGTATTGGAGTCTTATAACATATTGAAGATGCAAAAGACGTACCCTACGGGAATGTCACCTACTTGGCCATTCATAAGCACGGCCTTACAAGATAAATGCCCTAAGGGCGGATAACTTGGTACTCCGCAATATTACGCAGTGCGGGGTGGTTGCATGTGTTTCATTATTTCGGCGCTGAGCGCCCGAGGGCTATAAGTTGAGCGGCACTGGTGCCGCGAGGCTTCACGCTTCGTGTTACGGGAAAATGCCCCGTGACATTCTCCCCCAACAAACTCAACGATGCCCTGACACCGTTGTCCGGGCTTCCTCGGGGCCTTCGTCTTCAGTCTTGACTTCGATTGTCTCGTTCAATTCTGTCTTCTTTGCATTGACTTCAACTTCACCAGCATCACGCAACGCCAGGAATGCTCGCTCCTTGGGGTCTCGCTGAGGACTCCTCCCTCAGGCCTGCTTCGCTTGCTGATCCTTCGTCCAATCCGGGGTCATCACTTGTGCAGTGCCAGTGGAGTCCGCCATGTGCGGTCTGACTTCATCAAGCAACTATCCGTCCATCAAGTCTCTGTTGGCTTCACTTCTCTTTGACTTGCGCAGCGTCAACTTGTGTGGTTTGGATTCTTTAGGGGTGAGACAACTATTGTATGCCTTCAGGAATAGCACGGAGAAGAGTTGCCTCAGGGTCATGCAGAACACGATGAAGAGTCTCGCCATTCGACCTGCATGACTTGACTCGATGCCTTCATGTTATGGGTGGCCGCAGCATTAGGTGTGAAATACGGGACCATCTCACCCTCGATGATCGTTCTTGAATTTCGACGGCTTGAAACAGCACAAGCTCTTTGATGACGACATTTGCAACTTGTCTGCTTCGGGTGCTTTGGGTCGCTATTATGAGCGACAAGAGTCTTCCCACGGATGCTTTGGGACACTTCAGTCTCTTTGTGGGCTTGACTCAACATCTTTATGTTGCAAATGGTTGCAACGTAGAGTCTTCCATACCTCTGCCGAACGAAAAGCGCAGGACCACCTCCTCCTTGGTGATCACCTGATGTTTCGACAGTCTTGTTGCGGGACAAGATTCTTTGATATAGCAATCCATGCCTTGTCCATTCTGAGTCGCCATAGTAGGCGACGAGAGTCTCCCCACGTTCCCTTGTGGTTCAACTCGCTGTCTCCAAGTTGCAGATGGCTGCAACGTTGAGTCCTTCGTCCGTCGAGCGTTGAGAGCAACTCCACCCTACCCTTATGGACATGAGATATCTCGACGGTTTGGGGTGGAGCAAGGTTCTTTGGTATAACATTTCGCACCTTGTCCACTCCCAGTCGCTATAGTGAGCGACGATGGGAGTCTCCCCACATGTGCCTGTGGTTTGACTCGATTCTTCTGCTTCGATGGGCGATCTTTGTTTTTGGCATAAGTAGCTTCCTTCTTGCGACTTTGAGCTTCTCTCCCTCACCATTGCCCTTGCCCAAGGGCTTTGGTGGTATGGCACTTGTCACGATTGACTTGGCAATGACGACTAGTGAGCGGAGGTTGGGCGATCCGGTCGTTCCAACTCCTTCCTAGTCCAAAGCTTCTAACTCCTCTTCTTGAAGAGCACCAACATTGGGTCTCCATCCTCCTGGGAACAGTGTAGGTGGAGCTCGGTGATTCCTTTCACTTCCTCTTTCAACATGCCCATCTGGCCGATGCTGAACAACGCGATCTTGACCTCCAGTCCCAACTTGTCAGGACTTGCATAATTGATAAACTGCCACTTCTTCTGTCCCATGTCTGGGATGCATGTTTGCCACATTCCACATTGTCGCGATGGCAACGCCATCCTGAGTTTGCCACATCTTGCAGGGTTCTTGGGATATGTCTTCTTCTGATCCTGGGTCCTTCTCTGATGCTTCAGCAATCCCTCTAGGTATGGACGGAGTGATACCAATGTGCTCATTCATGAGAGGATACACCTTTGATACTCGTCCATCCACACATCGGACAAAGTAATGCTATTGTGTCTGTCATCCTAGATCATGCACCTTTGACATACTCGTCCACCGGGCAGCTTGACCTTCACGAAAGAGTAGCCATTCCGGGCCTTCACCGATCCCTGGGGATGCTCATGAAGACGCTCCGCTTAAATGAGCGGATTGTGGCTGGTAAACTCGTGGCATGAGCTCCCAACATCACTCCATCTCCATTCGAAGGGATGACATCGCCAGTGTGTCCTTCGAAACATTTGGATTACGATCCTTGGAGGCCGCTTCGAATGCTCGAGGCGCTGTTCGAGAGGAAAGGGCACTCCTTCCTTCGGTTGGTAGCGGAACGCTTGACAACAGCATGCCAAGGTTCGCCGATGCTCGACGCTCAGACCATTTGCCAAATTGGTCGCTGAGTTGAGACGTCGATTTGCGCTGGCATGTATCAGGTTCGTCCCGCTCCTCGATGGATGATGTTACGCCGCTTGCGGGATGACACTTGACGAGGCAGGCAAGGCTGACAGCTCGTTCTCAAGTGTTTGCAAGTAATCAGCGCTTCGCTCCATCTTACGAAAGTCATCTTGGCGTGGCAGGCGATGCTGGGGCACGACAAGATGCTTGTGCTTGATGCTCCTTAGCCGATAGGATGATATTCCTTAGCCAAAAAGGGACCATGAACCTTGATGCTTAACCTTTAGCCAACTTCTCCCGTGAAGCGGTTGTGCACTTCACGTTGCATGACTGGACATGCGATGCGATGTCACGAAATACTGAGTAGCGCGAGGTTGTCATCATAATGCATGACCGACAGTTCTTGAATGTGACACTGGCCCTCCGAGTTACACAACGTTTGTGTAAGCGACCTCTTGGTATGGGTAGCGCAAGACTATCATGCAGAGCATATGGCCACTCTTGAAGCCGCCCGACACTTCAAGATTCCCGACTGTGTACCTGGGGTGATTGTTCTGCTCGAGTGAGCGACGCGTGACCATCCCGATTAGACGGGGCGGTCAATCCGCTATCATAATGCATGACGGACGTTCCTTGACATGACACGGGTGTATGAGGAACTTGTTGCGGGACACGATTGAGCGTGCGGCGAGGAAGCTTGTCACGCATTCCTCGTTGGCGTCCATGATCGAAGACCATGGTACCAGTGCACCTGGGCATGAGGGGGTATTTGAGCGGAAGCACTTTTCCTACGTCAGGAGACGTTGCGACGACACAAGCGAGTCATCATTGCTGGGCAATCTGAGCAGGAAGAACGGCTCTGATATCACTTGTCACGGGGTCATTCTCGGACACTAGACCACGTGCGGTGACTAGGCGGATAGGCACCTAGCTAAGCCTGTTTTGAGTTTGCAGCGAAAGTTTTATGGTCGAGACGACTATGTCAAAAGTCACTCTTATAGGAATTCAATCACGGACATGACTAGAGTGTTGGACTACTCGTCATGGGATCGTGGCATTGGCACGTTGCGACACCAATGCAGGCGCTTGGGTGCTTAAAGTCCGAAGGAGCGACGAAGGGACCACGGGACGCCACGGAGGGACACTGATGTGGGTTGCCACCCCACGCTCAAAGCCATGACACTAGAATTAAAGGAAAGTTTACTTGTATCAAATATGATAAAACATAACATACAATTAGGCCTCGGAAGACACTAGTGAACTCCTCACAGTGTACCGTAAATATAGAAGTCTTATAACATATTGAAGATGCAAAAGACGTACCCTACAGGAACGTCACCTACTTGGTCATTCATAAGGACGACTTTACAAGATAAATGCCCTAAGGGCGGATAACTTGATACTCCGCAATATTACGCAGTGCGGGGCGGCTGCATGTGTTCCATTATTTCGGCGCTGAGCGGCCGATGGCTATAAGTTGAGCGGCACTGGTGCCGAGAGGCTTCACGCTTTGTGTCATGGGAAAATGCCCCGTGACACGAGGCCCCTCCTTGCTCTAGTGCCAAGCTATGTTCTCCTGCTGCAGCTTCCAAGATTCGGACCGCCTCGTTCATTTTCTGAAGACTTCGTTCTAGCGCCTTCATATTCTTCTCAATATGGTTGTCGGGATCTTTGGACTTTGCTCGAGAAATCTTCTTCTTTTCCCCACCATCCACACCTTGGACTCGACTCCGGGTCGTGTCCTCAGCTTCCATCGAACGGCCTTTGCTCGAAGCACCTTCTTCTCCTGACATAGTCGGAACCTAATCTCTGATACCATGTTGTCACGCCCTTATGCTTCAGGTATGAAACACCAGACGTGCGGCTCGGCCAAACTCTGCTCGGTCGCCGATCAGTCCCCTTTTAGATGTGCCTTGGACCCCGACCGTACACGCCTCAGATGCACAATGAAACACCCGCCCAGGAATAAGAGAGGGAGGCTAAGAGTTTGGAGGAAAACTAGAGAATATTATTGAGCAATCTCAGATTGTCCAGGATGGTCTTACAAGCCTTTATTACATGTCCTTTTTATAGTGCCCAAGAGGAACAACTCCTAGCCTAAGTATGGACCTAATCCTACTAGGCATGCAAGCTCTTCTCTAGAAAAATCTCCTTGGAGTAGGAGTAGAAATCCATCCTCCTGAAGCTAGAAGAATTCGGCCAGCCCTTGAGTCCCTCCTTAAATCAAAGTGGGCCGGGTGCCCTCCTGGTGCCCGCCGTGCCCGGGACGCGCCCCGGGCGTGCCCTGCTGGCCAGTCCGAGTCCAACTCGGACTGGGGCTGCTCCCATGCGGCCTCTGCCTTCCTCTAGTCCTCCTATGATTAGGACTTCGACTCCAAGTGACCCTTGATTCAGAAGAAAGCTCCGTCCGCGCACAAGTCCTCCTCGACCTAGGAGTGGCCCGAATTCCTATTCCTACTAGGAGTAGAAATCCTTCCGATCCTGCACTTCTCCACATGCTCGTCCTCCTACTCACGATAGGAGTCCAAGTCTCCACCTTCAGAAGCTCCTCCCTCCTCGTCGGACCTTCGAAGTTTTGGACGACTCCTATTCCTACTAGGAGTAGGAATCGCCCCGGCCACGCCCGCCTCCTCGCGCGCATGGCCACGCCCGCTCGGGGCGCGCCCTTTAGTGGGCAGGATTGACACGTGGGAGAGAGATATAGGTCGTCGGAGCGGGAGTCGCTGCCGTCGTCGTGGGAGAGAGATATAGGAGGGAGAGAGAGAGAGAGAGCGGTGCGAGAGAGGGGGGAACGAGTGAAAGTGATGTAGGGAGAGAGGTTGGGTGGGGAACGAATAGGAAGAGGGAGGGGAGGGAAGATGGGCGGAAAAAAAAATTAGAGTTAGTGATGGATGAAACCTTTAGTAATATCGACGGAAGTTTATCCGTCGATAAAAGAGAAGGTCAGATCCATCGATAAATATGATATTAACATATTAATCATATATTTTATCTTATATTATATATAATATTAAAATATTATTTATCAAAGGAAACTTCCTTTGAAACTACTGAAGGTTTCGGTACTCGTCGGTAATTTCGAAGGAATTGCCCTTCGGTAATTAAAGTAATATCATTTATTATCAATATTTATACATATAATATTATTATATTATATTATAATTATAGTATTAATATATATGTTTATAAACAATAATAATATCATATTATAATATAAATATGTTAAGTAAATGGAAGAGATATATTATTATATTATAAACATTACTAATAAATTATTATCTATATTTATATGTATGACTAAAAACATTAATAATATAATATAAGTATTATAAAAAAATGAAATATATGTATCTATTATGTTATAATATAATATGACTCTTTAAAAATATATAGAAGGACATATTATAAAAGACATAATATGTTTTTTATAACTAATTTTATAAGTGATGATGATCCTTTTTATAAATCACAAATGTCCCTTTAAAAGTATACAAGGTGACATGTTATAAAAGACACATATATCTTAATATTATATATCTTAATTTCATAATGTTAATTTATACATAGTAGTAATGTTAATCAATATGTGTACATACTATCCATATTATATAACTTAATATTATCATTAGATGTAACATATTAATCATATATTAACATACTAACATATTTGTTATGTCGTGATTAAAATTAGTTATATCTTGGATAGAAAGTTAACATATTTTAATTTTATTAAAAATATTCTATTTTATATTCTAAATTAATTTATAATCTATATTCTATACCTATAAATATATTAAAGGAAATGAGTAAAAAGATAAAATATTAAAGACAATTATGAAAAAATGAAAATAATGATAATTTACTTAATATATTATATTATATTAATGAATCAAGAAAAGAATAAAAGTAAATGTAAGAAATATGCATTTTATTATATATAAACATTACTAATGAATTATTATTTTAGTTACCGACGCGTTTAACCTTCAAAATTATCGAGGGATAGAGGGATATTTTTCCTCTGTAATTTTGAAGGATAAGACCGTCGGTAATTAAAGTAATAAAATATTTAACATATATTAATACTACATTACATATATATTATTATAAAAATTAATTACTAATTTTGAAAACTATGTCCGTCAGTAATTTTAATAATAAAATATTAAATATATACTTATATTATATTATATATATTATATATATTATGAACATAATTATCGAATGTCCATGACCGGTACTTTTCATCTATAGTAGCGAAGGATATTTTGTCCATCCGTATTTTGAAAGATTTTTTTATCCATCGTAAATGTAGTCAGTAAATACGAAGAATGTTTGTGTGTCAAAAATTGTTAATCGCAAATTTACAATTTTTTTGTAGTGAATATTTTTGCCCATCATTGTCGTCTTGATCCAGGGAATAAGATAAGTTTCTCTTCCCGATCATCCCCTTTCAGTGGCAAGAGGGCGTGGATAGAAAGAGAAGCCTCTCAAAAGTTTCTCTTGCTTCTCGTCTGAACAATCACATGAGGAAGAGGATGCTACTACCGTAACTGACACGTCTCTCTCCGTAAGTGAGAATGGCTCAAAGGAGCACCCACCCGACTTTATTATATTGGTAATTGGTATGTTTATTATTATGTTACTACATATATTTTTTTACTTCGGTCTTTCTTATTTTAATTTTGAGATGAGTCAATTTTTTAAATTATTTCTAGTGACATAGAAGAGAGAAAAAATAAATAATTTAGGCATACTGTATTCCGGTGGATCAACAAAAACTACCACCTGAAAATAAAAATAAAAAGAATATGGAAACACTTAAAATTAAACCCCCAGTTACATTTCGACCACATCTCCCTCCACACCCAAGAGACTGTAGGCGCATAATGGTCGATACCTATAATTTATAAAATTTGTTTCCCCGGTAAAAGTAATTCGGTTTTGATAAAAAAAAACTCAATCGTTATTTTTTAGTTCAATTTTTAAAATTAAAAAACATCTTAAAATTATTTTAAAAAAAATAAAAATCATCCTCTAGCGGATCGATTTTTTCGGATGAGTTTTCGGAGCTTTATTTTTATATAATTACATTTTTAAATTAATATAAAATATATTTAATTTTATATTAAAAATAAAATCTACTACTAAAATTTTAAAGTTATTAAATTAGAGTTTGATAATGTGATAGAAAAGTATGAAATGTTATAAAAAATATTCTACCTATAATAAAAAATTGATAACATGTGTATTAATTATATAAATGAAAAATTATAAATAAGAAACAGGTTTCAATTTTAACGAGTGGAGCCTTGATTTCAGCGGGTGAATTTTAATTTATTAAAAATCATCATAAATTATATTCGAGCTCTTAATTTTTAATTTTTTTGATTTGATTTTTTCGAGTCGAATAAATTTTTCGAGTTGATCGGATTTTTCTGCTTATTAGTTAATAAGTCTCTTATTTTTTAGAATTGATATAGTCGTTCTGCACGATTTATGCTATATTTATTATACGACAAAAGTCAAATATGATTTTAGTCAAATTTGAAATATTAAACCTATAGATTTCATAGATGCAACGTATATTGAGCTGAAAAACTTTATTTTATTGTTTAAACAATTTTTAAAAAAATATACAAAGGGACATGCCCAGTATAAATTACCCACAAAGAATGTGGCCCTCCAGAGAACGATTTTTCATTTTTAAAATATTTTTATTAGGTTTTTCTATTAAAAAAAATATAAAAGAAACAAGATGCTTCATTATCTCTTTAGATCAAAACGTTTGATCGAATGGAATAATTTTCGCACCTGATTTCTGTGATAATTAAAGTACGAAAATAAAATAGTAACTGTATTAAATAAAGTAAATAAAAATAGATGTCCATGTCTTATGGAAGTAATGGTATATGTAAATTGTGGCGCGTACAAGGCCTGGCGTGGCGTGGCCTTTGGGGTCTCAACTTGGGCTATCCTCTGCCAGGCCCAAGAAGTGTTCGTCTAGTGGTGGTTAATTTACATTTCAAAAATCGATTACATTTTATTAATTTTAATTCAAATATTAATCTAGTGAAATTAATCATATTACTTTTGTTAATACCCCTAATGGAATTACCCCATGGGATGTTTTTGCTTAAAAACCCTAAGTAGGTAGGAATGCAAATAGAGTGAAGCCGAACATTATTCCATTAATTTAGAATGACAGCTTGACTATCTATTCATCATTCTATCATTTTGATTGCGATGAATTAGAGTTTTAATGTGAACAATTTTCCTAATTACTATTTGAAAATGTACAAGAAAATATTTTGACGTCAATGCCTTTATGGTGATGTTTTATAAGTCCTAAGGTCGGAAAAAATTCCACCTATTATCAGTATTTTTTTCACTCCATTCATTCAAACTTTATCCGGTACCCACATAGTCATTCAAATTTTTAAATGTTTCAATCATCACTGTCATTAAAAAATCTTAAAATAATAAAAAAGAGATATATTGAACATATTAAAAATGACCAATAAAAAATAAAAAAATAGAAAAATTATAATGGTCATTCAACTTTTGTAATCGCTTAATTTTTTTGGAAAAATAAATTATGCTATTTGAGCATTTTCTTTCTCCACTTCAATTTAAAATAATAAAAAAATATAAAAGGGGTTTGTCACCTATATTGTTTTTTTTTAAAAGAAAATGTGTTGCTATTAAGTTACTCCATAAGGTTCGAGTACAAAAATTGGACAAGACCGAGGGAGGTCTACCCTGCCAAAAATTATCGCCAGCATGAGTGTGACCAAAACGCGCTAAGTAGTCAGCAGCCCTATTATCATTTCTGGGCCTAAAAGATACAATGGTAGGGCTAACAGACAAAAGGGTGCTCCTGATATCAAAGATAATGCCCTTGAGCCTCCACGAACAAGCCTGCTTGTTGTTGATAATGTGGACGAGGGACGCAGAATCAGTGGAGGCATGGATGCGCGAAAGCCCAGCCTCCATACACTTCATGAGACCCGCTAGCATAGCCCTAGCCTCGACCTCCAGCACCGAGTGAGCACTCAAGATCCCAGAGCCTGCAAAAAGGAGAGAGCCAATGTGAGAGAGTGATAAGTAACCTATACCCCCGTCCCTAGGAGGCTCAAAGGAGCCATCCAAGCTAAGAGAAACCCAGCTCGGGAGGGGGGTGGGGGGCTCCCACCGGATCCGCGTTAGAGAATCGTGGGGGTGGAGTGCCTCAGGTGCGTGGGCACCAACGAACTCATGAAAGCCGGTCCCCAAACCGAATCCACGATTGCACGTCGTGACCTAAAATGGGCATCATTTTGAAGATTCCAAATCCCCCAAAGGCAGTGGGCAAAAATTGATAAAAATGAATGTTTAGACTGCTGATCCAGATTGGCCCCTTCACAAAGCCAGGTGCCAAGAAGGAAAGTGTAGGAATGGAATGCGCAGGCGATCCAAGAGAATGGCCCATAACTAAAGCGCAACAGGGCAACGGAAAAATAAATGGACAGTGGTTTCGGGATGCAGCCCGCAAAGTGGACAAGATGGATCAATAGTGCTATCAAAAATAGTATGGTGTCAAATGTGAAAAGTTTGTTGTGTAAGAGCTTCCAGAGGAAGAAATATATTTTGTGGGGGTGTCAGGAATCTTCCAGACATGCTGCCACGATGGTAGGAAACGGTGGCATAGAGCGGGTACTAACATAATTGTATACTGACTTTTCATTAGCACATCCAAAGGTATCATTCACCCAAACCCACGCATCATCATTAGCGGACGAAGAAAGATAAATACGTTCATTCTGAGAGCAAAGTAATGGTCCGAAGGTTGAACTGAGAAGGGAGATGTTCCATGTACTATTGGTAATGAAATGATCCACGTAGAGTTCATTGATAGAAATCTCGATATTGATATAAGTGGGTGTCCAGATAAGAGGGGATGTAAAAATCCAAGGGTCATGGAGAATAGATGTCGAGTGCCCCAAGCCAATGTATTTAATGAAACCAGTGCGGAGGGTACTGACAGAATTAAGGATGATTTTCCAAGAGTAAGCGACATGAGAGGGCGATGTATTATCCCAAAGGTTAAGCATTTCGTACCTAGATTTCACAAGATTTACCCAGATGGTGGGACGATTGTTAAGCAAATCCTGAATTCTCCTAGCAACCAAAGAGTGATGAATGTTATTTATGCTTTTGATGCCCAGGCCCCCGAGATTCCGAGGGAGTTGGGCAGTGCTCCAATTGATGAAATGAATGCCACAACAACCACCACAGGGATCCTAGAGAAATGAACGGGAAGCAATGATGCTACCGGATAGATTAATCATGCTAAGGGAGTGAATAGGGATTGATGTGAACGTGGATTTAATAAGTGTAGCACGACCGGCCTGGCTAAGGACACCCTGGCACCAACCAGCTAGGCGCGAGGAGAGCTTGTTAATAAAAAAGTTTTGATCACGTGAAGGAATATGTTTCAGGGAGATGGGTACCCCAAGATACTGGAAGGGAAAATTGCCAAGTTTGAAGTTAAGAGTGGCATTGAGCATCTGGCGGCGCCTGAGGTTCATCGGGGGTAGATAGAGTTACGATTTTTGTGAGTTAACATGTTGATCAGTAAGGACTTCCTAAATCTGAAGGATTTTACGGAGGTTTAGACAGTTACGCTTGGTCGCTTTGAGGCAGATAAGCAGGTCTCAGTGAAGAGAAAATGGATTAGATTGAAAGAGTTTGTCCGGAAAGGGGAGATTAGGTTAGCTGCCATGTGTTGGGTCATGAGCGAGGAGAGTGCCTGGGCAACCAGGATAAATAGATAAGGAAAAATTGGGTCGCCCTGGCGAATACCCCGATAACTAGTGAATTGCTGGGAAGGCTTGCCATTAATAAGACAACAATAAGTCGGGGAGGAGATGCAATGGTGAATCCAGCGAATAAATTGGTCCGAGAATTGCATAAGGATGAGGATGGAGGATATCGCAGGCTAGGAGATACGGTCAAATGCTTTTTCATGGTCAGCCTTGAGCATCATATATTTATTACGTCCAAAGTTTAAGGAGTGGGCTAGTTCCTGAGTGATTAGGATGTTGTCATGAATAGAGCGTCCAAGGATGAAAGCTGATTGGTTAAGATCAATTAGAGAGTTTAGCATGGGTCTAAGTCTATTTGCAAGGATTTTAAATAATAAACGATAAAGTACATTGCAAAGAGAAATTGGATGAAAATCTTTTACACGCTTGGGGTTGGCAATTTTAGAGATAAAAATGAGATATGTCTTGGTCCAATCAGGCGGCAGAAGGTTATTATTAAAGAAATTGGAAATGTCATTAACAATTTTGCTTCCGACGATACCCCAATAGGTTTGGTAAAATACAATAATGAAACCGTCCAGACCCGGAGCTTTACCGGGTGGCATGCTCCTAAGAGTGGTAGTGACCTCATGATAGATTATTGGTGCAAGGAGGGAGGTGTGCCAAGCAGGGTCGAGGCAGGGGAGTTGTGGCCAGCAATCTAGCGGGATATTTGGGGGAAGAGAAGGCGTCCATAAATTCTAGTAATGTTTGATAAAGAGAGATTGGATTTGAGAAGTATTAGTGATAGTGTTATTAGAGTCATCTAAAATGGAGGAAATAGTGTTATGCTTATGACGCATAATTGTGGAGAGGTGGAAGAAACGTGTGTTCCGATCACCATGCCGGAGCCATGAGACCTGAGACTTGCTCCACCATTTTAAGCTAATTTGACGAAGTAGTGCAGCGTGGTGGTGATATGTCGTACGCAAGCGACCCAATTCATTAGAAGAGAGACCACAAACGGTGTCAAGGTTCTCAAGGGCAGTGATTTTCTGAAGGGCGAGATCCGCGTGGACCTCTAAGTTACCAAGGGACTCTTTGTTCCATTTGATAATGTCACGCTAGATAAGATTAAGGGCATGGGAGGTGGAATTATTAGGGGTTTGGGGCAACCAATGTCGCGCGATAATGTCACAGGGCTCCGAATGGGAGAGTCAAAAGTGTTCGAATTTAAAGGACCTTGACCGCCAAGTGCGGAGGTCAGTCCTGAATAGAGGGGGGCATGATCCGAGACACATCTTTGGAGTATGGACAGTGTAAGGTTTGGAAAATGACTAGTCCAATGACTGTTAATCAATGCACGGTCTAGACGACACAAAATGCGCGCAAGACCCACACGATTGTTACACCAAGTATAATACGGTCCCGAAGGTTTGATGTCGAGGAGGGATTGGGTGTTGATCATATTATTGAAGGCTCGGATAGAGCCGGTAGGAGAGAAAGGGGAGCTCCCAAGCTTATCCGAGGGGGATGCTAGGGTGTTGAAATCCACAATAAGTAGCCAAGGAAGGTTAGAGGTATCGAGGTTACAGAGATCATTCCATAAACTTGTACGGACAAACAAAATTGTACTAGCGTAAACAACAGTTAAAAGAAAATTAAAACCGTCAAATGAAATCGCAGCATGAATAAGTTGGGGGGAGATGAGGAGTGAGGTAACCTGAGCCTCTTAGCCACGCCAGGCCAAGAGGATGCCGCCCGAGGCGCCGTTGGCTTCGTAGAAGATGTCATCCCAGCCATGGCCGAAACGACGAAGTACCTGTTTAGTTTTTTTAGAATCCGTGTGTGTTTCTAACAAAATTAAAAAATGTGTTTTGTGTGTCCTAATAAGATTAAACAATTTGTCCCTAGTTTTGGCCCGGTAAGCACCGCGATAGTTCCAAGCTAGGATTCGCATGGGGTGCGTTCTTGAGGTCCCAAGGAGGCCAAAGACGAAACATGCACAGATAAGGGGGCTAATGAGACGGGAGCAGATGAACTAACAGAGACTTTACCTTTCGTAGATTGCAGCGGCTGCCAAGGACGAAGAGTTGGAAGCGACGCTTGCAGTTTGTGAATGCGTGTTTTCGTCTTCTCAGAGCGCGGAGGCGGGAGGAGCTCGAGGTCTTCTGGGTCCTCCTCCGAAGTGGCCTAAAGTGAGGCAACCTAAGCACGGCTGAGGCAAGCAGCGACACAGGCGACGAAGTCCTCATGCCCAAGGGAAGAGATCGAAGGAGGAACAGTCGTGGCCTGAGAAACCATAGGAGGCAAAGAGGTATCTACCGGAGTATTCAATGGGGAGGGGTGGGCTTCAGAGGAGTGGTGGTCTTCGCGGGGGGCGAGGGAATGGTTGCAGTCGAGGAGAGATGGATGGCCGGTGGAGGGGGAGAAGAGATCTGAGGCAGGGCCGTAGGAGTGAGAGTGGCCATGAGAGACGAGGGATTTCGCTTCAGGGGGGAAAGGGCAGAGGTAGATGAAGAGACTGAGGAGATAGCGGCTAGGGCGATGGGAGAAGGGTAATTTTGATCAACGGGTGGATAGTCCAAATTTGTCATCACAAGAGGGAGCAGTGCAAAACTCCCCTCGTGTCTCCTGAGAATGACGTCAATGGTAGGATAATTAGTGGATGCAGAGAGGGAGGGCTTCCAACCGTTGGAGGGAAGCACGCGGATTGCATATGTGTCACAAATCGGAGGGACAAGAGATGTGCATGTTACCGAGAGAGGTGTGCTAGTTTTAAAGAGATCACAGCCGTTGGCAGCGTACGGATGAGCCCCAGCCACACGATCCAGAGAGGTTTGGATTGGCGAAGTGGTAGAAGACTGTTGCGCCAAGGAAGACTGTTGCGGATCAACCACGTCGTCCCATCGTTGGTCAGCGCCCAGCACGATGGTGGCCGGCGGTTGCTCGTCGTCCGGCGCAGTGTAGTTGAGGTCGAGGGCCGAAGCCTGGCTTAGAACCACACGCTATTCCCCGGCACGCCGAGTAGCCAGGCCGGCACACCGGACCGGAGCAGAGCGGGCCACACGCAGCCACGGGCCGAACAGAAGGACCTCGCGCTCCCGTTGAGCACCATCCACGGCCGGATGAACCGGCACTGCTCGAAGCAGTGGCCGACGATACCGCAGCAGAAGCAGAAGATGGGAATGTTCTCATACGATACTCATTGGAGATACCGCTCCCCGTTAGGAAGGCAGACCCAGGTCCCCTACTTGAGAGGCGTGGCGTGGTCAAGCTCAACACAGGCATGAGCCGGCGCGCCGCCGCAACCCAGATCCACCTGCAAAACAAGTCCAAAAGCCGCAGCCACCGGCGGAGGGCACGAGGAGTGTAGCTCAAGGGGGGCCCGAGAAGTGCAACCAGGTAGGAATAGCAAGAGCCTCGTTATTGTCCGGACGGAACAAGGGGGCAACCTGAGCAACCGACAGGAGGGTTCCACCAAATTCCCAAGGCCCACCAGTGAGGACTTGCAGACAATCATCAACATTCGCAAAGGAATACAAAATATAAGAGTTACCAATCTCCGTGATCGTGCACGATGCCGAGGTATGCCAGAGGTCCGGAATGGCTTGTTTCAGAGTAGTGAGGTTTCCAATGAAGCGTCTGAGGAAGCAGAGCCTCAAAGCAGTGGTTTGCTCCTCAGTGTCGCAGGCAGGTATGGAGACTTCATCCGTGATTATTTCACGCAGGCCGCGGAGTTGGCACTGCGAGATGGTGATATGAGGAAACAAGTGCGGGGCTCGAACGACATCAGCCGAGGAGTGAGGCAGGGGAACATTCGGGGTAGGGAGGAGAGGGGGATTAGGGTTGGTAGGGTTCCCGGAGAGAGGGGGGAAAGGATCGTTGTGGACGGCGGGGGCAAAAACTGGAAGCGGAGCCTGGTGCGGCGACACCAAGAGCGACATTTGGGGCCGACGCCCCAAGCGAGCAGCCGGGGACAACAGCGGCAGCTAGGGCTACGCAGACCATGCCATGTACCCTTACCCTTGAGAAGTTGGATCACTCTCGTTTCCCAACACGCACTGCAGCTACTGTCAGGACAAGGCGAGCAAGGAGAATTACGGTAACAATTTTGGGCGCCTCTTCGACCGTCACCTATATTGTTGGCTAGAGGCCGCAATCCTTTTACGTGACTACTGTTCTTTTTTAATACTCATTTATTTACTATTGTACATTTTAATCAAAGGGAAAAAATGTTGTCGTGGTGACATTTTTTTAAAAAGAAATTAAGCAATTTTAAAAGTTGAATAATTGTCATAGCGACCACTTTTATTTTTATTTGTTTATTATTATGATATATTATTTATTGTGTCACTTTATTATTATTATTTTACTTATTTAATGATTACAATGATTAAAACATCTAAAACGTGATGGATGAAAAAAAAATAATGACAACAATTTGTTATTTTATTAAATCTAATATGCAGGAGACAGAAAATATTGAGGTGGGTGTCATGTAAACATTTTAACTGATTAATCTAATATCACCGGATTACCATGATTACAAGATTATCAAAATTTGTAGGTTGTTGAGTTACAAAGTAAAGCTCGACCATGTCATGATAAAGGTATAATTGGATGATAATATGTGAGCCCTAAGATTGAGAATTTATAGAATGTTGTTCAATTGTTTTATTTTTATTTTAGTATCGAACCCCATATCTGAGAAGTGGTGTCAGCAGTTCATTCCACGCGGCACTATTGAGCGCATTGTCCAAAAATTGGAGGTCATCCTACAATCAAGTCCAACTAATTTGGTTATGTCAGTTAGGATCGTGTATATAGTAGTGGCAAATGAAGCTCTCAACAACTCAACTCTTGTTAGGTCGCCTAGGGTTGTGTATTTGTCAATGGCAAGTGAGGCTCGTAATAAAAATTTTTACATACACAATAAATCAAATTGAAGATTTTGTTTAAGAAAGGAGGAACCATTTACCACTCCATTTTAAAACAATATATGCTTGGATAGATCATAAAGTCTATTCCATGTCCTAGATTCATCCTATTTGGATGTCTACATCTATGAATTGATATAAGCGTAAAGTCGACCTACAATCATGTTATCTCAATTACACACATGACTGAGTTGTAACTTACACTCAAACTTTGTGCTAATCAAATTTGGGTAAAAATATATTCATCGTAATTATCTTCCCAAAGAACTTGAATCACCTAAAAAACATAAGTTTATATGATGTTATAATATTACAATGTTAAGATGCCAATATGCAGAAGTTGGGGTTATTGTAATATTTTTTTGGGGATAAATAAGATAAAATTTAATAATTTTATATTCATTCTCCTAATAATCTACTTTGGGGTAAGGCCAAATTACTAAAAGGAGATTTGTATAACTAGTTATGAATTTTGAATTGATAGTGTAAAGTCTATATCTAATATCTCTAATTAAATGTGTTAATATATATGTTAAAGTATAAGTTTCAACTCTAACTGCGGGATATAAAAAGTGACGAAAAGTTGTTTAAATCATGAAAATATGTTTTTAAAAAATATTAGATAAGAAAATTAAAGCTATCTAAGGGTTCCCATATATTAAAGTATGCTAAATATTATTTTTAGTAATTTTAGGCAAGCTTAAATGGTAGCATAAAATCATAAACTAAAAAACTACTGATTTTACTCTTCGAACAAAAATTTGAATTTCGATTCTTTTACAATTTAATTTTCTAATTATTTTCTTTGAATTCAAATGGGAGTAATTTATTATTTACATATAATTTCTTTAACAAATATAATAAAAATGGAAACAATAACAAGCTATTTACTAAATAAGATGAACAAGAGTTGGCACAATTTAACATTTACCTCAAATCAACTTTAGAATGGCCACAAGAGTAGATAAGGCTTTCTTTTCGTCCTTTTATAAAATAAGATTTTTAACAATTTCTGAATCCGTCAGAAATCTTGTTGGAAAATCCACTTTTCAATGTCTTTTTGACACGAAGACACTCATCAGAAAACCTCTTGTCGGTGACAAGTTTTCGACAGATTTCAAAATTCGTAGCTATTTTCGAAAGAAACATCTCTTGAACCCGTTGAGGCTCCGACGGTGAAGTCCCGTTGAAGGTTCCGACAGTGTTTGCCATTGTCGGAACCTGCGATGGGAAGACCACCATCGGAACCTCCAATGGAAGTCTCGTCGTAGGTTTCGATGGCAATATACCATCGGAACCGACGGGCCGCGGGCACCGGATCCGATCACCTAGAGTCCCAATCCGGTCGTAGGCGCTGGATTAGGCTGCAGGGTCAGATCCGGCCACAGGCACTGGATCGGGCTGCAGGCATCGGATCCAACTGTAGGCGCCAGATCTGGCTGCTTGTGGTCGATCTGTCCTGCGGGCGGTCGGATCTGACTACTTGTGGGAGACTGGAGTCGATAGAGGGAGTCGGAGACGAAGGGGGTGGCTAGAGCCAGAGCCGAGTCGTTGGAGCAGTGGTCGCCAAAGCCATGAGAGTGAAAGAGAGAGATGGGAGAGGGAGAGATGGAAAGAGAGAGATAGGGAAGAGGGAGAGATAAAGTGAGAGAAGAAAAATTAGGTGAGAAAGATGGGTGGAAGAAATTTGACTTTTCGACGGATCTACCCTTCGGTAGTACCGATAGATCTCCATCCTTTGGTAATACTGAAGACTAGACTTGTCGTTAATAATAATATTAAAATATTAATAGTATGTTTTATATTATATGTATAATACTATAATGATAATTATTGACAAGTCTATTGATGTGTCAAAAATTGTGTGGTGTAGAAAACAACACGTTTCGTATATAAGGCTATGTATAAGGGGTAGTTACCCCTAGACGTCTGTTTACCCCTACACAAGTGATTACCATTACCTCACAAGAAATATCGAATTAAGGTTTAAAATTTATAAATCCTTAGCACACACAACGAAATTGCTAGTGCACAACATTCAATGTAGTCCTTAAGGGTCGATCCACAAGGACAAAGCTTGAAAAGTTTACAATTGATTGAAACCGTTTAGAAAGAAAAGCTAAGTTCATGAATGTTTAAATCGAGAAAATGAGATAACACTAAACTAGAAAATCAGCAAGTGAAGTTACACTAATTTTTTATGAGTTTTTAATGCAGAAGTAGAGGTTAGTGTCGATAAACACTTCAACACAGAACAAAACATAAGATAGCTCCAATAGAATAGTAGAAAAGTTCGACAACCATTTAAACAGATTGATATAAAAAAGGATAAGAACAAAAAACATAGACATCTCAAGATCAATATCCTCATCCACTAGTTGGTTGGTTAGTTACACATTACAAAAACTTAGAAAAGGAGAAAAAGAAGAAATAAAATAAGAAACAAAGAAAAGAAGGAGGGAGACTACTGGCCGCAGCCTCCTCTCCAACTCCCTTTAGCACAATGTCTTCGGGGCCCTTTGGTTTGTTGCCTTTAGCCCTCTTGCTCTTGTCAGCTGTTGTAATAATAGTTCGTTTGATCATAATAGTCGAATGAGGGCACGATTGTTCCATGAGTATGGTACGGCCGTGATCGAACATCAGTGTTAACCAAATCGAACGGCCACGTAGTGATGATCTCACAGGTGTTCCCTGGTGTATGTATGGCCGTGACACTCCCTGGCACGCCGTGCCCAATGTCAGAACCATGTCATGTTGACTGATCTACATTTAGAAAATTTTGATGCTTGTACGACCTTAAATAGGGTTGGTTAGAATATGCTACATGTATTGGATGCTTGTATCACTACAAGAAAATCATCAATTAGCGACGCAGCAATATAGACTCTAATGCGTCGCTAACTCGGCACTGAAGACAATAGCGACGCATTAGCATCGACTTCGCGCCATAGGCTTGGCGACGCCATTTCTCCAACGCTAATAGCGTCGACTTAGCGCCCACGGGTTTTTCGACGCTATTACCATCGAACAGTGGCGCTAATGCAACGCTATAATGACGCAAAAAAATGTCAACATGAACTGCTAATATGTGTCGCTACTCTGACTCTAAAGTGGCGTTGAAACTGTCGATGCTCATCTAATGCTAATATGACGCTATAACTCAATTTTCCTGCATCGCTACTGCGACGCTAACGTGGCACTAAATATTGAGATGCCATTGCGACGCTAAGAACAATATGTGATGCTAAGAACAAAATTCACACCGGAGGCACCATTCAAATTCGCATCATTTATGCTCTCGGCATCTTCGCGCATTTCAAATGATTTTACATTCAATTCACATATTAATCTTACATTCAATTCACATTCGATTTTTTTTACATTTCAATCTATTTCAAACGATTTTACATCAATTCACATCTTAATCTTAACTTTACATTCCTTCGCTCCAACACGACAATGGAGTTGGACAACATCGACGGTGTAGAAGAAGAAGGTAGCGAAGATGACTCCTCGCTCGGCCGTGTGTCCTCTAGCAGCGAGTTGGATGTGTCGGGCGATGCGAGGAAGCGGCCCATCAAGCGGAGAAGATGACTCCTCGATCGGCGCATCATCTGAGGAGAGGCACCAGATCCGGCAGGCACTAGAGTGGTGGTGGTTGTTTGAGAGATAAAGAGGAGGAGGAGTAGGAGGCGGAGGTGGAGGAGGCGGTGGAGGAGGCGGCGGCGGAGCAGCAATAAGAGGAGGAGGTGGAGGCGGCGGCGGCGGCATCGGAGCAGCAACAGTAAGAGTAGAGGAGGCAGAGGAGGAGGAGGAGGAGGCGGCGATGGCTGAGCAGCAATAGTAGGAGGAGGAGGAGGCGGTGGCAGCGTCGGAGCAGCAATAGTAGGAGGAGGAGGGGAGAAGGAGGCGACGGCATCGACGATGACATCGGTGAAGGAGGAGGACACTGCGGTGGCATCCGAGCAGGCGGCAACAGTAGGAGGAGGAGAGTGGTTAAAATGGGGAAATGGCGACATCCGCACAGCATAAAGCACTACGAATCGTCGGATTAAACAAAAGGATGGTTTGGATTCATTCTTCGACGAGCACACGGATCGCCACTTCGCGTTGCAAATTTGGCGACGCTATTGTGGCTCCATGTTTATTCACTTCCAATAGGTAATTAATTCTAAAATATGTTAAATAGCATCGCAAATTAGTGACTCAAAAATTACGATGCTAAGATAAGTTGCATTGGCGTTGACAATGCGAGACACTAAAATAACGTCACGAAATGGCGACGCTATTCTGACACTAAAATGGAGTAGCGACGGAACTGGCGACGCGATTGTGAAGTCATTGTGTTGCTACAGAAATGTGGCGCTAATGCGTCGCAAAGGTGGCGCTAAAGTAGATTTATTAACTATAAAGTTATTAACTAGTTATATATGTAATATAAGTGTGTATGTGTAAATGTGTATGTGTATGTGCATATGTATATGTGTATATATATGTATACACATATATGTATGTATATGTATACGTATATATTTATCAACGTCGTCCGAAAAATTTGAAAATCATATGTCGATCAAATGAGGCCATTCTAAGAAGTCCCAAGATGTCCGATTTTAAAGAAAGTAATTTCTAATATTTTTTAAGCACACGAAGCAAAATAGACCATTTTGAATACTCTTTTTAAATTTGGATACAAAAAAATTCTAAGAAAATCAGCATTTTTTAGAAAAAATTGAAAACTCCATGTCAACTAAATGGGACCATTCTGAACACTCTCGAAAGGTTCAATTTTTTAGAACTCACATTTTTAGATTTCATAGATGGGGCAGAAGTTTTGAGAAATTTTTATAATTATGAAAAAAAGATATTTTTATAATTTCTTAGGTGAACCGTTGGAAGCCTTTTTTTCTTAGGTTCTTAACTCTATCGTCCGGCCTCCTAAAATCGCTATGGTCTATGATAGGTATAAATTTTTCCATGATCCGATGGTCGGATCTCCGGCAATCGCCATTTGAATCTCATGAAAAATGAAGAAGCACTATTCCCCAATTTTGAAATTTAGAAATAGGAGTATAGTGTATGTATAACATAGTATATTAATTTTTGTATATTACATAATATAGTAATATAGTATAGTATGATGTATAATATAGTATAGTATAGTATAGTATTCTATAATATAATATGTAATATATAACATATATTGGCAAAAGAACTCAAACTAGCGTCTACTTAGTGTCGGAATCCTCCAACGCTAATATAGCATCGCATTTGTCGACGTCAATACAACGCAAGATGTCAGCGCTAATATCGCCTCTTCTTTTAGCATCTACTTAGCGTCGCAAGCTTACAACACTATCATCTACCGCACGTTTTTTAGTTTTCACTCGTGATAATAGCAATGAAATAGCGTCATGATGGCGCCTCATTTAACGTCGACATATGTTAACGCTAATGCGACACTAAGTGACGCTATTGAGAGGTCATTAGCATCTGCATTTGTCAACCCAACGACGATGATATTGTGATGCTATTGGCATCTATTTAGTGTCACATGGTATGGAGACGCTAATTTGCGTCTCTATTCGACATTTTTCTTGTAGTGTATGTATTGATGAATGTATTAAAAGACAGATTGACGAAGATGTCTTGTTGTTGTCGTCGTATGATGGGGGACAAAAGGGGTATTAGCTAAGCCTCGTTCCCTGGTTAGAAAAGACCTCACCTAAGGATGAGGGTAGGGTCTCCTATGGCACAAAAAGATTTTGGCCTTGCTAGCCAAGATCAATGAACCATCATGGATTTCTCAGTCACCAAGATAAGAAGTTATTTAATTAAAGATGAAAGACGAGAAGATCACATGGTCATATGATATGACTATGATTATATGACTTGGAATATAAAAATGAAGATGATGATGATGTTTTATTATCATGTGATATGATGGATAAAGATATAAATGTTAAGCAAGATAAGTTCATGATATGCCTTAGCATAATATGGAATAATGTTACATGATTATATGATCTTGCCATGATTGTTCACATGACATATAGTGTACACATGTAGCTCATAGCATATATATGTTCTATGTTTCTATTATGATGTAGTGCATATACCATGGCATATAGAAAGCATGTTATAGGATCATAGTATGTATGAGCCTCAACATGCTCTAATGGGAGACTTCCCCTGCATCCATGGATATGTGCATGTATGGACAAGGCTTAAGCTCGACAGTGAAGGCCTTATGATAAGAAGATTGTATATGTGATGGTCGGGCTATGGCTCAAGCTATCTTATAATAGTTTATATTTTGATGATGTTCTCTCAAAAGTATGTTTGGTCTATGAGCTTTTGACTCATGAACTTTTATATGAACTCATTTATGTATTATGCAATGATGGGTCTATGTGGCCCATGGGCTAGTATGTTATTTTAGGATTTATTTTATTAAGAAGTCTTTCACTATTTTATTATATTAATTATGCATATGTTATTATGATTTCGCTGCGATGTTATATATAATTAGGTATTGAAAGTTGACGCAAATGTAACACACCCTAAGATTCAACCTCTAAATTGGGGCAAAATTTTGGGGATGTTACGACTGTCCTTTGTTTTTGTCCTTTTTGCGTCTCAATATACCTAAGACAAAGATTCCTCCTTGTTAAGAGTGGAGCATATGTTGATTGGTCCCCTGCAAGTGTAATGTTGTTTGCTGCGCAGACCAATACATTGAGGATAAGTCAACATCTCTTCCTGTCCAACTTTCGTTCACCAACTCCCTTGTTTTTTTCTGTTAGCTTTCTAGCCAAAAAAAATCTTGTGGTCCCTCTCCCTCTTAGATGTCATATGTCCATTGTTTCAACAACTTATTTTGTCAACATCTGTCCATAAAGATGTAGAGAAGCTTCCTTCCTCTTGTGTAAGGAATTTTCTAGACTAACGTGAAAAAATATCATTATCTTTGTTGTTTGCTGCTTTGGATAGCTATCATGGTGAATCTGCGTCATCTCTGCTCTCAAATTCGTCTAAATGTCTGAGTTAGGGGTATTCGCTTGTGTGCCCCTATGCGTGCATGTGTGTGAGCATACACATGTATTTCTCCATGTTTTGTCGACTGTGATTTTTACATGAAAAATAATCAAAAAAGTAATAATAACATAGGAATCATAAGATAGATGTCGAGAAATCATAAATGATATATTTCAACAATAAAGCATGTGTTTGAGCATGAAAACATATAAAAAATATGAGATTAATGCATGTTGAACATAAATGAAAAGTATATATAATTTCTCCACATCATCTAACCTTCGGTAATATTGAGGGATGAAGATCCATCGATAATACGAAGGCTAGATGTAATAATAATATTAAAATATTAATCATATTTTGTGTATTATATTATATATAATATTATAATAAATATTACCGGTAGATCTACCCTTCAATAGTATCGATGGGCGGTGGTCCATCAGTATTACTGAACGTTAGACCCATCGATAATAATAATATTAAAATATTAATCATATGTTTTATATTACATTATATATAATAATATAATAATCGTAATCGACGCTTCTACCGAAAGTCAGATCCGTTGGTAACAATAATATTAAATTATTAATCACATTTTTATATTATATTTCATTCTAAAAAAATTATTTATAGTAATAAATAATTATATATAAATGCATTCTTAATTAATGTGTCACTAAAATTTCTAAATAATGATTAAATTTTTATAAATCACAAATGACGCTTTAAAAATACACAAATGGGCATATTATAAAAGGAACATATATATTTATGTTCTTACTTTTCATAATGTTTTAAATTAGTACAGAGTCATTAAAATATATATTAAAAAAATAATGATACAAGTAATGGATGTTTAATTTATATAAAATGCAAGAAGTGTGAGAAAAATAGGAAATATACTTAGAAAGAAAAGTGAATTGTTAGAACTTAGAAAACTTATCATTCACAATTTTTAAATGTACCTTTAGAAAAAAATTATGAATAAGATTATAATGATAAAAAATTTGTAAACGAACTTTTACAAAAATTATCTTTTGTGAATCCAAGATGTAATCCAAAATTTATACTTATGAGTAAAATTAGTTATATTATGATTGAAATTAGTTATATCTAGGATAATAAGTTAACACATTTTGATTTTATTAAAAATTTATCTATTTTATATTCTAAATTTATTTATAATATATATTATATATCTATAAATATATTAAAAGGAAAATGAGTAAAAAGATAAAATATTAAAGACAATTAGGAGAAAATGAAAAATAATGATAACTTATTTAATATATTATTTGATTAATGCATCAAGAAAAGAATATAATAAATATAGAAAGCGAAATATTATTATATTATATTATAAACATTAATAATAAAATAATAAATTTAATTATCAACGGATCTAGCCTTCAGAATTATGAATTCAAATTCGTCGATAATTCTGAAGGCTAGACCCGTCGATAATTTACCGACGAAAATTTATCGTCTATAGTAGAGAAGGACTTTTTGCCGTCGATATTTCGAAAATGTTTTTTTTCTATCTATTGCAAATGACATCAAAAAATACGAAAGATTATTGTCTAGGCAATTTTCTTGTAGTGTTAATCACCTAGTTACATACCCTGGCAATCCCCTCATCTGAGCTCAAGAAGACAACAATAATGCAAAGGGAAAACAAAGAAAATCCACAACAAATGAAAGCAAAGGTTTAGGATCTTCATCTAGGTAAGGTAAAAATTCTTTTCTTATGAATTATTCATATGAAGTTGAATTAAAATAAATCTAGGAGTTTCCTCTCATCTCTTATTTGATATGATCATGAAAGATGGAGTTGCAAGATGAAGAGCAAACCTAACTTGGACTTAAATTCTAAACTTCAACCTCTAAGAGTTCTAAAAATTATGAAATTGAATCTTAAAGCACCTTTCGAAGTCTAGTTTACATGCCCTATGAAAGTGGAGTGGAATATCTACACAACAAGTTATGTGCCAAATCTTAAATGTCACTTAGGATGTTCTATGAAATAACTAGGTTGAAATGATAATTCGGTCATAATTAGTCAGATGTTTTTCTTTCTAGAGCAATTGAAATTTTATGGAAAAAAGCATATGTACCAAGAATATTTAATGTTCTATTGCATAAGCATATTTAGCCAATTTTAAAAATAGAGTAGAGCATCTCTAGATCTTAGAAATTTTATAGATAATATAAAATGAAAAGAATTATAAATTTGTATGATTTCAAGCTCAAAACGTATGCTAAACCTTATGTAGTTTGTCAGAATTCAATAGTGAGATGATAGTGAAATTTAGGAGTTTAGTGATAACTTGCTAATTTTTTAGTCAAAAGTCAATTTTTTTCAATTTTTGTTCCAACTCCCTAACTCACTCTCTACTGCAGTGCACAGGTCAATTTCAGTAACCTTAAATGTTGTATCTACAGTGATTTGAAATCCTAGACTACCTAAAAACAATTTAGACTAATCCTACTTGAACTTACAAAAATAGATTTTTAAAGAGTTTGGAAAATAGATTTTTAAAAGTATGCAGAATGATAACTATTTTGAGGTTTTTGAAAAATTAACTAAACTGAATTATAAATACTAATCTAGAGGCTAAAAGGGTTTATCTATCAATGAGGAAGGTCCTCCTAGGAATTGGGATTCATCTAATTTAATTATGGATGAAAATGGATAAGTTATCACTTTGTAGTCAAATCTAATTCAACCTTCAATATGGCTGTTTTAACAGCTCAATTAGATCAGAACTAAACAATATATTGTCATATAATTGTTAGCCAAGTTGAATTAGAAGAGGATCCCCACTGAAAATTAAGTTATCATTAAGTTCAATCCAACTCACTTGCTAATTTTTTTGGCAATTCAATCAAATCTGAAATGAAAACTTCTAAATTACACTTTAAAAATGAAGGGAATGCTTCAATCAACTAACCAGGGATAAAATCAATCCAATATTAATGCAAATGCTCTTTAGTTTATCTATAAACTACAAGAGGATTTAAAATTAGCCTCTCAGCTGCAAATTCAAATGAAATCCACATTTTCATTAATGAATTGAATAAAAATCAGCACTTAATTCATATAAGGAATTCAGCACATGCAGTTGCTCCTTGGTTCATCTCTGAACATCAAGGAAGCCATAAGATTCACTTCTCAGTGATTAGGATTCAGAGGCTTAACAACTAGTAAGGTAGGTTCCTCAATTTTCAGGAAATCAGGATTGATATTTCAGAAAATTAGAATTGAAGAATTGCAACAATTCAAAGAGTTACCCTTGAAAACACCAATATCTCTTGATTCATTTCTGAATAAGAAGGGAACCATAAGTAACCTCTCAGTTATAAATCAATTAGGGCTCCACAATGATGAAAATATATTTGAGCAATTCAGAAATCAGAATTCAGGAAAAATCAGATTCAGGAAATCAGATTTATAATCAAGATGGAATCCAGAAAACTTGGCATTGGTTCTAAATTTATTTCTGAATAAGATTGGGACACATGATAACTTCTAAGTTGTTCAATTGATTAAATCCCCAATGACAATCAGATTCAAACAGTGCAGGAGAATCAGAAATCAAAAGGTTCAAAGTTCCACAAAACTAGAAATCAGATTATCAACTAAATTGGAATTCAAAACTTGGCATTGGTCCTTAATTCATTCCTAAACAAGGATTAGACCAAATGATAACTTCTTAGTTGTAAATACAAATAGGGTCTTCCAATGACAAGATCAAATTCATAACAGTTCAGATTTCAGAAATTATTTCAGAAATTAAATGATTCAGTGCAGGAAATTTGAACTCATCCCTAATCCATCCACAATATGTATTAGACTACTACCCTATTCTATGAGGCATGAGATTTAACTCCTCATGTTTACAAACATAGATACAAGATAGAGTGAAGAACAGATGTAGTTCATCCTGGCTTGAGGGTTATTGGTAGCAATCTCCTTTCCTTTCCTTTCCTTCAGCTCAATCTAGCTCCAAACCCTTGCTGCCTTCTCTCCACTCCTGCAATGGCCGACCTCCCCCTCTTTCCTCCAGAAATTCCCACTTATATATGTGTCATGTCCACCCATTGATCAGCATCAGAAAGTTCTATTCTTTTGATTTCAGCCATCTGTCCAATGGTCCCTGCATTCTAGCTGCAAAAGACAGCTTTTCTGGACAGCAAAAATAGTGGTCCCCCACCGTTTTCCCTGCTAGAAGAGATAGAACACCAAGCATCAAAGTTCTCAAATAGGAAATGAACAAATAAGGATAAGGAAAGCCACCAAGATCAGCTCAAACATCAAATAAAATATGGTGTTATGAAGATATGAAATCAGTAATTAAAATGATAAGTTTGAGAACCCGGAATGATAACTTTGCATAAATCTTGGAAAATGATCAAATATAGATGGTTCAGAGCATTGAAGGCATAAAAGGAAGTAGGATGGCAAGTGAATAAGGTCAGAAATCAAATATGGATAAGATTTCATAGAATGATAACTTGGGTGCCAAAACGATAACTTAATTTCCTTAAAAATGATAACTTGTCATAACTTTGATCGTGGTTATCCAAATATGATCAAATTTGAATAGAAATGAGTTAGGACAATAATATAATGATTGCCTAAGACCTTTGTGCAGAATTGATAGTTTTGCATGTCGAAATGATAGTTTTGCCCTTTAACAATAACTTGGCATTGGAAAATGATAACTTGTTCAAATGGGTTTATAATTTTGCACAAGTTGATATATGATCATCCAAATATGATTCATTCATGATAGTAATGGATTTAGGGCAAGAAAATCATTGAAAATGAGTTCACTCAAAATAATGATAACTTGGCATATTAGAGTGATAACTTGTCCTAAAAATAATAACTTGGCATAGAATTGAAATATTTATGAATTTTAGCATTTCAGAACCTCTATGCACATGGAATTAAGTATAAAATGAGGAATATCAACTAGTTATCACAATCCATGCATTCCAAGCATAATTGGTCAAAAGTTGGGCAATTTAGGGGCTCGATAGGTGTGAAATGCATCTAAAATGAGATAAAAGACTATAGTGATCAGCTAGTGATCATGAGACAAAATATAAGTTGATCCTATAATTTCCTAAGGACAATTTATAGTGAGTCAAATTATGAATTTAGTATTAATGATAATTGATGCAATCTTCTTCCATTGAAAATTATTTCACATTAGTAGAATTTTCAAAATAATTGTTATGCATTTTATGTCATACATCACCAAATTTGTTATGCATTTTATGTCATACATCACCAAATTTGTTATACGCAATTATGAGCCATTGCCACTCCTTGGCATGGATGGCCATTTCATTTTTTGGGTAAATATGGATGGCCATTTTAGCACGAACAAAAATGTTGCCACAGTGCACCAATGTGGGTTCTACTCACCCATAATACATAAGGATGTCAAGTGCTTCATAAGCTCAATTGATAGATTCTCAATAGGTTTGGAACATATCACACAAGAATGAAATGGCCCAACAATCCATATTAGAAGTGAAATTTTGTGTGTATGGATAATTAATTTTGTGGGGCCTTTCCTATATCTTGTTCCAACTAATATATTTTGATTGCAGTATATTATGTGTCCAAATGGATAAAAAGTGTAATGCCCGGCATAAACCTCCAAAAAATATATTATTAAAGTTAATAAAAAGATAAAATCATATTTATGTTGGGAATTAAATAAGAGGAGGAGACCATATGGAAGAAGTTATAATCAACATTATTTTTTGACTCCTACCTATATAAACTTTCCTCTCAAGCAAAACCTCCTTTTAACCTCGTGTCTCTCCTCTTTTTCCCTTCACAAATTCCCAAGTAACCAAGAGCCCGAGTGCATTGTTGGCTATTGAAATCTCACCAAAAAATAGGGAACCATCCAAGGTGATGTAGCAACGATGTTGGGAGTTTTTAGAGCAGTTTCATGGTTGTTTTTCTTGACTTTCCTCTCAGTTCTTCTCCATCGAGTGTGGGCACTAGGTTCTAGAGACCAAGGACAAATAGTGATTGAAGTCAAAGAACCTTCAAGGACTACCGACGCGGAGAACAAAGTAAAGAAAGAGGATCGATCAGACATGGATGAGTGCCAAATGTAGGTGGAAAGTTGGAGCAACCTTTGAATCAATATTAATAATAGATTTGGATGTTCTTAGGGTCTAGTTAGAGTCTTATCATTGTCTCCTATTACCCAAGAGTCGATCCATTATTTACTTCATGCGTAAGAAATTTATTTCGACGAAATCGCGTTGAAAAAAGTGCCATTGCGGCCGTGATTTCACTGGATCTGATGAACTCGGCCCGAACATATGGATTGTCGAGAAAAATAGGTGTTGAACCTGGCTCGAGTTCAATGCTGCTGGCCTACGCCCGTCGTCAACGTGCATGCATACCAAAACTTGGCCCGGGCTCCGACAATGAACATCTAGAGCCACCATGGACCAAGTTCGGGGTATGCTCGGCCTGAGTTGTGGTTGAGGCACTCACACCACGAAACTTGACTTGGGCTCCACCATGCCCGGCCCAAGTTCCACCAAAGATTATGTTAGGATGATATTTTTAGTTGATCCTAATATTATTGCTAATCCATGATCTACCATCTATTTGATTATATCATATCATGACTTAGAGCATTGTCATCACACTAAGTGATTATTTTATGTCTTATTTCTAAGTACTAGTTTATGAGTCTCCATAGCCAAGAAATTGAATGTAATTCGGGCCACAGACCGAGTTCGTTCAAGGCACCAGAGCAATAGAACTCAATCCAAGACCGATCCAACTCAACTTGGGTTCTATTGAGACATAGTTGACTTTAATATCTTATTTGATTATCGTATTGCTAATTATCTGTGAGTTGTCATCTACCTGGTTCCACTAATATCAAAATCTAGAGCATTGTCATCGTAGAAAATGACCATTTTAAATTTTATTATTATATTATTGATTTATGAGTCATGATCTGAAATTCATTGTTATCCTACATTGTCATCAAATCCAACACTATATTACTCTGATCCAATTGTCACATTGCATAGATGTCATATGAAAATTTAACCTCTCTTTGATTCTATCGATTACATTATCATTTGATCTTCATTAATATCATTGCATTGTTCTGATCAAGTCACAATCTAGACGAAGACGATAACTTAATTAATTATATTAAAAACTTGGGTGCTCATATTACTTATTGACGAGAGTTCATAACATAATACAGTAGTGTTGGGCATAATTTGTCCTCGTTGCACAATTTCTTTCCATTGTGTAATGGAAGAGGATACACTCTCCTTTAGAGAGGATGATTGACGTGATGTGCACAATAATTGGTTGTAAGTATATGGCACCTTATTGCAACGAACACGTTAACTAGTGGCATCGTTGAAGTTGACCACGATTTTCAATCAGAGCATTGAAATCTACCTAATGACTCAGAGTATAGTACAAAGTATCGATTCAAAGCATAGCATATGATATTGAAATACAAAGTAATCCAGAGCATGGAGCTGATTTATCTTAATGATCATAACCATCATATTGGATTATTATTGTTCTCACACAATGATTGATTACATTATTCATACTCAACTTAATTCTACCTATAGACATCACATTGATCTCTATCCATTGACAATCCAAATATTGATTCCTTCCATTGGATTCCTAGTTTATCAAGAATTATAATTTTACTCATAGACATTATATCGATGAACCATATAGAGCATTGGACTATATCTAATGTCATATTGATTCACATAGAGCATAGCCTTGATTCTTCTATTGATTTTACTTTATTAATTCTACCTAGAGTATAACATTGATATTTTTCATTGATATTAATTAAAGTATAATCTTGATTTGTTTCACAAATCTTTATTAAAGCATGACGTTGATTTTTGTATTATTCTCATTTATGATTATGATTATGATTACATGCTTCTTTATTATTACTATTTTTTCATTAGTTTATTGTCTACTTATTGGAAGGGTTATCATGTTTTTTCCTATATTGTTCCTACAGATAGGATGAGCTCAACTCTTAGGATATTGTCCTCATTTCACTTCAGCACGTTTCTTTACATTATATTTCCACCTTAGTATATTATTGGCATTATGATTCATATTAGATATTAATTTATCGGACTTCCACATTTATTGATATTTTCTTTGATATCTTCTTAAGTCTTCGCTTAATTAAAGAGCTAATCAAAATCAAGATTTCAGTGAGAGCATCATATAGCTAGTAGTTGTCTTTCAAGTTGGATGTTGTCACATGACAAGAGTAATTTGAGGGCACTAAAAAATATCCGAACCTTCTTTCCATTTAAGTTTTTTTCCAAGTTTTTTACTCATTGCTGTGAAGAACCTTGGAGGAAGGACGTCCCGTCCTTGGAGAGCATACATCTTGCAGTTGTCAGAATCAACGTGAGAAGCTATTAGAGGAAGAATATTCTGTAATTGTAGGTCGTGAAAATCACTAAGAAAAATAAAAGAAAGCTTTTTTTTAAAAAAAAAAAAAGGTTATGACAAGGTAAGGTCGTCAATACTCGCAAAGGACCTTGAAGGTTTCTCAGACTTCTACCAAAAAGGAAGAAAGTAATCGAATAACCAGCGATGAAATGGTAAGTGATTTTTATGTGAATATAAAAATATTTCATTGTTAAATACGCGATTCAAAATGATGTTAATCTTGATAGTAGATGAATTTTTTTTAATATATAATTAATGCGCTCAGTAGTATCATGCAAATTAGGCGACTGCGTCGTTTTTTTTTTTATATTTAATGGAGGATTCCATGAAGTTCCTATCCTCGGTCTCTCCTCGGAGCTTGTGTCAACGGGCTCGGCGCGAATGGGCAGCTGTTAATGCACTGGGATTCAGAGCTTTAACATTTGGACTGCCCCTCGTAACCTGATTTTTATACCATGCACGACGTGCACGTACAACTGATATATATAACTCTTATGAGCAATCGACTTGTTCATTGCAAACTCCGTAAAGAGTAAACAACATTTTGGTAAAGTCTTGAAATCTCAAGTTGTTATAAAGTGATCCTTTTTTCTTTCACCTCATAGAATAAGCACTCTGTTCATCATGAAATGAAGCTGAACAATTTACAGAACCTTAATTGACACATGGACGAACAACTAAATAAATCTGATTTGAAGTATGCACAAACGGGAAAAGGGCAAATAACTATTTCGTGTCCGTTGATTCGTGCCGGGACTTTGCATCTCATGTATGCCATCATGAAATATAAAGTTTCAGGATATTACAGAAATCAATTTCAAACCGTACTGTATCAAAATCATTAGACTATGTGACGCTGAAAGCTACAGCATCCAAAAGCTCAGGTGAGTAGGAGAAAATTTAATCTCCAAATTCAACTTGAGTTCACTGATTTGTGTAATAAATAAATAAAGAAAAACAAATCTTCTGTATGTTTTCTTCTTCCTCCTCCGTTGATTAATCTTTTTATGTTTTATTTACTTCTTGCAAAAGACCCAAAACAAACCACTTCTTTATTTCTGATATGACACCCAATAGACTAATACTTGGTCAGGCTAATCATTGGCATATACGTCTGCTTTGACATGTATATGATGTGATTTGTCTTATATCAGCAATTCAGATAGAGTCAGAAAAGGATTACTTAAAATTCTTCAATTAGTAATAAACACTTCGATTGCATGTCTTCTTATTAAGTTATTAAGACCCTGTTAGATCTCAGAAACAGCAAAACACAAGATCAGATAAATCCAAGCTCAATTACAAATCTATTGTGAACTAATGAATATGTCTACACCAACTAACTACTGCATTTGCCCCTCTAATTTTCAGTAAAATACGTGATTGTTAGTTACGAATTACTCAAATTGTCTGGATCGAGTTAAATTCTGCCAAAGGCAGATGAGAATTTCGCTTTCAAAGGCTATCGTACCTCAACTTTTCTACTTTCTGTAATGTATTATGCTGTTTTAGTTTCTCCTGCAAATACCAAAAAGAAATTCTTCAAGGAGTCACTGCAGAAAATTTCTATCTCTTATTTATAGATCCGCTGAGATCTCACCTTTAGATTTTCCTCCTTTTGGCAGTCATATAATCAGTCAAAAGATTTCCTTAGAAATGAAGGAAAAAGAATTCGACAAGGAATTAGAAGAAGCTGCGTAGAAACTGTATGTACGCAGAAGTGCATTGACCCAAAACCAGAAAACAGATTGCTGCAATGTCTGGGTCAAGCTTGTGGTTCTTGATGTAAAATCTTCAAGCATTTACTATTTTATATATGGGACAGAAAGTGTGTAACCGGATCCTATAATTGGGCTAAAGTACTTACTTTTCAATTAAAGTTGCTATTAATTTTGATGTGGAATAATACATTATATATACATATATATAAACGAATATATATATATACACATAAAGCATAAAGGAAAGAGCAATCTTGACAACTCAGAGAGATAAGTTGAGCTCATGCATGGTACCCATCATTCAGAGCTTTGAATTAAGTTGCATCATGGTTCAATTATTGTAACTCCGTCTATGTTTTATAGTCGGTCCCAAGCCCGAATAAAGGAGGAGGGTTGTGTTAGGTCCCGACAGTCAGCGTAAAATCCTGTCGAATCTCATGAACATGAATTAACGAATGAGCGAAATGACGTCGGCGTCGTATGATCCATATAGCCGACTCCACCTAGTGGGATAAGACTTTGTTGTTGTTTGTTGTATGGTTCAATTATTGTCTTTTTTTGCATGCACTTGGGATGCAAATGGAATCTCTGACTGACACTCCAGATGCAAGTAGCAAAATGCTGTAAGAAAGTACTGTCCCTCCCCTGCCTCGAGCCACCTTCTTTTCTTGTTGAGCTTGGACCAGGGACATGCACGGTTTAGGATCCCAGATCCATCCCAAATTCCAAGCCCTCCAACCTTCGAATCCTCAACAAACTCAGTATCTTTAAATATGTTGCTTAGTCAATATGATGCTCACAGGTTTTAGATAGACATGTTTAGCTACAGTGGAAAGAAGAAAAAGATTGGCATCCCGTTGCCAAAGTAAATTAATCTGCTTGAATTAAATTTTGTTCTCGGTTACATCCCAAATATATCAAATTTCAATGTTCCTTCCTCTAATGTAAAGCATAAGTTTTATAACTCAGGAGAATTCAGAAGGTAGATTCATGAATTATTGGCATTACTATCTATTATGATTGAAGGCAAGTTTATCATTAATATAATTACGAACCTGAACCACAAACTGTAGCCAACAGTTCTCAAATAGCAACACTAAAATAATGTTCAAAAAGACACTACACATCATAACAAATTGAAAGGGAAAAGTCTGCAAACAGTACATCCTCCATTCCCCATAAACTCTACATATAGGACATATTATTCGGTGGCCATTCTTACCATGACTGTTCAAGTAACATCATGCCATCATGCATGGGCTTAGTTAACAACCCTTGTTTGATACATAAGGATTAATTAAGAAAAAAACATCTATTTCAGCCACCTCCTATATAAGATGATGATGCTGATGTTGTTGTTGTCGTCGTCCTCCTCGTCGATCAACATATGATGTCTAAAATTAAACTCAGCTAATTATCACAGAAGAAGACTTCTGATAATTGCAGCTTGAGCACTGTTGCCGTCAATGGTGCTGAGTAGTTCAGCAAGCCTCTCGCTCAAGTCATCCACCTCTCGGTGCAAGCTCCTTATATGGTTGCACGTCTCCTGTAGAACCTTGATTGCCGACACCTGGATATAATATATATAACATAAGAAAAGACCTGAACATATATAAATATATACATATTAATAAAACCAAGCTTACTGGCCAAACTACATTCTCATGGGTAACCTGCCATCAGATCATTCTCGAGGTTCAAATTTGGTTCTTATTGGTTAAATCTCTGCCTTGTTTTGGCATGAACTTTATCTCATTGTCATCAGACAGTGCCTTACTTTTCAATTAGTACTCTTTAAAAATTTTGAGGTCTCCCCTCCCAGTTCGCTGTTTCATGACAGCAATTCTCTCAGTGGGACATTGCAATTTTCAGCTCGACGACAAGTAAACATGCATAGCGGCGTGGATCCTGAATAAGTTGGATGGATTTACCATGCAAATCTACTTTCTTGTTATGGATAAGCGTTACATACTCAACTTTGTAAGAAAGGAGGTCAATTCGTATCAAATTAAATTGGCAAATATATATATATATATATACGTACCCTTCCTTGGACCCGAGGGCGGTCCTCGGCCGGGAGAAGGGACTGCAGTTTGGAAATGAGTTCAATGATCTGGTCGTCACTGATTCTCGAAGTCGCCGACGCCGATTGCCTCGGCCGTGACCGCCGGCTGGACATCTTTTCTCAATGTACGGATTAGAGACCAGCTGGAGCAGGAGTAGCTGCTGAAAGATCAAGAAATGCCGCAGCACTACTTGCCTACTACCATTGTATGTGCACAACAAAAGGTTTTGAGTGAGAGAGAGAGAGAGAGAGAGAGAGAGAGAGAGAGAGAGAGAGGGTCAATGGGGGAAAGAGAAGAGGGACAGTGCCTGCATTTAAATAGGCACTGATGAGTAGGAGGAAAGGGAGGATGACGACATATAGGAATATAACGGCATTTGCGTTTTATGTATTCAAAAGATTGAAACATTTTAAGACATTATTCAGTGAGCAATGATGCATATGCAGTGAAGTAGATTTTAATTATGTGCTACTTTTTTTTCTTTCTTTCTTTCTTTATTCTTCTTTGTGGGGCTTTCTCTTAATTTTAATTTCATAAGGTTTTTGGCGACATTCGATACCCCAAATATATATTGCTTAGAATGAAGAGATTTTGTGGCGTATAAAAAGTTGAAGCAACTTTATCAAATGTATCTTTCGCTGATGATTTTAGAATCTTTGGATGCTTAATTTCTATTTGAAGGATGTGGAAGCAAAATTGTCATACTCGAGAGCTTTATTTTGTACTTACATGATCGAGTTGTTCCATTCCAACTGTCTCATGTTCTCAGGTACATGCTTTAAAATCTTTCAGGTTGTCATATGTTAGACACTTGTATATTATACATCTGAGTCGCAAGTAATATATACTCACTTTTAAGTCCTCTTAATTATGCATGCATGTTCTTTTCAATTTAAATCCCATAGGTGACTTGTATGCTAACCAGATGAACTTAATTATCCATAATCAGATAATGATTAATAGGCGTAGGAACAAACAATAAGTCCAATTACATAACAGGTATACTTGAATTATTTTTTAAAATATTTCAGGTATGAAACATAAAAAAAGAGTTTGCAAATGTATATTTTAATAAGAATATATTCTGCCTGGTACTATTTTTGTGAGGAATCAAATTATTCAAGTAAGTTGTTATTAAAGTATTAATAAGGTATTAGAATATTTATGAAGCTTCTTTAACTTAGTTTAAATAATAAGAATTAGAGTCCAGTTACTTATGTATATATATAAGAAGAAGTTCCTACCAGTGGGAGTTGGAAGCTTGTCTTCATATAAGAAGGTCTCGAGTTCAAAATTTACTAAATACAAAATATTTTTCGTTAGAGCATCATCTGTCATAGCCTGGCATTTAAATTTTTATTCTATCACTTTGGATATTATGGTAGCAACCGAAAAAAAAAAGAAGTTCCTTGATTTCAGCAGCTTTAGAATCAAACCCTTAGGGCCGTTTGGTACATTATCAACATAATTAACTGGTAATTTAGATCACAACTTAAGTAGATTATCACTATTTAAATAACTGATAATATCACATTATAATGTTTGGAAAACATTGATAATATAAATAATGGCTAAAATAGTTAAAGGGCAAATTATCAAAATACTCCTAAAAATTATTTTATATGTTCATCATATAGTATCCTAAATAAATAAATCAAAAAATAGAAAAGTGAATATAGATAAAATAAGATGAGTAAAAAATAAGAGTTATTTATAAAATATTCAAATAATAAAGTGATGCAGTTAAATGATATTTATTTAATAATAAAATATTGAAATTAAAAAAATTATGGAATAGATATTTTGTCTAAATACATGTCAAGCAACTAATAATTTAAAAAATCGTCTCTCTTGTCTGTTATCTGAATTACCAGCCATGTGATAATTAAGATTATCAAAACAATTAAAATTACGAATAATTGGTGACAGTCAAATGAAATAATGTGGTGATGACCGAAAATTTTAAATAAAATAATCAATAATCTATCTTAATCTATTTTAATTACTTCGTACCAAATGCCTAAATGATATTGTTATACGTTTAGAAATGTACGTATGTATCCCTGGTAAGTTTAGTTGCCTTCAAAATCCAAAATTAATAACCCCATAGCTGATTTAGGGGTCAGAGGATTAAATCCTAAAAGGTTATATTTAAATTTGAATATCCGAAGTGTTGCGAATGTTAGAAAAACAATTAATTAATTTTTTTTTTTTTTTTGCTTGGATCTATTGATATTCAAGGCTAGTAATTTATACAAATTTATTACTTCGAATGAAAGTCATACTACAAATGTTGACCAAGTTAATGATTATCCAATTCATGGGAACATGAGAAATGAAAAAAATGCATTAAAATAAAAATAAATGAAAGATTTGTCAAATTATTTGGTTTCAAAATCTAATGATTAAACTTATTTCATTTAATTTCTTAAATTGATTCTTTGCAATATGAGTTCAAAACCAGAAAAAATACAACACAAAGATTTGTATGTCTTTAATTTCATTTATTAAATACATAACTAATTAGTATTCGAAAGGAAATAGAATTACTTAGTACTTACTAGTGAATACTATTTTATGTAAGGAATATTATTTGTTCATATATCATTTATTAAATTATTATTATATGCAGGAGTTAATTAATAGTGGGGGATTGATAGAATGCCAGTACATTACTTTTTGTTTTGTTAATGCCAGTACATCGCTTTGTCAGAACTTTGAGTATTGACTATGTCATGACTACTCCTCAACAACAGTGGTTCAACGTGCACATGCCAGCTAAATGATAGTTCAAGTAAAAGAAATTGCTTGAGTTTATAATAATAATAATAATAATAATAATAATAATAATAATAATAATAAAATACATCTATGGAAAAAGTTAATCTCATCTCGATGATAAAACTTTAAGAATCAAAATTTATCTTCGTTTAAAAAGATCTCGAATTCAAAACTTTTAGATGGTTAGAACCGATCGAAAACTCGATATAAATTAATCAAATGATAATAAATTTTATATCTTTATCCCACCATTTGGAATACTACAGTAACAACATAAAAGAACAATGCTGAAAGGAAAACACTAGTGGATCCATATTCTGGTCATTCTCATTTTTTTTTCTACGTTTTGTCATTTTTAAATTCTCATTTCTACATTCTCATATCCTGGAATTGTTTGTACAAGGCCACATACACATATATATATAAACCGATGGTGTATCTGTATCCCCTGGATTGACCGGCATATCAAAAGAAATAACTTAAAAAATCCCAGCACACACATTAACAAAAAGCTTCTGCATAAATGCATTTAATTAAACCAATCACATTCACAATTCAGATCTGGTAATTAGGGTGCCTAATGAAATATGTACATGTAATACAGCTAGCTCACGAGTAATTAATTAACCAAATCTTCTGAATAAATATCAAATCAATGCATCTCTTCCTTCCTAGAGATCTCTCGCCAAGATTCTTCTCATGCATGTACCACTACAGTATCACATCTTGATGGATCTACAAACTCACATATGTTCTTCAAGTGCTTAGCAACACACACCAAAAACGAGAAGACATACACACAATTAACATCCCTAAAATATTTTGCTGAGCCAAAGTCGATTTTTTTATATTTATAAAAGGAAAGAAAAGAAATAATTATGAACTTTAATTAGTACAATAGGTCGCAAATGGTGTGCTGTGTAAAATTCCAATGCATTGGCCAAAAGTAGCTAGAAGGTCTTTTTTAGGGGCCCTTGATTTGTTTGAGTATTAAGTCATTTAATGTTGCCATATCACTAGCATGCAATAAAAATAATTTAATTAAAAATAAACTGTTCCATTGAAGACTATCAAAATATGAAGCTAGTTTTTTTTTTTTTTTGCATGTGATGTTTGTTTAAATATTAAAATATGTTTATATGTTTTTATTTGGGATTATCCCACTTAAAAGGTATACCTCATTATTTCCCCAAAGCATACAATGGTTCTTCACAATTTTCCATTCTTCTTGGTATCAACTATGGCATCTGAGATTCCAAGTACATGCATATACTTTAACACCAACCACGCATTTAATTATAAGCATAAAGTTAAAGTAGAATTAAGTAGATCTCGTATGCATGCAACTGAGACCTCCATGTTTGAATGGGCAAATAATTCGTTGGCGTCCCGTTAAACAAAAGCAAGCACAGAAAGTGATGGGAAAATCCGAGAACAAGAAGAGAAGATCGTAGAGAGATTGCAGAAAAATAAAGGAGACACACGAAATTACCCAGGTTCACCCTTGAGATGAGGGCTACGTCCTGCAAAGAGGTTCCACTATATCGTTTAGGTTTACAGCCGTCACACCAAATTACATCAGAAATTAGGCTATTAATAGCCTCTCCAAACTGGGTTTAAAACCCAAACAAACAGAGAAAAAACCTAATCCGAACCACACGGGCCGGCTAAACAAAAGCCCAAAATCCGTCTAGGTTTCGGGGGCGCTGCCCCCGAACCCCCGCCCGCTCACCGGCGAGCGGGACCGCCGTCGGGGGGCGGGGCCCCCCGAACCCCCCCTTTCGTTCGTACGCCAGCAATACTGTTAATTGGGTAATACTCAGATTCCCCTAAGCTCACGTGGGCGAACCCGGTGTGAGAAACAAGGGGCCCTGAAGTATTCACCAACTCTAACAGAAAGCACGCATGTGCCATGCAAATCAAGGGTTTTTGCCTGTACCAAACTAAGATTAACCTGCTAATCCTTTAATTAACGTTTGAGAACCAGGAACTTGCTATTTATTAGGTTAGTTGAAGTGCACAAGAGGCATGCACATGTGATGCCATTAATTCTTTCTGGGATGTTCTCATCTATAGATTATTGGCAAAGTTCTTAGATTTGATTTGGTGTGGAGCATGAAATCAACATCTTTGGTCGTTCCCCTATATTAATTTTTTTTTCCCTCTCATTTGGAAGTCTAAATGTAACACAATGTTAAGATTTTACCTTCTTTTAAGAACAGTGCCAGCAACTGCATTACCTACGTCGAATTCAATTACGTGGTCTCTCCTTTGGGCCACCTAGGAAGGCAATGACACGTGAGCATGGTGTGGGTTGGCATGTCAACGTCCGACTAGGTGCCTGAAGAAGTAGGTAAAGTGTGCATACATGCATGACAAATTAATACAAAGGCAATCAATTCCAAAGTAAGGTTTATGTTTGAAGAAGATTAATGATTAATCAGTTTTGGCAATCAATGGCTTAACTTAAGTACCCATTGTACTTTGCCTCGATCACCTTTCTCCTCCTAAATACCATGAGAGGTTTATGTTAAGATTACATATGGAGTTGCAACAATCCAGGGAAAGAAACATATATAATTAGCGAATTGGATTACGGATGTAACCATCAGCTGCGCTCAAGGTATATCAGAAATTAGATCTGGTTGGTGGGTTACTGTTCAAGTGTGACAGATGAAACTCTATTCAGTTTGCAAAATACAAATATATCCTAATTCCAAACTTGGCATCAGAACCACTTTTTAATCACCTTGTGCATTGTCCTGTATGGCGTTGAATGCTTATATACGCCACTGCATGCATTAGTTATCCCGGAAAGTGAAGTGTTATTTATTTAATGAATGGAAAAGGAAGTCGTGAGCATATCACTTAGGGGCCATGCATGGTCGATATGCAATTTAATAATTTCGTCTCATTAAAGATGGAGGCTGAGCACATTAGGAGAAGAAAGTGCTTTGTTTTTTGCAGACAAAAATTATGAATTGTTTGGGCCACAATGTTCTTCCAGACAAAAATTACGATTTTTTTTTTATCCCTGGAACTGTTAGTTCTATTTTTACGCATGTAAAAAAAACTTTCCTTGAGTATGTCATGCCTGATTGTTAATAATGCTTTGAATTTGAACTCAGTTGGTCCCCCTATATAGTCAGACGCTTCAGCAGAATTCCCCTACGGGTCTCGCTGTCCGGTCAGCGAGCCTGTGGGGGGGTCAAGGGGGGATCCAGGGGGATCCCCCATGCGGGGGTTGCAAGGGGGGGAGCCCCCTGAGCGAAAATTTTTAGGGGTATTATGTTTGTGATTCGGATTTGATTTATTTCATTATCACGAGATAGGTGTCCTATTTTCAGAGGATTTATTTAGAGTCACAGTCCGTATTTAATTCCTATCATCTGTCAAAGGGAGTGCCTATATAAACTTCCTAGGGATCTAGACCGAGACCTATCCTTGTAATCATCATTATTTCATAACAAAGAGCCGCCGTCATTTTTCCTCTTCGTATTCTTTTATATTTCGTGTGATTCCTCTCTCCCTCTTTTCGTAATAAATTGGTATCAGAGCCTTAGGGTTTGTCAACGATTCTCGATCAGCAGGGAGATGGCGTCGCACAACGTGAGCGTGGAGAAGTTCAACGGCAAAAACAGTTTCGGGTTGTGGCAGATCAAGGTGCGGGCACTTTTGAAACAACAAGGAGTCTGGGCGCCGCTCTCAAACGTGTCGAAGAACAAGCCAAAGGAGGAAGACTCGAAAGGCAAAGAAAAAGAGATCGACCTCTCAACTTTGGCGGCACAGGAGGAGAAGGCACACTCGATGATCCTGTTGTGTCTGGCGGATGAGGTGATAATCGAGGTCGCAGATGAAGAAAAAGCGGCCGGTCTGTGGTTGAGACTCGAGAGTCTATATATGACGAAGTCTCTCACCAACAAGTTGATGTTGAAGCAACGTCTGTTCTCTCTCCGCATGCAAGAAGGTACTCCTCTGAAGGAACATCTTGATCAGTTAAATTCTTTGTTGATGGAACTCAGAAATATCGATGTTAAGATCGAGGATGAAGATGCTGCCCTAATTCTGTTAGTTTCGCTTCCTCCATCATATGAAAATTTCGTTCAGTCTATGATTATCGGGAAGAAAACTATAAATCTGGAAGAAGTAAGATCGAATCTCCATACTTGTGAACTTCGGCATAGGGCATCTGAAAATTCTGCAAAGACTCAGGCCGCGGGTTTGATATCAATCGCAGAGAAGGGACAGTCCTCGAATTCAAAGAAATTCAAGTCAAAGAAGAAGAAAATCACTGTGAAAGACATCTGTAATTACTGCAAGGAACTAGGTCATTGGAAGAAGGATTGTCCGAAGAAGAAGAAGACCCATGTCGCTGCGGTGGCACATGAAACAGGAAATTCCGAAGATGATTTGGTTCTGGCTACTTCTGATCAAGGATGTCTGGCGGATAATTGGGTTCTGGATTCGGGGTGTTCCTATCATATGACTCCGAATGAAGAGTGGTTCTCAACTTATCAGAAGATTGGTGGTGGAAACGTCATCATGAGCAACGATGCAGCCTGTCAGATAGTTGGGATCGGTTCTGTGCAGATCAGGACTCATGACAATCTTGTGAGGACGCTGATAGATGTCCGTCATGTTCCGCAACTGAAAAAGAATTTCATATCACTTGGAGACCTCGACTCTAAAGGGTGTCAGATCAATGCTGCTGGAGGCATCCTCACGGTCATGAAAGGTGATGCTACGGTTCTAAAGGGAGTCAGACAGAAATCTTTGTATGTATTACAAGATAAGACAGTTTCTAGCGTTGCTGCAGTGGCTAGTTCATCCGAATCAGATAGGTCCAGGCTGTGGCACATGCGGCTTGGGCATATGAGTCAAAACGGGATGAATATCCTCAACAAATGAGGTCTTCTAGGGGAGAAGAAGATATCTGAAATAAACTTCTGTAAGCACTACGTATTCGGCAAACAGCGAAGGTCTCAGTTTGGCAAGGCAGTGCACAGGACGAAGGCGACACTTGACTACATCCACGCCGATTGTTGGGGTCTCTCTCGTGTTCTATCATTAGGAGGTGCGAGGTACTTTCTATCTGTGATTGATGACTACTCGAGGATGACTTGGGTATTCATGATGAAACACAAGAGTGAGTCATTTAAGGCCTTCAAGCAGTGGAAAGTTCTGGTGGAAAATCAGACGTCGAAGAAAGTGAAGCGTCTTCGCACTGACAATGGTTTGGAGTTCTGTTCTACTGAATTTGACCAGTTTTGCAAAGATGAAGGCATTGCCAGACATCGCACAGTCAGGGATACTCCACAGCAGAATGGAGTTGCAGAACGAATGAACAGGACACTTCTGGAGAGGGCAAGGTGCATGCTCTCTAACGCTGGCCTGAATAGGACATTCTGGACTGAAGCTGTTAACATAGCTTGTTACTTGGTGAATCGAAGTCCGGCGACTGCAATTGATCTTAAGACTCCAACTGATGTATGGTCAGGAAATCCTGCTGATTATACTTATCTGAAAATTTTTTATTGTCCAGCATACTATCACGTCAGTGAAGGGAAGTTGGAGCCAAGGGCCAAAGAAGGGGTGTTCATGGGATATGGTGCAAGAGTGAAGGACTACAGAATCTGGTCTCCTTCAGAACACAAAGTCATCCACAGCAGAAGCGTAACCTTTGATGAAGCATCAATGCTTCAGTTGAAGGTGGAGGCTGAAGAAAGTGTCAGTAAACAGGTGAAGGTTGAAATCACTCAAATTGAGGATGATGTTGAAGGATCACATCAAGAAGCAGAACCAGAAGGTGAAGAATCTGATGAGCAACCTGAAGAGGAGTCAATTGCTGCTAGACGTCCTCGCAGAGAAGTGGGTCCTCCTAAGCGATATGGTTTCGAGGACATGGTTGCTTATGCACTACAAATAGCTGAAGAGGTGGAGTCCCTGGAGCCGTCCTCTTATAGGGATGCCATCACATGTGCCGAATCTGGACAATGGATCGCTGCTATGGGTGAGGAGATGGAATCTCTTCACAAGAATCAAACGTGGGAGCTGGTCAAGTTGCCTAAAGGCAGGAAGGTTGTTGGCTGTAAATGGATCTTCAAGAAGAAAGCAGGAATTCCAGGAGTTGAAGGCACGAAATACAAAACACGACTGATTGCTAAAGGTTATAGTCAGAAAGAAGGTGTGGACTACAATGAGATATTCTCACATGTTGTCAGACATACTTCTATCAGGGTGCTACTTGCTCTTGTAGCACATCAGAATCTAGAGCTCGAACAACTAGATGTGAAGACTGCTTTCCTCCATGGAGAACTTGAAGAAGACATTTTTATGAACCAACCAGAGGGATTCCCCATTCCAGAAAAGGAGAATCAAGTTTGCAGTCTGAAGAAATCTCTGTATGGCTTGAAGCAGTCTCCCAGACAATGGTAAAAGAGGTTCGACAACTTCATGATCAGTAAAGGATTCAGTCGAAGTCCCTATGATTACTGTGTATACCATAAGAAGGTGAAGGATGACTCCACCATCTATCTACTCTTGTATGTCTATGATATGCTTATTGCTGCCAGAGACATGACAGACATTCAGAATCTGAGAAGCTCCTCAGTGCAGAATTTGATATGAAGGATCTTGGTGCAGCACAGAAAATTCTGGGGATGGAAATTCTAACGGATCGCACACAGGGTAAACTCTTCTTATCTCAGAAAAGTTATATTGAGAATATTTTATCCAGATTTGGAATGTCAGGAGCGAAACCTTTGAATACCCCATCAGTTGCAAATGTTCATCTTTTTGTTGCCTTCGCACCAAAATCAGAAGCAGAGAAGGAGTACATGTCTCGAGTTCCATATTCTAATGCAGTTGGAAGTCTGATGTATGCCATGATTTGCACAAGACCAGACATATCTTATGCAGTCAGTGTTGTCAGCAGGTTCATGAGCGATATAGGAAAAGAGCACTAGCAAATAGTGAAGCGAATCTTTCGGTATCTGAGAGGAACATCTGATATTGGCCTTATCTACAGAAGTGATAAAGAGTGTTTGGTTGCAGGGTACTCAGATTCAGATTATGCTGGAGATGTTGATGGAATACGATCTATGACAGACTATGTCTTCACTTTGGACAGTTCAGTTATTAGTTGGAAGGCTACACTTCAACCATCAGTTACATTGTCCACTACAGAGGCTGAATACATGGCACTGACGGAAGCTGCCAAAGAAGGCATCTGGTTAAAAGACTTAGTTGGAGATCTCGGATTACATCATGAGCAGGCTATAGTGCACTGTGACAGTCTGAGTGCAATATGTTTAGCCAAGGATCAAGTATATCATGAAAGAACCAAACACATTGATGTCAGATATCACTTCATCCGCACTGAGAAGAGGATCAAGGTGAAGAAGATTGACACTGAAGACAATCCAGCTGATATGTTCACCAAATCTGTTCCTTATGGCAAGTTCCAACATTGTTTGAACTTGCTTAACATAAATACTTGGTAATAGTTTCAAGATGGGACTGGCGGCGGCGTGGCGTGCTTTTGTGCTCTGAAGATGATTCAAGTCAAGGTGGAGATTTGTTAATAATGCCTTGAATTTGAACCCAGTTGGTCCCCCTATATAGTCAGGCGCTTCAATAGAATTCCCCTACGGGGGTCTCGCTGACCGATCAGCGAGCCTGTAGGAGGTCAAGGGGGGATCCAGGGGGATCCCCCATGCGGGGGTTGCAAGGGGGCGGAGCCCCCTGAGCGAAAATTTTTAGGGGTATTCTGTTTGTGATTCGGATTTGATTTATTTCCTTATCACGAGATAGGTGTCCTATTTTCAGGGGATTTATTTAGAGTCTCAGTCCGTATGTAATTCTTATCATCTATCAAAGGGAGTGCCTATATAAACTCCCTAGGGGTCTAGATCGAGACCTATCCTTGTAATCATCATTATTTCATAACAAAGAGCCGCCGCCGTTTTTCCTCTTCGTATTCTTTTGTATTTCGTGCGATCACTCTCTCCCTTTTTTCGTAACATTGACAATTTTGGATGACATAAACGAGTTGGATGGTAATAAATTTAAATTTTTTTCTCAATTATTATATATTCTAGTCAAAAGAAAGTCCTGTGAGGCTTTGCCCAAGAAGTGAATTTTTTCTTCCCCGGTTTAATAAGTTTAGTGAATTACTCCAATTGGATACAAAGTCTAGTAGAAACAAAGAAAGACTGAGTCGCGTTGAGATGCTTAATTGATACTTTATTTGCTATTTATTCTTCATGTATTAATTGTAGCTTTTAATTTAGAGTCTGATATTGATTGGATCTTGATCCAGTATATAAATCTTTCTTGAGTGTAAACCAAATGATCCAATGATAGATCTGTAGTATTCTCAGAAACTCTGTCATAAATCCACATATTTCGTAACCTGACTAAGCGTAGAACACTAGATTTTATCACTCAGTTTGATTCCGGCGAATTATCGCGATGAAATATTTTGATTAATGTGACGATGACATGTTGTGAAGTCATTAACTATGCATTACTTCATCTGTCAATCATAGAACCGTGCATAATTGTCTCCATGAATTATATATATAGTTATTTCAATCATAATTTTAAATCAATTGACAAAATATATACAAGTGCCCTCTGGGATTTTTCGACTAAAACGTGCAGCTCATATATCCTTGTCTACCCCGGCATGATAACAAACAATCACAACTTCGTCCAAAAAATTATCGGGCTCGGGCGAATAATGGGCCGGACATAATGTTCAAGTTATTTGCCCAACATGCACAGTATGATATCCATACCAAGTAACAATTCGGTGGGTTCACTGGGGGTGCAAGAAAAATCGGACCAATTCGAAAAACTTACTCGATTCCAAAAAATCGAAAATTAGAATTCTGAATACGATTTATGGTGATTTTTATAAATTAAAATTCACCCACTAAAATTACGGCCCCATCCGAAAAGATCATAAGGCCTGTGGAGCCCTTTTTATTTATGATTTTTCATTTATATAATTCATACATATGTTATTAATTCTTTTATTATACATATAATACTTTTGTATAAAATTTCTTACATTTCTATCACATTATCAAACTCTAAATTAATAACTTTAAAATTTTAGTAATATATTTATATTTAATATAAAATTAAATATTTTAATATTTAATTTAATTCATTATATATATTTTAAAATATAATTATATAAAATTAGAGTCCCGAGAAAATCACTCGAAAAAATCTATCATTTAGAGGGTGATTTTTATTTTTTCAAAATAGTTTTAGGATGGTTATTTTAATTTTAAAAATCGACCCAAAAAGTACCAATTGATTTTTTTTAAACCGAAAACCTGACCCGACCCGAACTACTTTCACTTCTAGGATTTACACATAATTCAAATAAATTTAAATTATTATTAACATAAATTATAAAATTTTCATAATTCTCTTTATTATAATTTATAAAATTGTTAATTTTAATTACCAAAATCATTTCGACTTTATATCCAAATCCAAAAAACTATGTATAAGAAATATGTATAGACGTTTTAAGCATGAAATGATGTTATAAAATCAAGATTAAGTCTATGATCATAAATTATACTTTCTTAATATACAAAAAATGATATTTATCCTGAAATTATACAATATAATCTTATTGGGACTAAATATATTATTCTATTTTGTTATGCAATATAATAATATTCTATCAAAAAAATTAATAAAAAGAAGTGTGTAATTTAAAAGAGAGAAATAATATTTTCATGATAATTGGTATAGCGTGTTCCATATTATTTATGATAATAATAAAAATAGATTATATTTATTATCAATTGAAAAACAAGAAAAATGGTCTTAGCATGGTAACGGGATCATGAAATGTATTCTCATATATAAATGATACTTTTTATATAAGAAATTATATATTTAAGCTAATTGACATAAAAGACAATTATGAAATGTATTATCCTATTTTATTATACAATATTGTAATACTCTTAAAAATCTATACTATATTAAAAGGAGAGTACTTTTCATGATAAGATGACATTTGGCACATTTATAAAGTGCCACATGTCCATATACTAAGAATTATTATTTTAAACACATATTAACATATACATTAGGCAATTAATTTAATAACTATATGATATGGCAACTGATATAATCATTATAAAAATTAACAAAATTTTTCATGAGTCTACGTGTTGAAAAAATATAATCATTTAAAAATGTTTAACAAATTATTATCTCATATGATAATTATTTTTAATAATTAACTATTAGCGTTAGTTACAAGATATCATTGGACAATCATTAATCAATAGGAAATTTATCCATCTATAAATGAAGTAAAATATAATTTACAAGATGATAGTAATTAACTATTATCTCTACTATATTAAAAGGAGGATAGTTCCATGCCACATGACATTCTCACAATTTTCCAAAGAAAAATTAATATTTAATACTTGAAACTTAAGTGTCACTTTGTCATGTAACTACACGACTCTAACTAGCTAAAAATATTAATTATAAATTAAAATATATCAGTTATGATTATAAATATGCTAACTACATAATAAGCATATAATTTTATTATTCATATGGTGAAATAATGGTGATACAGTAATAAAATGTCACATCACACATTCTCACTTGATATTTAATATATCTATACAATTATTTTTTAATGATTATATATATATATATTATCATATCATAATAATGACATAAAAAAATTCTACATCTGCAGATATATCATAATAATTAAATTATTAATCCATTTGTTATAATATTTATTGGTTCATCAGTAACCATCTCCTTTTTTTATTTCTCTTGATTAAGTAGTTAAGATGCTATTAATCTTCAGATTAAAATTTTGGAGTGATGCAAAAAAGAAATAGATGGTTATTCCAAGCGGTTAATCGATTAGTTATTTAATGAAGGTAATATAATAAATAATGAACGGTTACACAAAAATTGTTTAGTGAAACTAATCATACGGTTCACTATAAAGAGGAAATCTGAAATTTTCTTATTCGAAGTATCTAACTATTAGTTTTCTTATATTGGCATGTCAAATTTGATATCTACTTTTTTATTTGTTTTTCTTTTTTATTGTTTGTTTTGTTATTTATGAAACTGATGTTGGCGTGTCAAATTCAGTATTTATGAATTCTTCTTTTATCATTTCATATATCCATTATTTAGTGTTACTTTTCTTGCATAGTAGAATTATTCGTGTAATTATTATATTACTATCCTTCATATTTGGTATTTATTCATGAATTTCCATATTTAACTCCTTCCATCAATTTCCATCCATATTTAAGTTATTTTTTTTAACAATTGTGGAATGTCATTTTTGCCTTTAGTTTCCTTTTAAAAAAACATTTTAAAATGAAAAAAATAATTAACATGGGTAAAAGTATTATTTAATTATTATATTATATGGGATCATAATAATATTTTTGTTTTTCTAAAATTTCTTATATTAAAGGAATAATGTAAAATTATATTTAATAAATAAAAGAAAAATAACTTAATCGAATTATGGAAGAAAGTGTCAAATTATGATAAATTCAATGATTAAAATTTATAAACTTAAAATTTAGAGATATATGCAAGAAAAAAGTTATAATTGGAGGAGTGTAGAGAAAATAACCCATAATAATTTAATTAACAAGTCTATCAAATTTATTCAATTTTCGGTTAAAGCTATATTGTTTAGGCTAGTGTTGAAAGTAGTTCGAGTTGAGTCAGGTTTTTAGCGTAAAAAATCAATCGCTACATTTTGAATTGATTTTTGAAATTAAAATAATCATCCTAAAATTATTTTAAAAAAATAAAAATCAAACTCTAATGGGTTAGTTTTTTTGAAGTCCTACTTTTATATAATTATATTTTAAAATATATATAATAAATTAAAATTAATATAAAAATATTTAATTTTATATTAAATATAAATATATTACTAAAATTTTAAAGTTATTAAATTAGAGTTTGATAATGTGATAGAAAAGTAAGAAATTTTATAAAAAAAGTATTATATCTATAATAAAAGAATTAATAACATATATATTAATTATATAAATAAAAATGGACTCTACGACCCTTACGATTTTTTCAAATGGAATCCTAATTTTAACGAGTGAATTTTAATTTATTAAAAATCACCCTTCAGACCTCTAATTTTTATTTTTTATGAATCGGATAAATTTTTTGAATTGGTAGAATTTTTTCTTACACCCCTGGATCAAGCCTATTAGGAGCACATAAACACTGCTACCATGTATATATCTATCCAAGAGAAACCGGTATTATGAGAGAGCCCGTAAGGATTAGTATCCAGAACCCATGAAATCGGTGCTTTACTAACCTACACAAGGAGTGATCTTGATACTTGATTAGTGCAGAGTAAAATAAAACACTGATTCTAATCCATAATACATATGATAACCACCAGAACACGAACAGCAACATTCTTTGCCACCCCTGTGCCCCCCGATGGGGAGAGAGTGCAAGATCCACTTAAAAAGGTAAAACACATGATAGATAATGCTGAGCCCCACCTCTGTATCTACATCCACCATTTCACCAAAAGAAAAGCAACCCCTCCCCTCCAAAAAAAAAAAAAAAAAGAACCGAGTTAAATTTATCTCAAAATCAGACCCGCCAACATGTTTCCTTCCCCCGGTTGACACTGCTGCATTTTTAGGTCAAATGCGATGTTGCTGGAGCTGCAGCAGGCGCGTGTAGGCGCCGTCGGGGCGGGCGACCAGCTCGGAGTGGCTCCCTTGCTCCACGATGCGCCCGTCCTGGACCACCCCGATGCAGTCCACCCCTCGGATGGTCGAGAGGCGGTGGGCCACCAGGACGGTCGTGCGGCCCCGCATGAGCCGCTCCAGGGCCTCCTGCAGCACGCACTCGGACTCGGCGTCGAGGGCGCTCGTGGCCTCGTCCAGCAGTAGGATCGCCGGGTCCTTCAGCACCGCCCGGGCGATGGCGATCCTCTGCTTCTGCCCGCCGGACAGCTGCACGCCCCTTTCTCCGACCGCCGTCTTGTAACCGTTCGGCAGGGCGCTCACAAACCCGTGCACGTTGGCGGCCCGCGCCGCCTCGATCACTTCGTCCTCCGTCGCGCCGTCCTTCCCGTAGGCGATGTTCTCGAAGATGCTCGTGGCGAACAGCACCGGCTCCTGCTGGACGAGCCCGATCTTGAGCCTGAGAGACTTCAAGTTCAGCCTCTTGATGTCCCTGCCATCGATCATGACCTTGCCGGCGGTGGGATCATAGAAACGCTCGATGAGCGCGATGATGGTGCTCTTCCCGGACCCGCTGGCCCCAACGAGGGCTTGGCTTTGGCCAGCACGTATACGCAGGTTGAAGTCCTTGAAGATGGGCACATCAGGGCGCGAGGGGTAAACAAAATCGACGTGCCTCAGCTCGATCTCGCCACGGACGGACTCGACGGGCTCCGCTTCCGGGTCGTCGGGATCAATGATCGTGCCGCGGTTGAGGATGGAGAAGACGGAACGGATGGACTCGCCGCCGCGGATGATCTCCGGCGCGAGGCTGACGGTCTCGGCGACGGAGTTGGCCGTGATGACGAGAACCACGAAGACCTTGATCACCTTGGAGAAAGTAGAAGCGCCGGAGCGGACGAGATGGGCGCCGTACCAGAGGATGAGCGCCTCAGAGGCGTAGAGCATGAGCTGGGAGACGCCATAGAGGCTTCCGGATGTCTGGCTCCGGCGGAGGCTGCGCTTCTGGGGAACGCGGAGCTCGTTGCAGAAGAGGGAAAGGATCTTGTCCTGAGCGTTGAATGCGGCCACCGTGCGGATGTTGCTCACGCCTTCCCCTGCGATCATGCTGGTCTTGGCGTGGGCCTTTGCCGTGTCCCCGGCAAAACCTTTGAGTGAGAGTTGCTGACAACATTTGAAGAGAAATTGCAGTTAGATACACTCTCAGACGAGGTTCGAACAAGATGGCATGTGTGCATGTGATTATAGCAGGAAAAAATCATCTTAGAATTCATTTCATGCACGGCGTATGACAACGCCAGCGATCTGGGTCATGCGTTCGATTCCTGTACGTGTTAACACGAAACTTGAAGGCAGTTTGGTAACATGTGATGCCAAAAATAATTAAACGGACAAGAGAGAGCAAGGAGTCCAAAACATAAGCCGACTCCTGCTCATTGTCCAAATCAAGAGGGATAAACAAAAGGCAGAGCTCAGAAAGCATCAAGATCGAGGGAATATCTCAATGCCACCATCTGGGGTTCTTTATTTGCAGCTAGAAAAGCCACCGAGACGACTGGGTCTCATCTTCCGGAGCAGGTGCACCGAGTTACTGATGCCTTCATCTTTTTTTAACTTTCTACCATGCTCAGACAAATTTATTAAAAGGATGGCAGAGCTCTGTGCCCAAGTCTCTGTGGAGTCATTTGAACTGCTCAAGGACAGTAGCAGACAGAGCCTTGAGAAAGAGATCTATTTAAAATTACATTATATGGGTAGGGGAGCTTCGTATGCGCTATTAGCTATTAATTATTGGATCCTCCACACAGGCTACAGAATAGAATCCTGCCAGGTTTAAGCTGACTTTTCTGTAGCTGCCAGGAAGCACATGGGCTACAGTATTTCATGGTCAGAAATGGCAGTATGGTGCTTTGAGCTTTATACCCCCTAAACAAGACGTTGATTCCTTCTCTATGTGAAATTAATTCCTGCTCTACAGACTTTCTTCGATTGGTAATGCCTCGAGTTGTGATACGTGTAGATATTGTAGGGCCACGCCAGGATCTCATCACCCGTGGTAAGTTGACGGCAAAAAAAAGGTTTGGCAATTATCAATGGTGATTGTGGATCTACTATACTCTCTAAAAATTTGAGATTAGCAGCAAATGCTAAGAAACAAAAAGATTGAACCCAATGGAGATAATGCAGAAAGAATAGGAAGAATGCAATAGATAAAGAAAATAGAAAAATAAGTACCTGGGCAAAATTGGCAAGAACAAGAAGAGGGAAGGTCGCAAGGATGAGGAGTGCCACACGCCATTCAACTATAAAACCAACTATAAATGAAGTAAGGAGTGAGGTCAAATTCTGCAGAATTACAGAGATCCTTTCAGCTATTGCAGACTTCACATCAGATGCGTCATTAGCTAAACGAGAAGCCACAAGACTGGAGTTGTTTTCATCTTCATCGAACCAACCCACTTCGTTTCTTAAGATAGCTGCATGATGAAAAACGTTATAATAAATAAAGCAATGACTATAAGAAAGACATAAATAGGATAGCACTTCACTCATACCTGCAAGCATCATTCTTCTGACCCTTGTGGTAAGATTTTCTCCCATGATACTGAAAAAGTAATGCTGAACAAGATAAGCTACAACAGCATAGAGGCCCGTGCCAATGTATATGAAAACGTACTCCCTTGTTTTTCTCTCCATTGCATTTAGATCCCTGTAATAGAAGACTTCAATCATATTACTCATTACAATCGCAAATGTTGGACCTATGAAACCAGATAGGACGGAACCAATAGCTCCCATAAGCGTATAAGGCCATTCTGGGGCATTAAGTTTCAGAAGCTTGAAAAAGTAGCCACGTGGTGCAGGATATTTGCGATCATTGTCTGCATTGGATACCATCTCGATACGGCCATCTGCACCCGTACTGTACTGATAGCTAAGATTTCTTAAGCTCCCAGACCGCAGGCTTAAAGATTTTGTGGAGAGCGAATGGCTAAGACGTGACGAACGAGATCTCCTTGTTGATAGTCCACCGAAGTCCCTGTTTCCTGCCATTTCTTGGAATCGTATCAAGGAGGCATAAGCTCCTGTATTTCCCTTCGCCAGAAGTTCTTCATGAGTTCCAGTCTCAACAACTTGCCCTTGCTGAATCACAGCAATCATGTCCACATTTCTTATGGTGGACAACCTGTGTGCAACAACCACAGTGGTTCTTCCAACCATGAGCCGGTCCAGTGCTTCTTGTACAATGCTTTCAGAACCTGCATCTAAGGCACTGGTTGCTTCATCAAGAAGCAGAATCTTGGGGTTCTTTAGCATGGCACGAGCAATTGCAATTCGCTGTTTTTGTCCTCCTGATAGCTGGATGCCTCGTTCTCCAACCTAAATGTTTAATTGAAAAGTTCACATTGAAACATTGGGACAATTCGACGTACTTGACAACATTGCAATACATTCAAAGGATTGAACAAGATACAGATTACTGCAAAATATTAAGCAATTCAGTGTCCTTTGCAGGGTAAGTTCTAAAGAGTTCAACATCTTCATAAAACCAAACAATACACAGCAGAAATATTGTTGAGATATATAAAATTTGTAACAGGAAAGCTCTAAAGAAACAAAAACTTGAGATGTCAATTTTTAGCACACTGCTTATCATGTATCAATACCGGCTAGAACTAAAAGAAATTATAATAAATAATAAAGGAAGAACACAGAAATGCAAAATAAAATAACCTAAACCGATTAAGTGGATAGATAACCAGGTCTGAAAACCATGATAACTAGACTGTGGAAATGCAAATAATCATATAGAGTTGAAGTGTTAGTGTACAATTTTGAAGCAATATGCAAATTCAAGCTCATAAACTCACATGCGTTTGATAACCATTTGGAAGCAGTGATATAAAACTATGTGCATTAGCAGCTGAGGCAGCAGCTTCAACTTCAGCCATAGTTGCATCAGGTTTACCATAAAGTATGTTCTCAAGTATAGTAGTGGCAAAAAGTGCTGGTTCTTGGTTCACCAGACCAATTTGCTCTCTTAGCCATTTCAGCTGCAAAGTCTTTATGTCTACATTATCTAGCAGAACATGCCCTACAAGAGAATACCAAATATTTATCTCAAATGTCATTAATATACAGAGTAAGCCAGCCAAAAGATTTCAAAATAGACAGCTCGGTACAACTTACCCTGATTGGGATCATAGAACCTTTCAATCAAAGCAACAACAGTACTCTTTCCAGAACCACTACCACCTACAACTGCAACTGTTTTTCCCGCAGGAAAGAAAAGGGAGAAATCTCTGAAGATAATAACATCAGGTCGTGAAGGATAGCTGAAAGTGACATCTTTGAATTCAATGTTGCCATGGATCTCGGCCAAAGACTTCCCATCAGATTGATCTTGTATGATAGTGGGCTTTTGCCGGATTATCTCAAGCAACTTGTATCCAGCTGCTTTACCCTTGCTAAAGGCTCCAAGATTAGAGAATGCTTGTCCTAGACTCCTGTCAACACATATGGAAGCAATACAATTACTATCAAACCAATGATGAAATGGAAAAAGATTACTATCATAACCAATGATGAAATGGAACAAGCATTTCAAATTCAGTTGAGTTGGAAATATTGGGCCAACCGTTGCACTATTGTGTCTGTAGGTGCCTAACCCACAAATCATATGTTATCTCTATGTAAGATATTTTAGGGCACAAATGAGAAAAAAATATTAAGTAAATATCAGATGAGCACAAACCTGAAATTTATAGTCTATGCCACAAACTATCCATATTTGAAGGGAAAAGAAAAGCTAAGTAAAAAGAGTTTAGCTAAAAGAGTATATTACAAAAGGAAAGAAAGATGTTCAACAACCCCTAATTACTAAAGACCCCCTTTATATCATAAACAAGAATGACATAATATGTGCAAGTTAGAAGTCAACTGCAATACCAATATTCAAGATCAGATTACTTACATGCCGCCAACAATAGCAGAAAAAATGGCTGTGAAGGCCTTTCCACCATCAGTTTGCCCATTCCTAATGAAGACGCCAGCATACCAAAACACCAAAGCCCATGACATGCATGCTATCCCATATGTGCACCCTATTCCAAGTCCCTTTGCCATGCCTGCTTTGTAACCTAACTTCAACGTATTCTGTATTGCTTCAGAGTAGGCATCGAGTGCTTTGCTTTCACCAACAAAGGAATAGACTGTTCGAACTTGTGCAATTGCCTAAAATAGATATGATAGGAAAACCACTAAGCATTTACTGGATAAATTTCAAATGCAATAAGTTGAAAATAATTATGAAGTTTATAATAGGAAACCATAATGAATCATAACAGGATTACATATTGAGTTGGCATGAATTCAATATTTCACCAAATAAACTCAAAATCTGAGGTGACTTCTGGTAATATTGATAGATAACTTGTTCAAAGTTCATTATTAGCAAACCAAGGAAAAATAACAGTCATATAAAAGCCTGAGGGTTTTACCAGAATGTTTGCTCATGTTTAACAAACGTTAAAGAAATACTATCAAATAAGATAGCAGAGGACACAGCTGTATATTTTTTTATTTACCTATCCAAATAAATTTTGGAGCAAAATAGCTTGGGAATCTACAACAAAGTCTTCATTATGTTTGGTATGGTTTATTTAGTACAAGTAAGAAAGGACCTGATATAAGCAACTGAGCCAACGGATTAACTCTTTTTTTAAGCATAAAAGGATCGTTTAAACATGGTTGTTAACCATCAACTCCAAAGGGTTAACTTCCACCTTTGGGACATGTATTACTCCTTATAACGGATTTTTTTTCCTTTCTGAAGAATTTTAGAAGATCCAATAACTAATGAAAGACAAATACCATAAACACCAATATTACATCATCAACTATTTTCTTCATCTTCAGTTTTACAACTCATCTCATTTACCTACCACTCCTTTTGTAAGAAACCGACCAAGTGGACAAATAGGCCAAAGTGTACTACAGAAATAATTGCAAAGTTATATCTTCCACTGGACAAACCAAGCTTGCATACAAAGAATATGCAGAAATTTAGTAAACCCCACAACTACTTTCAGTACGTCCCCTACAAAAACCAAATTAGTAGTCTAACCCGACTATGTGGTTACATCTTCAGCATGAGTATCAGATGCATCCAAATTGTAATCGGGGACCACGGGTGAAACTTCATTATAATAAATGTTGCGGCCTAAACTAGTAATAGGGAAAAAATCTGAACCCTAATCCAATTTTTGTTTTTTCTTCTTCCCCTGCTTTTTCCATGTGGTCTTCCCTAACGTTACAAATAGTACTATTCCAAGTTGGCTCAGGCAGAAGGGCAAAAAGGAAACTAAAACAAACTGTCCCTGTCTAACCGTACAGCGCCATCAAGAAAAGGGCATTGCTTTACTCCATGGCACCACATCCACCATCCCCCGATCTCATGGCTCTCTAGATGAGCTCAGGGCCCGTAACAGCGACCACTGCGTCCTCTCCTCCTGCTTCTAATCGTAAAAGCCTCCATCCTCCATTTCAAACAACCCTCTCTTGACACCATTCAAGTTCCGATCTACATGGATTTGAACTAACACAAACACAAGAAACATATCAACATTTATTTATCAAGTCGATTATACCTGCTCGGCAACAATGCCAGCATTGGCGTAGGACTCGCGGCTCTTGGACGTGAGCCCGGTGAGTGTGTACGCATAGAGCCCCCCGGCGAATGCGATTCCAGGGATGACCGCAACGCTGAGAAGCGCCAAACGCCAGGCAGAGACGAAACCGACCACAAGCCCAGCAAGGAACGTTGACAGGTAGTGAATAAAGTTTCCGACCTGCGCGCACTCACCGTCAGTGTCATCACCACCATTATCACGCAAGTTTTTGCAGCATGAATCTTTTAGTGAGCTCGTTTCTATTACCTTCTCGCTGATGGCATCCTGCACGAGCAACGTATCAGTGGAGACGCTGAAGACGATGTCGCCGGTCCGGGCGTCGGTGTCGAAGAATCCAACGTCCTGCCGCAAGACGGCCTCCAGGTAATGCTTCCGAAGCGCCCCCACCTGCCTCTCGCCGGTGTACATCCAGCAAGCAATCTCTGCAAGCGAACCACAATAATAAGATCAACCAGCAGAACCATCCGGCAAAGCCATTAACGGCGGCGATTTCAGTCTGACAGTCTCAAGCACAACGGCAGAACAGAAGAAGATCCGTAAGTGCACCGTAAATAGCGGGAACAAAAATATAAAATGGTGGTGATCCTGAGGAGAGAACCGTGTAGACGGATCGCACGTCGTTATTGGTCCACCGGCGGTGCCCGGATCCACTTTTAACTTATATAAATTATTAAATACGAATTAAAGGAGAAAAAAACAGTGAAACAAACTACGGCGTAAAATGTATTGTTATAGAAATAATAAATATTCTCAAAGCCACAGGTCGGTGTTCGGATCCATTTAAACAAGTTTTTGAATTTTTTTGGACTTCAAATTGACCTGGAAAAATACGGAGAAAATTAAAGAGCGTTAGCATTCTCACCTGCATACGATGACACGCAGACCACCAGACCGAGATACACAAAGTAGAGAGCATACTGCGAAATGGGAGGAAAAAGGAGATCCCAAAAACATGAGGCACGAATCGAAGGAAAATGCAGCTTGAAATGGCAATGGAGAAGGAGATGAAAAGAGAGGGCGAGACTGGAACCCGACCTTGGAGACTTCGTGTGTCATGGTGTGGAGGTGGCGCTGGTTCTTCCCGAAGCCGTTGACGAGGTCTCCGAAGAGGAGGAAGAAGACGGGCATGGCGGAGCCGTGGACGACGGCCCCCAGCGTCCCCACCCCCATCAGCACCCAGTCCCACTGGTCCGCGAAACCCAGGAGCTCATGGAACCCCGCGGTCTGCTCCGCCCTCTTCTTCACCGCCCCCGCCTCCCCCTCCGCCAACCCCTTCTTCTCCGCCTCCCCCACCGCTGCCGCCGCCTCGTTCGCCATTGCCCGCCGCCTCGACCTCAAAGCTCAGCTCACCTGCCGATCTCGATCAAGTGAGTCCCCCCGCCTCCTTTTTCGCGCAGCTAAACGCCTTGGATCGGAGCTCCGGCGAGCAGGATCTCCGGCATTAGAGCTCAGATCGAAGCGTCTACTTTTTTCCGTTCTTTTTTGCTTCTTTTGTTGATCTTTTTTAAGCTTCGTATCGGTTTCCGTTACGAGTCAAAGAGAGCTCACTGTGTGTGTGTGTGTTTGTGTGAGAGAGAGAGAGAGAGCGAGCGAGGAAGAAAGAGTAAGAGAAGGGTTATAGAGGGTGGCGGAGTGTAGTTCCTCGCGGTGAGGTTAACACGTCGTTTCTGCCCTTGGATTTTTGCGCTGAGATTCCATCCAACGTTGTCGCATTGGAGGGGATTGAGCTTACGATGCGGTGACGGGAATCGTACTTGCGGGGGAGACGTGAATTAGATAAAACTATATCTAGAAAATTATATAAAAAAAAGGTAAAAGGGAACAGGAGACTTTTTTTTTACTCCAGTAAATGCGGGGAATCTGCAAGTGGTAATGCACGGAAGTGCACCGTCTCGTTTAATTAAGCGCATCGTAACTAACAGCCGTCGGATCGATGAGATTGTTGATCATCCGACGGTCGTGATGCTTGGGGGGGGGGGACCGAAGGATCACAAGTTAAGAAAAAAATAGCACTTTTGAGGTGAGAGGGAATCATGGTGGTCATGTGGAAGGGTGATTTGATTTATAATTAAATACCACATATATATAGAGAGAGAGAGAGTTGATGTTTTCTTAGGCAATGAGAATAGAATAATGAATGGTGAGGGAGACATTGGGAAGCTTGGAGTAAGGAGTCATGATAATTCGTGATTATTTTGCGGATAGGGTAGCTAAATTGACAGATCAAATTGGGTGAGACATGCATGAATCATAATTGAAGTGAAACGATATAAGTTATGACATATATAGGGTTTAATTACATGATGTAAGAAACTAAATAGGCCATCTAGCAAGGTGATGGTAGTTATGCACACATGTTGGTGAATTGTTTTTAGGATTGGGCTTCAATTGTCCTTTGGAAAGATATTGCGAATCAATTCAATCCAAAACATCTGACGAGTGAATAAGATCCTCCATGTCTATTCATGTCATGGAAAAACAAAACCCATGTACGTGGATTACTAGCTCTGGCTTTAACTTAATGGCATTAAGGTTGTAGTATGTAAAAAAGCTAATGTTTGGTCATCATGAATAATCTTTCTTTTTCTAAAGAGATCTATGGTATACATTATATTATTTAAATAACGTAGAAATAAGAATATTAGTTGCATGCAGCTTGCATATATGTTATGGTAAATCACACCATGGAAACAAAGTGGCTGCAACTCAATAGAGCTACATAAATACTTAGTAAACATAATTATTTACATTAACACTATGTTTGAATGCAGAACTTGAACAAGGTTCAGCCAAAAACTCAACGAAGAAAAAAAAAATCACCCAAAATAAAAGTTCTGGTTGTTCTGATCAAAAGTGCAAATTCCAACAAAAAAAAAGTTCTTTCTATGGCAAGAACTCACGTTTTGTTTTACCTCCTAATCTTATTCAACACCATATTATATATTATATATTATATATTATATATTTGTATATTATATATTATATGTTAACTATATAATTAGTAATGTACTATAGTAAAATATTATTAATTAGTATTTATTGTTAATATTAGGCCTATATATCTATTAATATATATATATATATACATAATGTTTTTTTACTATAATTTTATATCTCATAAAATAATAAATTATATTCTTTGTGTAAATTATAATATTCATAACATATAAAAAATTTAATCAAAATTAATATTAATATAGTACAACACAACTTTTTCTTTAAGAAATTTTAAATTAATAATTACGTATAATATTTTTTATTAGCAATTATTATTTTAAATAAGTAAATACATAATATTTTTATTTCTATAATTTTATACCTCATAAAATAATAAATTATATTCTTAATTCTTACTTTTTATTCAAACACCCATTAAAATTTATCTATCAAATTAATTTTTAAAATTTTCATCATTGTATTTTTCATCCAAACACCGTACATAAACTTTTTCTATCTAATTAATTAGTTCTCGAGAACTAATAAGGCTCCTTTTGGATGTCAAAAAGATTATCTACTTATTCCAACACCTAATATGCAACCAAACAACGCCTAAGAACTTAAGTCCTTACATCCAAACACACCCTAATAATCTTAATCACTTCACAATGATGCTACATAAAATAAAATGTCTTCGAATTTTTATGTGCACCATGAATCAAGAGACATAAAACAATCTTTTTGAATTGGTGCTCTTTGTATCAAATGAATAGTATTAGATTGTTTCATATAAATGATAAAAGAGTTACAACTCTAATTCAAAAAATATAGTCTTAATCTCAAATTTGCACTCTTAAAATTGTCACGTCTTTGCACTTTTATAACTATAACCGATTTTTTATTTTATTTAAAAAAAAACTATTTTTTCCAAGCATGACCCAAGTCCAAAACTCCGCTCTCCTACGAGCATCCGCTAGGTGTCATACGATGTTGTGAAAGATGAAGGTAAATCAAATTTAATTAATACAACTAATTAATAGAATTGGATCATAGCTTCAAATTTAATCTACGAGAATACTAGCTATTTTTTTGCCACTATAGTATTCAAAGTGATTAGATAAAAATCTAATTTACTATCATTCGATTAATCTGACTGACTATGATAAATGAGTACCAATGAGAATATTTTACATACGATAAATTTTGAACGCGAGACCTCCTTAAACGAGTACAAACTGTTTACCACTTAATCCCAATCTCCTATTGGAAATTTCAGTGGATGGATGTATGTCGTCGGCACCAAATTTCATCGAGCTAGCTCATCCAGGGCACAATTGTCAAGTTGGGCTCATGCCAAATCGTAACGGACTGTCCATCAAGATGTTGGGTCCGACATGATATGAGCATGAGCACGAGCACGACCCGATCTTGTTTCTTTTATTTTCTAATTTAATAATTATCAATTACTATAATATTATATATCTAATTAATAAAATTATTTGATATTATAATTATATATTCACATCATTATATCTATTAGATATTTTATATTATGCATAAAATTATTATAATAGGAATATGATATATATCAAAATGACTAGCCACAAGAAAAGAATCGGGTGCATGATTTGGCACGACCCACAACTCAATCGTGATCGAGTTGGCCCAAGTGTCTTTTGACATGATTCAACATGATATGATTATGGGTCGTGCTAGTCCGACACGATTCAAAATAGGATCAAATCCAAGTTGATTGGCTCGATCACGATCGAGTATGGTCCAAAAGTTCCTCTCCAATTCTAACTCTAAATTAGGTGCTGACATACATACATACATACATACACACATACATATATACATGGAGTGTAACACTCTTTTCATGTAATCTTGTGTAACACCTAAATTTGGACAGTTCGATCTACAGAACAGTTGAGATGTACATACATATATACTTGAACAGTTGAGATGTACTGAACATGGGGTCGTATTGACGACGATGCGTGGGCTCAGTGCGAACTGGATCGATGGAGGCGGTGCAAATTGGAGACGAGAGGCGATGATCAGAGGAGAAAAGAGAGAGCGTACGAGAGAAGAGAGGGTCGAGGGCGACGATCGAAGGAATCTGGGCGACGACGCTTGACTCGTTGGCGGCGGGATTTGGTGGGCGGCAATGATCAAAGGAGAGAATAGAGAAAGCACGAGGGAGAAGAGAGGGAGGTCGCAATGTCGCTGGTTCACATCGGTGGGGAGGTCGCAGGGGATCAATAGGGGAGGAGGGCGCTTGCGACTGGATCCACGCGATTTCATCTGGACAATTGGATCGGGTGTTACACCTCATTAATATATATATATATATATATGTGTGTGTATATATATAATCAGTTTCTATTGGTTGGTGCCATCGGATTTGGCGCAGGAGGCAAGTGGTATGCGTTGCACGAGTTGGTACTAGCTACCTCCATGCACGGAGGAAAGCAACGGATGACTTGTGAAGATTTGGGATGAGTCCGTGTCCCTGATACTTAATCCTGAGCGTGCATGATCGTTAAACTAGAGCTATCAGTTTGATGCAAATTAATGGGGGCAGCATCTGAAAAACCATCGCTGCATAAGCTGCAATATGCAAGAAAGTTACCAAGAAGCGAGACCACTGTACAGTAGGTGTCGATGTCCAAATGTTTCACTTTCTGAACAATGCCAATATGCAATCAGAGACCTTGGGCCCCAAATAGCTGCATCATATAGGATCCTATGTCATTTCTCATAAAGTTCTTAGTAAATGTTGCAATATCATTTTAGGCTCGAACTCATCTTACCTTTTGTTTCCATGTCTAGCATCTTTGACAAAGAAGGTAAGGTGAGGGAACACTTGTAGAACTGCATATTTCTTTATTTTTCTATTATGAAGAGAGTCCCTTCATTTAGTTAATTAGGCGGTTGTTCGAGTTCGAAAAGAAGTTATTTTTAACACTTTGCACATTCAGACTGTATTATCCAAATGTTAGTATTGTTTTAACTCCAAGAAAAGAACTTCATATAATGAAGGACGAGGGCAAGGTAAAGTATAGTCTCAAATTAACGACATTGTAATTCACTTTTCACATTTACGCAGTAAAACTCTTTCACAGCTGCATTCACTTTTTCACATTGTAATTCACAGCTACATTTACACAGTAAATCTCAATAAATCAAGCGTCATAAGATTTGGATTGCAAATGACAAGTTACATGTGTAGCAGTAGTATATGACACTGGATACGGCCAAATAGATATCACTATATATATATATATATATATATATATATATATATGTTTAAAATGTAGCTGCACACATAATTTAACTTGCTTAAATAGTATAGACACAAACATTACATATGACAGTTTTTTTTATATCCCTCATACGCATATTGATCTTGGAGAGAATTTGAAGATTTTAAAAATAATAGCATGACATGAAATAAGTAGATTAAAGAAAAAAGGAAATTTATAAACTTTCAAAGAATACAAGGATAGAGCTTCTGTTCATAGGATTTTTTTCTCTTTTTAATATATTTCTATTAGAGATTCTTAAATGTCCAATAGACTATTTTATTTGTCAATGTTTTCTTTTATTTTTAGCATTATTTGTGTAACCATTGCAACTTTGAAATTATCTTAAAGATAACAAAATATGTTTTGTTTATCATAATTTCTTTTTGTATAACTTTTTATTTTTATTAGCAAAAAATATCCTTTTCGATAACAATACATACGTTTTTGTTTCTAACATTTCTTTTTATTTCTTATATTGTCTGACAATTACTAAGAAACAACTATACCCGTAAGCTATCATATTTGATCATTTGTTCTTTTTTATTAAGCTTATGATATATATATATATATATATATATAACTAAATTTAAATTATACATATAAATTCCGACCTTTTTCATTGAATTTACATATACATTCATATTAATTTTTTTGAGTTACAAACGGAGAATTCTTTGGCAATATCTTTATTTTCTTATTTATACTTAACTTTACTTGTCTATATATTGCAACCTCTATCGGATTTAACCGTCCATAGATTTCTTTATTACTAAGTAACCATCAATCATGATTAAAACCATCTATATATCAACATGTATTTTTTTAGGTAATTATATCCCTTCATCTATTCTAATAATGCATTTAATATTTCCTTGATCAGTCTACATTAGAATAATAATTTAAAATCACGGTGTATATAAGATGTTGGTCAACAAAGAATAAACCAATAAAAATAATTCATAAGTAAATCTACATGATGGACACGAGGCGACCCATGCTTTTGGCTTTAATAAAGTACACATAACGGTTGTAAAACCCCTTATTTTTTTCATTAAGAGTAATTTGACTTTTTGTTCAAATCTTCATGATTTTTTCTATATAAGACATCTTTTCTCTCTCTTTATCTCTTGAATCTATATTTTGGCGACTAGGGCTTAGAGGAAGGAGAAAGAGAAGATCAGTGAGAAGGAAGAAAGATGAGGAAGATTTAATATCAAGGTATGTAACGAAGATTCAAAACTCCTCTCTTAATGATTTTTTTATGATTGGATTCAGAGCATGAGAACTCCTTGTTCTTAGATTGGATTGTGATGAGGGCATTCATTATTGAAAGCATTAGATATATGCATGTATAAGCTTTTATGATTAGATCTAATAGTTATTATTCATATTTTTCTTATTGTTCATAATTTAGGGATGAACCTTAAACCTTAGAAATTCATAGATTAATATGTTTTTCCATGTTCTTTTGATCCTAGATGCCTAGGAAATACATATGTTTGATTTTGATTATTATATATCATTTTCTCCAATTTTTGGATCAAAAGCTGTGAAAAATTGAGCTGGCGACGTAGTTTCCAACGTTCAATCACGACCGTGATGCGCATGTCACGTTCGTGACAGAAAGGTTGGAATGGAGGAAAGAATAAGGGGTCTGTCACGGCCATGACAGATCAGGTATGGTCGTGACGAGTGGAGGCACGACTGTGACAGGGTGTATGATATTTATGAGCTTCTGTCACGGTCGTGACGGCATGTATCACGGTCGTGACTATGATAGATTTTTATTATAGTATTTTAAAAAGTTATTTTGAAAATATTAATAGTATGTAAGATGCTTGATGATTGTATATGAATCTAGATACACACGTATATGTATGTTCCTCACGTATCTAGGTTAATGCATGAAGATTGAACGACATAAATGATTGTTGATTGCAAAACATAATGAACCCAACTGTGGATGATGTTACATGTCGCCCCTCTACGACCCTTTATCAGATAATTGCCTAGAATGATCGTTACACATATCGGCAACAACGGTGTGTGCATTTCGATGTCGTCCTCGGATGAGAGTACAGAATGATCATTACATACATTGAAAATAGTGTGTGCATTCTGAAGTCACCTTCGGGTGAGAGGGGAGCATTGTCTCCTAAGCCTAGCTAGTCTATTGAGAGGGAAATGACATAAGTCTCAACTATCATAAAATATAACGTTAATATAAAAGAGACAATGATCGATGGAATGGAATGATGTTCTACGAAAGTGAAAGTCCGAAAATGTTATAAAATCATGAGAAGAGTTATGGAAGCACTGATTATGGTAAGTGTATCTCACTTATATGCCTATGGATTGATTGAATAATTGTTATGAATGTCCATACTATAAGTTTGATGATGATTACATGTCTTCCATGCTATAGTTCATGAACGCATGATGATAGGTTATTATTGATGATTGACATGTAGATATCATGCATAGAGCATTTCATACATGCATATTGTTACTTCTTTTATATAAAGATGATACATATCATGTAGTATCATATTTATGATCATCATATTGTATAGCATGGTCTTTACATACTCTAACCGAGGAAACTCCTGCATCTTGAATCCGTGCAAGTGCATAAAGTTATGAATGATGACGGCTCAATTCATGACGAATAAGATTGCACAATGGTGTAGAATGTTAAGAGTCAACGACCCAAGTCCTCTGCTTCCGCCACATATTCTCGTGGACCGTTAGGACCTTTATATATGAGGATTAGGGTTTTATCATAATGTATTTTTTTTCTTGAAATTCTTCTGGCGATGACATCTTTTGCCCGTGGATGTTTCTTTCTTGTTCACATTGATAAAGAGGGTTTTACCACGTTAAATTTTTGTGTTCATATTTTCTTTCTTTCATTGTTTTGATTGTTCATCGATCCTTGGTGTTTTACCCCAACAAATTGATATCAGAGTCAGTTTCTTTCCGCGAAGATGACTACAACGAAGTTCGACATCGAGAAGTTTGATGGGAACACAAATTTCAGTTTGTGACAAGTTCGAATGCTTGCCATCCTGGTTCGGAACGGATTGAAGAATGTGCTGTCGGGACAAAAGCCTGATGCCATGGAGGCGTTCGCCTGGGAGGAACTCGACGAGAAGGCCATGTCTGCGATTCAGTTGTGCCTGATGAACGATGTTCTTCAGGAAGTTCTCGCAAAGAAGATGACAACTGGTCTCTGGACGAAGTTGGAAACTCTGTATTTGATGAAAACCCTAGCGAATCGACTTGTGTTGAAGTAGCGGATGTACACCCTTCGTATGGCTGAAGGTACGTCGATCAAATTGCATATCAGTGAGTTTATCGCCCTAATCAATGATTTGAAGAACGTAGATACGAAGGTTGATGATGAAGATCAGGCGCTCTTACTTCTTTGTTCTCTGTCATCTTCATATAAGACCTTTTAAAGAGACCATGATCTACGGTAGGGACAAACTCACATTTGAAGATGTTAAGGATAAACTGTTGAGCAAAGAAAAGTTGGATAATGAATTGGTATTAAGCAGCAAATCTGATGATCAAGCCTCATGTCTGATCGCAAGAGACATACATCAGACGAGAAATCAAAATCAAGACAGATCCAGATCCAAGTCGAAGAATAGAAATAAAGTCTGTAATTACTGTAAGAAGAAGGGGCATATCAAAGCAGAGTGTTACAAATTATAGAATAAGAATAAAAAGAACAACGAGAGTAATGAGAAGGGAAATCAGAAGACTGATGTTGTAGATGTCAGTGTAGTAGAAAGCGGGAATAAAGATGTTCTATTAGTAACGACATCAAACAAATCGAGATCATCAAGTGAATGGATTCTCGATTCTAGATGTTCATACCATATGTGTCCCAATTGAGATTAGTTCTTCACGTACAAATCTGTTGAAGGTGGAGTCGTTCTTATGGACAACAATGCTGCCTGTAAGACTGTTGACATTGGGTTCATCCAGATTAAGATGCATGATGAAATTGTTAGAACATTATCTGAAGTCAAACATATTCTTGATCTAAAGAAGAATGTCATTTCGCTCGGTGTCTTAGACTTAAATGGTTGCAAAGTTGTTATTGAGTTTAATGAAATGAAGATTTCTCGTTGTGCTCTTATGTTGATGAAAGGTCTCAAAATTGGGAGCTTGTATGTTCGCCAAGCTTCGATTGTGACAAGTTCAGTAGCAATCTCATCTACCTCCGAGGAAGTTGCACAAATTTATGGCACATGCATTTAAACCATATGAGTGATAATGGTATGCAAGTTATCTTCTTCCTATTACAAAAGTTGAAAAATTAGAGCTCTGTGAGCATTGTATCTTCGAAAAGCAAAAGAGAGTTAGTTTTGGTGTAATCATTCATGAGACGAAGGGAACCCTTGATTACATCTATTCAGATCTATGGGGTCATTCTCAGGTTCCTTCGAAATGAGGAAATAGGTATTTGCTGACATTTATTGATAACTTCTCAAGAAAATTTTGGGTTTATTTTTTGAAGTATAAAGATGATGTATTTGAAACATTCAAGTCATAGAAGACTCTGTTAGAGAAGCAATTTGGAAAAGTTGTGAAGAGGCTGAGGACTGACAATGGACTAAAATTATGTAATTCTAAGTTCAATGAATTTTTTGACAAAGAAGACATTACAAGACATCACACAATTTTGAGAACTACATAGTAGAATGGAGTCGCAAAAAGAATGAACAGAACTCTACTAGAAAGAGCTAGATATATGTTGTCAAATGCAAGACTTGACAAGGAGTTTTGGGCAGAAGCTGTCAACCTGACATGTCACTCAATCCTTAGATTTGAAAATTCCGGAAGAAGTATGGTCAAGTAATCCTCCAAATTACTCATATTTAAGAGTTTTCGATTGTCTTGCATATGCACATGTTAATGATGAAAAGCTTGAACCTAGAGCTATGAAATGCATATTTTTTATTATAAATTTAGTGTTAAAGGTTATAGATTACGGTGTCCTGAAACTAAGAAATTTATTATTAGTAGAGATGTTACTTTTGATGAATTTGTGATGCTTCACTCGAGAAAAGATTTTGTCTATTATTGATGATACAAAAAAAATAGAAGACTTTGGAGAAGGTGCAGTTAGAACTTTCAAGTTCTTCTGAAGATATTGAGTTACCTAATCATTCCTCTTATTCTGAAGCTATTCGAAGCTCTGATTACAATAAGTGATTAATAACAATGCAGGAGGAGATGGAATCTCTACAACAGAACGACATTTTGGATCTTGTAAAACAACCAGTGAATAAAAAAATTATTGGTTGCAAATGGGTGTTCAAGAAGAAAGAAGAAATCAATAATGAAGAGACAAAGTACAAAACAAAATTGGTGGCAAAATGTTACAGTCAAATGGAGGGTGTTAATTTTTATGATGTGTTCTCTCCAATTATGAAACATACTTCTATTCATACTTTGCTTGCTATTATTGCTTTGTAGAATCTTGAACTTGAGCATCAAATGTTAAGACTGCATTCTTACATAGCGATGTAGAAGAAGATATATATATGCAGCAGCAAGAGGATTTTCATGTTTAAGCAGAGAAGATCAAATTTGTCATTTGAAGAAGTCCTTGTATGGACTTAAACAATCCCCTCGGCAGTGGTATAAAAGGTTTGATTCATTCATGTTGAGTATTAGTTTTGCTAGAAGCAAATATGATAGTTATGTCTATTTGAATCAACTTGCTGATGGTTCATTCATCTATTTGTTGCTCTATGTTGATAATATGCTAATTACAGCGAAAGATATATCTGAAATTAATATTTTGAAAAGTAAGTTGTTCTGAATTTGAGATGAAGGATTTAAGAGCAACAAAAAAGATTTTGGGAATGGAAATTTCTAGAAATAAAAGCACAGGAAGACTATTTCTGTCTCAACAGAAGTATATTAAAAAAGTCAAAGCGTTTTAGAATGCAGAATGTTAAGGCGGTTAGTACACCGATTGCTGTGCATTTTAAACTCTCAACTTCATGTTCGCCAATGAAGATAAAAAGGTATATGTCAAAATTTTCACTATAGTGCAGTTGGTAGCATTATGTATGCAATTGTTTGCACTCGTACAGATATATCTCATGCTGTCAGTGTTGTTAGTATATATATGTCTAATACAGGAAAGAAGCACTGGAAGCTGTTAAGTGGATACTGAGATATTTAAGTGGTACTTCTGATGTATGCTTGAAATTTGGTAGAAATTCAGCTGGATTGATTGACTATGTTGATTCATATTTTGCAGGAAATCTTGATAGAAGAAAGTCCCTAACTGGTTAGTCTTTACTATTACTGATTGTGTTATGAGTTGGAAAGCTATTTTACAGAATATAATACCATTATCCACCACTGAAGCTGAATACATGGCCATTACTGAAGTTGTAAAAGAAGCTATCTGGTTGAGAGGATTAGTTGAGGACCTCATTATGAAGGAGGAAGCCACTGTTATATATTGTGATAGTCAAAGTGCAATACATCTTACAAAAAAAATCAAATGCACTATGAAAGGACAAAGCATATTGATGTGAAATATCATTTTGTTCGTGATATTGTGGAAAAGAAAGATGTTCAAGTTCAAAAGATTAGCACCTATGGCAATCCAACAGATATGATGACAAAGAGCCTATTGCCAAGATTAGCACATATTGCCAAGTTCGAATATTGTTTAGACTTGGCAGGCATTCTGCAAAGATCAAGCTAGACCCACGTGAGCTATTCGGCAAAGAAGAGCATGTTGAGCATTTATTTTTGAGAGTTTTGTAAAATTCAAGTCAAGGTGGAGATTTGTTGATGTATCTTGAATTATGTACCATGTACACAAAATTATGAAAGAAGAAAAATGAGAATCTGTGGCGGAAGCGGAGGGCTTGGGCCGTTAGGCCCAAACCCGTAGCCCGACACTGATTCTCGTGGGTTGTTAGGATCTTTATATATGAGGGTTAGTGTTTTATCATAATGTACTCTCTTTGGCTCATAGTGAAATTCTTCTAGCAGCGGCCTCCTTTGCTCGTGAATGTTTCTCTCTTGTTCACATTGTTCAAGAGGGTTTTACCACGTTAAATCTCTATTTTCATCTTCTCTTTTTTTCGTTGTTCTGATTGTTTATCTTTATACATGAATTAGTTCATTAGTTAACTTAACAATTAACATAAGTTAACTTCATCGTTGCTATATGAATAAGTAATACTTAACTTAATATTATAATTTTTGTTCTTCCGCGAATACTAGCTTGATCAAAAGAGATGATACTTAACTTAAGTAATACTTAACTTAATTCATAACATGAATAAGTAATACTTAACTTAACATGAATAATTAACTTAATTTAACTTCATGCATTAATAATTAACTTAATTTACATGATGACGGACTAGTACCTTCTTAACCGGAGGACGACGAAGGGTGGAGGGCGGCAGAGACGGCGGTGGAGGCGGAGGAGGACGTCGGCGGCGGTGGAGGGAGGACGCGACAGAGGCGGACGTCAGCGGCGATGGAGGGCGGACGAGGCGGCGGTGCACGTGAAGGGTGGCGGTGGAGGCGGAGGGCGGACGAGGCGGTGGCGGAGGCGAAGGGCGGAGGGCGGCCGAGACGGCGGTGGAGGCGGAGGGCACTGGCGGCGGTGGAGGCGGAGGGCACTGGCGGCGGTGGAGGCGGAGGGCGGACGAGAAGGCGGTGGAGGCGAAGGGCGGAGGGCGGCCGAGACGGCGGTGGAGGCGGAGGGCAGTGGCGACGGTGGACGCGAAGGGCGACAGTGAAGGCGGAGGGCGGACGAGGCGGCGGCGGAGGGCGGACGAGGAGGGCGAAGGGCGACGGTCGAATGAGGAGGGCGGCGATTGAATGCGGAGGGCGACGGCGACAGTGAAAGGGGGACGAGGGGAGGGGGGAGGAGGAGGAGGCGAAGGGCGGCGGTGACGGTGGAGGGCGGGCGTCGAGGAGGGAGGAGGAGGAGGAGGAGTAGGCGAAGGGCGGCGATCGAATTCGGAGGGCGATAGTCGAATGCGGAAGGCGGCGGAGGGGTTAGGGATTTAAGTCATTTTTTAGCATATCCAAATAACGCGATGCTACGTAGATGACATATAGGCGCCAACACTATCAAAATTCGGCTAGTGCGGCGCTATAGAGAAGCTAATGTGTCGCTAAGTTAACGTAGCGACACTATAGCGTCGTCGGGGCATCTTCAAGGTTTCGCGTCTCAATAATGCGACGCCAGTGCGACGCTCATTAAAAGTTTTTTTCAAATTTTTTTAGTATGTATGAAATTTTATTTATCAATGTAACGTCTCATCGCATTGTGAACCATTCCAATTGTTTTATTTCCTTCCGACAATCTATCACGTATGTATACAAAATTATAAATATGTATGTATATGTGTATATAACACAATTGTGTGTATATATATACATATGTAATATATGCGTGTGTATATATATACATATATAATATATGCATATGTATATACATATGTATATATATGTCTACGTGTGGGAGATTAAGTTACAATAATGTGTTTATCTATATGTATTATAAATATATATGTGTATGTATGTCTATACATGTGCGAGTCATATATATATAGAGTATTCGAAGTGAATATATGTGTATTTGTTTATATGTGTCAGATTAAGTTATAATAATATGTATATATGCACTTATTATATATAAGTATCAGCATATACACGTATTTATATGTCTATATGTGCCCGATTGAGCGAGGGGTAAAAAGTTGGCTAAGGAGGCGCAATACAGACGCCATTGAGTCGCTAATACCATTAGCGACAATGTTGCGCCGAAGTAGCGTCTAAAACTCCTTAGCGTCTCAAACTTGCGACGCTAGAGAGACGCCAATAGTGCCACCATAGCGTCAACACAAGCTGCGGCTCTCGTTAGACACTAGGTAGACGCTATTGAGTGTCTACGTTGACGCTACAATATCACTCATTTAATCAACCATCGTAATCTCATGATTAAGTATATAATAATAATATATGCATAATTAAGATATTATATGTATAGATAACATAAATAATATAGGTAACAAATTATATATTTAGGAACACTCTTATTATGTAAAAATACAAACACATATATATATATATATATATATATATATATATATATATATATGAAAATGGGCACTTAGCGACGCTAGGTAGAGCCGCCAATAATCGTGACGCTATATATGTGTGTGTGTGTGTTGATAATACGATATTGATAATATGTTGATAATCATGTAATTAATACTAATATAATATTTAATGAATTTATTGATTGACATATAGTATATATAATATATAGTGTTTAAATATAAAACAAATAGCGAGATAAATGTAGATAAATTATGAGTAACACAGTAGCGTCACAATAGCGTCCCCACAAACTTGAGACGCCATATAGCGTCTCTTTAGAGTCTTCAGTCTTGCGACGCTAGTTTCACGTCTAAAGATGTCGACGCCAGAACGGCGCTAGGTGCTGCTGCATATTTGCGGTTCGTGGCGCGAAATAATAACAAGCGTCTCGATTGCGCTAAAATTAACGTCAATTCGCTGAATAGCTAAGGAGACGCTAATGAGACGCTATCGCGAGACAAGTAGTGTCTGATTCTCGTGACGCGAAATAGACGCTATATAGGCGCTAGTGGTGTCTATATAGAGTCACTATTGTTGGCGGCGCTACCTTGCGTTGCTAAACGCCCATTTTCTTGTAGTGCTCGGTGTTTTACCCCCCAACATTCAATTATTTTTAAGAGATGATGTTGAGATGTATTTCAATTCTATAACATTGCTTTTGATGTTTTTATGAAGTTTTCGCAGTTAACGAAGGATTCTTTTATCATACTTTATGGATTTATGCTTCCACTATAATAGATGAAAATTATGTTATTATTATGATTATATGATGATGAACGGGTTAACACAGCTGAATGACCCAATTATTTTTGACAAATTGGGAGTAAAATTCGGGGTGTTACACTATAATCTTAATATTGTTCTTTTAGACGAGTTATTGATATTTTTTATTCGTTGGAAAAAAATTCCAAAAAATGTTCATATCTTAGTGGATGTGTTCGTTTATTATCGATAGTTGAATAAGTGAGAAATAAGAAATTAGCCTAATTAATTACTCCAAGACTCGAAGTTGGAGATACTAATTTTCGTCTATTTCCAACCTACTATCCTAATCATGATTTAGAAAAAGTACTCACCAAAGTATATATATATATATATATATATATATATATATATATATATAATTTTAACCGTCACCCCCGTTAAAACTCTATGCAAACTTGATGATCTAGGGTTTTTGTAGCAGAAGAGTGACAAGAGCTAGCATTAATATATTAACAGTGATGGTCCATTAGAATTTAATTCACGTAAATCCTGGCACCATGCTGCCTCCGACCTGCCATGTGCAAGGCACATATATTTTATTTGGTCAAACATTCATTTTTTCCTCATCAAAGTGATTAATCTACATCATTAATTATTATTGTTTCTTATTCCCATAAAGAAGAAACATATCGTACCACTAATTAAACAGCACAGTCTTTGAAATTTTTTGTTTTGCTTATTCATGATTATTAATATTCTCTCTAGTTTTGATTTTTAGATATGAAGGGATGAATTTGAGCAAATTAAATAATCGAATATGATGTTACCAACCATGTTCACCTTGGAGACTGTGACTTTCATGAGTTTCAAGGTTATTTTGCGTCAGATTTCAATTTTCACCCGATTATAACTTTAGAAGAAAATCGACAATATGGGAAAAATGCCATTGCTTCACTTATAAAACCAGGTGATTATTATAATCGACTAGCAAAATTATGTTCTAAATAATTCATTGCCTTCGGAACTATCACTTTGATCATATGATTAATTCAGAGTCACAATCGATATGATATTCTTATGGAGTGCATATATGAACTCCCTAAGGTCCGGATAGAAAGCAATCTAAATTATAATCTTCTTGCATGTGTTTTCATCTAATAAAATTTTATGTCGTTTTAAATTTTTTGAATTCTCTGCTATGCATAATTTTTTTTGTGTAGAAATCTTAACATATAAACATTGAACATTGGAGGTCTTTCAAAGAATCGGAATGCATCCAAAATAAGTAGTTGGTTATTTAACTGATGGGAAGCTTTCAACATTTTCTATTTCATCCTTTAGAAAAGAAACATTCGTTAAAAATATATCTCGGAATTGGCTTGAAGATTTATGTTCCTCACAGGAATTGGATTCTCTTAATTGACTCGTCTCGGGTGGGAGCTCCAAAAGCATATGTGATCTAACAAAGTTCGTCACGTAATTTACAGATTTCTTCATGCTTTATGAAATTTTCCCTTTGATATTGATAGCATTACCTATTCCATGCATGTTATGTTAAACTTAGGAACTTAAGCTAGAATTTAAAACTAAAATCGAAATTTTTACATACAAAAGACGACATTTAAATATCAACACATTCAAACTTTTTGAAAAGATATCTGTTAGCTTCAATAATTGTGATTGGATCAACAATAATTGACTCAAATGGTAGCGATGTGGGTTTATTTTTGAAACGTGGAGAATCCAAATGCCGATTCGATCAGACAGTGTCATTTGTTTTCTTAAAAAAGGGATCAATCTTTTTTTTCCAACTCTGATTGGATATTTAATTGGATAACTATATAGTTCTCTATTATTTCCACTTCATCCCGGAAATAGGGCAATTGAAGTCCCTATTCAGAAAATATTGACATGGATTAGATGATATATTTATGATTTTACAATGACATATAAATCTTTTAGTTTTTTGTTGATCATCCCTATATTCACAATGTGACACTGATCATTCGTTTCTTTCTTGCGAAGTTAATAATAATCAAGTGCATCGATCAAGCATTAAACTCTAGATTGACTAATTAATTTTAATTATGAAAATAAGGCGTCTTATGATATATAAACAAATATTAAAAGTATTTTTAATATTTAACGGTGACTTGATAAAAAATAAATAAATAAACCACACCATTTAAAAATGTTGGAATAAATTTTAAATAGGCCTGTATGGATTATATTAAAACGAATGCTTTACATATGTAATTTTTTTCTATAATATAAATTGGCTAATATGAATTGATGAATTTTTTAAATGCCATAGAAAATAATATTTGAATATAAAATTATATAATTAAATATAAAATATTTATTCAAACATAGGCACCTACATTTATTCAAAATCTAAATTATTTATTTGAACTTAATTTTTTTATAAGGATTTATATGACTAACATTTTATTTTAAGATGGTTTTTCTATTTATTGAGAAAAATACTACAATAGTAATAAATTTATTATGTTATATTAATATATCATTATTCTAAGATTAAATTCTCGAGAGAGATAATAATTGATTTTTTTTATTAAATGAGTATTTATGAAACTAAATATTATTAATTTATTAACAATTATCTGGAAATAATTGAAAATGAAGGAATCTACTTTTATTAAAATAAAATTTAATTTTATGTATTTAATATACTTGTGTTTTTAGTTATAAAAACTTATTATATAATGAATTTTGAAAAAAAAAACTATCATAAAGGGACTCCTAATAAAATAACAAAAAAGATATTATATATTACATTTCGTAATAAGTTTTATTAGAATTAGAGTTAGCAAATAACATTACACTGAAAGTTCAAAATAATTTTATATATCTTAGCTTTCTCCGCATAAAACTTATACTTTTAGTCAAAATAAAACTACCTTAATATGTTAAATTTAATTTAGTATTGAATTATTTTTTTAGTTATTCAAATCAAATCTACTACTACTCAAATTAAATTTACTTTTTTATTCTCATTTAGTTTTAACTGTACATATGTTGTTAATTTATATAACAAAATTTTTCTATTAATATTTTTATTTAAACAAACCCAAAACTAAAAAATAAATAATACAATTCTAAAACTTGTACTTGACACAAATCGAATTTACCTTTTTTAATATTTAATTTAGTTTATTTATTTCTTATTTTTTCTTGATTTAATCATTTCAAGATACTATTTATACTATAGATTTTAGATTTTCCATTTCAAGATTCCCTATATTATATGATGGCCTTTTATTTATCAATAAAATTATGAAAACAATAACAAAATGTATTATATTATTATATTTTATATTTCTCGTGTTAATCATAATTATGACTAGGACTAAAACAACAATAGAATTAGAAAACAACATGGCACACAAAGTCTAAAATAATTTTATGTATCTTATTATTTCTAAATGCGGTTTAATCTCCTACTCTTACTCAAATTAAACTTTTCTTATATTTCTATTTAAGCAATTAATTTTATTACTAAGCACCGCTGTTAATTAAATTTCATTATTTTTAGGCACATTTATTTAGGTAACATATCAAATATATTTCCTAATGTCTTGTGATTTTATACATTTTTATTTAGATAACCTATCAAAGATATTCTCAATGTTGTTTTTGATTTTGTTATGAACATATATATATTTTTCATTTGAATTTTGATCCATCTTTAAAAATTCTTATATATTAAGGTTTCTTTAAAAGACACATGTTTTCATTTGTTTTCAACATAATTTTAAAATTATTCTGACTTTAAATATGAGGAGTGGAATTAGGATTATGATTTAAATATTGAATATATATTTTAAGTTACGTAATGACAAATAAAATTTAATGTTTTATATATATCTTATCTTTCTATGTAAACATTTAAAGTATTAGGACCAGATTTTTTAGGAATAGGATAAACGAATAATTTTATACTAATATATTAATTAGGATTGAAATCTTATCTTTTGAAACAAAATAAATTATTTAAGCATATAATTACACTACAACAAAAAGAGTTTATAGGAACTAAAACTATTGGTTCTAGAAACACTTATTTTTGTTCCTAATTCTTCTTGATACCAATATCCCTTTGGTTCCTCTTAGTTCCTAAAAGCTGGTCTTTAAAAACTTTAGGGACTTAAAAATTTCTTTTGGTCCCGAAAAAAATAAACTTTTAGACACAAACAGATTGGTCCCTAATAATAGACTTTTAGGAACTAGTTAGCTTGGTCTTCAATAACATATTCTTAGGAACCAATGAATTTGGTCCCTAAAGGTGTCACCATATCAATATTATATATTTGAATACAAAAGTGTACCAAAATAATTATAACTACAAATTTGATTAGTATTTAAACGTGTACACAACAATTTTATATAAAAAAAAATCATATACAAATCTTATTGCTCTTGATCCATTACAAACATCATACATTGAAAAACATGAAAAAGTGCCAAGCTTCAAATTTTTTAGCTAGAATGTCTTTCCCATATAATCAATCACAAGTCTTTATCTTAAAATATCTTTCTTCTATGTCATCCAATGCTGCTTTTCTCTCGACCCACAGTGAACCTTTTGGCTAATCATGACATAGTTAAATAACACTCCATTCATATCGTGCAAGGCCTACATTCAAATGATAAAAAAAAATGAGAGGGGATCAATTATAATTATGTAAAACAAAGGGAAACATTAGAGAGATGTTAAGACAAGTAAGCAAATTATGCTTTAGAACCATCAATAACAATGTTGACATACCTCATTTTGTAAACTTATTTGTTAATATTTGTAATTTGTTAGGAGATCGTAACATTCAAATTTCACAAAAGTCACAATGTATCACATATCACCTGAGAAAAATCATTAAAACAGATTAATTAATTAATGAGGAACCTAAGTAAACAAAATTAATGATTAGTGAATAAATAAGGAACTATGATGCAAATCATATAAAAAATGACAATCAGGAACCAGGGGATCTTGGGATCCTGTGAGATTTCTACAATCAACTTTGACGACATGTGAGTGAAAAAAAGTAAGAAGAAATGACAAACAATATGTGAACAAATTAGATTGTCACTTAAAAAGAACTCTTATTATTTGATATCATCTGATATAATCAGAATATAAAATAACACTTCAAAAGTAAAATTTCTACCCTTGTTTCTTTTTTGGTAAAAAAATGCATGACACAGTATGAATAGAATTAAGGACGGTAAAAGGTCCATGCAAAAGAAAACATAGCCATACTTGTGAGCTGAATGACACTTTACCTAAATATTTTCTTTCAATAAATCCAAATCTAACACAAAGGGAAAAAGGAAAATGATAAAGAAAAATATATACAACTTACCAAAGTAGAAGCACCTGAATAATAGGATCATTGCATGCAGCATCCACTGTTCTTCCCCTTGCTAATAGGAATAATAGATGCCCTTTATGAACAAGCTTAGCCTGATGAAATGTTGATGACTATGTTAATGCTCTTTGTTCAATCAAGGAATTGTGTACATACCTACATCAAAACATATCATCCTCTTAACTTTCTTACCTTTTCATGAATAGAAACTCTTAACATATCATTTAGTGTTTCTCACAAGCAAAACTTCAAACATTTGGGGGGTTCACGCTACAATTAAAGTTTCTCAACACTGTGTTTGGATAAAGGGTCATTAAGGGGAAGGGAAGAGAATGATGGGGAAGATAAATGGAGGGAAGGGAAGGGAATTGTTACACCTCAATTTGGGGTTGAAACAAAATAGAACAAATTGAGAGGAACGAAGAGGAAAAAATGGAGATTCCCCTCCATTCTCCTCCAAAGAAGAAAATTTTTTTACCTTCACCTCCCCCCTCTTTACCCTCCTTTTACCTCAATCCAAATATAGTGTAAATGTTCCAAAGTAAAATCCTAGCCTTTCACTGTCAAGCTAACGTCAAAGATTAAACATCATTTGTCATCCTAGCCTTTCACCGCCATCATCAGCTTGATTCATAGCATCACCTCGACCTTGGCAGGGAGAACAGCCGAGGATCTTCCCTCCCTTGCCAAGCCGCTGGCGGGAGTCCACAGCAAGATGGCCGAGATCAAGAGGGAGCTTGAGGTCATGAATCAGCTCATCAGGAACATAGAGCTGCACAGAGGCAGCAATAGGCAGGCCTTGGTTGGCGAAGCAGGTGCACGACGCCACGTACAAGATGGAGGAGGTCGTGGACGAGTACACCCACGTGATGGGCAGACGAAGCGGAAGCAGCCGGCTCAGGTCTTACCTCCACGGCATGACCAGTGATCCCAAGAGCGACGCCCTGTGGTCCATAGCGAAGGAAGCTAGAGAAAATAGAAGAGAACCTAGCGCGGTTGAACAGGAGCAGCGACCTATACGCCGTCATAGAACTCAAGAGTGCGCCCGCGTCGTCGGAGGAGAGCGAGTTGAGCCTGCGCGTGGTGGACTCGGCACATCTCATCAAGGAGGGCAAGCTCGTGGGGGTCGACGACCACCGGAGGCTCCTCACCGAACGATTTTTGTTGTAGTTGATTCTCTAGTGGAGTTGAATAAAACTTTCTTTGGAAAAATCTCGGAAAGTTCTGCCAATGGTAGCAGAACCAAGTATCACATTAAATGAGATTATTAAGCAAATTCATTAAATGAGAAAAAGAAGTAAAATTATTGGGACCAGTCCATCTGCCTATAAATGAGATTATTAAGCACCAATGCTACTATTAGTTCCTAATATTAAATTAATTAGGGACCGATGTTTAAATTGGTTTCCTTAAATTCATTTGTAGAGATCACTCAATTTTTTGTCCCAAAAGTTTGAAAAATTAGGAACCGTTTATTAATTTGTCCCTAATAAATAAATTTTATGAACCAACATATAATTGGTCCTAAATAGTGGTCTCTAAAGCATATTTTTGTTGTAGTGATATAAGACTAATATAAAATTTAAATTATTCTGACTTCACATATGAGGAGTGGAATCGAATTAGGATTTAAATATTGAAAATTTGTATTTAGTTACTAATGAGAATATTTTATATATCTTATCTTTCTATGTGATTATTTAAAGTAATAAGGACCCTACCAGATTTTTTAGGAATATGATTTATGTATAATTCTGTACTAATATATTAATTACGATTGGAGTTTTAATTTTTTTAAAACAAAATAAATTATTTAAGCATATATGACTCTTATAAATTTTAAATTATTATGACTTCACATATGAGGAGTGGAATTAGGATTAGGATTTAAATATTGAATATTTATATTTATTTACGTTATAACAAATATTATTATATCTTATCTTTCTATGTAATTATTTGTAATTAGCATCCAACAAGATTTTTTAGAATAGGATTTATGTATAACCGTCTCTCTCTCTCTCTCTCACACACACTTCTATATTTTATTATCTTTTTTTAACAAATTTGCAGGCTTAATTTTATCGTTTATATTTAAAATTTTCACGTATCATATATTATTAATTTTCAGCCCTATATATTATTATCTTATTTAACAAACCTTAGTTTTACCTTTTAGATTTATTTTTTTTCAAATTAAATAAATTTTATTATTTGACATTCTGCCATTTATCGCGATTTCATGTTTTTATCTCTCCTTATATATATATATATATATATATATATATATACACGAGAGGTAACAAATATATAATATACATTATAATAAATCAATTTAATCTTATTTTCTAAATAAGAGTGAATTTTTAGATATGTCATAGGTGACAACTACATGAATAGTTTTCGTTTATTTGTACACCTTACTATTTCAGAGTCGAGATAAAAAAATAAAATAATATTCTTTTTGATCAAGGTGATAATTTTAACTATGGATGTCCCTACTCCCTGCTAATTGATTACACTAACCGAACCAAAACGGTGGTTGATAATTTTCATAATATAGCATGATTTGGACATGTGGCCATTATTGCAAAAAAATATCAAAACACAAATATGATACGTAATTATTTGTCAATAAAATTGAAGATCCCATCTTTATCTTCTTAAGACTAGTAAATTCTCTTCAAATTATTTTTTACGTTTAATTAATTAATATCAAACACAATATCATTAATGAAGTTCTTTTATTTATTTATGATCTATCACCCCATGTTTTTATTTATTTATTTATTTATGTCTTTTGTTTAATATCAAACACGCCAAAGCCTTTCCGTGCATGCCCTCAAGTTCTCCACATGCATCTTGGTAGCCTTGCAGCAGCAGCAGCAAGAGGAGTGTCTTTAATGGAACAATTAATTAAGCCGATCATCTTAATTGGCATCGAGATGACAAGAACAAGTACCAAGTACAGACTGATTTCATCCCAATTCCCCTCTTTTATGCCTTTAATAATATGTTAGCAGGGATAATCCACTATAATTCAGCAACCTCTAGCTGTTATTATGGATACTCAAATTTGGTGGAACCTGTTCTAGGCGATTCTGTCATATAATATGACGTATAATGCGTCACTTTATTTAAGCACATTCTAAACTAATATGTCAATTCAATTGTTTAGGTAGAATTCAGAAGAATTATGATTTTACTTTTCAACTGCAATGACTTTGTTCCAAAAGTTCGCAGCTTAATTAGGTATAGTAGGCGAAGCTTCATATAAAAAAATACGAGATAACTAATGATTCTAAACTTAGTTAAACCCTGGAAAGTGTCATCCATGAGAACTATATCCTCTATTATATATTCCAGTCGATTTAGAACTTATTCTTAGTGCATTTTCCTGACGTGACAAAACTGTGGAAAACAAAATATAAATTGAATCAGCAAAAAAAGAACTTCTGATAGTAAAATGTCATCCAATTGAGATAATACTTTTATTTCTTATTATGAAAAGAGTGGCACTTAAACATTCATATGGAAACAAAATTCTCTCCCCAAATGTTCGATCCTATAGATAAAAGGTTTTGATTGAAGTGGAGACTATATATCCCCCTGAATAAACAGAACAATAATTGGAATTGTACATTCCCCATATTCAGAGGGTTAGGACGCCAACCAAAAAGATTAAAAAGAAAATCCTCCAAGTGGCTGGTGATGATTTGGTTATTGACACCCAAGACCAAGAAAAGAGAACATTGTTTCCTTTTTTTTTTCTTGGAACAAGACGCTGATAAAAAGGGTGACATAGAAGAATAAAAGATTGTCCACCCTCCAACTTTTGCAGTCCCAAACATTAGAAAGAGTATGGACACTCAGGTCACCACAATAATAAAAACAGGTACAGTAATATTGGTGCAGCTTTGTCTGCAGCAATGATGTCGATCCAGCTTTGATGATGATCCATCATAATAACACCATAAGATTAACAACTGCAAATTGGTCGTCTTCGGTGAAAGCAAACAGCATATTATCGTTTGTGAGATCAAAAAAACACCCTTGTTGAGAAAGACAGACACACGATGTTTAGTTTGCAGCTCAAAAAAGAATTATGAATATGAATGCATGCTCTCAGTACACCTAGATTTGACCCACAATCTTTTCAGTCAGTGTGCTTTGGAGCTTCCAAAAGTTGTAAACTGTAATGTCACAGCAACTCTTAGCTGTCTGTATCAATTGAAAAGAAAAAAAAACTTAATTATATATAATAGGGTCTTTTCGTTTGTAATTTGCCTTCTATACCCAGCTCCAAACTTTGGCACATGTGCATGCTGCTAGCATGCAGGCCATTGCAACTGTGGGTCGATGTTAAACGACAACTTGATCAAAAGGACAAAGGAGGAACGAAAGGTAGGAGATGAAGCACGACCAGTTTCAAAAGCGAAGCATCATTTTCGTATGCATTGGATACGCACGCATTGATGGAGAAAGCCAGCAGAATACAGTCGTTTATCTGACCGGTTGTGACCTTTGGAACTATGTGTCACATTAGGTTAAAGAAAACTTCACAACAATAACATATCAAAAGATAATTTATTTATACTAAACATAACACCTATAATGTGAATATATATATATATATATATGTTGTAATGATGACAAGTGCCAAAGGTCTAAATTTGTCGTTCATTGTGATTTTTTCTTTCGGTTGAAATTGTAAATTTGTTCTTTTCCTTCTATTAATAAAAAAGAAGAATACATCGAGAAGGCACACTGGATTGAAGCCTACGTAAACATCAAATTTGTTTCAGGCAACAAGCAAAAATATACAGGTACATATAACTCTCACAGCAGCTGAAAGTTGAATTGAAACTAAGCCATTTATTTTGTGCGGCTCGACCTGATTTATTTTGATATATAATTAAGTCGGTTCGCAATTTAAGGGGTTCATTTAATTTTCAGCAAAGTTGGACTTCATTTGGCTTGAGATTTTTAAAATATGTCCGACATGGTCTCCAACTTAATTGGGAAGTTAAATGATATATGTATAGGAGATAATCTGAGATCACTTCTCAAGAGAAAGTTAAATCCAAAACAAATTCCGGACCTCCGGTGACATTCCAAAGATGATTGAGGAATACAAAAAAAATCTCAAGTACTTGATCGATCCAGTGATTATTCAAATAAGTTTGACATATTTATAAACGACTTACCTAATAATTAGTATATTTATTAGAACTATCAATATCATAGTATATTATAGGCCAATATATGCGGCTTATGCGCCTTATTATTTTTCGTCTATCATAAACCACCGGCTTGATCATTAATCTTTTTTTTTTATGTGCAAGTGATCTCATATTCTATCGTACTGCTATAAGACCGGCAGTGTTATATGGTAGTGAATGTTGGGCTATGAAGGGACAACGTGAACGTAAAGTAGGGGTAGCCGAAATGAGGATGTTGAGATGGATGTGTGGTCATACAAGATTTGATAAGATTAGGAATGACCATATACGTAAACGAGTCGGAGTGGCTCCTATTAGTGAGAAAATGGTAAAGAATCGTTTGAAATGATTTGGTCATGTTAAGAGAAGACCATTAGATGCGCGAAGAGTAGATCAAATAATCTGGAGTCCGATTAAAAGAGGGAGAAGGAGGTCAAGGGCGGACACTTGACGAACTAATAGAACAAGATCTATTGGTGAATAATATACCGAAATATTTGATTATTAATAGAGCGGAATGACGTCGTATCATCCATATAACCGATCCCACCTAGTGGGATAAGACTTTGTTGTTGTTGTTGCAAGTGATCTCAGATTAATTTAACCTGTATTATTGACGGCCCTAAAATTAATCCAGTTAACTCTAACTTCTGGAGTACCTGTTCAAATCTAATAGCATGAAACGAGGGAGCAACGACTATATATCTGATGAACACTTTTTATGTTTCGTATGTATAGTAAACCAAATAGAAAACCAAATAGAATTAATCAACTTAATTTCCAGGAAGTTAAGTTAATTAAACTGGATGCAAATTAAACACCCATGCGAAGTTTGCCGTTTGTTTGGATGCACGGGGAATGAATGAGTTCAGCTGGGACTGGTGGGGGCTGTGTTGATGTGACTAAGGGGAGGGAGGGCGTCCACAACAAAACATGATCAGAAGGATGATGTCACGTGGTCAATGTTGCAACGTGATAAAAGTAATCTCATCGGGTTAATTAGCATTTCAAAAGTTCCAATAATTTACCTTGATCCAGCAGTATCCTTTTACTCTTCCATAATAAAATACTAAAAAGACATAGGGAGAAAAATAAGGTCGAGCTCCAACAAAACTAAACAAAGAGCTCAAAAGAAAACATTTGAGTAATCGAACTATATTTTCGAAGTGAAATTAGATCACCTTTTCTTTTTATTAGAACATGATACTAGTTCCAATATATTGGCTCCATCATTTTGATAAAACAAGAGTTGTTGTTCATTTTTATTTTTTTTCTATTTTATGTTTTTCTATTTGATGTTTTTTATATTTTATTTTCAACTTTTTTCTATCATTTTCTCTTTCTTTATCTTTCCTATATAAAATAACTTATTTATTATATATAAAATATTTATTATAAATAATTAATATAATACTATTTATTATTATATTTAAATTTTTTAATATTTTATTAAATATTATTTATTAAAAATATTTTTATTAAAATTATATTTACTTATTTTTATTTAAATACTCACTAAAATTTTCATCACATTATTTTTTCTATCACATCATTTCTATGATTCCTCCCCCACACCATTTAAACACACCTCAAATCAATATGTCAATTCAACTATTCACCTTAAACTCAAAAGAACTATAATTTCAATATTCAAACGGACCAAAATTGATCAAACCATTCGCATATTTTGTTATTTATTATTTATTTTTTCCATGTCTTATTATTAAGGTAAAAATGATTTAATTAAAAGATAAAAAATTGTCATCGTTAAGGGATTGGGCTTAAGTTAAAATATAATAAAAATTCAGTGGATATAACTGATTAGTATGAAATGAACTATTTGCATTCTTTCTAATTACAATATAATTGAATAAATTTGCATTTACTTTAATGCAAGTGCAAGTTCAATTAATCCTTTATCCCCGATTGTTTAAAGTTTAAACAAACATTTTGAGTCCACCAGTGTCTTGAACTCAAAATGGATATTATGTAATTAATAATTATTCCAAGAACAATTTGCGTCCTTATTCTCAGATTACCATTATTTTAAAGGATTGTTTAAAATTAAATTTGTGTGGACTGGTTTCTTTGAAATCTTTTCGTTATGCATGTAAAACGTGTCAGATCAATATATTTATTTGGAGTTTTTTTCCCTCTCATAGTTTATTTTGGAACTTACTATTTTTTTCACTTCATCTCACATTAATGTAACTCTTTTTCTTTATCCAATTCTATTTTTATTCTTCATTATGATTTTAAAGATGAAAATAAATTCTAGAATTAATTTCATATTATTTTAGTCATTTCAATACTTCTCATCTCAAACATATTCTTTTAGAATTGAAAAAAAATATCAGTAAAGGGTAAAATTGTAATTAGTTAAATAAAAATGTAGTAGTTCATAGAAGAAAAGTTAATATTTCACCGTTCAGAGGAAAAAATAATATAAAAGCATAGAAAATAAGTGGATTACTTTTTAATCATTTTCGGAGAAAATATTCTTATCTTTTCAAGTTACAATAGAGAGAGGAACTGACCGACCTCATTATCATGATCAACATCTCTTTGAATAATCTGAACTTCAATATATATATATATATATATATATATATATATTTAAGCTAATTTTCAACAAGAATTTGGGAGATGACCTTTTTCTCTTGGTATACTGGACATTTTGTACTCAAATAGTAACGGATAACACTTGCATTTTTTTTTTCAAACAAAGAAAACAAATAATAATGATAGACATTTTGCATGGAATATAAGAATTTCAATAAGTGTTTCAATGTTCATATGGTCCTTAATCCAATAATGTAATGATTCCTAACATGTTTGTATTTGGCTTTTAGATAATTAATATTGATAAGCTATTACTCATATCTCTCAAATAATTGTAATGGAATTGTAACGTCCAAGATTTTAAAAAATAATTGTAGACTCAGTTGACATGATGTGTTGTTGTCATGAAATCATGTGCTCCTCGTGAGTTCTCTTCTCGTGAGCAAAGGAGCGTCATGCTCTTTCACTCATGAGCAAAGGAGGATGACAGAGCGAAGAGGGATCTCATACATTCTCGTCTGCGTTTTGCTGCGAGAGAGAGGGTGAAGGAGTAAGAGAAACAACGCCTTCTTGCCAGTGAGCTTTTGTTGTGGTTGCTCGTCATTTTCCTCTCTCACTCCTTCACCATCTCTTCATTTTTCTTTGTCGTCCTTTTCTACTATTTGGCCCAAGAGTGGAAGAGTTTTAAGCGATGCTTGTAGATGTTTGGACGAGCCCTACTTTGTTTGAGCAGCCAAGTCTTCCTATGTCATTTTTTTCTATTGGTAGTTTTGTACCAACTAAAAGTGGTGGTGCTTCTGGTTAGCAAATGCCAAACGAGGAAAAGTTAGACAACTTGCTTCGAATATAAAAATGATCCTGATTGGAGTCATGAGTATGCGATGGATGGCGATAATAAAAAAAGTGCGATAGTAAAAAAAGTGGAAATACTATTCCAAAATAATTTTAGGAGGTGTTTATCATTTGAAGTATCATCTAGATTGCACTAAAAAGGATGTTGGAGATTGTTCGCAAGTTTTTGAAAATGTTAAAAAAGAAAAGTTTGGAATTGTGCACAGGATGCAAGAACGATTGATGAACAAATCTCGAATGAACGAGGAAAGAGAGAACAAAGATGAAGATTGTGCATAAGTTGGAGAAAAAAAAAAAGAAAAGAAGTGAACAACAATCCAATATCAAATATTTTCAAAAGGAAGACTAATCAAGTTATCATCATACAAGAAAGAAACAAGGAAGGAAGCATAAGAAGTAGAACAATAATCAATTTATTGGTGAACATTAATAAAGGAAGATTTCTTGAAGACACTGCAACAAAAAGGATTTATAGGGACAAAATGTTTTGGTCCCAAAGTCATTAATTGTGGTCTCTATTTCTTTTTGGGAAAAACTTTTCTTGGCCCCCATTGGTTTCTAGAAGCTAGTCTTTAAGGTGGCGTTTGGTTGCAGGGTAACTGATGGATTATGTAGATATTTCACGGATTATAGCTAAACGCAGTGTTTATTCTACAAAAAGTACAAAGGGCAAATCTACCATTTTTAAAAAAGTTAATCTCATGAATAGTAAAAAAAATGAGAGTTAACGTATTCTTTATATCAGGTGGAATAGAAGTAATCCGACGCAGACTTCAAAACTTAATTAATCTACTGGATTATATGTCTTATCCCCATGCAAACTTAACCCACAACCAAACGGAGCCTAAAAGTTTTAAGAACCAAAATTTATGTTGGATCCTAATAGTATCGCTTTTAGACACTAATTTATTGGTTCCCATAACATCATACAATGGTCTCTAATAATCACTTTTGGTCCCAAATCAAAGTAATTTTGGCAGCCAAAAATGAAGCAATTGACACCAAAGAAATTGGTTCCTAATAATATATTTTTAGAAACCTAGAGGTTGGTTCCTAATAACATATTTATAAAGCACCACCAAATTGATCCCCATTATCTATTTAGCTCCAACAATGTAGTAGTTGTCAAATTTATTAATTTCTACATGTCCAGACATTAGAAAAAAATAAGAAGAAAGAAAATTTTCAATCACATAGCTTTATATTACTCTTGTAATGCTTAAAAAACATGAAAAGTGTCATTCAACATTTTTAACTAAAATATTTATTACAAAATCAAAGTGTAAATGTCTATATTCATCTCAATGCTCCAGTGCTGTCCAATGATGATCTCAGACAAGGAAGGGGGAAGAGGAGGATGGGAGGTTGATAGTGACGACTCTGATCGGGTTGTTTGGGACAAAAAAAAATAGAAAAAAGATGAGCAAGATGGAATGCTATTTCATTCATAGAGGAGAGAGGAAAAAAATCAAAAGCAAACATGTCATAAAAACATTAAATGGAGTGCCCAGAGGGAGACTTAACAATGGATTATTTTCTAATAATAACCTTGGTTGGATTATTTTTCTCTACTATAATATGTGCTTAGCCGATCCATCTACAACCTTCTTGCCTTACAAAAAAGAAGTAATCACATAACATATTAGTATACTTGAACATAATATAATACCAATATTTGAATCAAAGTGAAATAGATGGAATCAGGAAGTTTAAAATTCATAAACAATTTATATAATGGACAGCTTAGAAAGATTTAATGTGAAGTGATAGTAAAAAAATCTACATATTGTTGCTATCTTTATTGGTCATTATCAATCCTTACTACTTCAAATGGATAATAAAAAAAATATTTGGATAATAAAAAAATACATACCAAACAGTGACAACAAAAGGTAACATAAGTTGGCTTCCCCAAAATATTTCATTCTCCGAAATTGCAGAAATTCTTCAAGTGTCTACAACAAAAGGCTCCCATGTTTGATCCCCCGTGGTGCTTGAATCATCTCAAAAAATCAGACTTCAACATAAACAATGCTGAAGAAGTTTCCATATATCTCGCAACTGAACATAATAAGTCAACATCACTAGCGTTATGAGGCACTATCCTTGCTAGAATCAAGAGTACATCAAGGATTATTTGACTCAAAGAAAGCCTCAAGCTAACATTTGCATCATCTATCAACTTATCCATAGAAGATGCAATTAACATCAACCTTTTACATAAACCAAGGAGGTGAGGGAAACATTTTATAAGTGAACAACTGCTAGGTATTGTGCCCTGCTATTGAGATAACACAATTCAGCTCAAGAAATTAATTAGACTTTTGAATCTGTTAAAAGACTAATGACCCACCTCCACCTTTGTCACCTCAAACATCGGAAGATACCCTCATGCGTCGGCCATTGCTACGTCCTCCGCCTCCTAATTTTCTCACGATCGTCTTGCTTAACCTTGTTGTGATGTGTGCCTGATCCATTATTGATATTCTGAGAAGGACAAAGCAGGAGAAAAGAACCAGCGGTACCAAGAGAAATCATTCAGCTCTGTTCTTTGCAGCAGCTTGCTCTGTTTTGTTGATAGCTTTGTTCCTTCCTTCCCCAACCTTATAATTTTAGCTTTTACTATTTTTGTCGATTGTTGGTGGCTTTCTGCTGTTTCTAGGTATTTTATGCACTAACAACCTTCCAGTGTATGCTTCCAAGGTGCAGATCGACCCTGAAAGATTCAAAATTGTGTCAAAAATATGAGTTTGACGACACAGTAAAAAAGAAAATTTTCGAAGTACTTTAAAAGATGTCATGTTACCTCGGAACTATCCGATTGAGGAATGTTTCTGTGTCATCCTGCACATCAGAGTCGTAATTCTCATTTATGGTCAGTGACTGAACATTAGCCTTCAAATGAGAACACACTCATATTACTAAATTTAAGTGACCACTAAAACCTAAAGCAATATACTTACAGAAGAAATGCAAAGCCACATTTGAAGCCTGATAAATCTTGATCAATATCCCTCAAGATCCGATGAAGTGATACCATAAAATAAATTATCACTGCACAAGTAGTAAGCACGAACATGAGCCAATTGCTAATTTTGCAAGTAAAAGCTGCTATCGATGAGATAATCCGGTATGCATTATAATGTCTCCTCAAACGTATGCATAGAAAAAAAAACATTTTTTTGGGGTAGAAAATGGGCAATTCGAAGGATTTTAATAAGCATGATTCAGAACTCATATAGTAAAATAAATACTAAATGTAGAGGCCATTAACTCTTCTAGTTCTTTCTCACCAAAGATCAACACGAATTGCTAAGCGACCAAGAAGAAGAAGAAGTAAAATAAGACCTTGGAGGTGACGAGATGGCACCCGCGCCTCTAGGGAGGGATGACAACCATCTTCTGCGGCCAAGTAAAAGATAAGTGAACAACTGCTAACTCGTTATGTAAAAGATGCCATGCCAGTCTAATTTGAGGAATACCACTCGTCACATTCACGAATAATTTGAGAATTTTTTTTAGGTTGAGTATGACTACCAAAAAATTCCTGAAAACCAAATTGACATACAAAAACAACCAAATGAGTAGAAATAGCACAAAATCTTTACAACTTACCTCAGCGATGAAACCCTCTAGGTGCCAACAAACCGAAGGGTTGTGGTGTTGATGCTGATATTGGACTGAGGGTTGTGGTGCTGATGATGATTGTGGGTCTCAATGCTACTGCTGGTGGGGGCGGTGATGATGATGAAAGGGGTTGGACGGTGAGCGATCGACTGGTGAAGCACCGGTGGTGACGACGGTGATGACGATGAGGATGGCCGGGGAAGTTGAAGATTAAGGCAGCGCGACTGTGATGAGAAAGAGGACGGCACGGCATTGAGCAATTTGGTTTAGGGTGAAGAGAACGACGCGACATTGAGGAAGAGAACTACTATGACGAGGATGAATAAATAGCTTCTAGGTTTAAAAAGTGAGATTTATGTCTTAGAATTGATTAGATTCTTTAAACAAAATATTAAAACTGAATCGATGGTTATAAATTTTTTTCGGGACCATGACTAATTGGTTTATAAAATCAGTGCTTAAGCATAATAATTAAACACCAATATCTCAGGTGGTCCCTATAATATTTGTATTAGACACAAATTAAATATCTGTCCCTAAAAATGTGAAGAATTTGGGCTCATTTTCTCATTGGTCCCAAATAAATATCTTTTGGGGACTTAAATATAATTGATCATATAATATAGTTCCTAAATGTTAATTGTGTTGTAGTGAGATAATGATGCATTCAATATTTGCAAGACTATAGATAAAGTTTTTGAGGTGATAGATAGTGTTATAGGGGAAGTTGATATAGACAATGTTATTCAAATTGTCAGGAATAACGAAAAAAAATACAAAATAATTGAACAAATGTTAATGGATAAAAGAAAGAGACTCTATTGGACACATTATATTGTTCAATGTATTGATTTAGTGTCGGAGGACTTTGAGAAGAAATTGAAGTTGCACAAAGAAATCATTACGAAAGGAAAAAAAATTAGAACATCTCACACATTGTGATGTTACAACACTTACTTCACCAAGGCAAAAATTTGATTCGACCGGCTTTCACTCATTTTGAAACTTTATATCATACTTTAGATTGCCTAAATGATATCAAGAGTGTATTGATAAGGATGTTCATTTCAAATGCACATAAATCTAGTTGATTCCATAAAACAAAGGATGAAAAAATGAGGATGTTGAATTGGACATTGGATTTTGGAAAAAATATTGTGAGTTGATTGAGAGCTACTATAACGCTCCGAGACCCACGTGACTTTTACGTACTTAGAGTCATCCTAGAGACGTACACAATTTCATATAAAATAATTTTGCAAAAAATAAATTTTATAAAATGCGGAAATGATAATACGAACATCTAAAAATCCATAATGTCAAAGGAGTTGGAATGTCCATAACTCCACAATACTCAAAAGGCGAAAAAGTAATAACTAATAAACAAATCTAGTGTAATGCTCCCAAATCGACCCCCACCACGTGGCGAAGACCAACTTGGAGACGCTACGCATGCTATGACTCTGACCATAATGTTGACCATATCTCAGTCAAGAACCGAGACACGTCAGTGGAAAAAGGTTGAGAAGGGTTTTATGTGTCCATTGATGATTTATCCTATGTCGAAAGGTTGGATGAATGCCAATGTATGTGAAAAAGGAAATTGATTATAATTCACAAATGAGATGGAGAGGTGAGTTTGGAGTTGTTAGTGTTATCTATCCAAAAGAAACTTTATCCACCCATTGGTACTTCATTCTATGCCAAGAGGTTAGATGAACCCCAGTGTGTCCATTACCAAGTGAAGCAAAGAGGATAAGCTTTGGGTTAATGGTGTGGGTGAGATTGAGATGTGATCTGACAAGTATAGATAACATTTGTGTCCTCTCAATCACAAGAGTGGTAAAGATCATGTCTATATTGGTTACTACGACTTTGTAGCATTTAGATTTTCTACGCGAGAGTGAGAGTACTTTGGCTAGTGATTATCATGAGATTGGAATGACATTCTATTGAATTCAAATTGTTGAATTTGTAAGTTTATTGATTTAAAAAACAATATCCAGAAATACTCCATATTTCTAGTGTCATTGTGATTGCCAACAATCTATATCTGTTTTCTATTTCGTCATTATTTATATTTATTAAACCAAACTGAGAAAGTTATTAAAACATAGAGTAATAAAGTAGCGAATAAAGTATCGAACGCACGAGGAACTAGTTAAATTTAATCTATCTCAATAATTTACTAAGAGAAGGAAAAAGATTTTGTGTAAATATAAAAAATAAATGTGCAAAAAAAATAAATAATAGAAAATAAAATAAAATGGTGTTGAGCCTTGAGAATTATTGATGATTAATGTAAAGATAAACGTGTATGATCCTCTGTAATAGTTAAATTATAACAGAAAATAATAGATTCGATTCTTAAGATGGATTAATTATACCTAAAGTATTGACCTTTCAAGACGAGTAAACCAAACTACATTGACTTCCAATAAAACTAACAACCGCAAACGACGAGTCAATTATTAATTTTACAGAGAGTTATGCTATTAATCAATCACAAATCTCGACAAAATAATAGATCACACGAATCCGGCACAAACGATGAGTTACCAAACACGCGTTATGTATGCTTCAACTTAAAAGTAAAAGATTAATTATCAAAGTAATAATAATTCTTGAAACTAATCAACCTCTTATAGTTTTGTAATCTAATATAAAAAATAAAATCACTTATCAAAAGTCAATGAACTCAGCATGCATAATCAAAATAAATCGAAAAGATAAATTAACTCAACTAATAATAGGGTTCAAACAGTTTTTCCCTTAAAATAAAATATAAGATCTCTATTACAGAAAAGATAAATAATGAAAAACTAAATAAAAGAGCATCCAAGTAAAGGTAGAAGAAGAACTCGTAGCCTTCAGAACCTTTAGACCGTTGCACAACACATACAATGAGTTGTTGCACAATCTTCTCCTTTGGGTGATCTTTAGACTTCAAAACTTCTTCTCTGCAATAAAGCACAAATTCCTAGGTCTCAAGCACTGAAGCACCACAAGCATACATTTTTCTATCTCATAGGTGTCCCAAAGGTATTGGTAAAGTTTTAGTTTGATTGAGAGTCTTTTTATGTCAAACAATAAAAATTCAGAATAGAATTTGATTGAACTTTAAAACCATCCAAAACTTCTTTAAATATGAGTAAATATATTTCCAAATGATAACTGGAACTTATGGTACGATTTGAAGTTTTTTTGCAATTGAAATTCTCAAAAAAAGTCAAAGAAATATCGAAATCAACCTTCATAACACCCCATAACAACTCCGTAACGGTCTAAATATGGCTTGTCACAATCATTAACATTGATTTCACGGCCTTACAGTGTCCAAATCGGAGTAAAAATTATATTTTCATGGCCCGTAACATCCTGGTCATGGGCTGTAACTCGGACAAATTTTTAGGTGAATCTGGGTATTTTAATGGGTCGTTTCAAGCTGTTTTTAGGTGAATCTAGGTATTTTAACTCGTTACGCTATACTCACGGCCCATTATATTCATTTCAACCTTGACAGCCTTCATTCATTTTTACTTTCTAACTCTATTTTAACTCTGATTTGAGCGTGATTTTCTCTGGTGGTTTCGTAATTCAAATTTCTCTTGCTTTTTCTACAATAAAACACAAATTTTTTTGTAAATTTCCATTTTTATAAAATTAAAGAAAATAAGGTTAGAAAATGATGCACGCTATATGAAAGTGAATGGAAGTGTGATTAAATGCATGACTAATTATATGTTATATTTTGCATGCATCATCATACTCAATTCTTCCTTTTTTTCATGTCCTAATCATATGCCTCACACAAATCTCATATAAGTCAAGTTTTTCGAGTCATTGTTTAGAAATTCATTTTAATTTGTCACAAGCTAGAATGTGAAATGGACAAATATAAATAATGTACTTAAAATATGATGGATTATAAATAGAGGTAAATCAGAAAAGACAATTGCATAATGTAAGTAAATGAAAACTACTATAATTAGGTAGAAATAAGAAAATTTCAAAAAACTAAAGTCTACTCTATGCAACGACAGGAGAGTAGCTAAAGCAAATTTAAATAGAGTATTTAGAGCATGACAAGATACAAACAATGATTATACAAGACTTAATTATGCAATTTCATTTTCTTAACATCTGTTTATAATCCATCATACTACAAGTGAATTATTTATACTTGACCATTTTCATATTCTAGTTGAGATATATTGTCTTTTGTCGTATTATTTAAATCCTTAATTGTTTATATCAGTTCATAAATTTCATATTCTCCACTTGTGCTGTAAAGCACACAGAAATGTTGATGAATTTGTGTTCTATGATAGAAGAAAACTTATTAAGAATGAAGTGACAAACCAAAGATATATATACATGAATATAGCTAGCACTTCGCACAGTTGATAATTACATGGATTTTAGTTCACTAGATTGGAGAAAGAGTGTGCAAAATTCTTATCAATCAAGTAAAATATCAAAATTTGAAAGTTGGGACAGTTTGTATGCTAGAGCTGAAGACATTGTTGAAAATGCACTTACAAAGTCCAAACCAAATGCTCCTACAACTTCTCAAGTATCCTTTTACGTTAAAGAGACACCATATGGATCATTTCACTCAATGGATGATGAGAGGAATCAATGAAAAGAAAAATCAATTTTGTACTTCATATGCTCAAGATACAAATTTGTGGAGTTATCAAGAAAATTGGTCATACGATGATCTACAGTACTACATATAATTCAGGGTCAAAATTCAATGCAAGATGTATGTCCATAACTAAATACTCAAGTGGATCAAATCTTGTTATCCCATCTACATACGTGATCACACTTGCATTTCAACATCAACATTAGTTACATGAAGAGTTCAAACTTTAGATTATGATGAAAAATCTCATTAGGTAGAAAGAAAAAAAGATATTATAGAATGATGGAGGAACTACTTACTAAGGTGGATAACCCTCATACAAATTCAATGTAGTTTCAAAGTCTGAGAGAAATTTAACATGGAGCTAATGATAAAGAATTTGATGAACTAATAGGAAATACAAAATGAATCAATGAAGCAACTATTTTTTAAAGTCGAAGGACTATCAACTCATTATAAAATTTTAGAGAAACAAATAGTCCAACCTAACTGCAAGGAAAAATGTTAGGACATATCACTTGAAAGTGAAAACAACTTGAAGGACATAGAACCCCGCAACTGAATCCTCTACTAAAGTTCAAATTGATGAAGCTGAAAAGATAAACTATGTATAGAAAATGAAGAAGTCTGAAAAGAAAGCTAGAGCTTAACACATAAAAGTCATTCCTAAGATAGTCATGTAGTTGATCCATTGTAGAAATATCTTAGCGAAACCATGCTATGTAAAGAATATGTTTACAAGGAGCTCCTAAAAATGCTCAACCAGGATGAGACTACTAAAGATCATTACCTTAACTCTGCAATGACAAGTGACCTCACTTTTGTAGCTGACCCCACATATACAAAAGCTTAAGTTATTTTCTGCAACGAAAAGATGTGAACCTATCATAATTCAAGATGAGAACTACCTAGAATAGAGGAAGAATCAGAATTAGAACAAAGTTGATGTGCTAGAGAAATTTCAAAATCGAGTGCTGAAAACAGTCACACTATTGAATGAAATAATTGAAACAATGGTTTGTGAAATAAGGTGGAGATTCAGGAGATTCTGAAGTTATATATAAGATGATCTACTAAAGTTGAATGAGTTATTAAGTATTCCTACGGAAATGATAACAAGATGAAAAATTAGCTATTCACACTCATTGGGTATAGGAGCTGTACTTGAAGACGCGTGTGCGGAATTAAAAATACTTTTTACTTGTGATGAAAATCCTAAGGCCTGATGTGAAAATAACAACTTGAACAAAGGGATTCAAGATGAAGATGAAAATCAATTATTCAACTTACAAAAGTTGAAGATTAATTAATCCAACCTCTTTACAACCAAATATGATAAGAATTTTTGTGTTTTACAGAGAAAAGTATTCAAATATACTAGATATCAATTGAAAACCCACTACAAAAAATTTGACAAATAGCAACACTACAAGCTGTCTCTAAAGCATCGCTAAATCCTTGCTAAAAAGCTTAGAGACATCTTAGGGTTGCAGCAGTGACACAAAATTGTGACGCCCAACTCTCAATGCTAATAGTACGCGTTAGTGCCAATGACAAAAGAGATGCTAATAGCGTCAACAGTCATGCTCGGGAGGATGAAGTGACATTGGATGGTTGACAAAATAGATGTTACCATGGCATTGTGGCATGGCAAAATAGGAGGTATTTAGTGTCACTAACATAGAAACCAAGGCAGCGTTAAGCATTGAGATGCCATAAAGACGCCATTGCGACGCTAATAATTGTGACGCTAAATTGACACCATTGTGATTTGTGACGCTAACGCAATATCTTAGCTCCACCATCTATGTTGTCTATTTCGGCACGTGAGTGTTGTAGCTTGATCTGTTGGAGCAAAGTTTTAATGACATATAAAATTATATTTTGATGATACAAACTTCAAAAGATTAAAGTTAAATGCTGAAAAAATTTAAAGAAAAAGGGACAACTTTATACACTACACATTGATTAATTAATTGACTATGACCTTATTAGATTATAATTAATTATACGTATCAATGTTGTAAAGAATCCTATTAGCTATTCATATAATCCAAGATTATTTAATTTGAATAACTGTGCAAAAAGTTATGATCAAAATAGTGCAGGTCGGTCACCCTGCCGATCGAAGCAAAGAAGACTGTTCGAGACAATACCGGTCGACCGAATGGAGATGTTGATTGACCGATCATAATTGAGCCTACCTCGGTTGACGCCGAGACAATACCGGTCGACTGATCGGTTGATGGTCTGGTTGATCGATCAAGCGTAAGAATTGAAGAAATCGCGCAACGGTCACATAGATGGTCGATTGGTCCATATGTGCGATCGACCAGCCTTTGGGTCAAATGAACAGTGACGGTCAATTTTGAAGGAGAAAATTGTGAAATAAATTTTGGAAAAATTTTTCACATACTATAGCCTATAAAAGGAGTGCCAGAGCCATAAGCAAAAAAAAAAACCATCAACTCATTAAAAAAAATTTCAAGTTATCAAAAGAAGACATTTTTCTTGAAGTTTTTATTTTAAAGTTTTCTCTTCTTTCTCTCTTACATATTGTAAAAGAAAGAAACATTTTTATTCAGAAAAACTGAGAGAGCTCCTGTGTGAAAGATGTTTGAGATCTTACCTCTTGAGCGAGAGAAAATATTAGCTTCATTGAAAGAGAGGTATGCTATACCTCTCGAAGCGGAGAAAATGAGATGGTATAAATAGCTTTTCTTACTTGTACCATTTGGAACAAAGGAAGAGTTCTAGTAAAATTTCTGACGGTCTCGAGGTCGAAAAGTCAGAGCGGGAACGTAGACCAAGGTGTGGCCGAACCTCGTTAACAATCAGCGTGTTAATTGTGTTTGAATTCTCTCTCTCCCTCTCATATTGTGTTTGATGTGATCTGAGTTGTATTGATTTTAAAAGGTTTAAAGAATCGATTTTAAGCTTCCGCGACTTGTGTTGTTAAATCGATAACTTTAGTCTTTGAACACCAATTCACCCCCTCCCCTCTTGGTGCCTTTTGAGATCCAACAATTGGTATCAGAGCGTGATGCTCTTATTTTAAAATCTAATCATTTTTAGATCAAATCATTTTAAGATTTAATAATCTTGTTTTAAGATTTAACCATCTTAAGAGCTATGACATCAAGTGGATTTAGTTTTGCTGAAGGACAATCAATTAGTCGTCCTCCTCTTTTAAATACATCAAATTTTGCATATTGCAAAATTATAATTCAAGTATACATTTGTTCTATTGATATTGACGTGGGACATCGTTTTCAAAAAGATTATTATCTACATGAAAAAAAAAAAACACCTACAAATCCTGTCGAAAGAGAATTTCTTTTGAAAAACTCGATTGGAAAGGCAAAACTATTTTTTTATTGTGCTTTGGATTCAACAAAATTTAATCGGATTTCTAATTGTGAAAGTAGAACTAAAATTTGGAATAAACTCATCACTACTTATGAAGGAACATATAAAGTTAAAGAATCTAGATTGAATATTTTAAATCGTCGATATGATTATTTAAAAATGCATGATAATGAATCCATAAGTGATATGGTTGTACGATTTAACGATAGCTTAAATGGTTTAATCTCCTTGGGCGAGCTAAGAACTAATCCTCAAAAAGTAAAAAAGTTTCGAAAAAAAGATTTGAACAAATTAGATTTTGATGATCTTATTAAGAAGAAAAAGCCCCCCAAGAAGAAAACATTGGCATTGAAAGCAAATACAAAAGAATAAGACTGAAGTGAAGGGGAAGTGAACGAAAAGAAACTCGCACTCTACACAAGAAAACTAAATAAGTATCTCAAGTTGGTAAAAAATAAAGAGAAGAATGAGAATCTAGCAAGAAGATCATACAAACAACACAAAGAAGAGACATTTCAGAAAAGGAAAAAGAAAAATATGAAGAGTCAAGTGAAACAAGAGTCATCAAGCTCTTCTAATTACGAAGCATACTTGCGCTTAATGGCATAGGAGGTAATTTCCAACCCTTCAATTTCAAATTATGACTCATCGAACTCTTCCGAAGAAAATTTTTTTTAAATGTAAATAAAGAACCTTTCTCCCTTATAAACAGATATTTCTCACTTAAAGAGAAAAATGATAAATTACTACATGAGATTGAAAAGTTAAAAGAAGAAAATAATATATGTTTTATGGAAAATAAAAAATTAAAAAATGAAATTGATACTTTGAAAATTACACATGCTTGTGAAATTGTAAAACTAAAATATTTTTTAGAAAAAGTAAAGAAGAAAATACTCTTTTGAAAAATTCACAAAATAAGACTATTTCTCATGTAATGGAAAACAATCTTAGGAAATATTATGGAAATGAAAATTTTATTAGAAATCTAATCATTCCTTGAATAGAAAATAGCATTTCAAATGTTTTACATGTGTCTTTAATGGTCATTACGCATATCAATGCACAATAAGAAAATCAACACAACATGACATGATTTGGGTTCCAAAAGACCATTGGCTAACAAAATAGGACCTAAAAAAATTTGGGTACCAAATGTTATATAATTCTTTTTCAGGTGTGCCTCACATGTAAAGCAAAGGACAAGAAAAATTGAAAATGTGAAGGCATGATGGTTATGGTGAAGTATCATTTACTTTTTTATTTAACTTCTTCAAAATTACTATCTTGAAAGAAAAGATGAATATATAAAACAAAAAAAAAAAAGAAAATTGGTCATAGTGATAGGGGAGCATGTTAAAATCTTTCACTTTATTCTGACATCATTGTTGTATCAAAGTTTTCTTAAAGTAATTTTTTTTTAAATTTGTGGTTTTCATAACCTATAGATCAATTTGAATTCATTTTTAAATAGTCATAAATTTAGAGAGAGATATTTTTAATATTTTATAACTCTTTATGATGTAACACTTTACATATTTATGATAAAATGGGAGAGTAATTTTTTTCTAAAAGACAAAGGGGGAATTACATATTGTTTTTTATGTCCTTCATGTGCAAACCACTTTTTGATGAAACAAAATGGGGAGAAATATATGAGAAGTATGCTATGAATATAACTCTACATGAAGAATGCCTTACAATTAGTACTTATGTAAATATCTATCATTGTAAGGAAAGTTAAATTTTAGAGGAAGTAAAATTGATTTTACAAGATTTTATAACTTTTTCGCAACTTATATATTTTCATATTTCTCAGTTTGATTTCATAAAAAAGGGGGAGATTGTTGGAGAAAATTTTTAATGACATAAAATTATATTTTGATGATACAAATTTCGAAAGAATAAAGTTAAATGCTGAAAAAGTTTAAAGAAAAAGACACAACTTTATGCACTACACTTTGATTAAATAACTAACTATGACCTTATTAGATCATAAATTAATGATGAATATAAAAGTTGTAAAGAATTATGTTAGATATCCATAGAATTCAAAATCATCTAATTTAGATAACTGTGCAAAAAGTTATGCTCAAAATAGTGCAGGTCGGTCAACTTGCCGATGAAAGCAAAGAAGGCTGGTCGAGACAATACCGGTCGACCGAATGAAAATGTCGGTTGACCGATCAAAATTGAGCCTGCCTTGGTTGATGCATAAAATAGGTTTGAGATCTTACTTCTTGAGTGAGAGAAAAGAGTAGCTTCTTTGGAGGAGATGTGTGACTTACCTCTCGAAGCGGAGAAAATGCGATGGTGTAAAGGGCTTTTCTTCCTTACCCCATTTGGAACAAAGTAAGAGTTCTAGTGGAATCTCCGACAGTCTCGAGGTCGAGAAGTCGGAGCGGGGGCGTAGGCCAAGGTGTGGCTGAACCTCGTCAACAATCAGCGTGTTAATTGTGATTTGAATTCTCTCTCTCCCTCTCACATTGTGTTTGATGTGATCTGAGTTGTATTGATTTTAAAAGGTTTAAAGAATCGATTTTAAGCTTTCGTGATGTGTTGTGTTAAATCAATAACTTTGGTTTTTGAACACCAATTCACCCCTCCTCTTGGCGCCCTTTGGGATCCAACATGATCTTGTGACTCTATGTTGACACTAATGAGACACTAGACAATGGTGCTACGATGACGCTATTGTAATGCATAGTTCATATCGTAACCCGTCGATAATGCGTTGCTAATGTGTCACTAATTGTGATATATTTGGTCCATAGATACTTCCAATCTTACCTTCCATGCCCATAAAATTTCACTACAAGAAAACCCATCTTTTGCAATGGGAAATATGGTTATTAAAAATTAATTTCAAGTAATTAAAGATCTTTAATGATGAGCATTTTCGATCATTATATGTTCTTTTTGCTAATGGTCAATACCGACAACATAATGCACTAGCCATTAATTGATAGTAATGATTAACCCTGGTGTGACCATAAAAGACCTTTTATGATGGTCAACCTTGTTGGTAAAGAATATTTATGGCTAGCAAAATGGTGGACATTAATAATGTGTAGCAGTCATCCTTTTTGACAACAAATAACATTAGCAGCTACATAAATTATTGTTTTTAATACTATTTACTAATTAAAAGTCTAGTCATAAAAAGATAATAAGGATCAATGAACTAGTGGTTAGTAAAATGATTTAAGGATCACCAGTTAAGTTGTTCTTTTGAATTAATGACCAACATAAATGTAGTCCTTAACTATATTTGATGTCCATCTCATTGGTCATGATGATAGTTAAATTATCAATCATACAACATCCATAATACATTTTACAACACATTTAATTGTTAAACTAATATAAAAAATATATATCACAAGAAAGAAAATTAACTTTGATAGAACATGATAAATTCAGTAAAAGAGGTTCTAATAATAATAGTTCATAACATCAAACAACATTCAAGTTTAGTGCCTTGGTTCCCAAAATTAAGAAAAAACTTAACATAATAACAAAACACTATTTTTCATCTTGAATTGAAATTGCAACTCTACCATCATTCCTCTCTTCCAAAACCTACCAAGTAATTAAAATACCTTATTAGGTTGTTTTATAATACAAAGTAATGACTTGTCAACAACAAATAACAATGAACTTGAAGAATTAACAAACTTACCAAATAAAGATCACTTCAATTTGTAGTATTTGATTGTGATGTAATTGAGCATTAGATTTTCCACCAAAACAATGTTGTACTACTTATTGAAGTTGTTCTTCCATAGAGGCTTAATGACTATTCAAACACTTATTCTCTCTTTCAGATTCACGTAAGCGATTTAGCAACATGGTCTTTGAAGAACTATTTCCTCTCCAATCCTTTGCTTTTATTCCACCTCCACAACCAACTACATGGATGCAATTTTGAAAGCCAAATCATTGTTCTACTAATTCTATGGGTGTTACTGTAGGATCGAAATGAAACAATTCCTAAATTTCGGCCTAAAAATAAATAGAATGCAAAAGGATAAACACACATCTTTCAATTGAACTAGAATCAATAAGCCTATTACCCTTTTCACGCGTCTCAAAAAAATTATTCCCACATCAAAACAAGTCGCATGGATTTCAACCTTTTTCCACTAAATTTTCATATCTATAAGATCATTATTTCAAAGTATATAACTATGCATCCTTTCTTCAAGTTTTGATAACATGATGCCACTTTATGATTCTCCAAATGTAGTTTAAAAAATAAAATGAGAACTATATAGCACATATCCCTATGGCACTTTCATTGAAATTTCTATAAAATGTCTATCAGGACATGTCAAATGCTCAAATGTCAGGCTATGAACAAATAAGAAAAAGAATTACAAAATGAAATTGTTTATGTATATAAAATTGAAAAGAAAACAAAAGGGACAACAGAATATGAAAATAAAATTAAAGAACAAAATTAAGCAAATGAAAAGATGTGAAAAGAGACATGTGCACACCCAACCATCCTAAATTGACATTTAAAAAATCATGGACCGTTGTTGATGCCTATCACATGGTATTTCACATGTTTGACACAAGGCCATAACCTTTTCTGGTGGATGACTCATGTTTCATACTATTGATGATGAGTCCTATAAAAAAATGGAAAAATCAAAGAAAATAAAACATAAAATAAGAAAATTTTATATAAGTAGTGATAAATATATACAACTATATACCTCACATAGACGTTGTGATTATTAAATAATGATTGCAATAGCTTATCAAACAAAATAAAATCGCAATATAATGGAATTAAAGAGTGAAAACAGGAGGAAAGAGTAGGGGAGAAAAGCAAATTGAAAATTGGAACAAATTATAACTTGGATAGGAGAAAACTTTTATGCATAAAAAATAGGGACACGACATCCGTGAAAATAAAAAGAAAACTCTAAGAAAAAGAAGGTACATAGTTCAACAAGTCAAGCTATAACTGAGAAGTTTGCGTAGTTAACCAAAAATGACTTTCTATGACCTAGGAGATAAATTATAATATGCAAACACATAACATGTGGTATTTGCTGAAGAGAAATGCCAGCGAGGGCATTATCTTGATAGTAAAAACAATTGGTGCTTAGAATTGGTAACACCAAATATTTTCCATCCACAAAAGTTTTTATCAAAAGGACACTAGGGACTGAATTATGATCATAGCTCAAAGCATAAATAATATCAAATTATTGTTTAAGGCATGACTCATTGAAGAAATATGAGAACATGTTGTTAAGCAAAGTTCAAAAAACATGCTAGAGATTAAAATAATATTATGATATACAAAACATTGAATGAAATGTCAAATTAAATACTCACTATTAAACATTTAGGATCTGAATCTCTCAACTCAATTGTAGAGAACATGAAAAGAGAAATATGAGATAAACGTCTTGTTAGAGATAGAAAATGATAAATTTTATGGATAGAAGATGACAAATGCATCATCACTATTTAAAAAAGAACATGAACTAATTGCAATTTTCAATCAATTATTGTTAATAAATGGTTCCACATTGCTCATTATATGACGTGAATGCTTCGCACCAAGAAAAATTTGTAGCAAAATAAAATATAGATCTATGTACAAAATAAAGGCAACAACTAGGTTTATCTTAGTCTCCACCGATGGGGAAAATGATGTTGTGCTCTAGAAAGCGAGGAAATCAAGAAGCGTAGTGGAGGAGGTAGAGAGGGAAAAAAAGGAACCAAATGAGGAGAGAGGTTTGGTCGGAGGAGGCAGTGGACTTGCAAAGAATTTGTTTCCTACATTTTCTTCTCATCCAAAAAAAACTGTATGTAGGATCACAAGGCACCAAGAGGGGGGTGAATTGGTGTTTAATCGAAAATATCAATTTTACGAAAATCATTATGGAAGCTTAAAATCGATTCGTTAATATTTAAACTAATACAAAAATGATTATATCACATGCATAATAAGGTATGAAGGAGAGAGAGAAAGACAAACACAAGGTGCACGGTGGTTTGTTGACGAGGTTCGGTCACATCTCGGCCTACGTTCCCGCTCCGACTTCTCGACCTCGAGATCGTCAGAGATTCCACTAACTCCCTTCCTTCGTTCCAAATGGGACAAGGAAGAAATCTTTTACAACTCTTGCCTTTTCTCCTTTTCAAGAGGTAAGGTACACCTCTTTCACTTGTAGGCTTTCACTCGTCTTTTCTTTGCTCAAGAGGTAAGACACAACCTCTTTTCACTCAGGAGCTAAACAACTATTACAATATCACAAGAACACTTAACAATCTCTCTTTTACAATTTGAAACCTCACACAAGAGTAAGAGAGAAAGAATTGAAAGATTGGCAACTTGGAGCTCAAATGGACTTCTCAAATGTTCTTCCTACTTTTTCTTAGAAGTCTTGATCATTCCTACACCTTTGGGTCCTCTTTTATATCCTTCTTAACTCCATTTAGCCGTTGGGGTTTGTTTCCTAATTGTGAGGTCAAAAATATGACCGTTATAGTGCATTCTGCACGCTGACTGGTCGACCGTCCTGCACTATTTTAAGCATAACTTTTTACACAGTTTTCAAATGATATGATATTTGATTCTATGGAAAGCTAATGGAATTATCTATAATTTTCATATTCATCATTCATCCAGAATATAATAATATAATAGTCAAATATTGATTCAAAGTTCAGTATATAAAATTGTCCAATTCAAATAAAAATATTTTATATCTTTACTCTTTTATACATAACTTTTCATATCAGTTTCCAAATGAGATGATATTTGATTCTTCATAAAGATAAGAGAATTATCTATAACTATAAATTCACCCATTAATCTAAATCTCGTGAGAACATAAAGAAATATTAATCAAAAGATTAATGCATGAAGCAACTCATTTCTATTTAAACTATTTCGGCATTTTAAATATAACTCTAATCTTTCGAGGTTTGTATCATTAAAACATAATTATATAAAGCATAAAAACTTTGCTCTAACAGTCTCCCCCTTTTTTATGAATACAAAGCAAGAAATATGAAAAGTATATGAGTTGGAAAGTAAAAAATATTAAAGTAAATTTTACTTCATCTAAAACAAAGCTTTCCTTACAATTATGAATATACACATAAGTCTTAATTGTAAGGCACTTTTCATGTAGAGTTATATTCATGAGTCCATGTAATAAATTAGGGGTTATATATATTTCTCATATATAAATTTCTCTTATGTTTTAATCATATTTATCTTATATTTCTCCCCTTTTTGTTTCATCAAAAAGTAGTTTGCACATGAAGCATATAAGAAATAATATTAGATACAATATGTAACTCCCCCTTAATCATGTCATCTTCCAAAATTTTTATTCTCCCCCCTCAAGTAACCAAAGATTTGACAATAAGGATAACAAGTGAATAGATGAAATGATATTTTGAACTTTTGAACAAGCTCCCCCTATCATTATGAATAATTTTCATCATCTTTCTTTCTTTAGTTCTTTATATGTTATGACTGAGAAGTCAAAGCTTGGTTTTCATAACATGGAGATTTTAAGCCTAAAGCATAAGGGCCATGTCAAGATATGAGAAAATAGTTTATCATGAGAATATAGATTTATGCACATGTAAGTCAAATAATTAATATATTTCATTGTATGACATAAACATCTCAAATGTAAATACATATATAAATTTTCAATTGTGCAAGAAAGATATCATTTAAGCATTATTCCAAATTTAATGGTCAAATGTCATACGATATAATAATATGCAAATGATAACAAGTTATGACCAATGTTATAATAACCGGACCGGCCATTGAACCGAACGACCAACTGGGTCGTTGTTCGATTGGGTTCGATCGGGTTGAATCAGATTTTATTAAAATACTATTATTTGTAATAATTTTGAAGATATATATAATAAATATTATATATAAAAATAGTAACCTATTAAATTTTAAATATTAAAATAAATATATTTATTCAGTCTATTTAAAAATATTAATTGATTATTATTAATTTTTATTTATCATTTAATTCTATTAATAATACATTAAATTTTTTTAAACAAAAACCACTCTTATGTTTTATTTTTATTTTACTTTATTTTTCCTATCTCTTCATTAACTTCCTATGTTAAATTTTATTTATCATTTAATATCATTAAGTTACCAAAAATCACTCTTTTATCTTTTTCATTCCTTCTCCTCTCTCTTCATTTATTTTAATTCCTTTTTAGTGTATTCCTATCCTGATTTGATTCTGTTGATTCAAATATTTGCTTTTCTTTTATCTTTTTTCTTTCCATCTTTTTCTTTCCTTTTAGTGATATTTGAGTTTTTTTTCACTTTTTTCAACTAAACCGGATTCCTACCGATTTGCCGGTTCACCGGTTTTTCCGGTTCAACCAGTTTATTTCCGGTCAAACACCATTTCCGATTTTGGCTTCAAATCGGACCGGACCAAACGCCGGTTCGTGGTTGAACCGACTGGTCCGGTCCGATTTTAATAACATTGGTTATGACCACATAAATTTATGCATATTAATCTTATAGCACAAGATTTCATATGGAAAGACAACTGCAAATGTAACATATGAAAAAAATGTTTTTCAAATTTTGATTAAAATTTCAAAACTTTGTTTTCTTTCAATTGCAAACTCACAAAGCATCGAATGTGACAAGTAGTAAAGTCCAAATAAATAGCATAGGCATTTTCAAAATTTAACATATTAATATATGTTCAAAAATAGACTTTTGAACAATCATAAGTTTATACACAAATTATGATAACTAGTAGACGAATATAAAGCACAAATAATTATGACAAACAAGTATATCCAATTTTTCATTTATATGTTCAAAATAATACGTTTACCATAAAATTTGTGTTTACACTCCTTCAAATCCATTTTTCCTTTCCTTTTTTTTGTCACAAGATAATAATCAAAATTGGTGACAAAAAATGAAACTAAAAAGGTATTCAAAATTTAGCTTTTTACACTTTTTTAAAATGTTAATAGCTATTTCAAATTATGGATAAGATAAATAACTCTCATTAAATGCCATGATAATTTGAAATATGAAAGAATAAGATTCATGTCAAAATATTTCACAAAAATGAGCATAGAAATCAATTTTGATAGAAGATGTATATAGCAAGTTAAAAATGATCTCTTTAGGGATATGCTTTATTTCAAACATATGCATGCGCATAGAGTCTGATGTATTATGCAATAATTTTCAAATGGCACATCAATATGACTAATCATCTTATTCTAAATCATAATGTGCATGCGTATACAAATGATATAGTGTAATAAGTCAAAATTCATAATAAGTCCATACACTAAGGCTCATAATATAATAGTCATATAAATCTTGTGCCAAACATATTTATTATAAATATGAAGTCTTCTTTATAGATAAACAAGAATTATTCAAATTTAGAAGACTTAACATTCATATTTTCATGTGTCCTTTTTTTTGCCAAATTCAAGGAATAGTCATGATAATAAGCATGTTAAAGGTAAAAATAGACATATATTTCCCTTTCTTTGACATGTGATCAAGATAGATTTCGCAAGTATATTATCAAAACTCAAAAGAAGATATTATGTATTAATTTCAAATTTCTCCATAGATTTACATTTCGAAGTATTCGAAAGATATTCATTTCTTATACCAAGATCTTAGAAGATCGTGTCATCAACAAAAAATATGTGAGAATCAAATTTCAATCAAACAAAGTCATTTATTATTTTTCACTCATAAAAATATGATTCTTTTATACTTTAAAATCATAGGCATCATATATTCACATTGAATCACAAATATCAAGATGCAAAATAGTACACAATATTCACATAAATCAATTACACATGTTTAATGCCAAAATCAACATATTTTGAGTGTCAAGAATCATGCATGCAAACTTTAGTATTGATATGAGTGCCCTTGTTTTTCATAAATATGATTCTCACATTGAATTAGTAACATTGTCCAAAAATTTCAATTTATCAACCATTATGCATGTGACATATTCCCATCAAACATATTTAGGCACCATGAGTAATATAGACACTTTCAAAATTAAATAAGCAACATAATTCTAATATGCACAAGAATCATAATAAAATATTATCTTTATGCATATATCATGATAATAAATTGACAAATTCAAGCTATGAATATGTATCATATTAAAATGAATTCAAATTTTCATTTCCATATAACAAAACACTTTTACCGCAAACTTTTATTCCTTCAACTCATTTTAGCTTCATTGTTGTTTTTCTTTTTATGTTACACAATCACAAAATGTGTGCCTTCATTTTACTTGAAACATTCTTTTTCATTCCTTGTGAAGCACACCTACAAACAAAAATCATTTGAATTTTGGTACCCAAACTTGTTTGGATCCAACATGATTAATTTTGATTCCTTTAGAAACCCACATCAATTTCATGCTCATATTGATAGATTTTTTAATTTGACATTCAAATGAATAATGACCATGAGAATTACAATAATGACAAATAATAGATGGACTAATAGAGTGATTATGATGATATCCAAACTTCAAAGTATCATTATGAGAGACATCAGAATTTTTAGCACAAAGAGAACTATCATAAGAGGGTTTTAAATAATAATCATGAGAATGATTAGGTTTCGAAGAATAAGAATATTTCAAATAATATCCATTTGTGTTTTTAAAATTTTTGTTTGAATCATTTTTTTTGTGGTGCATGAGAAATATTCTTTATAGGAGTTTTGACAACATGAATAGGCTTATTAACATTATTAATATTTTTCCAAGAACTAATAATTTGTTTATCTAAGAATTTTTGTGAAGAAATAATTTTCTTTTGTAACTCATCATTTAATACAATCAATTTTGAATTCTCAACTTTTAAAGATTCATAAGATGCACAATATAATGAAAGAGAATCATTTTTCCTTTTTAAAGTATCTGTTTGAATTAAGAATGCATCATTTTCCTTTTTGAGAGAATCATGCAATACAATTAATTTTGAATTTTCAACTCTTAAAGATTCATAAGATGCACAAGATAATAAAAGAGAATCATTTTTTCCTTTTTAAGGTATCTATTTGAATTAAGCATGCATCATATTCCTTTTTTAGAGAATCATAGTTATTTTTCATGATATGAAAATAATTTATTAAGGTTTCCTTTTTCTTTTTGAGAGAAAGATATTTTTGAATAAGAGAAGCAAATTCTTTATGAACATCAAAAGTGATATCAACATCATTATTGCTAGTAGATGTAGAACAATAAAAGGAGTTTGATGTTACCTCATTTTCCTCACTTTTTGTCATTAAGCATAGATCAAAATCTTGATCGGATGTTGTTAATGTAGAATTGATATTTTTTTCTTCACCTTCATCCGATGTATCATATCTTTCATTTTGCTCGTCTTCATATCTAAATAATAACTTTAGCCAAATCTCATGAGAAATAGAACATTTAGAAATAAGATTTAAGCTTTCCTTATCTAAAGCACAATAAAATATATATCGAGCTTTATAATCAATTTTGGCGAGTGAAATTTGAAAATCATTATATTCAAAGTAGGAAAGATCAATGGAAACACCATTCAAAATCTTCTTTGGGTTTTCAAAACCATTTTCTATAATTTCCCACATATCAAAATCAATTGAACACAAATATGCTTTCATTCTAATTTTCCAAGAAGAAAAAGAATAGTCATTAAAACTCGGTGGGTCAAAAATGGAAGATCCTTCTCCAAAAAATGGTGCCATGCTCTAAAAGATGGTTAAATCTTAAAAAAAAATGAGAGCAACCTTGCTCTGATACCAATTGTAGGATCACAAGGCACCAAGAGGGGGGTGAATTGGTGTTTAACCGAAAATATCGATTCTACGAAAATTGTTGTGGAAGCTTAAAATCAATTCATTAATATTTAAACCAACACAAAAATGATTATATCACATGCATAATAAGGTATGAAGGAGAGAGAGAAAGACAAACACAAGGTGCACGGTGGTTTGTTGACGAAGTTCGGTCACATCTCGGCCTACGTCCCCGCTCCGACTTCTCGACCTCGAGATCGTCAGAGATTCCACTAACTCCCTTCCTTCGTTCCAAATGGGACAAGGAAGAAATCTTTTACAACTCTTGCCTTTTCTCCTTTTCAAGAGGTAAGGTACACCTTTTTCACTTGTAGGCTTTCACTCGTCTTTTCTTTGCTAAAGAGGTAAGACACAACCTCTTTTCACTCAGGAGCTAAACAACTATTACAATATCACAAGAACACTTAACAATCTCTCTTTTACAATTTGGAACCTCACACAAGAGTAAGAGAGAAAGAATTGAAAGATTGGCAACTTGGAGCTCAAATGGACTTCTCAAATGTTCTTCCCACTTTTTCTTAGAAGTCTTGATCATTCCTACACCTTTGGGTCCTCTTTTATAGCCTTCTTAACTCCATTTAGCCGTTGGGGTTTGTTTCCTAATTGTGAGGTCAAAAATATGACCGTTATAGTGCATTCTGCACGCTGACTGGTCGACCGTCCTGCACTATTTTAAGCATAACTTTTTACACAGTTTTCAAATGATATGATATTTGATTCTATGGAAAGCTAATGAAATTATCTATAATTTTCATATTCATCATTCATCCAGAATATAATAATATAATAGTCAAATATTGATTCAAAGTTCAGTATATAAAATTGTCTAATTCAAATAAAAACATTTTATATCTTTACTCTTTTATACATAACTTTTCATATCAGTTTCCAAATGAGATGATATTTGATTCTTCATAAAGATAAGAGAATTATCTATAACTATAAATTCACCCATTAATCTAAATCTCGTGAGAACATAACGAAATATTAATCAAAAGATTAATGCATGAAGCAAACACTGCAAGAAAATTATCATTTAGCGAGCAAAATAGTGACGCAAAATGATGCGTCGCTACTAGCATCTAAATAGCGATGATGTTGGGTCGACAAGATGAGACGCTAATTGCCTCCCAGTAGCATCGACTCAGCGTCGCATTTGCGTTACAAAAAATGACGCTAAACTCGGCACCATCGCAACACTATGTAGATGCTATTATGACGCGTCAAGACTAGAAATTGCGTGATAAATTATAGCGTCATATTAGCGTCAACAAAGACGCGTCTCAAGTTGGCGCCAACAACAGTGCGGCGCTAAATTGACGCAAGTTCAGGAGACGATTTTGGCGTCTGCAACTTGCATTGTATTGACGTCGACCAGGTGTGGCGCTAATTATCGCCACAAAGCTTGCGTCGTTAGTGTGAAGCTAATGCGACGCCAACATTAGAATTTTAAGAATATGCAAGTATTTATATAAGTAATGTTAATTATTATTGATATTTAGGTAATGTTAATTTGTATACATATACATATACATATAGCCATCACGGCGCTACTTCGCATACATATACATATACATATACATACTATACAATACTATATACTATACTTAACTATATTATACTTTATTATACACCATACTATACTATATTATTCTATTATATAATATAAAAAATTTAATATACCATGCTATACATACATTATACTCTTATTTTCAAATTCTGAAATTAGGAGAATAGTGCTTCTTCATTTTTCATGGGATTCGAATGGAGATTATCGAAGATCCGACCGTCGGATCATCGTGAAATTTGTACCACTTGTAGATCATGGCAACACAGGTTTTTCAGTATTTTTTTACGATTTTAGGAGGTCGGATGGTGTAGTTAAGAACCTAGGAAAAGAAAGACTTCCGACGATCGCCAACGTGAGTCCGGCAGGAATATGCTGAAACAAAAATTATGTACTCGTAGAGATGAGCTGTTCAGTTGCACAAGAATCTCGGTGATCGGAAGTCAAAATAAATTCAATAAAATGGACAAAATTTTGGAATAGAAATAGTCGGTTCTCCATGGTCCTAACTTGGATCTTTCACATCTTTTCCGTTCCCTCCGATTTTCAAAATACTCATTTTTCCTAATTCTAAAAATTCATCAAAACTTTTGCCTCTCCTAAGAAATCTAAAAATATGTGTTCGTGAAAATCGGACCTTTCGGTAGTGCTCGGAACAGTCCCGTTTAGTCGACATAGAGTTTTTAAAATTTTTCAAGAAATACTAATTTTGTTAGAATTTTTTTTGCATCCAAACTTAATAATGGTCTATTTTTCTTTGTGCACCTTAAACAATATTAAAAATTACTTTTCTAAAAAATCGAAACACTCGGAACTTCATAGAATGGCCTCATTTGTCGCTATATAATTCGGACGACGTTGATATTCTTCTCTTATATATGTTATTTGTACTCAATATATAACATATATACATATTACATATACATATAAATATACATATACATTCACATATATGTTGATATACATATACATATACATTCCATTTTGGCGCCACCTCAGTGTCGCAATAGTGACGTAATCATCCTAGCATCACAGTCATGTCACCATCGCGTCGCCTATTTGCGGCGCCACTCTTTATAGCGTCATAATAGCGTCACCTGTTTGGACGCTAATTTAGCATCTAAACATTGCGATGCTAATGAGACGCATTATTCTATTTTAGCATTGCGACATTGGAGGCTAAAGTGCAGCGCTATGCGACATACTTTATAAATGATTATCTATAAGAATTGAATTAAAGGGCGTTGCCGTAGCGTCGCAAAAAAGTGCGTCGCTAATTGGCGATCCATGTGCCCATCGAAGAACAAATTCTAACCATTCATTTTCATTTATCCTACGCTCTCTGCGTGTTCGCCATCTTCTGTGCCCACTTGGTCGCATAAAGCATGGATGCTGCCTCCTCTTCCTCCTGCTGCTGCTTCTATTGCCTCGATGCCGCCTCCTTCTCCTCCTGTTGCTGCTCTCCTCCTCCTGTCGATGTTGCCCGGACACCGCCTCCTCCTCATGCAGCTGCCTCGATGCCGCCCAGATGCTGCCATCGCCTCCTCCTCCACCTCCTGTTGATGCTGCCCCGAAGGACGCCGCCTCCTCTTCCTCCTCCTCCTCCTGCTGCTGCCCCAACGCCACTGCCGCCTACTCCTCCTCCGATTGCTGCTGCCCTACCGCATCCTCCTCCGATTGCCGCCGCCTCTTCCTCCTCCTCCGATTGCTGCTGCCCCGCCGCCTCCTCCTCCGATTGCCGCCTCCTCCTCCTCCTCCTCCTCCTCCTCCTCCTCCGATTTCCGCTGCCTCCTCCTCCTCCTCTTCCGATTGTTGCTGCCCCGCCGCCTCCTCCTCCTCCGATTGCTGCTGCCCCTCTGCCTCCTTCTCTGATTGCCGCCGCCGCCGTCGCCTCCTCCTTCGATTGCTGCTGCCCCGCTGCCTCCTTCTCTCATTGCTGCCACCGCCGCCTCCTCCTTCGATTGCTGCTACCCTGACGCCGCCTTCTCCTCCTCCTCCTATTGTTGCTGCTTCGACGCTGCCCGGATGCCGCCTCCTCCTACTCCTATTGTTGTGCCCTAACGTAATTTGATGTAATGGAAGTTGTAATTGAATGTAAATGATGTAATTTGATGCAATGGATGTTGTAATTGAATGAATTTGATCTAATATGACATTTCTTTCGTTGAATGATATCAACAATATGAATGTAAATGAAAGAATTAGCGACAACAGTTGGCGCAATGCCATTTCGTTGAATGAAGATATCGTAATTAGTCTCTTTCGCATCGCAGTGGCGTCTCAGCTCTTAGCATCACATTAGCGTCTCAATGGCGTTGCAACATCGTAGCGCTATAGTAATGACGCAATAGAACTAAAAATAGCGCCATATTAGAGTTGCACTATAGCATCATATCGGCGTCGAGGTAGCGTCGACAGATTTAGTGTCGCTTTAGCATCAAAATAGCGACACATATTAGCGTTTCACGACATCAATTTTTGTATCATTACAACGTCGCAGTAGCGTCATCGTTCGACAGTAATAGCATCGACAAACCTGTGGGCGCAAAGTCAACGCTATTAGCGTCGTACGTTTTGCGTCGCCAAGCCTATGGCGCTAAGTTGACGCTAATGCGTCGCTACGCTCTTCAGCGCCGAGTTAGCGACGCATTAGAGGCTATTTTGCTGCATCTCTAATCGATCTTTTTCTTGTAGTGAACTCATTTCTATTTAAACTATTTCGGCATTTTAAATATAACTCTACTCTTTCGAGATTTGTATCATTAAAACATAATTATATAGAGCATAAAAACTTTGCTCCAACACTGTATACAACCAGGAGGAAGATAATGGCCTTGTTTCTTATTTCCCCATCCACTAGGGTTTTCTTAGTGATGCGGCCAAGACAATTGGAGGAAAATTTAAACCCCCAATGATCCAAACATTGAAAGTAACAGTTGATTAAAAATATTGCATATTTTATTTTATTTTGTATTGATTGCAAGTTAAATAAAAAGCTTGCTTTTTATTTAAACTTTGTGTTTCACTAAAAAATATTGGAGGAAAATATTTAGTTCTCCTTCAAGTAAAATATCACTATCATGCCTAATTGATCTTAATTTATAAATAATTAATGATAATATAAATTAGGGATCATTGATAACTACTTTTAACAACATGTATATAGTTTTTTGAGATGAAAAATTTTGTCCTTCACTATTAATGCATTTAATAATGTCGACATTTTTTCGGTCACTATTGAGAATCTATGATGGGCATTTTTTCTATGGTTGTTAGTTGGTCATTAAAGACTCCTTTTCTTATTAATATTTAAAATGCATTTATAATACATTTTGCACATCCAACACAATAGAAACTCATAAGTTATAATGTATCACAAAAAAGTTAATGACATCACATAATTTTAATAATATCACAAACTAATAGAACTACTATCACCACAATGTTTAGTTTTAATCATTTCAATGTCACAAAAGTTTCTACAAACTATTGATCGTTATTGTCATTAATGTCACTAATGACAATGACGCACATGGTCTTGAAGCTCATGGTGTTTGGGTCTGAGTAAGATGGTCTGTAAGGTTTGCGAGACTGGCACCAACAACTCAATAGTGACTCCCTTGATGTTGTCTAGTGTTCATGAAAGAATTCAGAGTAGATGAGTCACTTACGTATCCACTTAGTGAACACAAAATGAAAAAGAGGAAATGAGAAGGAAGCTCGATGGTTTCCTCCTTCCCCTGTATGTCTGAAATCTCCTAGTGGAATAGTATCAAATCCCCGCCCCCTGCATATCTTCTTCAGTTGCATCTCCTCTTGCTTTATAGCTCCCTTGCATGCATCTGCCTACATGGTGTAAGGGAAGCTTCCATCCTCTATTGCTCAAAGAGTCTAGTCAGCTGACCTGGAAAGAGGAACTCCTCCGTTGTTCGCTACTTTGGGTTGCTTCAGTTGGTGAACGGATCACTCTAGCACAAAAATTCGCCCATGTGTATAGGTCTGCCTAGATACCTCCACCTATTGTCGCTTGCTCCAGAATGTCCCGACCTCCACCATTTGGCATCCTGCATGAAAGTAGGCACAAAAAGCAACAATGCATTCTCGAAAACACATAATGTCACTTTTTCCTAAAATGAATGGGAAAATCGTCAAAGTTGTATTTTGATATTAAAGCACGTATTCAAGCATGAAATCATATCAAATCATAGGGTAAATACATGCCGAAGATAAATAATCTTATGATGTGAAGAGTTCTTTTTAAAATACATGATTACTGATTTTTAGGATTTTTATGATATTAAGGAAAGATAACATAGAAAAAGAAGCGAGAATGGTAAGGGTCGGCACTCAATAATATTAGTACTAAGGGCTTACTGTTTTCACTGGGGATTGATGTTCTCTGAACTTTAAATCATGTTTAAGATTGTAGACTACCTCTCTCAGCATGCACTTATGTATTCATGATAAATAACACTTAGCTCATTACTGACACTCTCGTGTACATGAATGACTCAAGTTTTGCATGTTGATGGGATCAGCTAACCAACTCAGGAAACACCCTCGTATGCACAGAGTAGATGGAAGAATCGATTTCTTTAAGTAGGTATTGAGTTTAGTCTCATGCAATCTTGGCCTACTGGGTTCTCAAGGTGATAATAGAATATCCAAATCGGTCTCTAGTTAGAGTTCTATTTGTAAAGCCAACCTCTCGGGTAAGAAACCCCTACGTCTAAAGAGTGAATAGACTAGTATGTCAGGCGGATGAAATCTTGACTAGAAATAAAAAATTGTAATGCTCGGCGATCTCTCTAAGTGTGACTTTACAGTTGTGTGTCATCTCAGATCTTCCACAAATACAGAGTATAAGGCTCCCTCTCTGGTAGGAAAGTGTCGAATCAATAAACAGGATTAAAAAAAGGGAAAACATTGATGAGAGCAAAGAGAAATCGGATTCGGCTCCACTATGTGCAGTTCATGTGTCCTTAGATGATTGAGTTTTTGTCCTACCTCTCAGCGTGCATACATATCCCCAATAGAAAACATCTCTCTAGGGAAATAAATCAATGAATGTGTGTTGCCCTAACAGAGTAATTAACAAACACCATCACCGAAGCACAAGTATTGCATCAACAGAACTTGTTTGAATTACAGAAGGATAACTCTCAGCTTCTATACCTCTCAACATTCAACTGAACAAAGGATAAATCTACCTCTCGGATTGCACTCGGAATAAATTCTTAAGTTTAGTCAACATACAGAATCATTATTACAAGTTAAACAAGATAAAATAGGAAATGATTCATTAAAACAACAGAGAAATCAAACAGTCCATGGAACAAGGGAAAATCATAAAACATATAGAGAACGAAACATCCCAAGTTAATACATCCCCCAGCCTTAGTAGCTGGTTAGTTATGTGACATGTTCTTGAGTGACACAACACTATGAATTATATCAATTATAATTGTTCATTGAACAAAATGCTCCTCACTAGAAATCCTCCCCTCTCTTTTACCTCTCGAATGATGAAGAACAGGACCAGAAACCTTGCTACCCATGTCTCTCCTAGACTCCACTAAGCCTCCCCCTTTTCCCTTTTCTTCTGCCTTTGCTTTTCTTTATATATCCCCCAACTCAGACTCTTGCCAATTTCCCTTTGCTTGTCCTTTTTCTTTATTTTCCTTTTGTCCCTTAGTGCCTGCATTAGCTAATGCGAGAATTGATAATAATTAAGCTAGCAAGTGCATTAGTCGCTCAAGTAATAAAGTGTGAGAGTAGAGTATCGAACCCATGAGGAATTAACTTACTTAACTAAACTAATTTCAGAGACTAATAAAACAACATAGATTTGGGTAAAAAGTAGTTACAAAAAATAAATTCTAAACCAAACTACTAATGTTCGGGATCCTTAAGATAGGTTAAAATGTTTAAGAACAAACTTATTTCACTTATGTAGCAATTCATTTAATCGAAAGAAAAAGAAAATTAGGTTCAACTTTTACATGGATTAGGAACATCTAAAGTATGTTCTCCCTAACCGGGTAAACCAACTATTCTTAATGCTATGAGTTGTGATTTCTACACTACCAAACCACTCACCCGAGTCAACTTGACAGACCATGCAATCTAATACTTAACCCAGCTCTATTAGATTACGACATGAATTGTATAACAGAAATTATGAATTTAGAGATTGATCACACTGTCCAGATAATAATCTACTAATAATTCAATTAAAAATAATGATTAAATAGAGAAATCATGTTCTTAAAAGCTAAACAAATTATAATCAATACTAAAGAAAGGTTCACAAGTTTTCCTTAACAATAATTCTCTTGCAAAAATAAAATTGAAACTTAAACTAAACTAAATTATCCAGATTACGAAGTTTAAAAAGATTGAACTTTTAAAGCATAATGATGCATCCCAACATAAAATAAAACTCGAAGTACTCTCTGGAATGAACGATCAATCACTGCACAATCCTCAGTCGAGATCAACCTATAGAAATCTTCTCGATTGTTCTTCAATATGCTCCCACGGTTTTGTCTGCAAAGCACAGGTTGTAGGTCCTAGCATGCTCTCTCTAGGTGGTAAAAAGACTCTATTTATAGGGGTTTAGGTTTCCATGTGATTGAAGAAGAAACGAAAACATTTTCCTATTCAAAATAAGGAAAATTCAAAGTATAATTGATTTTGAAATTTTGACCTTGTCAAACTCCAAAATTTGATCAACTTAGGATCATATAATATGAGTAGGATTCCTTGTACAATTGAAATTATTTCAAAAATCATCCAAATCTCGAATCTACAGTCTGTCACGGCTTGTACTATGGTTTTCACAACTTAAATAGTGTTCGAATCAGACTAGAAATGAGCTTTCATGACCCATGAAAGGGTTTTCAAGATCTTTACAATGTCCAATGCACATAAAAGGTATGGATTTCACGCTCCATGATGGGCTGAACACAATCATGCCTAGGGCAGGTTTCTGGCGTGGAGAAATACATTTTAACGCCCTGTTCAGTGATTTAACGGCCCTCTTTCACGGCTCATGAAGAGTTTTTCATGGCCCGTGAGAGCGCATTTCCAACACTTGGCAGCTTCACTAATTTTTACTCTGACTCCGTTTTAATTCCGATTTGAGTGTGGTTTTCTTTGTTGGCTTCATAATTCAGTTTTCTTGCTTCCTAGACTCATAAAATATAATATTTGAGTAGATTTTCATTTTGTAAAATTAATATAAATAAACTCATAAAATGGTGCATTCGATAAAAAATGAATTAAAATAAGATTAAATGCATGGCTAAATATATGTTGGATTTTGCATGCATCAAAAGTCCCAAGGAAGCTTCCTCCTGGTGGGTCTAGAAGGATGTGTCGGTTGGTCCCCATTTGTAAAAAACTATTTGTTATTTGTTGTTTGGGCTCATGCACCAAAACCAATAACAACTCTTCTTCTTCTTCTTCTTCAATAATGCTATGGAACTTGGCCAATCACAGCACATCCCTCCACCTCATCTAGGTAGAAGTTCCTTCAAGAGGTTAAGGTACCAAAGTTGACAAAAATTAAGTCTATTTCATGAATAAGTAAAGTTAGGTGTGGAGAATTAGGAATTGTCACATATAAAGATAAAACATGCATTAATGGCTAAAATTATAGTCATTTACGAATCAAATGTATAAAGAACAAAGGTCAAAATACATATATGAATTCTCCACATCAATTTTTTCTAGACTTAGTATCTTGCTTGTCCTCAAGCAATAGTTAGAAACTTAGGAAATTCACATTATGAGCTACATCATAGTCCTCTACCCCTCAACATAACTCCATCCGAATGTCACTTAGCCAATTAATATTCTTTTTAAATTCTCAGGCAACAACCCAAAAATTTTGTTTTTAGATCTTTCCCCTTAGAGTTTTCCAGCTCTGCTACACCAAAGGATGGTTTGGACCATCGAGACTTAGCTTTCCTAGAAATAGTTTAAATTGAGAATTAAAAAGGAGCACAAGATCTCTTTCACTGAATTGTTTGTGCTGGATGATATGATCATGCCTCTATTTTCTCCAGTATGCTTTTGATTTGCCTATTACTACTTTATCCTTGGCCGCAAGTCTGCGGGTGGTAGGGGGTTGCAACTCTATGTGTGTTTCCATATTTTGACAAAAGGTTGTTGAATTGTCTTTTCAGGAAATTCTTTCCTCCATCACTTATGATAATTTTAGGCATCCCAAATTTGGGAAAGATAATCTTGAAGAATAGCTTGATGACATGCTAAGAATCACACTAAGTAGTTTATATTGCTTCAACCCACTTTGACAAGTAATCCACCGCTACTATAATATAATTGTACTTTCCAAAACCCGAGAATGGACTCAGATAGTCAATTCTCCAAATGTCAAAGATCTCTATGGCTTGTGTTGAATTATGTACTATTCTCATGTTTTGATGATAACAAACACAATTGGCCGACGAATGTTACTAATAAGTTTGTCAAGTGACATATATATAGGAATAAGTTTAATAGGAAATAAGTTGATAAAGAAACTATGGAGAAATGCAATAAAGATCAAAGACCGATAGAACAGCCCCGAATGAATGATCGAAGTACACAAAACACAGAACAACCGAGAAATCAATGACCGGTCGAATGAACGATCGACCGAATGGATGACCAAACTAAACAAAACATGGAGACATTGGAGAAATCAACGACCGGTCGAACGACCATTGTCCGGATGCACGTCCGAATAGAATAGAAAGTAAAACAAGTCTAAAGCAAGAAGCCAACCAAATATGCATCCGAAATGAATAGAAAGATAAAACAAGTGGAAATGATGATCCGATCATAGGCGGTCGACCGAACAAGTGATCGATACAGATAGTGAGTTCAAACGTCATTGAAAACACCTAACCGATTGAACGGCCTTTCGACTCGGCATGATCTGCTATAGTAATGACTAGTTTTCAAGTCAAATCTTTTGAAGATTTTCCAAATCTGAAAGATCTCATGAAGTATGCTATAAAAGAAGTCCAGAAGGCATGAGAAAAGGCATAAGAGGACAAGCAATCAAGAAATTAAGGAAGATCAACTCATTGCTTTTCTCCTGCAAAAACCATGATCCCTTTCTTCTTTCTACTGTAATAATTTGTGATCATTTGTGAAGGAGAGAAATTGAGAGAGATCAACAACTTGTAATCCGGAAAGCTCCTATGTGAAAAGAGGATTGCCTTACCTCTTGAGCGGAGTAAAAGGTGTTTCCGTGTAAACGGGTTTCCTTCTCCCTTTGAAAAAGGACGATAGTGGAACTCCGACAGTCTCGAAGTCGAGAATTTGGAGTGGGACGTAGACTAATGAGTTGGCTGAACCTCGTCAACAAATCTTGTGATTGCTCCCTATCTCATTTCTTTTATCATTTTGTGTTAACTGCATTACATCTAGCACTCTCACAAAAATTTCAAAGGATGAACTATTAGAAAGGAAATTAGGAATTTCAAAATTTAAATTTCTACACCAATTCACCCACCCCTATTGGTGCCCCCCATATGTAGCTGTTCTTTGGACTCCTTCGTGCCCCCCATATGTAGGCATATGGCATGCTTCTATAATTTCCTACATCAACTCGCCTGAAATACAACTTCTTTGATGTCCATCTGAGCATTCTTTGAACAAGTATGAGTCATCACAATAATACTTCCTTGCTTTAGAGAGAAACTTTGTCTTCTGTCGATAGGTCAGTTCATTCGGTAGAATCCCTCAACCTTGTAATTGGCCATATTTGCAAACCAGGGAAATTCCCTATCAATTATAGAAAACAGAGAATCGTCGAGCAGAGAAATTTGAATGGAGGTGTCTACATCAGTGACCTCTTTCTTGTGCTCAAGTATGGAAAGGTGGTAAGCTACTTGATTGTCTAAACAACTTATATCTTTAATCTCCAAGTCGAATTCTTGCAATGACAACACCCAACGGTTGGTTTTGAGTCTTTCGAGTGGACAATGACTTTAGATCCCACCAAATATGATTTGAACTAGTCCATCGAGTAGACAATAGCCAACAATTCCTCTTTAGCGGTGGTGTAATTCTACTCTATTGAGCAGGTCCACGATCTTATTTACATAATGAATAATATGAATTATCTTGTTTCTATTTTGACCAAGAGCTGCCCCAACAACAAAGTCATTGGCATCACACATTAATTTAAAAGGTAGAGTCCAATTAGGACCTTGCATGATAGGGGCTGAGATCAGAACTTTATCAGCTCGAAGGCTTTTATGCACTCTTGGGACGTATAAAAGACATCATCTTTGTGCAGGAGGTTAGTAATTTGGCAATTTTTTAAAATCCTTAATGAATCTTCTATAGAAGCCACAACATGACCTAAGAGTCTAACACCCTTCACAATCTTGGTGATACCTCAAAAAATTTGGTCGGCTCTTGTGAAAAGGGATACTCCACCGATGTTTGCTGCTTTGGACAGCTACAACTGATGAACAGGTCACTCTAGCCCAAAAATCCACCCAAGTGTATAGGTGGGGGTTACCTCTACCCTGGATACCCCCACCTACTGTTGCTTGCTCCAGAATGCCATGACTTCGTCAGTCGGGATCCTGCATGAAAGTAGGCATGAAAAGCAGTAATGCATTCTAAAAAATATAGAATGTCACTTTTTCCTAAATGAATGTGAGAAAATTATCAAAGTTGTATTTTTACATTAAAGTACGTGTTCAAGCATGAAATCATAGCAAATCAGAGTAATGAATTCTGCACATAAGTAAATGGTATACATGATTTCCCTACATCACTTATGGAAGAGTTGTCTCTCTTGTATTGATTCATGCCAAGCACATAATTATCTTTCTTGATTGTATGCGCAACAATATAGTTTGGGTGATATATACTTGCATTGGAATAGTGTCTTGTTGTTGTTGTTGTTGTTGTTGTTGTTGTTGTTGTTGTTGTTGTTGTTGTTGTTGTTGTTGTTGTTGTTGTTGTGAGACATTGAGTTGTACTCAAACCCCAACTTTGGAGACTTCGTGTTTTATGATGTAACTAAGTTTGGAGAACAGATAGGTTGATAATCAAATGTGATGATAAGATTTATCCATAATAGAAATAAAATTAAGGTCCATTCAAAGTTAGGGTACAAAGTGAGCTTGAGGTTTGTAATATGATTTACCCTTTGCCTATGTTAGTTTCATTCATCATTACTTTAGTGCATTACATATAGATAAGAATATACTCCAATTTGGATCCAAATAAAGCATTTTAAAACATTATATTTCATAGGATTCAATATTTCATTTTTGTTAAAAAATTAGTAGTTTATAAATTTATTTTACTAACATTTAATCTAATTAATTTTTTTTGTAAAAACTATTAAAATTCAATTTAATACCTTATTTTCATAGATGAAAAAGTATCAAAACTTTATTTTTAATATACAATTTTCCAAAAAGATGACTAGGTTTCCTATTGTTATATCAAAGATACGAAAGTTGGAATGACACCTTATGGAGGAACATCACAAAAAAATGGAGTTTTAAAGTTATAAAAACATCATTAATTTTACTCTACTTAGCTTAGGTGTATCATGTGATAACTTTTGGCATAGAATGTCCTATATGATATTGTGTAACTATCTTGAGTAATAAGATAATAATAGCACTTTATCAAGAACATATTATATAGTGGAAAATGAAGCCAGTCGTCCCTCTCCTTCTTCCGTTTGCCCTCAACTGCACCCTTCCTTCTCTCTCCTCTTTGAGCGAGTTCCCCTCCCCCTACTCCGATTGTCGCTTCGAGGAGAAAACTGATGCCCCTCCTCACCCACACTCCAACTCAAGTCATAGTGTTGCCCCCTCTAATCCCATGCGAGAAATGACTTGGGCCCGAGTGGTCTAGGGGATTCATGGTCCCTCGCTACCCGCAATATTCCCCCTGTAACTTTGTGAGATCCAAGTGGTGGTAACAAAGGAGGTGGAGATCCACAAGGAGGACATTCGGCAATGCTCAAATGAGCGAAAGAATGTGAGATAGCTAATGCGCACCATGGTTCACTTGTCCACAATAGTGATGTAGTAGTATAGGGAGGGAAGCAAGATCGTGTGACACGTGGAATCCACACAAATGCATGTATATCACATGTGATGGTATCTCCCTCATCATATGAGTAGTCAACCTTTGTAGAAATCAACCTACCACATCAACTAATAGTTGGTTTCGCCATCTCGGGGATATCGACATCGACTTCTATTAACTCTTTTTCGAAAGAAACTTTTTCAAGATTGCTATCTGGAACATCTTCTCTAGTCTCCCTCCAACCCCTCTCGTTCTATGGTTGTCTTGCCCTTATATCTCGAAGGTCCTCTGCTCCCACCTTCTCCTCCTACATCATTGACATCTTCTGGCAGAGGAAAAGAATAGGCCACACATGAGGCCATACTAAGAGAATCCTAGCTAGTTTCGAAGAAGGGCATGAGAAGCATCCATAGGAGGATAACCTTGATGTCCTCACAACAACCCACTCAGAGAAAAGAAGAAGGAAATGCAACTAGGATAGCACCTGCATCTTCAGTGCCCGCCATCAGACCCAAGATTGCCTATAAAGGCAAAGGAATGGCACCGGATAATTGGAAGTCCTTATCAATGGCATGAAACTCAGTACAAGCTTCTATTTAGCAAGTTCACTCTCCTAAATCGATGTTAGTGGGGATGGATCGCATATTAATAAAAAATGGTAAACACTTTATAGAAATGGATAGTAATGTTAGACTACGCATAAGGTTGGAGAACCAATCTCTCAAATCAGTTTAGTGTTGAAAATTGATATCTATTTGATATGATTCAAATTATATGATGATCATTACATTATCATCGTCTAATGTGAATTATTATTAGTGATTTTGAAATCACTATGAAATCTTGAATTGCTATTATTGATATCAAAATTATTGTCAACTTTCAACTCATAGTAATCAAACAACATTCATCGTTATACATTCTAAATCATTGACGATTCTTGATTAGTTGTTATCAATTGCGATTCTTCATATTTGGGAATTGATTTTTACTCATCATTATCTACCACATCTCATCTAGGGTGACTGATTAAATCACCATGAATGATAAATGATTTGTCATTTTGGATCTTAGTACGTCCATTAATTTTGGAAGTTTAAAGGAGTTGTGAGAAAGCTTCTCGAAAGATTATCGGAGTGATGCATCATCTGGTCATCTATCGAGAACTTTAATTGGGTGTTCATTAATCACAAAATGTTGGTTGGATGTATAGCGAATGAGCGATTAGAGGGGGACGCCTTTTTGATCATCGATCGCGAACTCGAATTGACATTTCACCATTGTAAATCAATTAGAGAAGGAAAGTCTTATTCACAAAACTCATTGTTGCTCGCACTCTGACAGTCATTCTTACGAATGATAGTGATCGTATTTGACTTATAGGCATGTAATAATTGATGGTTATTTTGTCGTTCCCTTATCCAATGTGTCATCTTCTCTTGACTGTCATGATAGACTCTATAATTGTTGAAATTCTACCTATAATCTTTGTTATGCATAAATCTTGTCAAATATTTGAAGATTTCCTTATAATTAGTGTTTCACTTATGATCTTGGTACTTACCTTTATGGGAACTTTGTATAAAATTAACTGAGTAACATGATTAGATGAAAGAATTAACTCTTTAATGTTTTAAATCCGCACATTAGGAAAATGTTATAGCCAAACGAATATAATAAATGCAGGATTATTGTGAAATGTCAAGAAAAAAAAGTAATCAAAATATGGAATTCACCAAGACAACATCACCTGCGGAAGAAAAATAATGAAGGAAAGTTATGGCCATAATACATAGGACTATATGAGATTTTAATATGTATTGGGTCAACTATTTATTTGTTAAGTTTTACCACTAGAGATATTGTGTATTCATGATATCTTCAATATTTCTTCGATGATATTGATCAAATCCTTTACAGACAAGCTCATCAATCAACAAGTCATCAACATAAATTTTTGTCCGTGTCCATCTCTGGTCATTTGGATCAAGATCCTTTTCTTTTCCTTATATAAGTCTCTAAACTGCAATGATTGCTTATAGTCATTGGCTGTTATAACTATGATGATCAGAAATATACTAAGTAAGATCCTTAAACCATCGTATGTATCCTTTGGCCAGTTAGAAGTCCAACAACTATAGATATCAAAGTGCAAATCATAAAAATGATCAACGTCAAATTTTGTAAAGCAACCTAAACAAACATCTAGAAGTTTCTTGATAATTTTTCGACATACTTGTTGAAAAAAGATATTCTGCTTGTCATTATGCTAGCATCAAGTGAAATAGATATCTTCCTTGTTTTTCCATCTAGTCCTCCACTACTCTTCAAAGCCTTGTTATTATGTCCACGTACAATGGATGTTAACTCATCTAGGTTAATGCAATAATCAATTTTTCTTATCTCTTTTGAGATATGATATTTTTGTGTGCTATGCCTTAAAGCAAAAATCAAAGAGAGCAGAACATCAACAGAGAACCAAAGAGAGCAGAACATCAATAGAGAATAATACATACAATTACCCTCTGCTCATATAGAATCAAAGATTGCACCATCAATAAATTACAGAGCAGCCTTCTGCATATAAAGAGAAACTCAATCTATTCTAGTATAAGAATGTTTGTCTCGAGAAGAAAATATAGTATAAATTATAAGGGTCAAGGAAAATGAATTTTGGAAAAGAAAACTTTCCTTAGTGTTAGTGTGATACAGAAAAAATTCATTAGTGAGAATGTCCAAATAAGAAGGAAGTATTCATTCTTATCCTTTACAACATATATCTAAATTTCGGGGACGAAATTTTATTAAGGAGGGGAGAATTGTCATGGGCGTGCTCTATAAATATCATTTCTACATAATCATGCATTTAATTTACATATTAAGTTAGTTTGAATGTTCATTTAGCGATATTTATATATAGTAATTAATATTCCGATTAGAGCATAATGACTACTTAACTGTCGATAATTTTTACAAAAGTAATTACATAAGTTTATTAGAAATAAATTGTAAAATTTTTAAATATTATAATATATATGTTTAAATATGATTAAGTAAGCTTAATTAGGATTAAAACACTTAGTTATGACAAAATAATGTGATTGGCGATCACTTAAATTCTAAGCAGCTGAAGCAGACAGGTGAACAGCTGCTTAGATGGATATTTTTCCAAACCGCCATATGACTTTCGAAAATTCTGAAAACATATGTAAACAACTTAACTCTATCCTTTGACAGACCAAAAATTTCCAGAGGAAGAACTCGAGCGAAACGACTTGGAGAAAATCGACAACGTAGGCTGTTCAAGGTGAGGTTTCGATCCGAAAATTATTCTTCTAATTGAGAGGATCTTTCCTTCATGATTACCGCACCATAAATTATGAAATTTTGTGTGATTAATTCATTCGACGTTAGCTTTCTATGGCTTCTAGAATCACATAAAAAAATTTACCTAAAAAAATTTTTATAGAGGAAGTTATGTACTTAACTTCGCTGGCCACTTATCCTGTCCCGAGTCTGATACATGTTCAACTTGTGAATTAGGGCACGGTTTTAATATAATGAATTAGGATTTGAAATTTGGATATGATTAATTAGACATTCTAAGAGTTTGGTGAGAAGTGGAATCATCATTTTTGAACTTGTATTCTGGGAGAAATGAATTTTTCATTTCATAGTGTTGCTTTTGTGAGATTTTAGGACATGACAGATCATGACTCTAATTAATTATTTTTTTATAAGGTCATGCAAGGAGTTAAATTCTACAATTTTTATGCCTAAACTCTAATGAAGTATAGATTCTGGGAAAATTAGGATCTCATCAAATTAATAAGTATTGTTAAAGATATAAATTAATCATTCAGTGACACACAATCTGCCAGGACACAAACCCTAAGTCAGATTTTCTAGGATGTTTTGAATTACTCACTTGGATTTAGTTAATGATATTTTGGGGATGAAAACATTGGTAAGTGTAATTTCTAATTTATCCAGAATAATGAGATTTGCCTTTGTGATTAAGAAGTTATGAATTATTCATTGACAAGTACTCAATCTGAAATCCTAAGACAGCACCTAGTTAAACTTTGAAAAATTGAATAGTTGGGAGTGTGAAGTAGCATATGAACATAAACATCTGAAATTACACATTAGTATTAGAAGGGATTATATGCATTTTAAGGTGAATAAGTGTTCATGCATGAGCAGGCATTGCATATTGTTATTATTAGTAATTGAAAAATAAAACAACATCATTGCTTGTAGGAAACCAACAAGCTACAAGTGAAAGGAGGAAAATCTAGTAAATCTTTTTGAAAACATAAAGCACAAGGTGAGTGGGTAAATTTACAACATAGCAAAATGTTATATGTTAGTTCTCTTATTTATGATATTACCTCAAGCAAAAATTATTATTGAAACATATCTTGAGCTATGAAAAGTATTTATGATATGTTCCAAGAATTTCACATGAGATGGAGTAACATCTTATACAAAAATGTTTTCAGAGAACAATGCTTGTGAAGTGAAAATATGTTTTACTTGATAATAATATAAGATTATGACATGTGTATTTTGATATTTTTAAACTCCATGTGTTCATTAGTCATTGTGTGCACATATTGACTCATGATATGCTCTGCGTATTTGATAATCATGATTGGGTGACACACAATCATGATTGGGATACGTATTGACCCATGATTAGCTCTGCATATTTGAAACTCTAGAGGGATACGTATTGACCCATAATGAGTATGTGCAATGACACATGTGTGGAGTTTAACTGTGAATATGATGATATCTTGAATAATTTGTATTTATGTAAAAGTTCATATGATTTGAAAAGTTATGTAAAATGAGTTATGCTTTAAATGTTTTCTCCTATGTTGTACTTTTATTCCACTCACTGAGCAAACGATTGTTACTCACATTACCCGTGTTGATTTTTTTCAGATGATTCTAAGTTCTCGAGTTGAGTTGACTCAAAGCTTGGTTTGATGCATATAGAAGAGGTTGAACCGTCGGAGCATTGTTATTTTTCTTTCACTTTTATTTTTCCCTTCACTTTTGTTTTTGAAACATGAATGTAATAGGTAGTCATAGATGTTGTAATTAAGTTTGTGAAAAACTTTTTGTAAGGTTGTATAAAACTTGATCCTGTAGGGTGTTATATGAGAGGGGGCTAGTGGAAAAAAACTTTTGTGAATGTGTTATATGTGAATGATATATTTTATAATTGTTTATTTAAACTTTGATGAATATATATACATGCATCCTTTGTATGTATTGGCAAATGACATAAGATAAATAAGGGAGCAGGTTTTGTTGATTTTATTTATAGAATTGCTAAACATAATTAAGGAAGGTAATAGTTGGAATTGGAACTTAGTCACAGAGTGGGGTGTGATAGTCTCCATCTCTTCTGTTTAAATTAAATGTTTTTTTGTGGAACATGGGGCTTGGCAAGGCTCCTGTATTACAAAATCTACTAGGACATTGTGGACCAAGGGTCACCAACACTGTTCAAAAGTTTTTTACTACTAACACACTCCTTGTGGACTGGCCTAAAACATCTTTAGTTTTATCCCAAAGAAAGCCAACCCTATATATGTACTAGACTATCATCTTATTTCATTATGCAATATTATCTATCGTCTCATAGCTAAGATATTGGGCAATAGAATAAAGCTTACCCTACCTTCCATGATTGATACCTTTGTAGTTGGGAGAACAATCCAAGATAATATCAAGATGGCTCATTATCAATTGTGGTAGAAAGAAATGTTTTATTTTAAACATTTTAAAGACTAACATGTATAAGACTTTTGATAGAGTTACAATGCAATGTTTCTTATGTGATTCCTTACTAAATTTATATCCTGGATTGAAACACACATAAATTGTGTTATAAATGGTGTTGCATCTGCATCTTCAAAGGCTATAAAGTAATGTCACCAAACTTTTTTATTATCATCTCTCATATCTTTACTTAAATGATTAAACAACATGTAATTACATTAGGTTCCATAATCTCCTTTTTTGTTGGCATGTTTTCTCTTAGCCATTTGTCATATGCAGTCAATTTATTCATATGCGTTTCTCCAACAAAAATGAATTTCAGGATTAAAATTGATAAGTTTCCTTTTAATTATCTAGGGTAGTCCTCTATAAATATATTCCCTCCAATAACCAAGCTCAACTAGTTGAAAAAGTCTCATTTAGAATTACAGATTGGAAGAGCAAATTACTTTACCAAGCTAGTAAAACCACATTAATAAACTCAATGCTAACTTCTATGATAATTTACTCACTGATCTCTACCTATAATTCACCTAGAATACTCAAGACCCCCCATGAAAAATTTTCTCATTCTTTCTTATGGGTAGCATTTGGCAACCGCAACCAAACTAGAACTAAGGCGTGATTCTGATTAATTCTGTCAAACGATATGACATTTGATGGAATTGAAATTGGAACTCAAGGTGGGAATCCAAGATCACATGACCTCAAAACTATCGCGTTGGGGCCAACTTTGTTTTTTTGCAAAATAATTTCTTTCAATTATGTTTTTTTTCTTTTTCTTTCTTCGCATATTTTCTCTCTTAAACTACTCAAACAAAATAATTTATTTATTAAATATATTAAATTTATTATAAAATTAATAAATTAATATTATTCATTACTTGTCATTTCTTAAAAAATAATATTTTGTTTAATATAATTTATTATGTATTATTTTAACAAAAAATTATTTATACTTAATATTTAAAAAATATATTAGATATTTACAATACCTATATTTCATTCAAATATATAATCTATCACATCAATTTTTTTTCATATCACATCAACTTTTTTAATCTCATTATTAAGTTTCACTCTATCTACACACATTCTGAATACGATTGTACTTTTCAAACCATGGAACTCCAAACAAGATGGTAAAGGTATTCATCTAATTAACTGGAACATTATTCTCAGTTACCTAGAAGTTTGGGTGGCCTAGGCATCAGACACTTATTTCATTGCACCATCCGTCTTGGCCAAGCCTATTAAACAACAAGCAATCACCTTGGGCAAATATAGTAAATAACAAATATGGGCCTCTTCACCTTTGGATGGAGTTTACATTGAAACACCAAATGGTGTTGTTGTGTTCCATTTTGTTGGTTGCCTACTTATGTTTATGTTGATAAGTCTTTGAGATCCTATCAAGTTAAAGGTCTTATTATGAATCAAGAATCACTACAAGAAATATAGTTTTTAACGACCAACTATTTGTGACCAGCGTAGTAACTGGTCGTTAAAAGGTGGCTTTAACGACTAGTTAAAATTCTTGTCGTTGTATTTATCGTCAACAATGACCAAGATTTTTCTTGTCATTAAAAACCAATTAATGACCAGATAATACTCGTCAATAATACCTAAATATATCCCGCGCATCTTTACCTCCCGTGTCAAATCCCTAGCCCTATTTTCCCCCACGCTATCTTTACCTCCCGCGCACGTCAAAGCCCTAGCCCCATTTTCCCCTCTTCGTTCGTTTTCGACAGCCACGACGTTTGCTCTTTTCGCCGATTTCCTCCTTCTGATGCGTCAAAGCCCTAGCCCCATTTTCCCCTCTTTGTTCGTTTTTGACAGCCACGACGTTTCCTCTTTTCGTCGATTTCCTCCTTCTGCCAATTTGTCTCTGCATTTCTTATCTAATTAGTAAACGACGACTACAAGGAGATTACATCGAGCTTCATTGCAAGCCCATGGCTTTCGGCCGGAACACTTCAAGCTCATATGCAAAAAGGGTCCATCTTGCGATCCCTGGTGATGCTCTTTGTGGCTTCTGGCATTGGATTGTTTTCCTTTGTGTTTTTTCCCTGATTGTGGAGTTGTGTTTTTGTGCAAGTGTTGAGTATTTGTAGGAAGTTTTCAGTGCTACGCAGAGAAAGAAATCCTTCACGAAAAAGTAAGCCTCTGTTACTACTAATGGTGTTGCTTCGTGTAGACTAAATAAAAAATTTAATCTAGTTAAATCTTTTTGCTTGAATCGATGATTTAAACATCTCAGCAATGATTCGCTTACGACAGCCCTTCACGGTGGTTGCTGGATGCTACCCGATCAATGTACTGTCTTCTCCTCCCAAATCTCACGAACCCACTATCATCACACTGCCCTACCGTTATTAGGCTAAACATTTGGGAATTTCACATGTAACATTTATTTATTGTTGGATTGTGACAAGTGTTTTTCCAAATTTTAACTTGCTTTTGCTTGTTCATTTTGTGATTCCAGCACATTAATACATATAATCGTCATTTGTTGCTTTTCCTTTTGATTTTGACCATTGCTTGTTCATTTCCTAATTCTAGTACATTACTTTTGTTTATTGATCCGATTTCAATAGGTTAGTCTCATTTCTGTATTGTGGTAATTTTAGCAATTATTTCGACCCTCGACGTTATGTAAATGAAATGGAGACTTGTGATATGCACATTAGTGTTTTGATTATCTCTGCATGGCTATGATATGTATGATTTTGATTGTCTCAGTAAGAGTTATTATTGTTTCTAATTCTAATTCTAATTCAGAAACATTATTGATTCAAAAAATTTGTTCCGGGGGGCTCCACCTTCCCACATCCCCTGGCAGGGGGGATCCTCCTGGATCCCCCCTTGACGGCCTCAGGCTCGCTCTCCGGGCAGCGAGACCCCCGTATGCGAGGGCACCTTTAATTGGGAATAGTTTTAACTACTTTTGAGAAATGAATTTTCCCTTGCGTTAAAAATTGATGTGTTATCAACATTATCAAAAAGGAAAAAAAAGTGTTTTTCAAATGTTGCAACATGTGAGAAATTTGAATTTCTATTATAACATATATTTCATGGCATTTAAAATGATCTGATATATATTTCATTATTTTATTTTAAGGTTATGGCACCTAGTAAGGAATGAATGCAACTTGTAGATAATAGAATTGATGAAGCATATATTATTGGGGTACAAAAATTCCTAGATTATGCCTTCAAAAGAACAAGAAATATGCATGAAATTAGATGTCAAAATTTAGGAACACGCAAGGTTGTTGAAACACACCTAAAGGTATATGGAATAATTGAAAACTATACCTTTTGGTATCACCATGGGGAAGTACAAGGTGAGCCACAATCTGATTATGACGATGATGATGAAGATGAAGATGACAATGAGGAGGTCGAGAGTGATGATGCAATGCAAGATATAATTCGAGATTTATATCCTGCTTTTGATGTTGACAATATGAACACTGAGGGTGATGGTCTATATAATGAGCAACCAAATGCAGAAGCAAAAAAATTCTATAGAAAAGTATTCTTTCTCCTAATCACAAGTGGAGGAATGATAAAGATTCATTTGACGGTACTAAAGAACGGCGGCTGCCACCAAAAAAAATTTCCAGTGCTAATATACTTAATCAAGTTCAAGATCTTGATGGCTTGCAATTGACATAAGATCCCAAAAAAAGATTAAAGTTTCACACGATCAGAGGAAGGATAATTGCAATAAGAAAAGTATATTTTTTTGACCTTTCATATTGGAAAACTTTATTATTGCATCATAATTCAGATGTGATGCATATTGAGAAAAATGTTTGTGATAATATTTTTGGGACAATCATGAATGCTAAAGGCAAGACGAAAGATACAATCAAATCTTGATTAGATCTACAAGCAATGAACATAAGGGCAGAATTACATCCGATAAAGAAGGGAGAAAAATATGAGTTATCAGTTGCATGTTTTACATTATCACCAGAAGGGAAGAAGAAATTGTGCCTTTTTCTTAAAAACTTAAAGGTCCCAGATGGATTTTCATCTAACATTGCTCAATGTGTTAACATCAAAGATCACAAACTTTCTGGTCTAAAAAGTCATTATTTCCATATTCTTTTGCAACATTTACTACCTCCTGCGATTCGTGGTTTGTTGCCTAAATCAATGTATGAGCCACTAATTGAATTATCTATGTTCTTCCAAGATCTTGGTGGAAAAGTGTTAAAGGTGGATGAGTTGGAGCAAATTGAAGTTCAGATTCCTTTAACTCTATGCAAGTTAGAGAAGGTTTTCCCTCCTTCATTTTTTGATGTTATGGTGCATTTACCAATTCATTTAGCTAGTGAAGCTAAGATAGCTGGACCTATACATTATCGATGGATGCACCCTATCGAGAGATGGTTGTACTATTTGAAAACTTTAATTGGTAATAGGGCTCATCCGGAAGGTTCTATAGTAGAAGGTTATATCGCAAATGAATGCATGGTACTATGTTCTAGGTATCTTATGAGAATGGATACAAAGTTCAATCAATCCGAAAGAAATTATGATGGTGGGGCAAGTGATTCATTTGGAAGATTATCTCTTTTTTGTCAACCGAGAAGACCTTTAGGAACCGACACACAAAGTGTTCTTGATGCATTTGAACTGAAACAAGCACATTTATATATTCTCAAAAATTGCGAGGAAGTTCAACCATTTCTGCAATACGAAGTCATTCTTTTATCATTATTTTTAACTCTTTTCACAAAAAAAAGATTATGAGTATTTTCTTTTCATTGTAGAGAATTCTCACAAATTCAATCCGATACATTCCAATGCATTTCTGATGCTGAATGGAACAAACAATTCATTGGTTGGTTCAAATACATATAATTGTTGATGGATGTATATACATTATTGATGGATGTATCCTAACTTGACAACATTCTAATACATATAATTGTTCTTTATAGGTTGCATGGTTGCGTAAGAATGATGGTAGTGAAATGATGGCGGATTTGCTCTCTTTGTCATGTGAGCCTACTAATTATATAACACGTTTCAATGGTTACATTATTAAGGGATATAGGTTTCATATTAAGGATTATGATAAAAATTTGAGGACTCAAAATTGCGGTGTTGTTGTAGTTGGCGAGTGTGACAAAGATAATGAGAACATTGATTACTATGGTGTTTTAACTGATATTATTGAACTGCAATTTCTAATGGGTAGAAGAGTAGTATTGTTTCCTTGTAAGTGGTTTGATGTGTATGACAAAGAAAAAGGTGTGACTACAAATGAATATGACCTTGTAAGCGTCAATTGGGGTAGATTTTTGAAAACAAATGAGCCATTTGTATTAGCTAATCAAGCACTACAAGTATATTATGCTATGGATCTTTTAAATAAAGGCTGGTCATATCGATTTAGTCCTGCTTTGATTTTCACATTCTCTCTATTCTTTTTTTGCCTTTGGATGCTTATGATGATATTTGAATTTGGATAAATGATACCCATGGAGATGCCAATGCAACTTATGTATACAGCTTCATTAGTCTCCAATACTTTCCATATCGATTTCCCACGATTCGTTTAGCGGAATGTGAGGAAAATCTTTGTTTTCTCCAAAATTGTGAAACTGTAAAACCAAACGCTTCAATTTAAATTCAAATATTCAACGGAAAACCAACGTTCAAAAAATAAAGTAACTCTGAAAATTTCAAAAATTTTCAACATGACGTATGCGTAAATTAGTCCATACTTCATATACAACATTTATCAATTTCCTTCACTTGCAATTTATAAAGTTTAATATGCATCACTAACAGTTTATAAGGTCATTACTGGCAATTCAACAAATAGATAAAATGGTGTGATACATGTCCAAAATGGTGAGTCACAAGCTCACTCTCTAACCAAAATCATGAGCCAGATGATCATAAGCCACATATCATGAGTGTCCATCACTCTACACTTTAAATCTAACATCTCTTCAAAATCATTCAAAATATTCTTCAAGCTAGTAATTCGTATAAGAAAATGAATGAAACAAAAACAACAATCACGCCTCTCACTCATGAACAATGTCTATCCTTTATATTTCTTATTTCATGCCAAGCAAGCAAGCAAGTATGACTTTCATTCAATACCTGCAAAAACTTAATGAAAGGGATGAGCATCAAGAGGCTCAGTGAGTCAAACGACTACCTCAAGTATTAAAACCATTATGAAAATCAACATCTTTATATTTAATAAATATTCTAAAAAAATCTTCTCGTTCTTAAAAAAAGAAACTCATTCACTTAATAATCATACAAAATAAATGTCATGTGTGCACATGCATGGTAACAACAAAATATCATAAAATGAGGAAATATCATCAAATATGGATATCAAATCTCGTCAACGGAGAAATCAATCTCACCCATCGTATCTCATTGACACAGGGTGGTCATTCTAATTCTGTCCCTCATATCCCATTGACACGGGACATTGAACTACCTTTTGTATCCCATTGACATAGGATGATTGTTCTAATTTCACCCTGAGTTGAACATGCTCTTCCTATCCCATTGACACAAAGCATACCGAGCCCTAATCGGTCTACCCAGAGTTGACCAATCTTTCGAGGTGAAAACACTTCGCATTATGCGGGTTTTACATGTAATGAATGCGATGCATAAATGCGAATTTAAAATGAATGTTTAGAGATTGAAATAATCATACTAAAAATATTTCATTTCAAAAGCAAATCTTTTCATTCAGGTGTCAGGAGAAACTTCTATCAATTAAATACTTTCAAAATTCATAATAAAACATCACAAGTCATATAATGACACATATATGAAGCATACGAATAAGTATGATTATGCATGGGAAAAACTATTACGAAAATTTGTCCCACATCGGATGGGACAATGTCATCACTCCAAGGAGATAAGTAGTTCATGTCATTTGAGGTAAGTTCCCTCCCTTGGATTCGTCGAGTCCTAATTTATCTCCTCGTCCGAATCCAATCGTAAGTAAACACAACATATCACGTTCATTACTTGATTAATTAATATTATAAAAGTAAACTTGGTAATTCACTATTTACAATAACTCGGCATGCTTATCATAAACCAAGTCCTATTATGGATTGCTACAATCCTTACCAAGGAGGAAATGAAGGTCTCGTCGACTAGTAACAGCCTAATCGAATCTCAACAACCAATGAACCGTCGCCTCCGATTAACAACCTCCTATAAGCGATGTTTAAATTAATTAAGACAACTTCCAATAAAGACTTTAACTACATTATAAAAATTTACTTCCAGTTATCCGGACATTCATACCACAATAACTGTAGTCTCCACTCTCAGAACCACAACCGCACCCGCCGAAACGTCGAAAAGCCGTCGAACGCCTTCTTCGTCTATAATAAAATAAAGTTACTTAAAAACTAGTTCACATAATGGAAATTAAATTCAATGTTCATTTCCATTACCAACTACGATATGAGGACGAGACGTCGGAAAGGTCACCGGAAAATGATCAGAATCTAATACCCACAAACTTAAAAGGAATTAGTGATTAATTTTTTTATCGAACAATAATATGAACCATTTCTCGATTTGTGCACCTACCAGAGCGTCATGATGAGCTCGGCCAGAGCTCCCCATCGGCTTGTCAGAAAAATGTCGTCGGAAAGATTTGTTGAAAAACCTCATCTCGATCACCTACGTGATTTGCAGAACACATTTAAAATTCATCAAAATGATCCTAATCGATCTGAGAATGATGTACAACTCACCAGGAGAGAGATCGGTGCGAATCGGAGCCAGAATCATTGCCAGCGAACTTCCCCCTTCCCTCACGTTATAAGCTTGCTGTGTCGCGCACAGTAGACCGATCATCTCCTACCACATGTCCAAATGTTTGTCTCATCGTCCTCTTTCCAACGACACCTCACACACGAAAAATGGTGGCTGAACGATGAAGAAAAGGTGGCCGATAGAAGGGGTGGATGGAGGCGTCGTGCGACACTATAGCAATCATAGGGGAGGGAGGAAGAAGATGATTCCTTTTTTATATGACACTTTATTTTTTTGCAGCTGTCCATTCCTGCATAATGACCGAAAGCCCTTCCTTTTAAACTTAATTCCACATTTAAAAAAAATGTATAGAGCGTTGCAATAATGATGTTTACAAAGATGCAAAATAACCTACTCATCATAGAGTTTATATAGGGAACTCCAATACAAAATATGAAATAGAAACCTTCAACTGTTTAGGTTTTAGGGGTTCCCCCTCCGACACCCCGCAGGGGGATCCCCCATTGCTGAAGTACAAATTCAAGGCATAGGGGCCCATTTAGGGTTACAACTAAGTTCAAATTCAAAGCATTATCAACAATGTCAAACTATGATTTTTTTTATTGTTACTTCTATGTTTGGAACGATCAAATTACTCAAAGTATAAATCCACTTAGTGTTATGCCTTCTCGCTCTCCGGGCCGTTGAAGCTACTAGGGGTATTCACTGACCCATCGCATACCCGACCCGACCTGACCCGATGATCTGAATATATATATATATATATATATATATTTTTTAAAATTTTAAAATATTAAAATAAATTGTTTAAGTATGGGAATAACATTTAAATATTTAGGAGTTGTTTGGTTCATGGTTAAGTGCCGGAATATTTAGATATTCTGGATAATATAGCCAAACACGATGTAGAACAAGGTTAAGTGGGTCAAATTTTGGTTTTTGGAAAATCGTCTAGGAGAGCGTGAAACCACTATGTATAATTCGATCTGAAGAATATCTTTATACTTCTAAAACTATAGAATAGAGATATTCTACAATTTCTTTCATTTTACAACCATTTTTTTATTTTCCATTATTTAACTATGTATTATTATATTATAATTTTTATAATAATAAATGTAAACTGTTTATATTAAAATATTTTAACTATAAAATATGAAAATTCTTTTTTTCAACCAAACAACAAGTAGAATAAGAATATAGTCAGAATACTATATTCTTTAAAATAAAGTTTGTTATTTCTCAAAAGATATTCTATAACCACACATAGGAAACTTAATTTATGCTATAAAATAAATATTAAAAAAATTTATGTTAAATAAATATAGAATAGTGAAAAAATATTTTAAAAAAGAAAAAATGATAGTCGGATAACCTGACCACCCATTGGGCTAGTCGAATTTAGGTGCACGAGGCATGTCTTGAATAGTCCCACATGTATAAGTCACGACAGAAATGTTATGTATATATAGGAACATGTCATTCGCTAGGTGTCACATTTGAGAACACCGTGCGGGTGGTATGAGAGACACTCCACGTGAGCCTCTGTGCATGGTAGGGTGCGGGCGTTGAGTCCCCTAAGGGGGGAAGGATGCATGAAGCATGTCTTGGATTAGTCCCACATGCATAAGTCACGGGTAAAATATTGGATATATATGAGAACATGTCATTCACTAAATGTGACGCATTTTTAGAAAACTGTTCGGGTCAAGGCCGAGGCATGCCTTGGATTAATTCCACATGCATAAGTCACGAGTGAGATGATGGGTATATATGGGAACATGTCTTTCACTAGGTGAAGTCGAGACCTAGAACGAACAATATCACACACTGGTCAGAATATTACATAAGGTGCATGAGGCTTGCCTTGAATTTGTCTCGCATGCATATGTCAAGGGAAAATCGTGCATATGGTATCAGAGCCACTCCGAGCGTCATGAGGCATGCTTTGAATTAATCCCACATGCATAAGTCACGGGAGAGGTGCTGAGTATATATGAGAAAATGTTCTTCACTAGGCGAGCTTTGGATTAATCCCACATGCATAAGTCATTGGAGAAATGGTGGGTATATATGTGAATATGTCCTTTAATAGGTGTGCTTTTGATTAATTCCACATGCATAAGTCACGTGTTTTGACAAAATCGTGCGGACTTTGAATTAGTCTCACATACATAAATCACAAGTGTCATTCATAGGATGTCACAATTTTTATAAAACCGTACGAAAAAATTCAAAGTAAATAATATCACACGTTAATTACATAATAATCCGACCCGACCAACCCGGTTTCTTCTCGAGTCGCCCTACCCGTAAAGGCTACCATTCGAGGGAACACATGAGGCTCCACCACCCGGTCACCAACCCAGCATCCCATTTTCCCATGAGCAGCCACAGAACGACCGGAGGCATGCAGCTGGCTTCATGCATGTGAAGCATGGCCGGGGCCACCTACTGTTCTGCATGCAAGGACGTACGCGCTCACACCGCCCGCGGCCTGCTCTTCTGTGCCGACTTGGCATGGATGCATGCGTAAGTGGATCAGGTAGAGAGAGAGTGACAGAGATACATACATCATGAACAATAATAATAGAAGAAGAATGCAGGCATGGACAGTGGCACGTGGACGTAGCTGGCCGCTCTGATAGAGAAGACTTCTTGTATACATGACAATTGACGCCAGCCGGCGCTCGGCTGCGCGCCCGCCCTCTCTTTCCTTCCTTTCGCTCTTGCTGCACGCATGCCTGCGCCGCGGCCGACAGCTCTCTAGGAGTGTGTTTACTTCAAGGGAGGGAGCGGCCAAATCACCAAATGCATGCATCTACTTGCATGATTCTGAATCCAAGTTTCAGCTACTTGGACAAGCGTTATATATTGATCGAACTTGTCAAATACATACATGTGTGTGTAACTACATACAAATATATATACACACATATATCAGTTGTTAATATTATAAGGTACAAGGCAACTTTCTCGCGTGCCCCAAAAAACTACCTCTAATAGAACCTCTTTTTCTCATTTTGTGGTCTAAAGAAGTAAGAACTCTTAATTGGCGCAATAGACCCTAAGTGAACCCACGTTAACTATAATGTATGATAACTTGATTAGTGTACGAGAATGCCTTGCCATGGTTTCTTAGAACAAAGCTCAAAGCAAATGTATGTCTTTTCTTTTAAGTCAAATGCATGCCGATCTTGCTGATCTCAAGAGTAATTAGTCTTGGCGTGGTTATGTGAATTATGAATAGTCAAATACAGCACAGTGTTCCTTAAGTTAATTATTCCAATATTATTCTATCTTTCATGTCGAATCGCATGCCGACCCCACTTAGTAGAATAAGACTTTGTTGTTGTTTGTTGTTGTTGTATTGCTTGTCAAGAAAGAAATGGATGAAAATCTTACATGCAAAAACTGCTAAATATTTTTACGTCAATTAAGTATTCCTATTCATGCAATTACTTGTGTCAAAATCTTAGAAGACGGTTAACTACATGCACTCATTTGCTTGTTCATGTGCATATATTCCTTCGATCTCCTTGCTGTCAGAAAAAATTTTCTTCTCCTTCAATGATTGATATTACTGTTCCTAGAAAAAAAAAAAGATAGAAGCCCACGCGTTTAAATGCACGGTCCTCGCCAAAGAAATCATAATGATATCTATATGTTCTATCATTTCATGTATTGACTGCAACAGGACCCCCACAATGGTAGGCCTAGAAAGGCCATCAAATTTGCAGGCCGCTCTTGCTTTCTCATTAGAATCACCCCCAGCGTTTTTGGCAATTCTACATTGGGCCAAAGCTCTCTACTCTGAAACAATCAGGAATCAGAATCGTTCTCTCAAGGCTTCAAACTTGTAATACTATAAACAAGATAGGCACCATACATGCATATTAATTGCAGATTATTTATGTGATATAAGGGAGACTTCAAAAATTCACATGGCAAATTACCTTGGCTTAGCAGGTCAGGTATGTGTGCAAAGTGTCAGTGCTTATTGAAGAAGCTGGAAGTATGCAAATTAATTAGGTTCTGCTAATTAAACAAGACACAGCAGGGCCCATACAGATTCATCTGTATGTGCTCCAAATGTCGATACTATCCAGGTCTTGGTATCGATCCTAAATTTGATGAGGCATCCCCAAACAAACAATCTTAAGAAAATGGAGGACCACCAGATCTCACAGTGGTCCATACTGAAAGATTTAGCAACAGTTTTTTGTACAGTCTGCAAACTTTGCTCCTGACACCGTTCTGTAGCAAGGGCCAAATTCATCCTGGTATGCTTTCTCTCTCTGTGTTCTGTCCAATGAGCCCATTCCCTTACACCATCTCTTTGTGGCTTTATATATACACATATATAGATAAATTTCCTACCACGTCTTCGTATACTGCCGGCTTGCCCTATCCATAATCAGTAGCCTGCAGCCAAGATAATATTACAGGCAGCAGAATTATCCACATATATCTATATATATATGGTTTGATAAGATTAAATTTCTGATATTTTTTCCTCAAATTTTATTGTATCGAAATTAATACCTTGTATATGTTTCAGCAGCAACAACAACAAAAAAAAAATTAAGATGTCCATCTTAAAATGCATTGATTAGGCGCCGTGTGCAGTAAAGCAACATGAACATATATATTTCAAGATTTTACAGAAAGAATAAAACATGAAAAGAGAAATTTGTGGTTTTCAAACTGCAATATTACCACATTTACATGAGCACATTACTTGTAGCAGTAATCAATGACAATCCAAGCATTCGGTGGCAGGCCGGCATTCGGTAATGGCATGCCTTTGTTCATTTTTTTTCTGCATGCTTCCTCAAAGAAAGAAAAATGAGGATACAAAGTATTAAGAAAAATTACTTCCTGTGAGTGCAAAATTAATCTCACCAAACAAATTAAACTATCGATGAAATAGCTCTATAATATTATGAACTTAAGATTATTAAAAAAATATTATTAACACGAGTTTATGAATTTACAAGGATCTGTATTACTGACAAAAAAATATTAATCTGGTTCAACGTGCAGTTGTCCTAATGGCGCACCATTGGGCGACAAGAGAAATCATGCACGGAGCATGGTTGCAATTTGACCTCGACAGCAGAATGTGAAGTATATATGTGAATGTATTCCACCTTCTCACATCTGCAAAACTTTGAGCTTAATTGACTGATGCCCTCTCACGAAATCATAAATTACACCGACACCATTTGTCAAATCATTAGCAACATAATGTCCATAACTGATGGATATGAACACGATAACATCGTTGTCTCATTTATACATATGAACTCGAGTCCTTTTTAGGATTGAAAAAGTTCTTTCCTAAGCAATATATATTATTAAATTCAAAACTTATTGATTCTTGGCATTCTTTTTTTTCAACATGGACATGTATCGGAGATGTCATGGTCACAAGCACGGGAGTCCTAATTAAGCGATTCCATTAGGTGACATAATTATATGAGGCCAAAAAAACCAAAGGTTTAATTAAGTGGTTAAGATGTCTTCATATCTTTAAAGCAGATAGATTTTCAATGCATATTCTTGTTTAGAGACCTTAATTAGCGCTTAAGTCCATAGAAACTACAACATATACACCAAAATAAATTAATCGAAAGTGTGGATGTATAAGCGAACGTCTAATACAAAAATATGAAAATTGCAGACATTTAAGCAGGTTGTTTCTGCTCATAAATTTTTCGCAGAAGTCTTAACTCACCGGAGTCAAGTGTGTAATACAAAATGAACAAGATGGTCCAGAGCAAACCGAGCTATATATCTCCAAAGGAAACTTTTGGAACACTTCCAAAGGTGAGGCATTGGTTCAGTTGGTAAGTAGTTTAGTACTTTTGCTTTAACAATATTATCTCATATTTGATTTGTAAATGTGCATAATATATTCGCTGAGGAGCCTCACAACAAAATACAATCGGACGTGCGATCGAACTCGTTCAAAGAAATTAGTCCCAACCCAATGAAAACTTTCAAAGACATAAAATCGAGAAGAACAGGTAAAATTGCACCTCAACGTGAGATTAACCATCCTCTGGATGTGGGAGGCCAGAGAATGTAAAATTATATGTTGTTATGGAGAATAATATTCAATCTGCAGCAGGGCAGAGAAAACGCCCACTTTTTACTGGGAAGGTAGTCCACCTGCAGGAGGTAACATGATGATGTGATGATTACGGCATGATCAATTAGGGGAGACGTCCGAAGAACGCGGCTTGGAACGCTGAATGGATAGATCATGAGACAAGGGGGGCATTTTTCTGCAGGGTACGACCTGCATGGTGCCATTAAAAAGATCTGTAATGATGACCACTTTTTATATGGTTGGCCGGCTGTCATTGTAATGCAACTGTAATAGTCCCTGTCAACAAACAACATGCAGGACACACTTAATTTCTGTGACAAGACAAACCTCATAGATCGCAGAGAGGAGGAGAAAGGAGGAGGCCTCTCAAAACATCAATAGGACAGGACCCCATGGATGCATGAGTTGTACAGACACCGAATGGAGGCAGGCAGAGAGAGAGAGACAATGGTTTACATGATAATTAAGAGTACTCAAACTTGCCAATGCCGATTAACTATGTAGACCTTCAGTACGTCTGGTCTACTTATTCATCTCTTACAAAATGTTAGTACATAATGAGTACTATTGCAGACCAATTAATTTGCCCTCCCATTCATGAGTGGAACCAGAAAACAAGAAGATACAGTGATGCAGCCCTAAATTAATGGTCTCGAACCACAAAGTAGCATAAAATGGCTGGGAGGTGTGTGCAGGTGCGCTGTCTTAAAAGGCAAGGAGGAGCAGCTCACATGGTGTTCCACATATCTAGCAAAGGAAGGTGTGTTTTGTGCATGCGGGCAAAATGTACATGACTGGTAACTTCCCTCACCACCACCATGGCCTAACCCTAACTGCCGGTGGCAGTTGGAAGCTTTTACGGTTAGTAGAAATAGAAGTAGCAGTTAGACAGGAAGGTGTAGATAGGTAGATAGGGCAGACATTTAGGCACACATGCCAAACTCCAATGTCAGAAGCCCTTGTTAGGAAAAGGTTTCAGGAAAACCCTAGTTTACCTGCCCCCTCCCATTTTTGCTCCGAACATAAACGCAAAGTCAATAATTAAGTATAGTTTAAGAACTGCGAACAACGATGCAAGATTTGCATAACCCGTGAACACCTGAGACAAAAAAGTATCCAGAGAAAATTATTTGTTCTTCATTTTTCACAACGTAGTGTAAATTTTAAAAGTGTTTAATTACTTTAGCTCCAATTCTTGATCTTGAAAAGGTTAGATGCAAGATTTAATCTCAATGGCTCGACTTAGGAGATCTGATCTTGATGCGTCAGTTTTTGATTGGAAGAGGGGGATTGATGCACCCGAAACACGACCACGTGTGGGTGCCCACGAGGGAGGAAGCATCCCATGCAACTCGGCCCGCCCTTCATGCAATCACGTCGTTGATGGGGACGTGCATTTGGTGTGCGCCCCCTCCGACTGCATTCCCAACCTACATCACCACCCACTCCTTCTGACACTCCATGCTTCTCTCTCCCCCCTTCCCTTCTCTCTCATCCATATTAATTTGAAGCTTCTATATATATATATATATATATACGCATGACTTCTTTCTAATTTCAATAATCTATTATTGCAAATATTGATTGGAATGAGAATGACCTTGTCCATTGACCTAATATAAACTCGCATTTATAGATGGCCGGTGATCCCTATGTCCAAAACAGTGTTTCAATTTCGATCATCAGGGGCACATGACGCTTCAAAGGCGACTTTTTCCGTTTTTTTTTTCTTTACAAGATCTTGATCAACGCGCCATTTGTAATATCCATAATTCACAGTGTTCAGAATATTTAATGGTCGCATTTCCTTAAGAATTTCAAAATGTGCACCCCACAATTACCACTTAGTGAATGTCATATACTTGCCCCCACTGTCATACATTTTGATCAGGTCAAATTGTCAAGGACAATACCTGACAAGCTTCCGATATCTATATATAATAATGTATCAACTTGTATAGTACATTATATATATAATCATTTATGCACCACGTATATACGTAATGTGCGATTAATAAATGTACATAAGTTATGAAATATGAGGTCACATGTGTAGTTAATAAATTGCACAACTCAAGTCATGAATGGTGGGGGATTCACTTTTCTTACATGTATATGCTTTAGTGGTGACAGTCCATGTAGCACACGGAGTCGTATTCTAAGTTAAGGAGACCGATCGATTTTAACTCGTATATGTATTATCCATCCGCTCTACATGTTCTTAATGTCATGTCTGTTCTTGGGGTCACATGGGAGTGGGACTGATGCCCACCACCATGGCCGACGCGATGACCATGCACACACACACAGCCTCTCTCTCTCTCTCTCTCTCTCTCTCTCTCTATATATATATATATATATATATATATATATATATATATCGATCTCGAGTTGCTTCTCGAGTTGAGGAGGAGTACGTCCCATCACTACAAGTGGAATTCTTCACATGTCGAGAGTTGAGAGGCTCTCCAAATGGACTCAGTTGCGTGTTCCTCATCACTGCCAACTAGTTTTCTAGGACCAGATTTGGGGCTGTCTCATCAGCTTTTACCGTTCTCCTTAAAGCTGCAACTGGGGGATATCTCAGAAAACAAAAAAAAATTATAAAACAGCAGACAGCACGCACTAATATTTTATTGCTATCAGCTTAAATCTCCTAAAACTACACAAAAAAAAAATCATATATAGATAGCATGTAAAAAAAAATGACTTACGACCTCGGAGTCCGCGCCGCGCCTGAACCGGCCGACGTGCGCTCTGAGAGGCCACGCCCCCTTCACGTGGACGAAATCTGGGCTGTCTACTGCAGTAGGCCCAACAGCGACGTGTGCCACGTCAACGAACCGGTTTAATCCAATGCCGGTCAATCCAAACATCCGGTTCGACGAACCATTTTCGGGCCGGCCGGATGATGCGATCTATAAGGTCCCTTGCGTAATCTAACCGGATGAAGCAGCTAATCGCGGATCTGAGAGATATAATTAACTACGGGCTCCTCCAGTCCAGTTAATTGGTCAATTAATTATGTTAACAAATGGTCGAACCAGATTTGTGTCGCCCCCGTGAGGCCTACAAACGAGAAGACAATGGGAGGACAGGAACGAAACAGCATCTTTCGGGACCTTGGCGTGAAGAGCCGCTCATTTAATGCGAAGGATTGGGAGTTCATGTAGATCCAGAACTTTAAAGAAGAAGATATAAATAAAGTTTCCTAAATAATAATAATAATAATAATAATAATAAAGTATGAGGGGGTAGCCAATTACGTATGAGGCAAACCAATGGCAATAACGTGAATAATCAAATATTTGTGTCAACTACAGATATTGTTTAGAAAAATACACAGGGTATGATGTATATAAATAGATGTCACCTCTAATTGTGAGATGGACATGGACCCGGGGGAGACAAGCGGGGTCCACGCGAACCAGTTGACACGTGGCAACAGGAGAGGATGTGGGCTGTGACGAGGCACAAGGGAGCCCATTGGCCGTGGGCCTCGCTTCGAACATGGCCCACGCCGAAATAGCAAAGGGGGAACAGGTGGGGGCCCCAGGACGCTTTCTATTACCTTGCCCAATTTTGCATTTGCTCTCTCTCTCTCTGAGTTGATATGTTCCTCTGTGTGCGTGGTGTGTTCTGCTGCCCCTCTCCTCGAACTGGCGCACTTCTCTCCCTCTTCCAATCCCCTATAAAGCCCTCCCACTCACCCTTTTTGTCTCTCTCACCTCACTTTCCCTTCCTCCCACGCTCCCCTGCTACTAACTCACGCCTTTGCGCCCTTTTCATCTCCAGTGCCTGCGTGCGCGCTCTCACAGCAGCTACCGCCCAAAGATGTCGAGCAGAAGGTCAAGGGTCTCTGAGGAGGAGATCACCGAGCTCATCTCTAAGCTCCAATCCCTCCTGCCGGAAACCCGCCGCCGTGGTGCGAGCAGGGTAAGTCTTCGCCTGCGCTCCTCCTCTTCCTCCTCCTCTGTTTCTAGCTTCCATTCCATTTCCAGCTCTCGTGTAAAAACCGAGCTCTGACATGTCATCCATGGTGGTGGTCACGCGCAGGCTTCAGCTGCCAAGCTGCTGAAGGAGACGTGCAACTACATAAAGAGCCTGCACAGGGAGGTGGACGACCTCAGCGACCGGCTCTCCGACCTCATGTCGACCATGGACAGCGCGCAGGCGGAGATGGTGTGGAGCCTGCTGCGCTCCTAAGGCGGCGCGAGCGAGCTCGGCTGATGAGCTCGCCAGCTGCAAGTGTAGTTGAGCCGTAGCCAAGTCCATAGGCGCACATTACTATATATGATTAATGTGGCTTAATTAGGATTAGCATGCTTCCCCCCTCCATCTCCGGAGAGCACCGGCGCGAAATATTTCTAAAGTTTCCACTTTGATAATTTCCATGTAAATTTTCCTCTTTTTTTTCTTTCTCTCTCTCTCTCTCTCTCCCTCTCCCTCTCCCTGCCTCTCTCTATCTCTCTCTCTCTCTCTTCCTTCTTTTGTTAATTTTCTGTGGTCCGGTAAGATCGAGTTGCTTCCTCCATGTAGACAACCGACCGACCACACTGCTTAGAAAAATAGTAGTCGTCACCGTGTATTAATGCAGCTTATCTACTTGGGTTCCCAATATGTTTTATTTACTACTTTATTGCAGTCTTCTGCTCTCCTTTTCTTCTTTTTTAAAATTTTCTTATGTCTGCTTCCTGGTTCCTATCTCCAATTCTTTCTTAGGCATGTGAAATGTAACAGAGCTGGAAAGAGAGACAGTGTGTGTGCGCCCGCGCGCATTATTTTCCTCTTATTTAATACCTATCGCAATTCTGATACTATGATATCATCCTTTTGGAGTTTTTTTTCTTCATAGTTATCATAGAAGAGAGAGGATGTGTTCTTGCACAGGTTCTACAATCTACATTCTACTGCTCAAATGTTCTGACACTTCCCCCCAAGAGCCGCTTGCTTGCTCCCATCCCATAGACGAGCTGCCAATTTAATTCCACAAAATTATTATTATTATTTTCTTCTGGTGTTTACTTTGGTCTGATTTCACAGTAGGAGAGAGAAAAGGAGTGCTAAGTCAACTTTGCTGATACCTTTCTGCTTGATCTCCTGTAAACCACTTTTTAGTTTGTTACTAAAGTAAATCAAACCCGAAAAGCTAAGTAAGTCCACATCAATTAGCATCGCAATCCAACAGCAAGACACGAGTTGGAAAAACAAATATATTACGCCAAGTCGCCAACCGTATAATATCTCCTCCGAGATGGCAACATCATCCCAGTTTGGATGCTTGTGATTTGAGGGACCGAATTATGAGCCATAATGCAGTTTGCACACCACTGATTAGTCTAAAGCTTTGCATTTTGGAGAGAGGAGAGAGAGAGGGAGAGATGGAGAATGGAAAGGAACTGATGAGAGGGGAACCGATCTAACGGCTGGCAGCCTTTGAGGGGCCGAGAGGTCACCGTCCGGGTCTGCTAGCCGTAGAACATGAGAGGCCAAATGGTTCAATTGGGTCCACTCTGTTCTGATCCCTGAACTCTCTCTCTCTCCCTCTCTCTCTCTCTCCAACGGTTATAAGTTAGTTATTGTCGACAGTTACAAATTTGTGGTTGTTTTTTGATAATATCAACTTAGTCCGCTGATTACGGGTGGCAAACATGGCAGAATCATCAACTGTGCGACCAGCAAGACAGAGGTACCAACTGGCCATTACAGCTATTGCATAACTCGCAAACAAAAATGATACATCCTCCTAAAACTTTAACCTAATAATCCTTCTAACACTCACATTTTTTAAATACCCCTACTAATTAATGAATTTACTCCCTTACCATTAAGAGACAATTAGGAGGCTATATCCTCCTATATTATGAAAGATGGCTCTTTTTATCCTAAGATGATCGCATCATGAGGCACATTGCAAGATTCATGGTACATTTCACGAGCTGATGGATGGAATGTGACACTTGGCCTGCCATCCATAACAAAGAATATGAATCTTCATATTTATCACGAGTACAGCTCACTGCAGCAAGCAGTTGTGCCCCTAGCTAGTGTGCTTGAATAATAAGGGATAAAGCGGCTAGAATGAGGTGCTCTGTTCTCTTGTCTGAAACGCAATGCAGAGCTCCTAGACGTAGATTCCCCCAGATTTGCCGAACAAATAACAAATCTGAACAGTGAACAGGGAAATAAAAAAAAATCTACTCGTTGTTGAGAATTTCGCAACAAGGGTTAATTACAAGTAATAATCAGGCGTCGAAAGAACAGTGACGACAAGTTTCATATATTAAAATCAAAAGATACCCTTCATCCATGATCATGACAGTTCAACTTCCTGAGCGTCAACTGCATCAAGTCCTGTGAATTTTTTCTCCCCTCTTTTCTTCCATTTTTCCTCTTCCCGATGAGTGATGAAAGATGACACGCATGGAGCAAAGATTCAAACAAATATGACTGAGAATGGACAAGTAATTGGGCGAGTCAAAATTGCCCAAACAGGGGGAACTGAAACATCTGGGGAATTTCCAATGCCCTCCTCATCTTCTCCTGTTCATATATCGACAGGTCCCGTACTTCATTATGTGCAAATTTTGCCTTCTCTCCTGAATTTTTTTTTCTTTTTTTTTTTCGCCATGCAAGAAGTCAGAGCACAAATCGATGAATAAATGAACACAAAAAGGACTTCCACATTTTTAATCGACTGTCTAATCGAGAGTCTGTCTGACAGCAGCCGTAGGGAGAACTGCAGCTCCACTAGTTGCTGTACGTCGGAAGTTGGGGGGGGGGGGGGGGGGGGGGGGGGGGGGGCTAAATGACAAGGCCATGCATGAGAAAAGGCTACTTGTTTTATAACCCTAATCAGATGGTCCTCCAAAGTGGGTGCAGCAGCATTCCAGTGGCATAAACGTTTTTTCCATGCATTTGAAAATTGGTCACAAAATGGAATCTCAAAAAAAAAAAAACTTCAAATAGTATGTCTGCTTGATCATTGTCTGAACTATCCGATGATTGATTAGTATCATGTGATTTCATTGTTCTTTCATGCTAATTTGAATATGGCTTAGGCAAAATAGAAACGTTGTATTTAGTTGGGAATTTCTAAGTTTCCGGTAGTTTCCGAAATTAATCGATTAAATAGAAAATTTTAAGTTTGATATTTTGATAAAAAATATAATGATAGAAATTTAAAAAGTTAATTTAATAGATAAATTTTTTGTGAATCTTTAGATAAAAAATAAGAATTAATAATATAATTGTATTTATAATATAAAAAAATTATTTTAATTTATCTTATAATTGATTATTATTTAATATATTGTAAAAAATATCTTAATAAATAATATTTACAATAAATATTAATTTATAATAATTTACTATATTATAATACTAATTAAAGTATAAAAAATAATTAACAAAAAATATTTAATTAAATAATTTAGTTCAGAAGATAAATATATATATTATATAATTAAGTTAATGGTACACTAATTTCATTTAACTAATATAATAAAATACAATTTTATACTAATTTAGTTAATTAATATGATTTTTTATAATGTTATTATATTTATTTTATATACTATAATACTAAGCAAATTATTATAACTAATTAGTAAAATATTTTAAATTATTAGAACTAAGTAAATCTATTTCTAATAGTTGTTTAATAATATATTAATAGATAAGTATATATATTATTAAATTAAATAATATTATATATATATAAAAAGTAAAAAAATGTCACCACCTAGTTCTCACTATTGGTAAAAATTAAGGAACAAAGTTTTGGTCACATGATGTTTGACTAGAACTTTAATTCTCTTTTGAATGATGTTTGGAGCCTAGTTCTCACTACCCAACACTGTTAAGAAAAAAATAATAAAAGCAAAGGACTATTAATTTATTAGGTTATTTCCATAAATCTTCCTTAAACTAGGACGATTTTTCGCATTTAATCCCAAACTATAAACTTATTTTTTATATCCCTAAACTATTATGATTTTTTTCACTTTAATCCTTTCGTCCACTTTTGTTATATTTTTCATTACTTTTTCTTTTTTCATTTACGAAAAGACTAAATTACATCTCCTTCCAAAAAAATATGAAATACAAATAAAAAAATAAAAAAATCACTGAAAGAATTAAAGTGGTAAACAAAAAATTGTCATTTATAAATTATCCTTTCCTGAATTTTTTTCTTTTTTTCTTTTTTATACTTATTATTTGATGTATTACGAAGAAATGAGTAATTTAGTCTTTTTATAAATGAAAAAAATTCAAAAGTAACGAAAAACATAACAACAGAAATATTAAAGTGGAAAAATTGTAATAATTTAGGGATATGAAAAAATAACTTCGTAGTTTGAGGTTAGATACGAAAAATCATGATAGTTTAGGGAAGGTTTATAAAAATAACCTTTTGCTTAATGACATTCATTATTATTTTGTTACTTAGTCTTATTGTAGGAACATCCTACATTTTTTTTATATTTCAACACGTTTCTCTTTCACGTGGGCAACTTGGTATATCATGGAATTTTTATTTACTTTGTTGCATTATCATATTTAAAACAAAACATTAACCCTATGGCAAACACATGGGCTTTTAATATGTACATGTCTTGACTCAATTTGCTTAATCACATGCATAGAGTTTAAGAGGGCAAATAATATATATAATAGGATAATAGGTACACAGTTAACTATATAGTATCCACTGTGCACACAATGCTTATCACGATAATAGAACATAATATACGCTGCATGACTCATGTTTAATATAATAGTATGGAATATGGAGTCTGCTTTTATAATATTGTGAAGGCAAAGGTCCTCTATTCGGCCCAAAATTGTTCAAATCCATGAGCAAGACAAAAGGAATCTTTAAACCCTCATTTCCCGGTAATGTAGTAACAAGACAAGGAATTGTAAGTAATTCATTTTTCCTTTAAACAAGATTTCGATATTAAATTTTTGTGAATGTAAATTTTTTTTGTTGAAAGTGTTCACTATTAAGTATGCATCTCGAAATAATTTATATGAAATTAACTAGACTCGAATGTAGAATAACTATTCAATTTATGACTAGTACGTTCAGTCGTGCGAGTTGGATAATGCACATCACTTTTCAAAAGTAAAGAACTGCTTACAAAACATTATACGATTCTCTTGTACATATAGATGACGAACAATTTTTTGCTTTTTCTCAATATATTACAAGATCATGCAAATGTATATATATATACTCAATATATTACAAGATCATGCAAAAAAAAAATATATATATATATATATATATGAATTTAAATTGGATGCAATAAAAGAAATTGGTTGCAACTTATAATCATGCGATTAGACCGTTAGATCGCGCTCTAACTTGATGGACGATTGAGATCAAGTCGCTACTGAACCGTTTTCTTTTTTCGTTTTCTCCCGGTTCGGTCCGCTGCCCCAACCAAAACCCTTTTCCCCCAACCCCCTTCTGTGATCAGTGACCGACGAGCTGCCACCCTTCTTCCCTTGTTGCGATCTCCAACCCACAAGCTGCCACCCTTCCTCCCTTGCTCTGATCTCTGACCAATGATCTAACTGCCACCCCCCCCCCCCCACCCCCCCCCTCCCCCCCCCACCCCCCTTTCACTTCGACGATCTGACCCCTTCTCCCTCCGCCGCTGTGTTCTGCTGTCACCATCGCCGTTGCAAACTTATGCTGTGCCGCCGCAGCCCCCTTGCGAACCCCCTCCTTCGACGATCGACCCTGCTGCTGCGATCTTCTGCCGTCGTTGTCTCTGTGGCGATCTGTTGCTGCCGCCGCCTTGATCTGATGACACCGCCTCTGCCGCTGTTGCCGCATTTTGCTGTCGTCGACCCTTCCACAACCAAATCCCTATTCCCCCCTTCGACGATCGACGATCCAACCCTACATTGGATGATCTGCACCTCAGTCACGAACCCCCTTCCTGCTGCGGCTTCACCGACGACGAACCCCCTTCCTGCTGCTACTCGACCTCTAAGCAGCTGACGCACAGCATGAGAACTCCAAGCGCCGACGATCCGCACAGCTTCCGAACTTCAAGCGACCGACGATCTGCACAGCACCATCATGTTTTAAACTTTGGAAAATTTTGGAATGTTGTTATGCTTGATGAAACTGCTGTAGTGACTGTTCCACTTTAGAAAATTCCTTTTTGTTACTTTAGTTTGATGTTGTAGTGCCACTTCAAAAAATTTCTTGTTGTTACTTCAGTTTGTTGTTGTAGTGCCACAAAGAATTTCAGTTTTCATGTTGTAGCATTGCTTTGTCACATGTTTTAAATTATGGTGAACATGGGAGTCGATAATTTGATGTTATCCACATTTGATATTGAAGTAGAGAAGCATTACGAATTGTTGGTCTTTTGTCAAATTCTCCTCCACGTAGCCCTATTGAAACTATGAATGAACCTAAATCAGACGCATTTTGAGTGATGAGCAGGGTTATGTTGAGAATGATATTGAAATTGATAATTATCTGAAATTAAGTGTATGTGTAGAATTTGAATGTAATTTAGAAGATAAAGGTTCTTCTAGTTCTCTTAACATATCTAACGCATCCATAAGATGTTTCAGCAATTTCATAAAAAATCTCTACAATATGATCAGAATATGAATGCTCAAACTCATGTACATGAAATACAATACTTAACTCCATCGGCTGTAAACTCCAATTAAAGAACAAGATACACACCATTCAATTGGAAAAAAAGATAACTGTTGAACATTTAGAATTCATGTACATTACTTGGTCTGAATATCAGTCTCAATTAAACATAAATTTTCAAGATGCAATGCTCGATTTTTATCCTTCTTGATCCCAGAAAACGGCGGCGGGCAGCTGTAGGTGTATGTGCGGCAATAGATCAAGGCGGCGGCAGCAGTAGCGAAAATAGATCGCGGCGGTAGCATCAGATTGCGGCGGTAGCATCAAATTGCGGCAACTGATCGCGGCGACGACGGCACCACATCACGGCAATCGAACGCGACGGCGGCACCATATCGTGACAATCGAACACGACGGGGGCAGCGTCAACAGATCACGGCTGTGACAGATCGCGACGGCGGCAGATTGCTACAACGGCGGCGGCAGATCACGGCGGCAGCAGATCATGACGGCGGTAGCAGAAAATTGCAGCAGCAGATCATGGCGGCGGCGGCAACAAATCACAATGGCAGCGGTAGAGTAGCAGATCATAGGTGGGGTTCGATCGTCGAAGGAGGAAGGTTCGTCAGGTTCGTGAGGGGCTGATCGCAAGGGGCAGCAGCGACGCAACAGCAGGCAGCAGCGGTGGCGCAGCAGAAGTTCACAATGGCTGTGGCAGCAGCAGAACGCAGCGGCGGAGGCGGGATAGATCGTCGAAGTGAAAAAGGAGATCATCGGTCGGAGATCCGCAGCAAGGGAGGCAGGTGGCAGCTCATAGGCAGCAGATCGTAGCAAGGGATAGGGGGAAAATGTAGTTGGGGGAAAAGGGTTGGAGAAAACGAAAAAAAGAAACGGTTCAGCAGCGACTTGATCTCAATCGTCCATCAAGTTAGATCATCCAACTTAAACTCTATATATGAGTTATATAAAGATAGAAATGTTATTTGTTGCCACTAGGGCTACTTTAGCTTTTTTTTCCAATTTTCTAGGCTCTTGAATTTTTTAAAAGAATTGAAGCTAACTTTGTGTAAGTTAATTACACCATTTAGTTGTTACAAGGAAATTACACCGGCAAGTGACCTTCATGAAATTTAAGTAAAGTTTTTTTTTGATATTTTTTTAATTATTTTCCTATATTTTATTGCATAAAAATGTTAGAAACAATAAATGTGATTATCTGTTGCTCGTAGGCAGTCCTTTTATTTCTTTCAGCAATCCAAAATGATCATGTTTTTCTGTCCTTATTTTGGATTATCGAATTAGAGAATGAGTGTATATTTAATGTATCTTATGATTTGGATAATGAGTATCATCGTGATGCATAATCATCTAATTAATCAAATGAGATAATGTAAATCTACAATTGGCAAAGCTATATATGTCAAATTGTAATCTTTGAACAAAGCTAGTTGTGATGAAAAGAAATTTTTTTTTTGTTGATGCGGAAGAAAGCGCAAATGTGCGTGAGATATAGATAATTTTATGAGAAAACAATTATCAGATTTTTCACCAAATAAAAATTAATATGAATTAAGTTGTGCTTTGAGCAAAGCACTCATTTAACACTATTTGAAGTAATGTAGTGGCTCAGGTAATTTAACAAGTGAACAGGTAATGTAATAGGTCCAGATAATTTAATATAATATTATTTGATAATCTACAAAGATTACCTCTAAAAAAACGCTCCCTGAAGACTATTTTCTTTAACACTATCTAACTATAACTTTTTTCCACATCTAAACTTAAATTATAAACTTATAAATTTTAGTCCTCAAATTTACCCAAATTTAACACACAGATCATTCTGTCAAATTTTAACTAAATTTAATTGTGAATGTCATTTTTACCCTTACGTTCATATTACAATAAAAATATCTTAAAAAATAAAAAAAATCAATACAAGTAAAGTACTAATTGAAAATAATATTTTTTATACAATATTATATTTATGTCGATGTTTTTTTTATTTTTTTAGTATTTTTCATGTTAAAAATAAGGAGTAAAAATGGCATTTCACAATTATTAGAAAAAGAAACTTAACGAACTTTAGATTAAATTTAACTGAAAAATCTGTGTCAAATTAAGATAAGTTCGGGGTAATTTTGTAAATTTATAGTTTAGAGTTAGATGCAGAGTTGTAGTTCGAGAGTATTAAAAGAAATAACCCTTTAAGTATTAGGCTCGTATGGGACAACCCAAATTTTTTCAAGAAAGCACATTTAAAAAGTAGTAGAAAAATTTGTGTAAAAAAATTTTGTCAACTTTTAACAAAGTAGTAGAAAGTAGTTGATTTGTGTAAAACTTTTGAATGAAAGCAACTAAAGAATTTTCCATCATATACTCGTACTTGATAATGCGAGTGATCTTTTTTGGAAAGCTCTTTACAAAAAGCATCCCAAACACCATTATTCTCCAACTATAAGTTGTCTTTGGCATGATTAGCTGATAGTCATTTAATTAATGGATTAATATTTAATTATAATAAGTTTTTGAATTGATAATGTAACGCCCAAGAGATGAGAAATAAAAAGAAAGAAAAAATAATATAAGATAAAAAAAGAGGTTTAATTAAAAGATAAAATAATATGTTATAATAAAACCGTAGCTGATGTCTTGACATTCTATAAATAACCCTACAAAATGATTGATGACTTTTTTTCTCTCTTAGTTTTCTCATTTTAGTCAAGCACCGAGTAGGAGAGGAATGCACTTAAACCGATCGAAGATCTCATAGAAATGGAGAAGTGAATTGAATTTATCGCAACACTAAGATACATTTTATTTATGAATTCATGTATCATTTCTTCGACAAATTCATTAAATATGAACTTTCTAACATAATAAAGCATAATAAAGCTAATGTATCAGAAGGGGATGACTCGACAAGGAAGGGAGGATCTGAAGGGGAGAGGGTGCTCGATGAGGAAGGGAGGGAGATGAAGCGACGCGCTCTGCGAGAAGGGGATTGAGAGGAAGCAACGACACGGGTAGGGCGCACGACGAACAACGAAGAGGGTCCGGCAGTGGGTGGATCTGAAAGTTGAGCACAAGAAACAACAAAGAGGGTCCGACTACGGGAGGATCTGAATGACAACTCATGTCCGGCGGCGGGAGGACCCAAAGGGGGTGATGCAGAGAGGGTGAAGCAGGGAACTCCGATCGTGAGTGGAGGGGAAAGAGCGAAGCAACTCCAATCGTGAGCGGAGGGGGAAGAACGAAGCAGGGAAGAGGTTGATTGCAACCCTAGACACATCAGTCTTAGGTTTAAAAATGGAATGTGATGATTTGCTCTGGATCCCTCAACTCATTTCTCTCTCTCTCTCTCTCTCTATATATATATATATATATATATATATATATATATACATACATGGATATATATATACGCCTAACTGATTCCTACCATTGGATTTAAATCAAACGGCCATTATATTTGGACACAGGGAAAGAATTCATCACAGAGGAGGGGAAGAGGCACATACATAGATCCGTGAGATATCATCATGACCATTGGTGTCACGAGGCACAGGAGTTGTATTCATGTGGTTGAAACTCGTAGTCGGCAACACTGATGAACTTGTGGTTGCTGAGCCAAGAGAGGATATAGGGCCTTCCATGCATTGCTCGTGCCAGTGGGCCAAGGTGGTTCCAAGGCTTGCAATCAAAGAAACTTTGATGGTCTGGCAGATGATGATGACAAGGACAAACTTAGAGTTAGTATTAGAGAGGAGGTCGAGGAATATTTGTGGGAGTCGATGATGTCGAGGATCCTGGGTGGTGGATGAGCTCTGGCACCACGATTTGTTAAAATGTCGAGCTCCCCTGTGTCGCTAGACTTGGCTTGCCGAAAATGGAGAAGACGAAGGGAAAAAGGCACTAGAAACAGAGAGAACAAAAGGGAAGAAAAGAAACTTGCAGGGAAAGAAAACTAAACTACATTAGAGAACATTACAACTATGTGGGCACAATTACAGCATACTCAACCTCTCTATTTATAGTACTATCTAACAGATATAAAAGAACCTAAATCGGATAAACTGGTATCATAGTAGATTACTGCTACAAACTTAAGAACACAATGAACTCTGCAACCAACTCAACATCCTTTCCAGCAACACTTCAGCGGCGATGTCGACATGGTGGACTTCAACATGCCCCCTCAAGTTGATAGCGACAAATGTTGAGTGTCAACTTGCAGTGATAGCATGCGACGAGCCGAATGATGATAGAGGAAAGTTGCAGACATTGTGAAGAGGCTCTTGAGGATGAAGGAGATGTCGATGATGAAGACGCTCGCACAGCAGATGAACCTCAATGAGAGATGACGACCAGTGTACTAGACGAAACAGAACAAAGAGGAAAAAATAGAAGAAAACCAGAGAAATGAAAGGAGAACCAAAGCCATTCTGTCGAACACCTGTTGGGCGTCGGAGAAACAGAACAAAGAAAAAAAATATAAAGCTAAGATAGAACAAAGTAGGCGATGATAGCAAATGAACAGAATCGAAGAACATCACGGCTCCAGAGGAAGTCGCCGAGTTGCGATGATCAAATTGACGATCGGAACAGAGGAGAAGTTGAAACTCGGAGGACATCCGATGGGGTGATGAAACGTGAAAGGGGAATGAATCTGATGAAGACTACATCAGAGAATGATGATTTTCCACCGGATGATATGAGATGAATACCTTCGCGGCTGCAGGTGAAGACGTCGGAAGTGACGACCGAAGAAGAAAATGAACAATGAAGAAGGAAAAATAGAGAACGAAAAAATGGAGAAAAATAGGAGAAGAAAAACTGAAGTCGATGATTAGATCTGAACAGCCAAGAAGATCGAAAGAAAACAAGCTTCAAACAAAGTAAGAGTGGATCGAAACGAAGAAGAGGAGATTGAGAACTAGACAAAACCGATCATGGCCGAAAGAGAAATAAGAACAAGTCGGGAAAGAAAAAAATGGCAGACGATCGAAGCGAGGGAAATAGAAGAAAACATTTGGAGAACGCAGACAAAAGAAAGGGGAGAGATCTGACGCCAAACTGCAAAGGAAGCCAAAAAACCTGATGCGCCTAGTGTACACAATGTAGATTGAGCAAAGGAAGCTCCGATCCTGGGCTCATAGGCGCCATGGGAGCTACGTCCTTCACCGGCAAAGCAGATGATGACTCGCAGCGAGGAGCTCTGCAGGATCAAGAACCTCGCTCTGATACCATGTTAAAATATCGAGCTCCCCTGTGTCGCTGGACTTGGCTTGCCGAAAATGGAGAAGACGAAGGGAAAAAGGCACCAGAAACAGAGAGAACAAAAGGGAAGAAAAGAAACTTGCAGGGAAAGAAAACTAAACTACATTAGAGAACATTACAACTATGTGGGCACAATTACAGCATACTCAACCTCTCTATTTATAGTACTATCTAACAGATATAAAAGAACCTAAATCGGATAAACCGGTATCACAGTAGATTACTGCTACAAATTTAATAACACAATGAACTCTGCAACCAACTCAACATCCTTTCCAGCAACACTTCAGCGGCGATGTCGACATGGTGGACTTCAACACGATTAGGGCCTCAATTGTGGAAATGGAGAGGTGCCTATACAAGCACTAGAAGAGTAAGGAGTATGTGTGGATGAGTAGGTTGACGAAAGTCCATGAGACAATGTGTCCAATGAATGGGACGGTGAATGGGAGTTGAACACCGGATGCAAGCCCAAGCAACGACGAACTCATGTTTTTGAAGCTCGTCAAGGTGCCCGAACACACCTTGGATGAAAGATATAGGAAAAAGGGTGGAAGGAAATGAAAAAAATCAATTGTTCTCTCTCTCACTTTTCGATTTATCTTTTTTAACTCATGACAATAGGCGTCCTATTCGGAGATTGAGCAATGCCCATTGACTTTTTTGGGTGCAAGGGAAACAGAGTCATTTTCCTAAGGCAAAACATTGTAGAGATAAAAATAAGAGGAAACAAAAAAAAATAGGAAGAAATTGGGGCTATTTGGTTGAGGGTTATTTGGCCGAATAAGTACTTATTCTGGCAAATAAAATCAAACATATGGAGGAATAGGACTAAGGCCCGACATCACCTGCACAGAATTCAAAGCATGTTTAATCTTGTTGGTAGTGTGTTTTGGGTTACGATAATCTTCATTTTCAATGGAATTACAAGCTATTCACCCATTTTGAAGTGAAGGTATGACCATCATTTTACTGTAGAATGAAGTTGATGACAGTAAACCCTTCTCCTTTTTTAGCTTCAAATAGCTATGGCAAGCCTTCCTTCCATTTACTCTTCTTCACCCACAAGGGAGACATTGTTGTCGAGGTCTCGAAGCAAAGGTATTTGACGTTCTATTATCCTAGCAACGCCGATAGATTTTTTTGGTCTCCTTACAAATGATTATGTATTTCCTAGTCACATATCGTCGTGTTCAAACAATTATGTTTTCCCTAATCTTCTTTCACCCAACTGTGGCAGACCTTCTCCTCCCCCTGCAATGATATTCTTCGCTCTAGGGACAACTCGTTGATTCTAGTTACACTAACATAAAAAAAAATTTTCTTGTCTCATATCATGGTATTAAGTACCACTTCTCCAAATTCAACGATCAGAAAAGGAAATATGAAACTTAAAAAGAGATTTACAATCATAGGCATGCACAACTTCAAAATTATGTCGAGAAGTCAATTGGTATTCTGAAGTCATTGTTCAAATTCTTCGCTTGACAATGCATTACCTCATAGGAACGCAAGAACACATTGTGGTTGCATTTGTGTGTTGCACAACTTCATAAAACGCTACTAAGGATCTGAGTGTACTTCGATATGTCGAGACTTGAACCCAACAACAACATCAAAGTGAATGGAACAAATGCAAATGTGAATAGTGGCAACAAGGAAAGTCAAAGTGATGATATCCTTTGTAGTAGTGTTACAGTGCAACTTTGGAATGTTCATAGGACTCGGCGAGGTATAGTCATCATTTCTAATGTTATTCTTTTGAAACAAATAGAAATTTGAGTTTTAAAATTGACATAACATTGTGTATCTTATGCAGGTAATATAGATATAAATGAAGAAGTGTGATGATGAAGAAATGGAGAAAATTTAATAGATGATGTTCAAGGATCCACCACGCTTGTGCTCAATTGTCTCCATCCTAGTTTAAGGCGTTACTATTTTTGTGTTGTTTATTTGCATGAACAATTCTTGTGGTGTGTGAGCAGATGTATGTGACAACATTGCTTATTCTTCTTCATTCACATAACCAATCTCTGCAATATGAAAATTTCAACAACTCTTTCTATAACATGAATATTACATTGATTTATGTTCATATTAATTGATGCTATGAATCATCATTACCACCACCTAGGTCAAATGCTCAATAGATACAATAAAAGGAAGGCTTCTATTTTCTATATCATCATAAATCAATATATTTTTCTTCTTTTAAGCCTTTTCGAATACACTTAAAAATTGAAAACTTAAATATTTTATCCTTTCTATTTCTTTGAAAGTAATATATAAAATTAAAGGTGTAAATCCTTGTCTATCACATATTAAATTGCATATTTTCTTTATTTTATATGATAAAAGAGGGAGAATTATTGTAAACCATAAAAGAAAGAGAGAAAACTACAAAATAAATATGTGTTTTAAAAGTCATACTTCTTTATGAGACAAAAAAAGGGAGTGAATGAAAAATATGTGATACTAATAAAAAAAGGGGAGAAGAAGACATATAATAAACATTTGCCTCTCATGTATATTTAACTTTTAATGTCTTTAGGAAAAATGAGACTCCTGAATTAGCAAGTTTGCTAAGGAAGCTCCTTAGCAATGTAGACAATTAGATTACATTATAAAGGTCTGCGATTAAATATTTTAATTGACTTTTTTAGATTTAACTGAAATTTATCTTCGCCGTTCATCTTTTTTACAAACAAGATCAATGCTAGTCAAACTAAAGCCCCAACCCCTCCTCATTTCAACCTAGGCTTTCTCTCACCTTATTTCAGTTAGTCGCTCGACAAATACCACCATCCAACAGTCAAGCACCCATGGGCAGTCCGATCTTTCTCCTTGATCTCGTTATATTCATCCATTTCCCTCTCTTTTTATCAACCCCTCTAACGAGCTCTTGAGGGTCTAGATTTGCTACCTCGTTCAGATCTACACCAACCACACCATGCACTAATATCTTTGAGCGCATGGTCAAATCCTTGTTAGCGTTGGTGTGATCTAATCTCGAGTTGCACTTTCTCTCCATTTCTCATAATATTTTTACTTTTTGCCCTTTCTCTTACAATGCTAATGTTCAATTAAATAGATTGTTATATTGGTAATATAGTATCATTTCTTTGGAGAAAGATGATTTTATATAAATGTCAAATTAGAGTTACATATTATTTTTGCACTTGCCATCCTCCTATTTGGTAGAGCGCATAGATTTCGTTCAAAGTCCAGTCACACATCGTTTTTTAGTATGCATGTCCTTGCAAGTTTGTCACTACCCGGATGATCCAAATTATTCAAAATCTGATCGGAATTTCTTTCTTATTTCATATAATGTTACTTTTAATTTTAAATGATTTTGTAATGATGTCAGATCGACCAAGATGTGAATGAGGAGAAGCAAATTGTATACGTGGGGTTAATAAATTTTTTATAGCTTTTCTTGTTCATTTTATTTTAATAAGAATGTTATTTGTGTTTATTTTAGTAAGAATTTTATTTATGATAATGGCATATCTTGACTATTCTTATACCTTATACTTGTTTAGACAACTAGAAAACGCAAGAAGCAAATAACACTGTTGGAAATCCAAACTAAAGGACCAAGGAACAAGTAAAGAATTATGAAGAATGTCAAAATTATACTTTTTATCATTTTATCTTAATAATTTATGAAAAGTTTACTTACATGAACTCTGTTTTGGATGTCAGGCTGCACTAAAACATGTCAAATATTATTAACATGAGGGTTGAGAATAGTGTGAAATCTCTCTCTCTACCTAAGAGCATCAAAATCTCACATTTGCTCTATTTGGATGGGCCAACAATAACTCATGGCATGACATTAGATTATCCCAGAGGATTAATTTGTCAACTGTAGCGCCCCCAAAATGCACCATGCCACGTGGCCGAATACACCCCGGGGACGTTACGAGACATGGCTTACGTGTACAATATTTTGACTAAAATATGACTTTGACTGGTCAACAGAATAAAGGCATAATTGCGGAAGGAAAAATAGTAATTATTTGATTGAAAAGAGATACAATAGAAAATGAGTGCGGAAGTATTAATAACTTAACATAATGACTCCCAAATAACATAAGCATGAGAGTTTAGATAAGATAAATACAACTCGATGACAATAGAAGGAAAACTGAAGAGACTCGACATCATGTGCAAATATCACCACGAGCTCGATCTATCGCCTGCACCATCATCTTTTTACTAGGACAGGTTATTACTTGTGACATTGAATACACAGGGGAGGTGAACCTCCCTGTGAGCTTTGACGCCCAATACATAATAATTATATGACAAATAAGCAGCAATGACATCATAAATATAATCAAATCACTCCGCAAGTCTATCTTGGAGAACACAGAAGCCTTGGACAGTTGATCAAACAAATCATCAATACGTGGCAGCAGGTACATATTATTCACTGTGACCTTGTTTAGCATTCTGTAATCTATAATAATCTGAGGGAGCCATCCTTCTTCTTCACGAAGAGCACTGATGCACCCCATGGTGACACACTGGGTCAAATAAACCCCTTATCTAAAAGCTCCTGGATTTGCTTCTTGAGTTCTTGCATTTTAGCTAGAGCCATTCGATATGGAGCTTTGGAGATAGGAGTAGTGCCGGAATGGAGGTCGATGCAAAAATTTATCTCCCGTCGTGGTGGCAATCCAGTGACATCTTCTGGAAAGACGTCCGGAAAATCTCTAACTATGTCCATCTATCGTGGGTTCAAAACTGGGGCATCTGTTTTCACAATACTAGCTAGATAGCCTCTGCAGCCTTTATGCAACATCTTTTGTGCCTTCATTGCAGAAATGATCACCTTGCCTTCCTTGTCAGTAGTGCCCTTCACAGTAGCCTTCGGCTTGCCTTGAGTACCAATGATAATCTTCTTTTGCCTGCATACTACTACAGCATCATGGTATGACAGCCAGACCATACCAAGTATGACATCATAATCTGTCATGGGAATCACGATCAGATCCGCAGAGAAATTCTTGCCATCAATCGGTACTTCTAGGATGTACTTCGTAGTGCAGAGAGTACCCATAGGGGTTGCCACACTCATGGAACATGTAATATCATGCATAGGCAAACTCAAAGCAATAGTACAATCTTGAGAGATAAATGAATGTGATGCACCTGAATCAAATAATACTATAGTAGGCATGCCTGCTATAGGTAATGTACCTCTGATGACATCGGCGTTAGCTGGTGTAGCATCTGTCTGCATATTATAAACTCTGCGTTGTACTAAGGTATTAGCACCTCCAGCGCTACGCTGAGCTTGTTCCTCCCTTGCCTTCTTAGGATACTCACGGATAAAGTGTCCCTGCTGACCGCAGTGGATACATGCACCTGTTCTTCGTCGGCATTCTCCTGGGTGAAACTTTTCACAATGTTGGCAGGCTTTATTATTTTGCTGGGACTCATGCGGTGCATGTCGCTATTGAGGCTGAAATCATTTATTCATTAGTCATCATCATTGCATACTTATAATCATATATTTATTTTACTTCTCACCTGACGATGAGGTTGCTGCTGTTGTGGTGGTTGGCGTGGGGCGTTGCGAGGCTCATATGGCCTCACATGATTATCACGTCAGTGGTCCCTCCGGTTTGAACGCCTATCATTCCACCTGTGACGACCATGCTCAAGGGTTTGTGCAGGGGCCTTCCCTTTTTGTTCTTCCAATTTTCTTAAGTGGTCTCGCTCCATAGTAGTCGCTAGCTCGACTGCCTCTTTCAGATTTTGTAATTTTTCGGATAAAGTCTTGGACCTGATAGTGGTGATTAAACCTTGAGCAAATTGATCTGCCCTCTGCTTCTCACTCATGCGCATGGTATTGTATTTTTCCAATTTTATGAACTGAAAGTGATACTCAACAACAGTCATCTTCCCTTGACTAAGCTGTAGAAATTTCCGCTGTTTTTGAATGCGATCATGCTCTGGGAAATAGTGTGCCTCAAACACTTCATAAAAGCTATTCCAGGAAATCACGTTCTGGTTTCCAAACTGAGTTGCTTTGGTACTTCTCCACCAATCAAGGTCTTCACCAGTCAGACGATTAGTGGCGTACAAAACTTTTCTATCCTCAGCACAACGCATAGCGAGGAAAGTTTCCGTCATACTTATGATCCACCTCTCCGCCTTATCGAAATCACATGTGCCATCGAATTGTGGCGAATGCAACCTCAAGAATTCTTGTAAGGTGTCCTGTGGTGGCGCTGGCATGAGTTGCACAATCGGAGGCTGCATCGGCCAAGACTGCATCGGCCAAGGCTGCATCGGCCATGGCTGCCCTTGTGGAGGCTGCACAGGCAAGAACTGCATATGTGGAGGATAGACAGGTGGAGGCTGCATCGATGGAGGCTGGACCGGCGATGTTTGCACCAGTGGAGGCTGGACTGGTGGTGTCTACGTCGGTGGAGGCTCCTGCACCTGTAGAGGCTCCTGTACCAGTGGAGGCTCAACTGACTGTGTCTGCACTGGTGGAGGCTCAAATGGTGGCATCTGCACCGATGGAGGCTGGACTAGTAGAGGCTCCTGCACCAGTGGAGGCTCAACTGGTGGGGGCTGCACCGGTGGAGGCTGTCCAAACTCAACTTCATTCTGATTCATCCCTTCTTGTTCAACATCGGTTACTCTATCACGACGAGGTCGACCACGACCTCTACTAGTGGTAGTGTGTCGTGGAGGCATCTACAATATTGCACATCATGGAAACATTTAATAAAACATTTAAATCATAAAACATAACTTTCTTACTTGATTAAGCATCGATTGGCGCGGCGACTGCTCGTGGCTCTTTGCACATGGATTACATACTTGACATTTCAGAACATAAGAATGTTCTGACTTTAGGCTCTGATACCTAACTGTAACGCCCCCAAAATGCACCCTGCCACGTGGCCGAATACACCCCGGGGACGTTACGAGACATGGCTTACGTGTACAATATTTTGACTGAAATATGACTTTAACTGGTCAACATAATAGAGGCATAATTACGGAAGGAAAAATAGTAATTATTTGATTGAAAAGAGATACAATAGAAAATGAATGTGGAAGTCTTAATAACTTAACATAATGAGTCCCAAATAACATAAGCATGAGAGTTTGGATAAGATAAAACAACTCGATGACAATAGAAGGAAAACTGAAGAGACTCGACATCATGTGCAAATATCACCACGAGCTCGATCTGTCGCCTGCGCCATCATCTTTTTACTATGACAGGTTATTACCTGTGACATTGAATATACAGGGGAGGTGAACCTCCCTGTGAGTTTTGACGCCCAGTACATAATAATTATATGACATATAAGCAGCAATGACATCATAAATATAATCAAATAAATATAATCATAAATGATAGTGCCATCTAGACATAATTGGTATGTTAATATCATGATCAAGATGCATAAAATATAGTGGCATGACTGATGATAATATGATAAGTATAACAAGAGTAACATAATCATCATTAAAAGATCATAATATCATTGGGCATTGCTCATCATCATAATCATTTTCATCTATACATTTTTATTATGTTACACTTATTTTGGAGTGTCTTTCAACTCCCTTTAATAGGGCCGGTGGAGTATCTTTCGACTCCCTTTTGCCAGGGCAAAGCAACTCAACGCCTAATATGGGCCGGTGGAGTATCTTTCTACTCTTCTTATGTTTGGTTGACGACGGTCAACCTGGCCAAAAGGGAGTCAAAAGATACTCCACCGGCCCATATTAGGCGTTGAGTTGCTCCGCCCTGATAAAAAAGGAGTTGAAAGATACTCCACTGGCCCTATTAAAGGGAGTTGAAAGACACTCCAAAATAAGTGTAACATAATGAAAATGTATAGATGAAAATGATTATGATGATGGGCAATGTCCAATGATATTATGATCTTTTAATGATGATTATGTTACTCTTGTTACACTTATCATATTATCATCAGTCATGCCACTATATTTTATGCATCTTAATCATGATATTAACATACCAATTATGTCTACATGGCTCTATCATTTATGATTAAATGCACCTGCAGCATTCATGGACCTAATGAACAGGGTGTTCAAGCCTTATTTGGATCAATTCGTCATCGTCTTCGTTGATGACATATTGATCTATTCAGAGAACCCCGAGCAACACACGGAACATCTGAGGATCGTATTGGAGACACTTAGGCAGTACAAACTCTATGCAAAGCTGTTGAAGTGTGAATTCTGGCTGGAAGGAATTATGTTCCTTGGACACATTGTCTCTAAGAAGGGTATTTCTGTTGATCCAGCAAAGGTAGAGGCAGTGACAAATTGGGCTCGACCGAAGAATGTGATCGAGATACGTAGTTTTCTCGGATTGGCCGGATACTATAGATGATTCATAAAGGACTTCTCGAAGATAGCCTCCCCAATGACGAAGCTGACAAAGAAGGGTGAGAAGTTTATCTGGTCACGACAGAGTGAAGATAGCTTTCAGGAGCTGAAGACAAGATTGACTACAGCACCGATACTCACTATCCCTTCTGGCAGCGGTGGGTATGTGGTGTATAGTGATGCTTGCGGTACAGGATTGGGATGCATACTAATGCAACATGGTAAGGTGATTGCATATGCATCAAGACAGCTGAAGAATCACGAGGTGAACTACCCGACACATGATTTGGAGTTAGCGACGGTGGTATTTGCTCTAAAAATCTGGAGACACTATCTGTACGGAGAGGAGTTTGAGGTGTTCACCGATCACAAAAGTCTAAAGTATGTCTTCTCTCAGCGAGATCTAAACATGAGGCAACGCAGGTGGATGAAGTTTTTGAAAGACTATGAGTTCGCTATTAACTACCATCCAGGTAAGGCGAACACAGTTGCTGACGCATTGAGTCGTAAGTGGAAAGGCTCATTAGCATTTATGAGACTCCGAGTATTTGAGATGACTGAAGAACTCAATATGTGGAATCCAAGGCCGGGCAGAAATGGATCTATATTAATGATGCATCAGCTTCAACTGAACTTGATTGACAGAATCATCAAGGCACAACCAGAGGATGCAGAATATGTCAAGATGGTTAGTAGGTGTGAGAAAGAAACAGAGGACTTCAAGATATCCGCTGATGGCGGAATCAGATACAGGGACCGTCTGTGGGTCCCGAATGATGCTGAGCTAAGGAGAGAGGTGATGGACGAGTGTCACAAGTCAGAGTTTGCCATCCATTCAGGCAGCACAAAAATGTACAAGGATGTACAACAAAATTACTGGTGGCACGATATGAAGCGAGAGATTACGGAATATGTCTCTAAGTGTCTGGTATGCCAACAAGTAAAGATTGAGCATCAGAGGCCATATGGCAAGCTTAGCTCTTTAGGAATCCCGAGGTGGAAATGGGAAGACATTTCCATGGATTTCATATCATGTCTACCCCGCACACAGAAAGGACATGATTCTATTTGGGTAGTGGTCGATCGATTGACAAAATCTGCACACTTCATACCGATCAAATGGAGATAGTCAATCGAGAGGTTGATGGATATATATGTGCAGGAGGTTATCAGATTGCATGGTATTCGAATTTCCATAGTGTCAGAGCGAGATCCTCGCTTTACAGCTAGATTTTGGAGGAGTTTACAAAATACTTTTGGGACAAGACTAAATTACAGTACGGCCTTTCATCCTCATATAGATGGTCAGTCAGAGAGAACCATCCAGACTGTAGAAGATATGCTGAGGGCATGTGCTTTGGACTAGCATGGCAGTTGGGATGATCACTTGCCTCTGATCGAGTTCGCCTATAATAATAGCTATCATTCCAGCATCGGCATGGCTCCATTCGAGGCCTTGTATGGGAGGCCATGTCGATCACCAGCTTGTTGGAATGAGGTTGGCGAACAAAAATTCCTGAGTGCAAAAGAATTAAAGGAGACGGAGGAATATGCCAAGAAGGTGGAATTAATACAACAGCGAATGAAAGCAGCACAATGGTGATGCTAATAGTTACCGAATGTTGGCGTCTCCTTTACGTGGATCCATGTCGATGCTAAAGTGTGGCTATTTTTTTAGCCATGATATAACGCCGCTTTAGTGTCACCAGGCTTAGTCGCTATATGGCAGATGCTATTTAGAAATACATTACCCTCTAGGACGGCAGTCATTGACACCATAAAAATAAAAATAGTTTGGACCAAGGAAAAATGTTGACAGAACAATTCAGAAAATGCCCTGAGCTTTTCTCTCGGACTTGCTCGGTACTAGCCGCTGATGACCTTTTTGACGTAACCCAATCATCACCAAATAATTACTATTTTTCCTTCCGCAATTATGCCTCTGTTGACTAGTCAAAGTCATATTTCAGTCAAAATATTGTACATGTAAGCCATGTCTCGTAACGTCCCCGGGGTGTATTCGGCCACGTGGCAGGGTGCATTTTGGGGGCGTTACATCAACTCACCACAAGTTGACATTAGGTATATTAATGTTTGTGTGGCAACTCTGAGATTCTAACTTTATCAAACGAACTGCAAAAAAAAACAAGTACACAATTGACATTACATTCAATATGAAAGAAACAAAACATCTTCAACAACATTGTTTAGATCTTCTAGACAAATTGTTCATGGTATTCAGTTGAACTATGACATCTTGTTTCACCATAGAACATAAGAAGATGCTAATCAATTTTGTTCCATATTAAAAATGTTTATCTGAATACCCAATGGAGCAAACGAAACCATATGATATCCTACAAAGAGCATTGATATATCTCTAGGATTCTCAAGATATCTAAAATACAATCATAGAACTATCTATGTGATTCACAAAAAATTAAATTATTTGATGGATTACACATTATGGTCACATATGTAAAATCCTAATTAACAAAAGGAAAATACATAAGTCTATATAAAGAGCACTAGAACATCTATGAGGTTATAAAAAGAAGTTGATGTGTTATGAATGTTAGCAAAAGAAATCTTCATCCTCTAGACTATCTTTCACCTAAAATCAAACAAGAATAGTATTTTCAATTTTTAGTTCAATAGAATTCTAAGTTTGCAACCATAAAAACAAAGGTTCACAAAAAGCCTTTTCTCCTTTTCAAGAGGTAAGGCACACCTCTTTCACTTGTAGGCTTTCACTCGTCTTTTCTTCGCTCAAGAGGTAAGACACTACCTCTTTTCACTTAGGAGCTAAACAATTATTACAATATCATAAGAACACTTAACAATCTCTCTTTTACAATTTGGAACCTCACATAAGAGTAAGAGAGAAAGAATTGACGGATTGACAACTTGGAGCTCAAATGGACTTCTCAAATGTTCTTCCCACTTTTCCTTAGAAGTCTTAATCATTCCTACACCTTTTGGATCCTGTTTTAAAGCCTTCTTAACTCCATTTAGCCGTTGGGGCTTGTTTCCTAATTTTGAGGCCAAAATATGACCGTTATAGTGCATTTGCATGCTGACTGATCGACCGTCCTGCACTATTTTAAGCATAACTTTTTGCATAATTATTCAAATGATATGATCTTTGATTCTATGGAAAGATAACAAAATTATCTACAATTTTGATATTCATCATTCATCCAAAATATAATAATATCATAGTCAAATATTGATTCAAATTTTAGTATATAAAATTGTCTAATTCAAATAAAATAATTTAGATCTTTACTCTTTTATACATAACTTTCATACTAGTTTCCAAATGAAATGATATTTGATTCTCCATAAAGATAAGAGAATTATCTATAACTTTTATATTCACACATTAATGTAAATCTCGTGAGAACATAAAGAAATATTAATCAAAAGATTAATGCATGAAGCAACTCATTTCTATTTAAACTATTTCAGAATTTTAAATATAACTCTAATCTTTCGAGGTTTGTATCATTAAAACATAATTATATAGGGCATAAAAACTTTTCCCCAACAATCTCCCCCTTTTTGATGAATACAAATCAAGAAATATGAAAAGTATATGAATTGGGAAGTAAAAAATATTAAAGTCAATTTTACTTCCTCTAAAACAAAGCTTTCCTTACAATTATGAATATACACATAAGTCTTAATTGTAAGGTACTTTTCATGTAGAGTTATATTCATGAGGTCCATGTAATAAATTAGAGGTTATATATATTTCTCATATATAAATTTTTCTCCCCATTTTGTTTCATCAAAAAGTAGTTTGCACATGAAGTATATAAGAAACAATATTAGATACAATATGTAACTCCCCCTTAATCATGTCATCTTCCAAAATTTTTATTCTCCCCCCTTTTGTCATGTAAGATACGATATGTAAAATATCATAAGAGAGATGAAAAAAAATTATTCTTTTATCACATATATAAGAATTGTTTCATGTATAATATATGCGATAAGCAAAAATAACTCCCCATAAGGTCATGAATAATTCATAATAGCAAAACATAAAATCAAATGAATAACACGTTTCAAAAAGGAATCAAAACATTGCATGCAACTTTGAGACAACAATGATATATCAAATTTAAATTGAATAATATCAACTAACCAAAGATTTGACAATAAGGGTAACAAGTGAATGGAGGAAATGATATTTTGAACTTTTGAACAATCTCCTCCTATCATTATGAACAATTTTCATCCTCTTTCTATTTTTCTTTAGTTCTTTATTGTTATGAATGAAAAGTCAAAGCTTGGTTTTCATAACATGGAGATTTTAAGCCTAAAGCATAAGGGTCATTCCAAGATATGATAAAATAGTTTTGAAAAACATAAGAATGTAGATTCATGCACATGTAAGTCAAATAATTAATATATTTCATGGTATGACATAAACATCTCAAATGTAAATACATATATAAATTTTCATTTGTGCAAGAGAGATATCATTTAAGCATCATTCCAAATTTGATGGTCAAATGTCATACGATATAAGAATACTCAAATGATAACAAGTTATGACCACATAAATTTATTCATATTAATCTTATAGCACAAGATTCCATATGGAAAGACAACTACAAATGTAACATTTGAAAAAAATGTTTTTCAAAATTTGATTAAAATTCCAAAACTTTGTTTTCTTTCAATTGCAAATTCACAAAGCATCGAATGTGATTAGTAGTAAAGTCCAAATAAATAGCATAGACATTTCCAAAGTTTAAAATATTAAGATATGTTCAAAAATAGACTTTTGAACAATAATAAGTTTATACACAAATTATGATAACTAATAGACAAATATAAAGCGCAAATAATTGTGACACAAATATATTTAATTTTTCATTTCTATATTCAAAATAATATGTTTACTGTAAAATTTGTGTTTACACTCCTTCAAATCCATTCTTCCTTTCCTTTTTTTTTTGTCACAAGATAATAATCAAAATTGGTGACAAAAAATGAAACTAAAAAGGTATTCAAAATTTAGCCTTTTACACTTTCTTAAAATTCAATAACTATTTCAAATTATGGATAAGAGAAAGAACTCTCATTAAATGTCATGATAATTTGAAATATGAAATAATAAGATTCATTTCAAAATATTTCACAAAGATGAGCATAGAAATTAATTTTGATAGAAGATGTATATAACAAGTTAAAAATGATCTATTTAGGGATATGCTTTGTTTCAAACATATGCATATGCATAGAGTTAGATGTATTATGCAATAATTTTTAAATGGCACATCAATATGACCAATCATCTTATTCCAAATCATAATGTGCATACATGTACAAATGATATAGTGTAATAAGTCAAAATTCATAATAAGTTCATACAGTAAGGCTCATAACATAAGAGTCATATAAATCTTGTACAAAATATATTTATTATAAATATGAACTCTTCTTTACAGATAAACAAGAATTATTCAAATTTAAAAGACTTTACATTCATATTTTCATGTGTCTTTTTCTTTTGCCAAATTCAAGGAATAGTCATGATAATAAACATGTCAAAGGTAAAAATAGACATATATTTCCCCTTCTTTAGCATGTGATCAAAATAGATTTTGCAAGTATATTATCACAAATCAAAAGAAGTTATTATGTATTAATTTCAAAATTCTCCATAAATTTACATTTCAAAATATTCGAAAGATATTCATTTCTTATACCAAGATCTTAGAAGATTGTGTCATCAACAAAAAATATGTGAGAATCAAATTTCAATCAAACAAAGACATTTATTATGAAAATATGATTCTTTTATACTTTAAAATCATAGGCATCATATAAACGCATTGAATCACAAATATCAAGATGAAAAATAGTACACAATATTCATATAAATCAATTACACATGCTTAATGCCAAAATCAACATATTTTGAGTGTCAAGAATCATGCATGCAAACTTTAGTATTGATATGAGTGTCCTTATTTTTCATAAATATGATTTTCACATTGAATTAATAAGATAGTCCAAAAATGTCAATTTATCACATATTCCCATCAAACATATTTAGGCAACATGAGTAATATAGACACTTTTAAAATTAAATAAACAACATAATTCTAATATGCACAAGAATCATAATCAAATATTATCTTTATGCATATATCATGATAGTAAATTGACAGATTCAAGACATAAATATACATCATATTAAAATGAGTTCAAATTTTCATTTCCATATATTAAAATACTTTTACCACAAACTTTTATGCCTCCAACTCATTTCAACTTCATTGTTTTTTTTTATGTCACGCAAATCACAAAGTGTGTGCCTTGATTTTACTTGAAACATTCTTCTTCATTCCTTGTCAAGCACACCTACAAACAAAAATCATTTGAATTTTGGTACCCAAACTTGTTTGAGTCCAACATGATTAATTTTGATTTCTTTAGGGACCCACATCAATTTCATGCTCATATTGATAGATTTTTTAATTTGACATACAAATGAATAATGACCATGAGAATTACAATAATGACAAATAGTAGATGGTCTAATAGAGTGATTACGATGATATCCATCAAAGTATCATTATGAGAAGCATCAGAATTTTTAGCACAAAGAGAACCATCATAAAAGGGTTTATTTTTCAAATGATAAACATGAGAATGCTTAGGTTTCAAAGAATAAGAATATTTCAAATAATATCCATTTGTGTTTTTAAAATTTTTATTTGAATCATTTTTCTTTTATGGTGCATGAGAAATATTTTTTATAGGAGTTTTGACAACATGAATAGGCTTCTTAACATTATTAATATTTTTCCAAGAACTAATAATTTTTTATCTAAGATTTTTTGTGAAGAAATATTTTCTTTTGTAACTCATTATGTAATACAATCAATTTTGAATTCTCAAATCTTAAAGATTCATAAGATGCACAATATAATGAAAGAGAATCATTTTTCCTTTTTAAAGTATCTATTTGAATTAAGAATGCATCATTTTCCTTTTTGAGAGAATCATGCAATACAATTAATTTTGAATTTTCAACTCTTAAAGATTCATAAGATGCACAAGATAATGAAAGAGAATCATTTTTTCTTTTTAAAGTATCTATTTGAATTAAGAATGCATCATTTTCCTTTTTGAGAGAATCATGCAATACAATTAATTTTGAATTTTCAACTTTTAAAGATTCATAAGATGCACAAGATAATGAAAGAGAATCATTTTTTCTTTTTAAGGTATCTATTTGAATTAAGTATGCATCATTTTTCCTTTTTAAGGTATCTATTTGAATTAAGCATGCATCATATTCCTTTTTCAGAGAATCATAGTTGTTTTTCATGATATGAAAATTATTTATTAAGGATTCCTTTTTCTTTTTGAGAAAAAGATATTTTTGAATAAGAAAAGCAAATTCTTTATGAATATCAAAAGTGATATCAACGTCATTATTGCTATTAGATGTAGAACAATAAGAGGAGTTTTATGTTACCTCATTTTCCTCACTTTTTTGTCATTAAGCATATATCAAAATCTTGATCGGATGTTGTTAATGTAGAATTGACAATTTTTTCTTCACCTTCATTCGATGTGTCATATCTTTCATTTTGCTCGCCTTCATATCTAAATAATAACTTTAGCCAAATCTCATGAGATGTAGAACATTTAGAAATGAGATTTAAGTTTTCCTTATCTAAAGCACAATAAAATATATTTCGAGCTTTAGAATCAATTTTGTCAAGTGAAATTTGAAAATCATTATATTTAAAGTAGGAAAGATAAATGGAAACACCATTCAAAATCTTCTTTGTCTTTTCAAAACCATTTTCTATAATTTCCCACATATCAAAATCAATTGAACATAAATATGCTTTCATTCTAATTTTCCAAGAAGAAAAAGAATAGTCATTAAAACTCGGTGGGTCAGAAATGGAAGATCCTTCTCCACAAAATGGTTCCATGCTCTAAAAAATGGTTAAATCTTAAAAAAAAAGAAATGAGAGCAACCTTGCTCTGATACCAATTGTAGGATCACAAGGCATCAAGAGGGGGGTGAATTGGTGTTTAACCGAAAATATCAAATTTCATGAAAATCATCGCGGAAGCTTAAAATCGATTTGTTAATATTTGAACCAACACAAAAGATATTATATCACATGCATAATAAGGTAGGAAGGAGAGAGAGAAAGACAAACACAAGGTGCGGTGGTTTATTGACGAGGTTCGGCCACACCTTGGCCTACGTCTCCGCTCCGAATTCTCGACCTCGAGACCGTCGGAGATTTCACTAATTCCCTTCCTTCGTTCCAAATGGGGCAAGGAAGAAACCCATTACAACTCTTGCCTTTTCTCCTTTTCAAGAGGTAAGGCACACATCTTTCACTTGTCTTTTCTTCGCTCAAGAGGTAAGACACAATCTCTTTTCACTCAGGAGCTAAACAACTATTACAGTATCACAAGAACACTTAACAATCTCTTTTACAATTTGGAACCTCACACAAGAGTAAGAGAAAAAGAATTGAAGGATTGGCAACTTGGAGCTAAAATGGACTTCTCAAATGTTCTTCCCACTTTTCCTTAGAAGTCTTAATTATTCCTACACCTTTGGATCTTGTTTTATAGCCTTCTTAACTCCATTTAGCCGTTGGGACTTGTTTCCTAATTTTGAGGCCAAAATATGACCGTTATAGTGCATTTGCACACTGACTGGTCGACCGTCCTGCACTATTTTAAGTATAACTTTTTGCACAATTATCCAAATGATATGATATTTGATTCTATGGAAAGCTAACAAAATTATCTGCAATTTTTATATTCATCATTCATCCAAAATCTAATAATATCATAGCCAAATATTGATTCAAATTTCAGTATATAAAATTGTCTAATTCAAATAAAACATTTTAGATCTTTACTCTTTTATACATAACTTTTCATACTAGTTTCCAAATGAGATGATATTTGATTCTCCATAAAGATAAGAGAATTATCTATAACTTTTATATTCACCCATTAATGTAAATCTCGTGAGAACATAAAGAAATATTAATCAAAAGATTAATGCATGAAACAACTCATTTCTATTTAAACTATTTTGGGATTTTAAATATAACTCTAATCTTTCGAGTTTGTATCATTAAAACATAATTATATAGGGCATAAAAACTTTGCACCAACAAGAGGTCCATGCGGAGTGGCTCTGATACTATGTGTAGCATCCTTGCACTTGCATAGGATATTGTCCACTTTTGAGCCTTGGCCCACACAGTTTTGTCAACACACGTCCTACCAAGCCAAGTCCATGCTACCATATATACCTAACATCTCTCCAGTGACTTATATATGTGGGACTAATCTAAATAATGCATCATGCATCCTTCCCCCTTTATGGGACTCAACGTCCATGTTGAGTGATCGCAACCCACCATGCACAGAGGCTTGTGCGGAAGTTGCTCTGATACCATATGTAATTTTCTTGCACTTGCGTAGAATACTGTCCACTTTGGGCCTCGATCCGCACGATTTTATCAAAACGCGTTCCCAAGCCCATGTCGTATTCTCATATATACCTAGCATCTCTTACATGTTTTGTGTATGTGAGACTAATCCAAGTCATGCCTTATGCATCTGTGCTTGTTGTTTTCTCACATATCTTAACTTGGTAGAATGTGTTTTGATAAAAATGTATAGATCGAGACCCAAAGCGGATAATATTTAACGTAAGTGCAAGAATGTTACATATGGTATGAGAGCCACTCCGACCTCTGTACATGGTGGGGTGTGATTACTCAATAATGACGTTGAGTTCCCTAAGGGGGGAAGGATGCATGAGACATGCCTTGGATTAGTGATACACGATGCATGTCTTGAGAGAGATGCTGAGTATATATGATAACATGTCTCAATTGTGACGCGTTAGAAAAATGTGAGCCTAGGGTGGGGGAAGAGTAGACAATATCACGTTGTGTATGGAGGTGAGTCATTGCACTACTCTGATATCAAAAATGCATTTTGATAAAATCGTGCGGACCAAGGACCAAGGTCCAAAGTGGATAATATTCTACTCAAGTGCAAGGATGTTGCATATGGTATCGAAGCCACCCCGCATAGACCTCTGTGCATGGGTGGTGCGATTACTCAATGATGACGTTAAGTTCCCTAAGGGGGAAGGGTGCCTGATGCTTTGGATTAGTCTCACATGTACAAGTTATGGGAGAGATGCTTGGTATATATGGGAGCATGTCCTTCGTGTGACACGTGTTGGTAAAACCATGTGGGCTGAGGTCCAGAGCGGACAATATCACATATTGATCGGAAATGTTACATGATAATAATAGTAGTACACGAAGGATAAATATTAGGGACGTAACTTTTTACTTTGACATGCGAAACTACGGGCCTAAAAAGAAACTATAACAATGCACAAACTTTTGCAACTCTGAGTGACCCGATTCACATGTCATTACTAGCATGTCATGACTTCCAACATCACAAAATGCCACTTGTAATCAAACCATGTGAGCCATGAAACTTGAGTTACCAGAAGTGAAATCCATTACGAACCTTTTTTGGAAGAAGTTTGATCTTCAAAATATTATCGTATGACACATAAACCGTAGAGTCACTTGGGGCTTTATAGATAGAATAATTTTAGGACAAAAAAGTGTGCTTGAGAGCTAGGAGTCGTGCCATAAGAGATATTTTCATTGACTGAAGGCCACCTGAAGGAGAAAGTTGTGACGTAACTTGATGTTTGTATTATGCAATGGTCCAGAGATCCCGAAGACTACGAGATCTATCTTTATACACTTGTATGCTTTTTTACTCTAACTTCCATGTTCTAACTTCTATGTATTAGAGATTTTATATTCTGCTTGTGGGAAAACTATTTGAATCTTGTGATTGGTTGAGTTAATTATACTTTTCAATTTTTTATGATTATGCACGCTGAGTTCATTGTGTTTTACTGAATTAGAGTAGATTACAAACTTATAAGAGGGGTGATCAATTTTAGTAATTAATATTGCTCTGAGAATTATTTTTCTTAATTTTAAATGAAAGTATGCATGACACATGATGACATGGATTTCTTACTTATTATTATTAGGGTAGAAGCATGATTTTCTTGATTTATGCTACAATTAAATAACATAAAATCTGTATTTTTAACATTTTACTTGATATATGAAATCTTCATGTCATCTTAGCTCTTTTGTAGAAAACATAGATAAAATCTTCTAAATTTATAAACTTTTATCTTTCAACAAGTATCCTTACGCTACATGGGGGTATTCGGCAGCCAAGTTAAAAGAGTCTCTACATAGTGGTACTTGACGCCACTGAGAAGGAGTAGGGCAAAATGACAGCTATGATCTAACAAACAATCAAGACAAGTTTCGCATAAATGGATGAAATACCGACGGATTTTTCGGCGGATAAAATTATCCGTCAAAATTATCGTCGGATAACTTTTCGACGGTTTTAGTCGTCTGAACTTACGACGATTGAAAATTCATTGAAGCTTTCCGTCAAAAGTTTCGATGATCATAACCGTCAAAGATGCGAAAATCGGGAGATCAGTTTTCATGCTGGTCTTTCGACGGTTCAGACCGTCGAAAGTTTCGACAGTTCAGACCATCGAAAGTTTTGACGGTTCATGTGTCCATCGAAACTTTCAGCGGTCTTAGCCAGCGAAATATCTTAATGTTAATCCATTACCTATAATTTCATTTTCGACGGTTTCGGCCATCGAAAGTTGTGATGTTTCATGGAACCATCGATATTTCGACGGTCGGACTCGTCGGAATGTTAACTTATTATAATTCCATTTTAAATCATTTCGACGGTTTGGACCGTCGAAAGCGAAAATTTATAATTTATGTAATTCTCTTTCAAATGATATAGATTATTATATATTTCGACAGTTAAAACTGTCGAAAGTTGCGACGGTTTAGAGAACCGTCGAATGCGTCCAACGGGTTTGACCGTCTGAATTTGAATTAATATTTTATTGTATTTACCTACTTTCCGACAGTTCCAACCATCGGAAATGGACTATATAAATACCCCACTGTCACTATTTTGGTTTCCCTCTCTTCGAATTGCGAGCAAAAAAATCGTCGGCGGCGACCTCTCTTCAAATCCGATCCCGACATCCACGCTCCGCCAAACGCCTGCCCGTTGGACCGTCAGCCGCCGGCACCTATGAGCGAGACCGTCTGCTGCCTGCATTGCGCTCGCGCGGGTCCCGCCTCCGCCAGCAGCTCGACCAGCCGCCTCTGCAACCTCCGTCTCCGGCGCAGGTAGGCTCCCCGGCCCCATCTTCCGGCCTCTCTCGTAGCCTCCGCCCTCTGCCCTCTCTCAATGCGCTCGCGACGGCCGGCCAGATCCGACCGCGATGGTTCGATTCGGCCGCGACGGTTTGATCCGGCCACGGCAGAGGCCAGATCCGGCCGTGGTGGTTTGATCTGGCCGCGATGGACTGATCTGGCCGCGGTGGACTGATCCGGCCGCCGCGTGGCCAGATCACCTCTGACTACTCCAATCGGCACTATGAACATTAGTTTTAATCTACGTCTTCATTTCCTAGCGTTATCTTACTACATTAAGTTTTCTCTTAGCTTGAAGTTCAAACTTAGCATGTCTAACTAATCAGCCAATGAGGCTGAGGGGTCATTTGATGGGTCTGGACTTGGTTTGATGTTCTTATTGATTTCATGTGTTTTGCTTCCATGACATTTGATCTTATTGTTTATCTTATGAATGCTCTATTTGCAAGTTCCCTATTCATGCGATGGTTCCCCTGAGAAGGGGCTTATGTCATAAATGACCTGCTATGAGCCGAAAGATTTGCAGGTTGTGAGGAGGAAAACTCTTAGTATTAATTCTTATCTTCCTAAGTAGAATGAATCGAGAGAGGATTTCTGTGAATTTCTAATATAGTATTCCCTAATGGTGAATCCTCTCAGTTCGAACATGAGAGTGAGAGAACAGAAGGGTACTTTTCATGAGAATGAGAAGCATCCACCATTAGTATTACCATCCAAATGCAGATTTAGAATAAGCAACATCTGTTTACTAAGTTCCCCATAGGAATGATCTCTCATGCCTCTATCTTACATATTGTTGAGCGATGAGATTTTACTTTAGGCCCCAATTACTTTAAGTTTTTAAGTTAAACATAAAAATAATCAAACAAATTACAAAATCTAAAATATAAAAATACACTCTTACTTCTCTTACTATCAAAATCAGATTTTCTTCTTTCATTGTTACATAAGTCTAAAAATAAATACAACTTCTCTCTTTGTGGTTCGACCTCGATCTATACATCGACGATGGTTGTATACTTGCAACCTGAGAAGTGTAATTGAGATTATAAACTTAAAACTTGTTTACATTCTGATAAAAGGGAATCTGATCTTCACATACGTATATATCGTATGCGAATACCGACTATTTTCGATATTTGTACAGATTTCTCACAACACACATGTTTGGTAACTCATTGGTTGTGTCAAATTTTGTGTTGTCTATTATTCTATCCACTATTGTGAGTGAATAGTAGTGTAAGAGATAAATATATTCATTCACTTTAATTCTTTTTAAAAGTAATGATTAACTTGTCATTTTTTTATTGTTAGTTATATAAAAATGAAGATAATTTAGTTTACTTGTGTAGGGAGGTCAATACATTAGATATTCTTAATCCGTCATAAGAACTAAATGTGTTATTTATTGATTATAACTCAATTATCATAGTGGACCACATAAATTTATCTTCACATTAATCATCCTCAAATTGAATGATCAATATCATTTTAATTTAATTTCTATCAATCTATTATTTTCAATTTTATTTTCTATTTTGAACATAAAAAGTTATTATTTCTTATACTAAATTATTAGGATAGAATATATTTGACTAGTTATTCACATAATCAACAATTCTACTCTACACTTTAATACTTAATACGACTAATGCATTTACTAGAATTTTATTTGTTACATATTCAATGCATCACCACACATCGTTGGTATTAAACAATACAGTTATATTGACTTTCCATCTTAATCTTCTTCTTTGTTCTATTCTAGTTTGGGGATTATGTTGGCTGTTGTTCTACTTATTTTACATGATCTATTAGTACAAAGTTGGAAGAAAAGCTAAAAAGGTGCACCACAATCTTGTTGTTTGCCAAGTGTCCTTTTAGGAAGAATTTTTGAGGAAATAGCTACTGGATAAGTGGTAGAAAAAGGAAGAATAGAAGCTTCTAATATGAAATCATATGGTGTTGGAAAGTACTATAAAAGGACAATAATATGTGCTAGAAAAGGAAGTCAACTTAATTTAGAAGCTGAAATAAGAAGAAGGGAGATACAAAACAATAGTCGAGCTTAGAGTTTGAGCCGAGCATTTACTTGTTTTCTTTAGAATGATGTTAATCTTGTTTGTAATGATCTTTTACTAATGAGAAGCTAAAATTTTAGTTCTCTTAAGGAGGATAGCAATTTGGTAGTCATTATGGATGAATGATTGAATTATCTCTTTTGCTAATGATATCAATTTGTTTTTGTTAATATTAATGTGATCAATGCTTACTTATGTCAATGTGAACTCTGAATTGAAATGAAAGTCGAGAGGCTACTTTTTTGTGTTTTCCTTGTTCAAACATGAATCAAATATGTTAGCACTATTTACCAACATTAAACCTATTCGAAATGTTTGTTATTCTAAATAGACAATGACCATCTACATAGCTAATAAATTCATTATTCTTTATTATAATTACTGAAAAGTGATAATCCATGTTATGTATACATCTCAAAAGATTTCAACAACATTTTAATTGATAGGCGGCATGCTTCTAAATCTTAGATATCATCTAGACTACTATTAAATCAGTCTAATTAACTATACATGAGAATGATTTTGGTTTGAATTTAATTTACTATGAAAAAAATTTTCTTGAGATCTAACTGAATTAACTAGTTTCATTTCAATCGTCATGAATTCATTCATGCGGATACCCATATGAAACCCTCCTTAAGTGAGATCTTCAATAATTATTTGAACTCAGCCTTAATCATCTTCCTACCATCGTGCTATTACAATTCTAATGACCCTACAAAAACTATTCCAAATTTAGGATCAAGATTTCATACCACGATCAAGATCGCAATCTTGATAAACTTTGGTAGAAACATATATTTAATTTCAAATAGTGAGTGAGTGAGTATTATACAAGTTGTGCCACAGAAAGGTGGCACATAATAATCACATTCAAATGAGTTGATCTTCACTAGAACAATATGACTAATTGGAGAATGTGTATTGACTTCAAAAAAATTAAACAAGGCCATAAGAAAAAAATCACTTCCATCTTTCCTTTATTAATCAGATGTTAGAAATGTTTTTCAAGAAATCATATTTTTGCTATTTGGATGGATATTCAGAATTTCGACAAATACCAATTCATCCTCAAGATCAAGAAAAGATAATTTTATATGGCAATATGAAAATCTGCATACAAAAGGATGTTATTTAGGTTATGTAGTGTTCTAGCTACCTTCTAGAGATGTATGATGCCTATGTTCTCATATTCATTGAAGACAAAAGTGTTGATAGGTGATTTTTCTATATATAAGATTCCTTTAAAATTTGTTTTGGGAATTTGACAAAAGTGTATTCTCAATTCGAAGAATGTCACTCCATAATTCAATAAGGAGTAGTCCTATGACATGTTGTTTCCAATAGAGGAATGCATAACAAGGAGGATATTAAAACAATTGAAAAACTACCACCCTTAGAAATGTTAAAGAGACAAAAAGTTCCTTAGGCCATGTATGTTTTTATAGAAGGTTCATAAAGAATTTTTACTAATTATTAGTTCAGTAATAAAACTTTTAGCAAGTTCATTTTTTATAAAAAAAAGTGTCTAAAACTTTTTAACCAACTGAAATAAACTCTTATATAACCCCTGGATTGGTCACTACATTTGAGAAAATGTGTGATGCTTTCAATCAAACAGTGGCAATACTAGGTCAAACCAAGAAACATTTCATTATATATTATGGCAGCAAAACTCTTGACAAAGATCAGAGTAATTATGCTACTATGGACAAAAAGAGTATTAGCTATGATGTTTGCTTTTGACAAATTCAAATCTTACTTAATGGAAGATAAAGTAATTGTTTGTACAAATTATTAAGCAGTGAGACATCTCATCAGCAAGAAGGAATCAAAGCCAAAATTAATAAGGACTTTTTCTAGCATTCTTATTAATAATTCATTCCTAGATAATTTTCTAATAGCAATTTTAACTAACCAAGCTCAATAATACGTTGATATAGCTAATCATGTAGCTTGTGAAATTATCCTACTAGATTATACATATTAGCAAAAAAAATCTTTCGTAACATTAAAGATTATTATTGGGATGATCTCTTTTGTTTATCATATGATGGAATGTTTAAGAGATGTGTTCTAAAGTGAATTCAATATTATATAGCACCAATGTCATTCTTCACCTGATGGAGGGCATGGAGCAACTCAGAAAATAGTTGCTAAGGTTCTTTAATCAAGATTCTATTGGCTTACATTATTAAATGATGTTCTATGCAAAGAGTTGTGACACATGTCAAAGATCATGTAGCATGTCAAGAGGAATGAAAAGCGTTTACATGAAATGCTAGAAGTTAATTTTTTTTTATGTTTGATGAGTTGACTACATGTATATTTTTCTAGCTCATTTGTATATAAATACATCCATTTATCTTTTATTATGTATTCAAATGGTCAAGATGATATTTCAAATAGAAAAATCAAAGTCACTTTGAAAAAAAATAACTTATTGCAGAGAAAGGATTGGAGTAGCAAGTTGAATGATGCTTTATGAGCCTACATAGCAACATATAAATCTTCAGTTGATATTTTCTATTATAAGTTTATTTATGGAAAGACTTATGTCTTTCTACTGAACTTGAACACAACTTATTAGGTTGTTAAGGTTCCCAATTATGACATGAAAATTTATAGTCAAAAGAGATTGTTCCACTTGGATTAATTAGATGAAATTAGACTCAAGACATATCATAATCTAAATTTTTCAAGGAAAGGGCTAAAAGGTGGCATGATAGCAGGATATTTAAAAACAAATACAAAGGAAACATAGTGCTACTATATAATTCAAGAGTTAAACTATTTTCTAGAAAGTTGAAAAGGTCAAGATCTTTTAAGGTTACAAAGTTATCCATAGAGTTGTGGACTTAAAAAATGATAGCTTAGAAATTTTCTAGGTGAATGATCAAAAAATGAAAATATATCATCCTATATCAAGAAATTAGAAAAGTAAGCATTGAAATTGTCCAATTCTCATAAAATTGAAGTCTCAATTTGAATTGTAATAAAGTTTAACCTAAGACATTAAGCTAGGATTTTTCTTGGGAAGAAACCCAAGTTTATAGATCATCCATATTCTTTTGTTATGTACAAGAATGAACCAATATGAAACTTGTTCCATATTACCTTAATAAAAAAATCCTTCCAAGCTCATGGAGTCTCTTTAACCCATATTTATGGCATTGCCTCTTACTTCATCTAAATTCTTTTTATAATCATATCACCCATCTTTGTTGAAGAAAAAATATGAATGATAACTCTATATAATTTTCAATATGTTCAAATCTTAATTTTTAAATCATATAAATGGTAACTTCGAATTTCTTTTCTACACTAACTATTTTTTTTACAAATTTTTCCAGATTTAAATAGTGATCTCAACTACACTAATGTTTCAATGATCAATTAGGTTTATTTAGTCCTAAATTCTCCTATTTACACCCTAAATTTATTTTGAAAATAAATACTCAACTATAACATGAAATTTATGGCTAGTTAAGGACATTGTCTCCATATGTGCAATTGAAGGTTGAATAAAGAATAAGCATCAACTATCAGGTCAAGTCCTTCCCCACAAGCATAGATCATCCTTATCACATCAAAAAGCAGAATTGATTTGAGTTAGATAATAGTACGAAGATGTTCATTTAGTGAAATTTTGAACTTTATCAGTCGGTCAGTCCAACATAACATTCATATTTCTCTAGACAAACTATTTTGTTGAAATACCATTTTAATTATTAACTACCCTCTCTATATCACAATCACCTATCAACTTCACTTAGTTACCCTCATTTCTTCTCCATTGCTCTTTTTTTTTTCTGATCATCCTATTGAATACTTTTTGTCACACTTCATCCCTATGCACTCAAATAATCTTGCTCTTGTTGGATCTAAGTTTTAATGACATATTAAATTATATTTTGATGATATAAACCTCGAATGATTAAAGATAAAATGCTAAAAAAGTTTAAAGAAAAAAAATAACTTTATGCACTATGCTTTGATTAAATAATTGTCACTGATCTCATTAGTTTTGGATGATTGTAGAGAATTTTGTTAGCTTTCCATAGACTCTAAAATCATCTAATTTGGATAACTGTCCAGAAAGTTATGCTCAAAATAGTGCAGGGCGATCAACCTGCCGGTCGAAATTATGAAAGTCGATCGAGACAGTCCGGTCGACCGATCAGAGATACCGGTCGACTGATCAAGGCATAAACTGCTCAAATGAAAACTGCGAGACTGCACCGGTCGACAGTCCAGTCGAAGCACCGGTCAACCGATCAACTCAATGGCTAAAAATTAAAACTGCGAGACTGTACCGGTCGAGACACCGGTCGATAGTCCGATCGACCGACCAGCTGCGATAACTGACGAAATCAGCGCAACGATCATATAGTTCGGTCGACGGATCCATAAATGCGGTCGACCGATCCATTACTGAAATGAACAGTAACAGCTATATTTTGAGGAAAAAATGTGGAATTAATTCTGGACGAATTTTTCACATATCAGAGCCTATAAAAGGAATGTCAAGGCTAGAAGCAAAGGCATCAATCCAAGCATCAAAGCAAAACTTCAAGAAATCAAAAGAAGATCATTTCTCTTGAAGTTATCATTTAGAGATTTCTTTCTTTCTCTCTTCTCTTCTTGTGAGTGTTCTATTGTAAAAGAGAGAAACTATTTTTCAGAAAGATTGTGAGAGCTCCTATGTAAAAGAGGTTCCAAATCTTATCTCTTGAGCGAGAGAAAAGATTAGCTTCTTAGGAGGAGAGGTTGCCTTGCCTCTCGAAGCGGAGAAAAAGGTGGTTGTGTAAAGGGCTTTCTTCCTTGCCCCATTTGGAACAAAAGAAGGGATTAGTAAAATCTCTAGCGGTCTCGAGGTCAAGAAATCAGAGCGGGGACGTAGGCCAAGGTGTGGCCGAACATCGTCAACAACCATCGCGTCTATTTGTGTTTGATTTCTCTCACTCTCTCTCCTTCTAATATTGTGTTTATAATTTGAATCACAAAGGTTTTAAGAATCGATTTTGTGCTTCCGCGATGAATTTCGTGAAATCAATAATTTCGGATAAACACCAATTCACCCCTCTCTTGGTGCCCTTTGGGATCCTACAGCTCTAACATTCTTCATTTTCAGTGTAATCTCTTCTATCACCTACCCACTCATTGAAAAGTAATCCAAGCCTCTATGGATCAACTGCCCTTTTTCCAAAATGGAGAATCAGGTGCTACCTTCCTTTTCCCAAAAAGGGAGAACTAGGTGCTACTTCAGAACCACGTGTTGAACTTAATGATCAATCACACCCTATACCACCACTAAATAGGTGGTCTTTTGAGTTTAATTCGATAATATCTACTATTTTTTATGCTCCTCAATTTAGGGATGAATATAATCCTAGACTACTTAGGAATGGGAATTCAGGTAGATATGCTAAGGTTTGCCCAACCCATCTTATGCCAACAACACCAACTTAAGGGCCACAACAACCATCATCTATACCATCCAATTTTGTCCACTTCTCATCATCTAATGAAGCACCCTAGCTCAAGAACCTAGTTACCATTGAGAACACCGAACAATCAATCCCTGAAGATGTTAAGATAACCAAGGACAATGAAGAATTCCGAACAAACTTGAGGGACGTGACCTATTTGCTCCTAATTTTAGAAATTAAATACATATCCCACAATCCTCTCCCATTCTTATATGACTCGACATTGAGGATAATGTTGATGATAAGTTTGGAGGAAGTGTTTTAATACATTTCTGAACTCAATTTTCTATTTTAATGAATTTTTGAATTTTGCATAGTCATGTTATCGCAATTGCCTAGTTAATTTTGCATGGTCATGTTATCGCAATTGCCTAGTTAATTCTTGATCACAATTGTCTAGTTTTTTATCACTTTCATGCATTATGCTACAACTCATGGTCATAATGGCTAAATAGAATTTTTAGTTGTAACTATTAGTACACTCCAATGTCAAGTAGTCTTCAATTAGGTTGTTAATCTTTTTTCTTCAATATTTAGATGTATTTGAATTCAAGAGATTAGTCTTTTGTGAGTAGCACTATCCAATGCTCATGGGTTGATAGGAAATTATAAATGAATCAAGACTTTTGCAATTGTGATAAGTAGGAAAGCTTGATCAATTGGATCAAGGAATCTACATTTATACTTGAGTTTGGACTATTGTTCACTTGATGAACGAAAAAGAAATAAAAAGGAAAAGTTGCATTTTGCATTGCAACAATAAAGAGAGGTAAACCCAAAAAATTTCCTCCTAAAAAAGTCAAGAATTTTATTATTGACCAACATAAATAAAAATTAGGTTTCACACTTAATTACACCTAATTAGTTTAATTTTAATGAATAAAATTCAGGTTAATCCTATTTAAGTAGCAAAAAAATTGATTTACCAAGATATTGACAGTCCAACTCATGTTCACAAAATCTCGAGTCTCATACGTACACTCTTATGAGTTCATGAGTTTAGTCATGAAATTGAGTGAACTCGGAGTGGAATCGGACTTGCCGCTAAATTTGGGTAGACTCGGATGAACTCGAGTAAACTCGACTGAGTTTACAAGTAGAATCACCAGATGTAAAAATTAGACATTTAACCAAAATTTGAGGTCAAAATTGAAATGAAAATAGCATTGAATCTTCATAATTTAACAACTAAGAATACTTTATATGTTAATTTGTGTGACTCACGTACTACTTTGGTAATTTAATGTATAAACTTTGAACTTTTTAAATTTTAATGTGTGTTGCATCGACTTATAGAGTGTACTTGTAGAGTGATGAATTGTTAAAAAATGATGAATGATTATGCAATTCATATATGAATGAGTTGAAATATGATCGATGAAGCCATTACGTTTGAAATTAATATATAGAAACTATTTTTCACAAATACTTTATAACATATAATATTAAAAAATATAGTCATGTGCATAAACTCTATGAGATTATGTCTCGAGTTTATCGAACATAAAATGAGTCCGTATTAAACTCTTGAATTTGAAAACCTTGGTCCAACCTTTAAGTAGACTTGAGAAATTTTGAAATTCAAATAAGTCAATGTTAGTATATTTTTTCATAGATTAAGTTTACTTTAGTCTTTGTGATTTCTTAACTAGAAACTGAAAATAAAAAAAGTAATGGATAAAAGTGTTGGTAAAGTGGAAAACTCAACTAATCTGTTCTAGTTAAATTCAAATTTACTTGTGACAACAAAATTAACTCTTTGTTCATAATGTTTGAATGTGTTGGTTGAGGAAAAGCAAAAGACAAAATTATGTGGAAGAGTTTGATCACTTGCGGTTTACACTAAGATTTTTTGTAAAGAAAAAGATATATTATTTGTCGTGCATCATAACTTCCATTTATGCATTAACTATCAATTATGCCCATTCTGCACACATTCTGAATTTTGCACATCATTTCTATGAAACAACACATTTATATAGATTTTCCACCTTAATCTTCTTTCTGTTCAATCCTGTTTGAGGATTATGTTGATTGTTGTTCTACATTAGTACTAAGTTAGAAAATGGGGACCATAATCCTACTACTCCCAAGTGTCCCATTTTTTAGGAATCTTTTAAGGAAATATCTATTGGACAAGTGGCACAAAAGGGAAGAATAAAAGCTTTTGACATGAAATCACATGATGAGGCAAAGCGTTATAAAAAGAAAATAATATTTGTTGAAAAGGGAGGTCGGATAAACTTGGGAGCTGAAACAAGGAGAAGGGAGCTACAAAACTTCTAATCGAGCTTAGAGTTTAAGTTGATGGTTTACTTGTTTCTTTAGAATGATGTTAATCTTGTTTATAATAATCTTTTTACTATTGTGGAGCTAAACTTGTAGTTCTCTCAAGGAGGCTAGCAATTTGGTTGTCATTATGGATGAATAATTGAATTACCTCTTTTGCTAATAATATCATTTTGTTTTTGTTTATATTAATGCACCAAGATTTACTACAGAGGCTTTTTTTTTTGTTTTTTTTTCTTATTCAAATATGAATCAAGGATGTTAGAACTATTTACCAACATTAAACCTATTTGAGCTTAATGCTTCTTCTTCTAGTAGACATTTACCATCTTCATAATTAATTAGTTTGTTGTTCATTATTGTCGTTACTGAAAAGTGATTCCATGTTTTGTCTACATCTAAAAAGATATCAACAATATTTGAATTGATAGGTATCGTGCTTCTAAATCTTAGATATTATTTATTCGGTTATTGAAATAGTCCAACTAATTACCCATGAGAATGTGTTTTTGGTTTTAGTTTAATTTATTGTGAGAACAATATTTCTTAAGTTCTGATTCAGTTAACTACTTGCATCTCAATTATCCTAAATTCATCCATGAGGCTACCCATATGAAAGCCTCCCTAAGAGAGATTGAACTCAATCTTAATCATTATGTTAATTAGCTTGATTTCCATTTTTCTTTACCATCATAAAATTTTGAAAAGAATTAGTTAATTAGTTTAGTTGCACTTTTAAGTGTTTGATTTCTGATTTCATCATATTAGTTAGTTATAGCTCTTTAGCTCACACAGCTTGGATTAGTTTAGTAATTTTTAGCCTCAAATCATCATGGATATGACATTTACTACTCGAATCTGTCTGCTTATAGCATGAGAAGTTTAGTCTAAGGATTTCTTCTTTTTTTCATCGAATTATGCTAAATTTTTAATTCTCTCTTTTTCTTCATTTTACACTTATTTACTTATAATTCTACGAGTTCATCACCTATTAGAAATATTCAAATACATATCTCAATATAGTCAAATATTCATATGAAATTTAATGAAAAAAATATATTTTTAATTCAAACATTTTTTACACGATCTGGATGATCTGATCGCTCATACATACATACATACATACATACATACATACATACATACATACATACATACATATATATGCATACATACATACTAAGGATGAACACAGTTCGAATGATCTGATCGCCCACCCAGAATTCCCAGATCTTTTCCTAGCCCTATTACCTAGCGGGCTGGGGTCTCATTCTTTGAGATCCAGTCGGTACAGGTCGGGATCGAGAACCTCAGACCATGTCCCGACCCAATATTATATATTATATTAATATATTAAATTATTTAAAAATTTTATATTTGCATCTATTTTAATTAAAAATTGATAGTTTATTATACATATTAGACATACACTATATTATATTATTATATACATAATTCAATTGATAATTATTATATTTATATAATAGTATTAAATATTTTTTAATATTATATTTAATTTTTTATTAATTATGGCCGAATCAAAACAACGGAGAATGTCCTGATTTTTGTCTCGGTTCAATCGGGATGTCCCAGTCCTGGTCCCGACCGAGAATGGGACTCTTTTTCGAAAAGCCAGAGCAAATTGGGTCGGGACATGGGATCCGGTACCGAACCCGGTTTTGTGCACCCGTAATACATACATACATAGATATAAGTCTATGTTCCACTAGTATTTTCCTTTTTTGTGTTGACAAAATGAGAAATATGAAAGTATAAAAATTAGGAAGGAAAATATATTGTAGTGAATATTTGACTCTCCGTAAATCTATAATTTCATTTGCAGACAAATATAAAATTAATCATAATTGTAAATTATTTCTCATATAGGGTTCTGTGCATGAGAGGTCCATAACACAACTAAAAAAAGTTACTATAAAATCAACTATATTACATTTTTTTCTTTCCTAATCATATGTGATGACTGAGATATCATATTCCTCCCATACTCTTTCCTTCCGGCGGTCTCGAGGTCGAGAAGTCAGAGCGGAGACGTAGGCCAAGGTGTGGCCGAACCTCGTCAACAAACCACCGCACCTTGTGTTTGTCTTTCTCTCTCTCCTTCCTACCTTATTATGCATGTGATATAATCTCTTTTGTGTTGGTTCAAACATTAACAAATCGATTTTAAGCTTCCGTGATGATTTTCGCAAAATCGATATTTTCGATTAAACACTAATTCACCCTTCCCCCCCCCCCCCCCCACTCTTGGTGCCTTGTGATCATACACCTCTCTACATGGTGGGGTGTAATCTCTCACGAGTCACATAAGGGGAGGAAGAGTGCATAAGACGTGTCTTGCATTAGTCCCACATGTACAAGTCACGAGAGAGATGTTGGGTATATATGAAAACATGTCCTTCATCAAGTGTGACATGTTTTGGCAAAATCGTGCAAGCTGAGGCCAAAGCGGACAATATCATCGGAATATTACATATGGTATCAAATCCAATATGCGTGAGCCTCTATGCATGGTGGGAGCCACTCCGCGTGAGCCTCTATACATGGTGGGGTGCGATCACTCAACGAGGACGTTGAGTCTCCTAAGGGGGGAAACGCACATGAGGCATACCTTGGATTAATCCTACATTCACAAGTCATGGAAGAGATGCTGAGTATATATGGGAACATGACCTTAGCTTAGTAGGACGCATTTCAGTAAAATTGTGCGGACCGAGACCCAAAGCGGATAATGTCACATGCTGGTCAAGAATATTACATATGGTATCGAGTCATTCCGCGTGAGCCTCTGTGCATGGTAGGTGTGATCACTCAACGAGGACTTTGAGTCCCTTAAGAGGGGAAGGATGCATCAGGACTGAGGCTCAAAATGGACAATATTGTACGCAAGTGCAAGGATGTTACATACCATGTAAAAAAGATCTGTATTATGCAACATCACGACCATTACTTGGATGTTACGATACGTAACTTCTTAGAGAAAACTCTAGTAGCATTATGTGGCATTTGATTAATGTAACGGCTTGTCATGTTCAAAGTTGAATTATGTGTACCTTTTGTAAGGTTCTTGATGGTGAGTTCACGACCTATGATATTTGAGTAATCATATGATATCTTTTTGTGAGTGTCATGACATTCACATGACGTCCCATAATCTTTGACGTTCAATTATGCATACCTTCTATGGGATTCACTACAAGTGGTTGATGATCTATAACTTTTGAGATGTTAGGGTACCGAATTAGGTACCACAACTTGTGAAATTAAGTCTTCATATTTTCTTTAGTCCTTTCTCTAGTCCTTTTCTCATCGTCCTTTTCTAGTAATTGATTAACCTATTTTGAAAGATTTTCTTGCAAAATAATACACATCTTGATTGTTGGACAACTCAAAGAAATAGAAAAAATATTAAATAAAAATGATGCATGCTATTATGAAACTCATACCTCCCATAAACACCTATGGTCCCAACACCTCTCATGGGTAATTTTAATTTCATGACCCGACATCGAAATAAACATTTGATATCTTTTTGTAAGTGTCATGGCATTCACATAACGTCATGTAATCTTGATGTTCAATTGTGTGTGTCTTTTCTAGGAATCGTTACATGTGGTTAACAATCCATAACTTTTGAGATGTCACGATCATGAGTTAGGCCTATGAAATTAAGTCTTCATATTTTCTTTAGCTTTTCCTCTACTCCTTTGCCCATCGACTACTTCTAGTAATTGATCAACCTAGCTATTTCAGAATATTTTCCTACATAATAACACAAATTTAGGTCGTTGGCTGACTCAAAGAAATAGAAGTAAATAATTAAATAAAAATTACGTATACTATGTTAAAATTAACAAAATAACCCTTATGCAATTCTAATTATGTGTTAAAATATCCAAAATGTGTGCAAAATGAGCATAATTGATAGTTAATGCACAAATGGAAGTTATCATGCTAAAAAGTAGGACTTTTTTTATACAATCTATCTTCAAGTATCAATAGGTCGCCTAAATTCCTGAACATGTGATCTTATCGTCAGAATTTTATCATTTTTTCCAATTATGTGATGTCATTATAATTGATCATATTACCTAAGATGTTTGTCTATGTTAATGTTGATCTAAACAATTCTTATGTTGATGACTAGCAATGCAAATCGAATTTATTTTCCAAGTATGCTAATTCATCATCAATGAGATTGTCGTACACTTAATTAGCTAATCAATGTATTGTCATATTCTAATCACATATCGTTCTTCTTGTGAATTTATCATGACCCTAATGTTCTAGATCATACTAATTCATGTCTTTTGATCGTTAAACCTAAATATAGATATGTTAAACAAGATTAAAGATAATGAAAAGTACAATGGAGAACTCTTATGATTTATTGATGATGACATCCAGTGAGTTGAAATATACCATATTGACGAAAAGGGAGTTAAAAGATACTTCATTAAGATTTATATCATGAGTTGAAAGGCACTTCATAGCGTTAATATTTTTGTACTGGTAAAAGAGAGTCAAAGGATACTCTATTGGCCTTTTTTTAAAAAGAAGTTAAAAGATATTCCACAATAAATGAAATATTGTAGGATCCCAAAGGGCACCAAGAGGGGGGGTGAATTGGTGTTTAACCGAAAATATCGATTTCACAAAATTCTTAGCGGAAGCACAAAATCGAATCTTAAAACCTTTGCAATTCAGATTATAAACACAATATGAACGGGGGAGAGAGAGAGAAAATCAAACACAAAGACACGGTGGTTGTTGACGGAGTTCGGCCACACCTTGGCCTACGTCCCCGCTCTGACTTCTCGACCTCGAGACCGTCGGAGATTCCACTAATCCCTTCCTTTGTTCCAAATGGGGCAAGGAAGAAAGACATTTACACAACCACCTTTTTCTTCGCTTCGAGAGGCAAGGCAACATCTCATCTTAGGAAGCTAATCTATTTCTCTCGCTCAAGAGGTAAGATTTAGAACCTCTTTTACACATGAGCTCCTTCTATTTTTCTGAACAATAATGTTTCTCTCTTTTACAATTCTATGCTCACAAGAGTAGAAGAGAGAAAGAAGAGCAAACTAAAAATAAAAATTTCAAGAAGAATGTCTTCTTTTGATAACTTGAAGTTTTTCTTCAAGGCTTGGATGAGTTCACTTCCTTCTGACTTTGGCACTCCTTTTATAGGCTTCTGCAAGTGAGAAACTCATCCAAAAATCATTCCACAATTTTCTCCTTCAAATTTGACCTTTATTGTTCATTTGACTCACAGGCCGGTCGACAGCACATATGGATCGGTCGACCGGTACACTTTCTTTTATGAAAAATGTGATCGTTGGTGAATTCTACACAGTCCGATCAACCTGTGTCTTGGACTAGTCGACCGGTACCTCGACCGGTACAGTCTCACATTCTGTTGATTGAAATTGGGCATTTTCTGCGCTGACCGGTTGACCTATGTTCTGGACCGGTCGACCGATATTCTAGACCGGTCGACCTGTGTTGGACCGGTTGACCGATGTTCTGGACTGGTCGACATATTTTCCAGCCGGCAGTTCGACCGCCCTGCACTATTTTAAGCATAACTTTTTGTACAGTTATCCAAATGAGGTGATTTTTTTTCTATGGAAAGCTAATAGAATTCTCTACAATTTTGGTATTTATGACTAATCCAATATCTAATAGGATCATAGTTAATTATTTAATCAAAGTATAGTGCATAAAGTTATCCCTTTTTCTTTAAACTTTTTCAGCATTTTAACTTTAACCTTTCGAGATTTGTATCATCAAAATATAATTTTATACATAATTAAAACTTATATCCAACAATCTTCCCCTTTTTAATGAAGACAAACCGAGAAATATGAAAATATATCAGTTGCGAAAAAGTTATAAAATAAGTTGTAAAATTAATTTTACTCTCCCTAACACTTAACTTTCCTTACAATGATAGATATTCACATAAGTATAAATTGTAAGGAACTCTTTATATAAAGTAATATTCAGATAATATTTCTCCTATATTTCTCCCCATTTTGTTTCATCAAAAAGACTAATTTATATGTGAAGCATATAAGAAACCATATGTAACTCCCCCTTAATCAATTTTTCAAAAAATTTATTCTTCCCCCTTTTGCCATATAACGGACATGTAGAGTATTGCAAGTTTTGAATGATAACTCCCCCTATATTTATGGCTATTTTATAATGAAAACCAATTTATGAAAGTCAAAAAAATATTAAGAATCAAAATATGGTATAAAACTTTGATTCAACAATGATGTCCATGATATGTTAAAATAAAGTTTAAGCATGCTCCCCCTATCATTATTACCAATTTTCATTTATACGTTCCTCTTTTTTTTTAAGAAAATAGTAGTTTTGAATTTTTTAGTGACATAAAAAATAGATGATACTTTTATCATAACCTTTGTGCGTTCACATTTTTAATTCCATATGTCCTTTGCATGTGAGGTACACCTGAAAAAGTAATCAAGTAACTTTTGGTACCCAAACTACTTTGGGTCCGATTTTGTTAGATAATGTTTCTTTCGGAACTCAAATCATGCCATGTGCATGTGGTGATAATTTTTTTATTTTGCATTGATAAGAATAATGGCCATGAAATCCGCATGTAAAACATGTAATATGTGATTTTCTATCATAGGAATGATTGGATTTCTAATAAGAATTTTTATGTCCAAAATGACTCATAAGATTATTTTTTGTTAGTTGAAAAATAGTCTTATTTTGTGTATTTTTTAAAAGGGCATTTTCTTATTTTATTTTTTCTAATGAACATGCTAATTTGACAATTTCACATGCATGTGTAATTTCCAAAGTTTCAATTTCATTTTTAAGATTTTTATTTTCCATAGAACATATATCCTTTTCTTCTTTTAATTTTTCAATTTCACATGTTAATTTTTTATTTTTCTCTTTAATTGAAAAATATCATTTTATAAGAGAGGAGAGTTCTTTATTTACATCTAAAGAAAATTTTTTATCGGAAGAGCTTGATGAGTCATTATTTGAAGGATTAGAGGTTACCTCATCGTTGTGTGCCATTAAACATAAGTATGCTTCATCACTGGAAGAGTTTGATGAGTCACTTGTTTCGCTTGACCCTTCATACTTTTTTCTTCTTACCTTTTCGATATGTCTTTTCTTTGTGATTTTTGTTTGATCTTCGAGTAGGCTTCTCATTCTTTTCTTTCTTCTTCACCAACTTGAGATACTTATCTAGTTTTCTTGTGTAGCGGGCGAGTCTCTTTTCGTCCACTTCTTCTTCACTTGAGTCTTCTTCATTTGCATTTGCCTTTAATGTCAATGTTTTCTTCTTGAGGACTTTTTCTTCTTGATTTTCTTGGATTGAGATTTCATAGGTTAGAAGTGAACCAATTAGATCATCGAAATCCAATTTGTTCAAATTTTTTTCTTCAATCACGGTCCTCTTTGTATGCCATCTTGAGGAAAGAAATCTGAGAATCTTTTTCACTTTTTGGGGGTTAGATCTTGGCTCGCCCAAGAAAGCTAAGCCATTCAAAATATCATTAAATCGAGCAATCATATCATTTATAGACTCGTTTTCATGCATCTTGAAAGAATCATATTGATGATTTAAAATATTCAATTTAGATTCTTTAACTTTGTCGGTTCCTTCATAAGTGGTGATGAGTTTTTCCCAAATCTCGGTTGCGGTTTCACAACTTGAAATCCGATTAAACTACATTGAATTCAAAGCAAAATAGAAAATATTCTTTGCTTTCCAATCCAATTTCGAAAGAAAAAAAATGTCTTTCGTCATGTTCAGAAGGTAATTTTTCATGTAAATAATAGCCTTTCTCAATAATATCCAACATGTTTAAATCGATAGAACATATGTAAGGTTGAATCCGAATTTTTCAAGATTGAAAATTTGATGCAGTTAAAAGGGGAGGATGACTAATTGATTATCCTTCGGCAAAAAAATGCACTTGATGCCATAGCTCTCAAGATTGTTAAATTTTAAAACAAATGATTGAATCTTAAAAATGATTAGATCTAAAATGATTAGATCTAAAAACTGAGATGATTCAAAAGATCAAAACAAGAGCAACCCGCTCTGATACCAATTGTAGAATTCCAAAGAGCACCAAGAGGGAGGGTGAATTGGTGTTTAACCAAAAATATCGATTTCACAAAATTCTTAGCGGAAGCACAAAATCGATTCTTAAAATCTTTGCAATTCAGATTATAAACACAATATGAACAGGGAGAGAGAGAAAATCAAATACAAAAACACGGTGGTTGTTGACGGGGTTCGGCCACACCTTGGCCTACGTCCCCGCTCTGACTTCTCGACCTCGAGACCGTCAGAGATTCCACTAATCCCTTCCTTTGTTCCAAATGGGGCAAGGAAGAAAGACCTTTACACAACCACATTTTTCTTCGCTTCGAGAGGCAAGGCAACATCTCCTCCTAGAAAGCTAATATATTTCTCTCGCTCAAGAGGTAAGATTTAGAACCTCTTTTACACATGAGCTCTTTCTATTTTTTTGAACAATAATGTTTCTCTCTTTTACAATTCTATGCTCACAAGAGTAGAAGAGATAAAGAAGAGCAAACTAAAAATAAAAACTTCAAGAAGAATGTTTTCTTTTGATAACTTGAAGTTTTTCTTCAAGGCTTGGATGAGTGCACTTCCTTCTGGCTTTGGCACTCCTTTTATAGGCTTCTGCAAGTGAGAAAGTCGTCCAAAAATCATTCCATAATTTTCTCCTTCAAATTTGACCGTTACTGTTCATTTGACTCACAGGCCGGTCGACCGCACATATGGACTGGTCGACCGATATACTTTCTTTTATGAAAAATGTGACCGTTGGAGAATTCTACACAGTCCGGTCGACCTGTGTCTTGGACCGATCGACCGGTACCTCGACCGGTACAGTCTCGACATTCTGCTGATTGAAATTGGACATTTTTTGCACTGACCGATCGACCTGTGTTTTGGACCGGTCGACCGATATTCTGGACCGGTCGACCTGTGTTCTGGACCGGTTGACCGATATTCTGGACCGGTCAACCTGTTTTCCAGTCGGCAGCTCGACCGCCCTGCACTATTTTAAGCATAATATTTTGCACAGTTATCCAAATGAGGTGATTGTTTATTCTATGGAAAGCTAACAGAATTCTCTACAACTTTGGTATTTATGACTAATCCAAAATCTAATAGGATCATAGTTAATTATTTAATCAAAGTGTAGTGCATAAAGTTATCCATTTTTCTTTAAACTTTTTCAGCATTTTGACTTTAATCTTTCAAGGTTTGTATCATCAAAATATAATTTTATACATTATTAAAACTTAGATCCAACAAATATTTGATTGGCAAATGATGCATAATGACAATGGCTCTATATTGCATTATCTTCTTCTTTATGACGATTCTACCACATGATGTCTTGCTATACCAATGGTTATCTTAATCATCCCTATGATCATATGCAACTATGATAAGGTTTAAAACAAAGAATGATTCTATAATGATGATGATGATGACAATGACAATGATGATTACTATTTCATATAATGATGATTAATTGATGATAACAAACAATTCATCAATTGATCTTATTAATCCTTTTATGGTAATTCTTAAGTCCTATAATCTGTCATGCTATATGTTATATGCTTATGATTTATGTGATCTTGATTACTCATCTTGTTACACTTCTTATATTATGATTCTTTTATACCTAATGACTATTATGCTACTATTATCATTGATGTTATTGTTTATTGTTTGATTTCATATTATTAGACACGGGATGTCAAAGCTCATGAGAGGTTAATCTCCTTTGTTTGTGTATTCAATGTCACAGGTAAAGGTGACACATTTGACAAACCAAACTCACGACAACTTTTATAAATAAGGTCAAGTCTATGTATTATTTCTTTTCCTATTGAAATATCTTCAGTCGCGCAAACTCCTTCAATTTTTTAAGTAATTAATTGAGACATTAATGCTCATGATTACGTCACTTCCTAAGCCTTTCACATCTTTCATTATTATATTTCTTTTAATCAAATAATAATCTTTTTCTTTCACAATTATGTATTTATTTTGTTGACGGGTGAAATTTCATGCTCTGAATAAATTATGTCAATGTAAGCAATATTTTGCAAAATATTACATATTTAATAGCTTACCAATTCATCTATCATTTATATTTCAATGAGGATAAAAAAAATTCTGCCCACCCAAAAAAAAGGAAAAGTAATAAACAAATCCTCTAACAACCAAACAAAATTCTGAATCAAACTAAATCTAACTGAAACTCTGGTTGGACTCTCCTCCTTAACTAGAGACCTTCATCACATCAACAATATTTACTTCTACGAGCAATGTAGGCAATCAAATGACCATGGTGCATAAGCTAAACAAAGTGCAAGGTTGACCCAGTGAGTTGAATGTCTTCATCTTTGAACCCATCATGCAATATTCATTTTTCGTTTGTAACTTTTTATTGTTAATCCATGAGTGTAGGATTTCATTCATTCAATTGACATTTTCTTTTGTTCTATTCAGCCTTCATGTTTCTCTATTCAATAAATTTTGCATTTCGATTTTTTTTTGCATTTTGTTTTGTGCCCTTTAATTTCTACAATTTAACAATAAATATAATTAGTTATTTAGTTATAATATACCAGTTCCAAACTTTTCCCTATATTTTTATACAAGAATGCAGTCATTTTATTCCAATTGTCATTTAATTTTCGAAGAACCAATCATTTTCATTATGCATAATCTGCTTCTTCATTTTTTTTACTTTACTACAATATTTTAATTAATGGATTATTTCTTTCTCTTCTTAAGTTTCATGGTTTTCTAAGGCCCCGTTTGGCTTAGCTGATATAGAATAACTGATAAGTTGAAGTGCTGATAAGTATTTTATTGGTTGAGACTTATTTTTAAAAATAAACAGTTATACGTTTGGATAAAACTACTTATATTAATAACAACTAGTTAGTTATGAGACAACTAACTGACTTATTTTTTAAAAAGAAAATAAGCACCCCTCCCCCTGCTTTTTTTTTACTTATAAGTAGATTTGATATCTCCTTATCAGTCGAATTTTTAAATTACCAAACACTGAGATTTTTTTAAACCAACTTATAAGTGGCTTATAAGCTTAGCCAAACAGCCTCTAAATCTATTCATTTAATAATCTAATATGAAAATACAGTTAATTGTGATATTGAAAAAAATGCTTAAAATAAAACACTCACCTACTTCTTATAATATATATCATATATGGTTAAGAAATTGGAAAAAAAGGTGAAAATACTTCTATCACATCGAATTCATTTGACTAAATACTCTTCCATTGGATGAAAGAAAATAAATATTTTGTAATATTAGTATGATATAATTGATAGGTTTCAAAGTTGAAATTTCATCTAAATCAATTCTTAAATAGTCTCTTTTTTTCATTGAATATTGGAGTTGGACATTCGTCTATATATATATTTTAATTCCTTAATTCGATTCGAATCAATTATGATAAATGATGAGGTTGTTCCAGCACCCAATGACAATTTTGAGATTTAAACTGCGTTTGTACATTTTTTTTTTTTTACACAACAAGCTGTCAAAAAAATGTACAAAAGTAGCTTTGGACGACAACACTATTATTGAGCTTTTTAAAAAGCACAAATTTGATTGTGAAATGCAACCATTTTTTTATAAAAGCAATATATTTTTTTTTACCAAACATCATATTCACAAAAGCAAGTTATCGGTTGCAAAAGCACCCTCCTCACAGCGGTCTCAAACTCAGCTTTAATCTGGCGAAGTAGTAAAATAAATTCGCTATTTATTTTAAGATAGAAAATGAGAATGCTTTGCTACCTACTTCTTGGTAATTTATTCAATTTTAAAAAAAAATTAGTTGAGTGAAAGGAAAGTAGGGCTGAGCACGGGCCGGATCGATCCGATCGTCCCGGACCGACTCTACCCAAAAAATCAGGTAAATAACCCGGCCCGGATTAGATCCGGGCCGAAACCAGTTTCAAATGTTAAAAAACCCGGCGGGATTCGGGTCACGACAGGGTTTGCCATTCCAATACTCGATCTGGACCCGACCCAGATTATTTGTTCACTATATAAACCCCATTCCACCCTTTTTTCTCATTTTACCCTCTCACTTTCTCTCTCTCATCTCTCTCCCACTCTCTCTCCGTCTCTCACACGGACCGCACGGCGATGGCGACAGCGCAACGACTCCGACTCCGACCGATGACTCTGACCTCCCTCTCCTAACTCCTCCTCTCTCTCTCCTCGATCGCCAGGAGCATCGCGATCCGACGCCTGACGGTCGGATCGGCCACCAGGCGCCTGGCGGCCCGATCCGGCCGCCAGGCGCACGAAGGCCCGAAGCTCTACGATTTGGTGCGCCTGGTGCCGGATCGGGCCGCCTAGCGCCGGATCCGATCGCCTGGCGATCGGATCTGGCGCCAGGCGGTCGGATCTGGTGCCTGGCGGCCGAATCTGACGCCTGGCAAGTGAGCCGATCCGACCGCTCGGCGTCGGATCTGGCCACTAGGGCCAATCTACGGCGTCCATCATTTCACGTTTTTCGACTATTCCCGATCGCAAATTCGGTAACATCCCCAGATTTTCGGATCCGACCCGGAACCGGATTCGGCCGAGTTCGGATCCGGTACCGGGTCGAAAATTTTTTGACCCGGTATAATCCGGGTCGGGACCGAGTCCGCTTAGACCCGAACCCGGGTTTACTCAGCCCTAAAAGAAAGTTGGTAATAATCAATTAAGTGGGTGAATTCGCAACCTGGTTATTCCAATTTATGGGAATCACAAAACGAAAGAAAATCAAGTTAAATTTGGCGATTATCTTATCGGAATTCTAAGTTAAAAAAAATGTTAGAGATTTGGTAATTCTATGTTTATTTTCTAAAGTCACAAAATTTTGATGAGATTTATTTAATATTTACAGAGGAAAAAAAGTAGAAGGACCAACTACCGCTACCTAAATTTTTTAACACAGTTAAAGCCGCGGGACCCACACGAGTCCTCGCTGCATCCGATTGGTCACCTCGTCGTCAGACATGTCTGGGTCCCACGTCGACACGCTCCCTCGTCCTACCACGTCATCCTTCAATCTGGCCCGTCCGTTTCTTTGCCCTTCCCTTTCTCATCTCTCCCCCGTCCCCCGCCCCCGTCCCCCGTCCCCCGTCATTTGAATTCTTTTTTCCCCCAATCCGGTCACCAAATAGCATGCGATCACCGCGTGCGGCAGGCACAAGACGAATCGCAGTTAATTAAGTTAAATTTAGTTAATTTCGTCTAACTGCAGGAGGTAAGCACACTTGCGGTAACCGTAAACAGCCAAATATGGTATGATGTAATAGTTTTTGTTAGCTGCGATTTGTTAATGTGGTCGTTAATTTGTTTGTTTCCTTTTGTTCAAAAGTTCGAGTTTTCCCCCTTTTTGTTTCCCACATTGTGGTAAGGTCGGAAGGCTTCACCCATCGCAATCGACGCCAGTGAGGAGCTCCGGCGAGGTCTTGGGCGTTTGCTGGCGCGGAGTCGACGACGAGATGGCGGCGGGAGCAGCGAGCATTGGGATGATGGACGGGGCCTACTTCGTGGGGCGGAACGAGATCCTCTCGTGGATCAATGCCGCCCTCCAGCTCAACCTCACCAAGATCGAAGAGGTATCCGAACCCTCGCGATCTGATATCTATTGATTTCTTCAGTTATGGGATGCGTCTTAGTTTGATCTCGAATATGTAATGCGTTGCCCTCCTTGAGTATTTTGTTGCACAACTGCGTAAATGTGCGATGATTTCGCTAGGGATTGTGGTTTTCCGTACAGTTTCATGGATTCTGAGATGCAGTCGGATAGGTGTTCAATTTGCTCTTTTAAAACTTTTCTATAGTGTCGGTTGTAGTGATTTGTGACTAAATGAGAAGTTTTGATGTGATTAGAGGCGTCTGCTAATGATTAAGTTATCATTTCGGAGAGATTATGGACGCAATAATGTATCACTTTATAGTAGTACGGCAAATGGAATCGTTTCACAGATGGGTAAATGAATTGTTATAATTCAGGCTGCATCTGGAGCTGTCCAATGTCAGCTGATGGATATGGTCCATCCTGGGGTTGTCCCAATGCACAAGGTAATGTGTCCTCTTAATATCGTTACACTCAGTGGTCCTACAATATATGTATTTGCTCCATGCTTTGTTGGTTGTTCAGGTGAATTTTGACGCCAAAACAGAATATGATATGATCCAGAACTACAAAGTTTTGCAAGAAGCATTCACAAAAATGAGAATAACCAAGGTATTCTGTTTTCCTTGTAAACAGGCAACTTTGCAGTATTTTTTGTTTTACTTAGTCCACGAGTGAACCATGTAATCCATCATTCCCTTTGCTAATTTCTTTTGCTAAGGCATATCAATCATTAACGTGGTTTTGATCGCAAGTAATATTCTTTGTGAGTAGTAGGTGGTAGTTTGTTGCATGAATAAAGAGCACCTCATCTGAATATGAAGAGCTAAATCGACTTTTTCTTTTTTCGCACTGCAGCATATTGAAGTGAACAAACTTGTTAAAGGCCGGCCATTAGACAACCTAGAATTCTTGCAGTGGCTGAAACGTTATTGTGATTCTGTCAATGGTGGAATTATGAATGAGTAAGTTTGATTTGTCTTTTTATATTATATTATAGATGCTGAATTTGATTGCCACTGGAAACTATGGCCAATAAACCATGATGTATTGATTTCAGAAACTATAATCCTGTTGAGAGACGATGCAAAGGTGGGAAAGATAGGAATCCCAAGTCTACTAATAGATCTTCAAAGACACTACAAGTCAATGGTTTACTGAGTCATGGATCTACAGATGGAGCTAATCTCTGTGCTTCTGGTTGTCATCCATCTTGTCCTAAACTGAAGTTTATTCTATAAAAATGATAGGTTTCATCAAATTATGGCTTCCACTGGCATTGGTTGCAGGTCCAAAGCAAGGAAGAGTTTCTACTGTATCCAGTGCAGAACGCTCTATGGCCCAGATCCAAGAACTGTCAGAAAAAGTAATCATTTTCGAAAATTTTGCTGCCAACTTTTCTTCTATTTCTTTGTTTGCAAAATCTGAATGTCTATGATTTATTGGTCACTACTACACTCAATAGCTTCATTTCAATGTGAATTATTTCTGAAATATAGATGATTATTTTGCACTTTAATATTGATTTTGGTTTAAATTGAGCTCAACAACTTGGATTCTCTCAATGTCTCACTTCTTCTAACTCTTGCTTTCCCACCTTCAGCCAAGAATTTTGTTGTATGACTTCTATTACTTCAGCTTTTAATCTTATATAATAGTCTGGAATCTCTGGATCTTGGTGGTACTATTATTTCATTTTGTGACCACGATCCAATGGTATTTTTAAAAGACTAAAGTTGTTGTTTTGTTGTTTTCGTAGGTTGCTGATCTCAACCTTTCAGTGGACACTATGGAGAAAGAGAGGGACTTCTACTATGCGAAGTTGCGGGACATTGAAATACTATGCCAGAGACCTGAGCTAGAGCATCTACCGGTGAGTATTAGTAACAATTCAATTTTGGTGTATATGTGTTCTTAGGCAATATGATATGTTACGATACTTCTTTTTGACAAAGGAAAGGATTACTATGGAGTGTGAGTAGTCATTCCCTTTTTATTAAAACTGAAAAGCCTGGAACTTTACAAGTGTGTATGGAAAGCCAAAATTAAGGGCAAGAAAGAAAAAAAGGAGTCCGGTGGGTGTGGATACTCCCATGCTTTTCTACTCCCCACTCTACCAAAAAAGAGAGAGAACGTACAATATTCTCAATGTAGCATCTTTCCAAACTATGTTGGAGGCAAAAGGCCCATGTTACTGCCAAGGATGTCAATCAGAGTTGTCTCCATTCTTCGCCTATTCATCTGCCAATGCATGTAACCAGCACCAAAATGCATCAGCTACCTGGGCATAAACATCCACATGTTTCACTATTCTCACACCTCAGTAGCTATAGGGCATTAAGAAGAAAAGGTGAATAACATCTTCCTTTGGCTGACCCACATAGTGCATTGATGTTTATAGTCGGCGCCCACCTCACCTTGTAGGCTCTAGTGAGGACCATACATTAACTCAGAAGCCAATCAACTTTGAGTCGTAGGCATGATCTCCAAATGTGCTTGCAGCAGTGTACATGATCAAGACCATTCCTCTTGTAATACGTTCCGATACTTTGCAAAAATCCATTCGAGAGCCTAATCCACCCGTCATCCTTCCTGACTCATTGGGACAATAATGCGAGATCCTATTATGTAGTGTGAGAAGCTCCACGATGCATTGGTCCGATAGCCCCCCTCTGAAATGAGGGGCCCATAAGCTGGCAGCTGCACTGTGCGATGTCCAGAAATATGCCAGTATTGCATCTGGGTTAAATGATAGTGCTTCGAGCCATGTGAAGAGCATCGAGAAGCCTATCAGCCAGCATAATGACACTTTCTTAGGCTGCTATGTCTTGGATTTAGAACCATCCCCTCATGTTAATCTATGCTTGCCTGACCACCTTTGTGCTTTTCCATCAGCTTTCTATTTGCTCTTTTCACAAGTTAAGGAGTAGACCATAAGGTTCCTTACAGGAGGAGATTTAACTTGTGGTAAACAGCCTTCCATACCCACCTAGTGGGATAAGGCTTTGTTGTTGTTGTTGTAAACAGCCTTCCATAATCTTCTATAAAGGTGTTATTTCCTTAGCTTGAGCATATGACATGCTAACAATAATTGGTCAAACTTATGTTTGGCTTATGATCAATCAAAGTGCCATTCTTCTCCTCCTCTTTAGGTTAGTTGAGCACTAAACATCTCCTTGTGGGATCTAGGCTTTGGATAGTGTGTTTGGGTTTGTATAATAAGCTTTATAACTCAAGACACCAGCTTGGATATTTTTTTGTGCTAATCTTGACCTAACTGCTACTTAAGGCCAACCTTTGTAGTTAAAGCAGGGAATAACAAACACCAATTTTTAAGAACATTTTGTAACCTGAACAAGAACATCAATTTTTTTATTATACAAACCCAACACATTATGCAATGCCTAGATATATAAGTCCCCACCCTCATCCCTTGGGATCTCTGAACCCCGAGGCTTGACACAAAAATGTGTTATTTTTATAACAAAAATATACTGTATAGTTAAAAAAACAATACTTGTCTAGAGCATTCACAATATACACACATCTATATTTAAATATTGCAAGAATAACCTAAGAATAAATACTTATATATTTAAATATTACAAATTAATATAATTAATCCAAAATAATTATACATCTTAATACATATTTATGTCTGGTAAATAATTATTCATGTCTGGTAAATAATTATTCATGGATTATTATAATAAATCCATTTCATTTGTGGTAATTTATTGGTGTGTTAAGTATATTTGAACCTGCAGTGGTCAGTCTTCATAATGTCTATAAACTGATATTTCCATTTTGTGAAAGAACTAGGCATTCCTTATTCTGAGTACAATGCTTTAGTGATCTCCTCTCACTGTACAATGTGGTCATTATGAATCAGTTCATTTCATAGCACACCAACTTCTAGAAACATGACATGGATGTTGACCTTGGGTTTCTTTGCAGTGTGATAGAAGAAAGGTTCTCTTGTTAAAATGTTCTTCAATGATAACCACCATATGCATTCATGGAATTATATCATACTGATTAGATTTGAGCGGTATAATATGATTAAAGTCCATAGTGAGTGAACAATGCAAGGACAGGGTAAAGCCTTTAATTGGCGTATTGTACCTTTATAGATTTTTTTATAATGCTAATTGAGTCCCAAAAAATTAATGAAGATCGTCAAAGCAAGGATTAAATAGAGATGCTTACCTTTCATTCATGAGTTACTACTTCAGGTTGAAAGTTCATCTATTCTCCCATTTTTCTTTCTTTCTTTCCTTTTTTTCTTTCTTCTTTTATTTTTTTGGCCCAAGGCACTAAATTTAGGATGTTTAGCTCAGGAATAAATGGGAAGAGTACAAACAGTAATATCATCATGCCAAACTAGTTGTCATCAAATGTGTATATATGTATGTATTTATGTTTATATGTATATATGGATCCTGTTTTTAAGTTTTTGGACGTTGTACTCAAAATTCTAGAATCATAGCATTTTGCTTTAATACAACAACAACAAAGCCTTATCCCACTAGGTGGGGTCGGCTACATGGATCATAGGACGCTATTCGTTGATCCATGTTCATGCGATTCGACGTGGTTTTACGCTGGCTGTCGGGGCCTAACACAACCCTCCTCCTTTATCCGGGCTTGGGACCGGCTATAAAACATAGGCGGAGTTGCATGAAACAAATAACCAAATGTTTGCATGACATGCATGCATATAAATGCTTATATAAATAATCAAACCTTAACATTTATAAGTGGCCCAACATTTGACTGATCATTGACAACACTAAATTGCAGGTTGGATCCCTTTGCTAATCCAGCATTATGTCTTACCTCAGCTTTGATGTAACTCGGGTTGTCATCAATAAACCTGTCCGAAATATTTGTTCTTGATTTGCTTGCTCCTTCAGTTAGTCCATCAACATTTTCCACTTGAACTGTTTTGGTAAGTTCAGGGTAAATGTCAACCTGAGTCACTGTTTCCCTAGTGTGAGGACTCCTGGGGCTCCGTCCACCATTCAAACCAACAATGTTTCTGTTCTGAGGCCCTTCATGATTCTCAGCACAACAATTTTGGGCGTTAATTTCTCCCTTTCTACTCGATTCTTTAACTAATTTAGGATCATTCGCATCAGGACCTTTATATGGTCTAGTAGCACTTTCAATCTGAACAGCTTCCCCTAACCCCTTTGCACTTTCTATACGAGTCTCTAGATCAATTCTATGAGCATTCAAGGACTGCTGGATATTGATTTTATGTCGCTTGTGCCCTTCCTTAGTTAATATTGTTTCACTTTGTAACTGAAAACTTGTTTTACTTGTGTGAGCATCTGTGAAACCTTGCAGCTGTTGAGTTCCCCCTCTAGTTGGTTCAGTGAGACTCCCACCCTGAATCTCCTTATTTGGAAATTCTGATTTTACACCATGATCCCGGCGACGTTTTCTCAATCTTTCATCCTTTTCTTTTCTCTTCTGAATAAGGTGATTCAAAATGTCTTGTGCAACACGCCAGATGAAAATTTGCATGTTCTTGCGTACATAGCATATGTAAATGCATCTTGCCTTCTATTCATCCGCCTTTTTTTAAATGAAAAAATGTTGTATCAATTATAAGCTATTTCTTTGGTTCTGTTGGATAGATGACGAAAGCGATCCGGAGGATTTTGTATGCTGCTGATACAAGGGATGCCCCTCTGTCTGAAGCTGAAGAGGTAATGAGTGCCAAGGCTAGTTCCAACGTCTTGCCGGATGAGGATTGAAAATTTGAGAGAAAGTTCAGCCACTGCTTCGGTGCCTACAAGGGCCAATCGATGTATATATCTGATGAAATATAGAGGTCCGAGACGGCACCTCACTTCCATTTGTTAGGGAACTCGCTTTCTAACTAGTTTTCTTTTTCTGGACGAACGTCTTTCCAATTTGCTACGAGAACGATGATGGCTTCTTTCGATCTCTCATATTAGCAATTTGGTCCAGTACTTGGTTTCTGCTGTTCCTGGAAACAGCAAATAGTTTGCTCCCTAGCATTGCAAGCAACTCGGTGCATGGTGATTCCAAACTTCTTATGTGCGTTTCTTGTATTATGTTTTCTCAGTTTGTTATTTATTTTTTATTCGATGCATTTGGGTGAGGCGTGCAATCTAAAGGAATGTTCAGTCGACATCTGGCCCTGGGTTTCACTTTGCGGGTTAGGAAACCCACCCATACATGCAAGGACGTAGGCGTACATTATCCAGTGCTGTTCAAGATGATGGTTATAGAAGTACAAAGCCTGAACTGATCTAAGTATCCCAGCAGCTCTCTTGTCATTACCATATATATTTAAATTTAATTGGTGTAAGGGGGCATGATATAAGTTATAAAAATGGATTTAATGGGGTGCTACCTTTGTCTACAACCATTAGATGCAAGGTCAATGCCAGATAAAAATCAACGGCTGGGTTCAGCGTTTTCTCTCACGGTTTATGCATCTCTCTCCTTTTGCATGTTGTCGTCTCCCTATGAGTAGGTGACTAAGTCGCCTCGTCGGCCGTCTTCACACGGCATCTTGTTGGGCGATGAGCAGGTGAGCGGTGATGAACAAGTGAGCACAAATGATGATGATGGCGAGCATGCAAATGGTAACGATGATGTGACTACAAGGGACGAGGCGACGTAATCTCCTTCCTTCGATGAGGCGCACCAATTTTCAGATGGGCCGTGAGGTGATGAGATGGTGATGGCTTCAGATGAGGGGGCTACGGCTTTGGTGGCAAGGCTACAAGGGCTTTAGACGCGGTGGTGAGGCAACGAGGGTTTCGGACGAGGGGTCTACGGCTTCAATGGCAAGGTGACAAGGGCTTCGGACGTGGCAGTGAGGCAATGAGGGATTTGAATGAGGCGGTGAGGGCTTCAACGGAGAGGTGTCAAGAGCTTCAACAATGAGCAGCGATGGCTTCGGCTTGGGGACGAACATGAAGTTGAACAACCGCACGATTTGCTACAGTGAACTATGTGATTTTTCATTTGTCATTAATCTTGTAGATATAGGAAACATGATGAGTGTCACACCCAACTCTATGACTAAATCCTTAGCTTAATTATTATAACTTTAATCTTATTAATCTATTTTAAAATAAATTCGACAAAACATCCTCCCTTATTTATCTTAGTATTACTCATTGATACATGTAACAAACACAAATAGATTCATCAACGTTTAATCAAAAGAACATAAGACACATTAATCACATTGTGTCATCATTTTTTTCACACACTATTTAACATATCACACACCTCATAGCATATTCATGCTTTCTATTTCAACATCTATGGTTATATAATACATACATGCATGCCAAAATAAAAGTAAAGGAGAAATAAAATTGCTCTAGCGGTTCGACCTCCTCTATATGCATCAAAATCAAGCTTCGAATCGATTTAACTCGAAGACTTAGGATTGTCTGACAAATTCAATAAGAGTAATGTAAGCAACAATCATTTGCTAAGTGGAATAAAAGTACAAAGGAAAAATACGAGTACATATAACATTTAAATAATCATATTTTTCCATATGAGAAAACATTTAAAGCATAACGCATATATCATAAGTTGTCAAAACATATGAACTTTCACATAAATAAAAATAACTCAAGATAACATATTTACAATTAAACTCCACACACACATACTCATCATGGGTCAATACGTATCCCTCCACCTCCATGATCATGTGTTAAGCTGTGTTTCATAATTATAAGCTCGAATACACAAAGCATATCATGGATCAATATGTATCCCTCTATGATTATGTGCATATAATTAAGTAGAGCTTAATAATCATGACTCTCGAATACACAGAGCATTTCATGGATCAATATATATCCATCATGATGGTGTCTTACAATTAAGTGGAACTTCACAATCATGACTCTCGGATACGCAAAGCATAACATGGATCAATACGTGCATGCAGATCAGTCCCCAAAGGGCAAGCATAACATGGATCAATATGGGCATGCAGAGTAGTCGCCAAAGAACAAAGACACCTGATATACACCCCAAAGATATCACGTATATCAAATGCGATCCTAAAGACCTTTTTCAACTAGTATGGCCAATGAACCCATGGAGATTAATAATACCAAACACATCATAATCAAATATCAGTATCAAGTAAAACTTATTTTAACTTCACAAATATCATAAATATATGAAATTCTTGAAACATATCATAAATATCTTACTAATACTACTAGCGACCTATGAATATAGCTTCATAACTTCCTCTGTAAAAGTAATTTTGAGGTGATTCTAGTGGCCGTGGATTTCATAATTTATGGAGAAAGAACTATGAAGAGATGATCTTATGAAGTGGAAGGTTAGTTTCAAATCAGAGAATTTATTTTAACCAAGCAACCTTAAGAATTTCTTCAGGCTAGGGATTCCTTGCTTGAAATGTTTTAGCTACTATAGGATACGAATAAGTGATTTATATATTTGTTTCATATTTTTATCACTTTTCATATGGTGGTTCAGAAAAATAGCTTACTAAGTAGCTAAGCAGCTGATTTGCATACTTTAGCTGCTTGAAACTTTATTGGTTAAAATGAAGGTCCAATCATTTTTATTTGTTAAAAATTAGTATTTAACCTCTAATTAATCTTAGTTAATTATAGTTAAACATATGTATTTTATTATTTACAAATTTTAAAATCTATTCCTAATAATCTTATATAGTTCATTTATAACGCTTATCGATAATTTAATTATCATTATACTTTAATCCAAAGGTTAATTATTAGATGCAAATATTACTATATAAACATCTAAATTAACTTAATATGCTAATTAGAATTATGATTATGAAAAATGATGTTTGTGGAGCACGTCCATGACAGTGAGTGGGTAGCACACCCATTAAATCCTATAAAAATAACCTTTGACCTGCCTTGTAAAATTATTTAACTTTTAAGTAAAATGACATGGGTTCTCTTTTCATTATGAGATGTATTTAAGTAGTCTAGGGACATTCAAAATATAAAGTTGGGGAAGAGCTTCAAACTTTCTTTTTCTATTAAGCATCATGATAAAAAAAAGAAAAAAACTTAATTTCATTGTAATATAATTGCGAGCAATTTTGTTAAAATTGAATTGCACAGGATGGTGTAACCGTGAATTGGACTAACTGATTATGGTTAACTTCAAAACTGAATTTATCCTGTGTTTGCAATTGGAATTACCCTTTTTTTGGATTGAGGGTAAAAAAAATTCTAGTTTGAATGAATTTTAAAGGGGAACAGAGGGGAGATTTATTTTCATCCCCTTTCATTTGAGTAAGTTTTCCTTGAAAAAAGATGTAATAGAGGGACAACAAAATTGTAACATAACTTTATTTATAATCTTTACTATCCTTGTTTTCCATCCTTTTTCCCTTACTACTTCATATCCAAAGTTAAATAGTTTTTCTCCATTACCTTACTTTCCCTTGTCTCTCGTTCTTTTCTTTCCCTTTAACGAGTTTCTATCCATAAGTGTTTGGATGAAAATTCTAAATTCTTATTAGTTCTTGACAACTAATCGATTAAACAAAAAAATTCTGATTTTGTGTTTAAAAGAAAAATGTAATGATGAAGAATAAAAAAAGTAATTTAATAGATAACTTCTAGTAGACGTTTGAATGAAAATAAGAACAAAAATATAATCTATTATTTTATAGAGATTATTTTATTGTATTAATTATAAGATATTTTTATAATTAATATAGTATTGTTCCTATCCAAAATAAAATTTAAATAAAAGAAATATGAAATATGAGTTAATCAAAATTAATATAAAAAATAATAAATTGGTTTGTCAACTTTAGAAAAAGCCAAAAAAAGAATTAACTTTAATAAAAACCAAAAATAATAAGTTCTCTTTGATGGCCAGAAAGGCCCAGAACCAGCAAAGTTATGTTCTAAAATCGACAGGAACAACGATGTTTTACAGAACCGTGGTTCGGTCATCATTACGTTTTTTGCATGTTTGGTATAATTTATAGGAACTAGGGCTGCTTCTCAGCCCTACTTCCCAAGTCAAACCCAGATATTGCTTGGTATTACTAATTTATTTATGTTAACACTTTTAAATAGAATAATTATTTTTATGTCAATGTTTAATTATTAATATGCTATTACAATTTTCATATAATATATAATAATTATATTAAACCTTTAATAATATTACTTCAATAGAATTTAGTGTTTGAATGCAAAACTTGAATTCTTGTGAGCTCGTGTCAATTAAACAAAAAAAGTTGAATTGATGTTTAAATAAAAAATGTAATGATGATGAATTTAAAAGTTGATTAGGTGAATAAGTTTTAATGAGTGTTTAAATAAAAATTAAGAAATAAAAGAGAATTTATAATTTCATGAGGTGAATATTTTTATTAAACAAAAATATTAGAATTGATTATTATTGAAATAATTTATTTTATTAATTTATTATTGAAATAACATTCTAATATTAATTTATTTTACAAGTTTTACATTTTGATATTTTAAAATAATTTATATGTATACATATAATGTATTATATATATGTACATATAATACATATTATTATATTGTGTGTTAAAAAGCCAAAAACAAGGACGTCACACATGAAAAAAATAAAATAATTGACTTCTAGCAAAGTTCTTGCTGGGGCAAGAACCCCAAATTTAGGGTCATGTGACTGTTTGATATGATTTAAATCCTAGTCATTATTATCTCAATTTGATGGAGTGTTTGGTTGAATTATTCAAAACTTGGACAAGTTCCGGTATTCAAGCACTGGTAGGTAACATTTAAAAAATAAAATCGTAGTTCATCTTAGTTCTATGTGAATAATTTAATTGATATATTAGTTCGAGTTGTGTTTAGATGGAGTGAAACGTAATGACAGAGATTTGAAAAGTTGATGTGATAAATTTATTTTAATGGAGGTTTGAATGAAATATAAGAATTATAGAAATAAAATATAATTTTATCCATTAGTAAATTTTGAGTATAAATTAAAATATTATGTTAAAATTATATTATTTAAATAATAGTTTTATTAAATTATATTTAACAAAATATTAAAAAATATGATATGACAAAAAAATATTATTAAATTAATTGGTTTATAATAAGTAAATTATTTTATGTGAGAAATGTAAGAGAGAGAAAATATGGGGAAAAAAGTAAAAAGAAAAGCATATTTGAAAAAAAAATTAAAACAAAAAAAAAGTCTACCGTGATTCCACCAACAAAGGTCACGTGATCTGCAATTTTTATCTCGAATTTCTAATGCGATTCAAAACCAAGTTTTAACCTTATTCTGATTGCCGTTATTCCGACTGCCAAATGTTGTTTTGAATGCAACAATTTAAATTCTTATTAGTTACTAAGAACTAATTAATTAAATACAAAAAATGAATTGGTTTAAGAACTAAATGAGAAACTATTATTTTATGAGGTAAATTTTTTTATTAAAAAAATAATTAATTATTATTAAAAATAAGTGTGACGCAATATATTAATTTTAATTTTAGTTTATTTTACAAGCTTTATAATAATATATTAATAAAAACTATATGTATACACATTAGGTAATACTATATGTACATATAATACATATTATTATTATAATGCATGTTAAAAAGAAAAAAAAACATCAGACGTAGAAAAAAATAAGAATAAAATTGAATTTTTGCCTCCAGCAAAGTTCTACGCGAATTTGATAGGGTGTCTGACGAACCTATTCAAAATTGAATTCTTGTCCGACTAAACAAATTCTGACCCAAATTCCGATAGGTCACCGAGGTTATGAAATTCCATAGTGCCGTGTGTAAAAAATAAAAATAAAAATAAATAAATAAATAGTGCCATGTGAGGAGAAGCCTGTGTGCCTCCACTAGGCATTCCTTTTGGCAACTTTGAATTGCAGCTGAACCGTTGTAGAAAAATAAAGTTAAAAGTGTAGTTCAGGTAGAGAGAAATTACAAAGTCGAAGGACAAAAGGTTACCAAAATGGGAAGTAATTAAATAATGCTAACAAAGGTTGTCCATCTCTACGTTGTCTCTTTGTATGACTGCAAAATTTGATCACCTCAGTTAATCACTATCACTGTCTGGATCTCCAGCAATAATATCAGGCAATGAATTAAGAGACGCTGAATCTGAATCTCGCGATAAAGCTGCTTCCGTCAATGTGTTCGAGGCATCACATCGTCTCAGAATACCATCTGTTTTTGTCAGGACACCTGCGTCGCTGCTGTCTGCATCTTTAACCATCTCAACCATGGGCATGTCAGAAGCATCGACATTATCGGGCGACATCCTCTCTTCTCCACTTTCATCCATATAATTCTCTTGAACCATGTCTCCGTGAAGCATAACATCAGTATCATTATTCTGCAACATCACGTCATCCCTGGAGGCATCTGCAGAAGCATTATTGCTAGGCAACGATATCCTGTGTTCCTCAGCTTCGGTAGTGATGGAATTAGGCAATCTGCCCAATCCAGCGCTGCCTTCATCATTAACGATTTCCATGTAGCCGACCCCACCTAGTGGGATAAGGCTTTGTTGTTGTTGATTAACCTGGGTTGGTGCGCCTTCAGCTTGCTTTTCTTTAGCTGAAACGTTCAGCAATCCATGTGAAGGTTCCTCCTCATCGACAGAATCGAAAGATTTGTCATAGATTTCTTCAGCTGCATCATCATTCACTGTCACTTTGCCCCTGTAGTTTCCGAAAAATGCATTATTCTGGTATCTATTACTTAATCCATCATCATATGTGGAAATAGGAGAATCGGCAATTGGTAGGACTCGGGGATGAATGAGAACTTCTAATGACATTAAAGCATGTGCACAGAATGAAGCAACTTTTGTTCCAGACTCCAGTTTCCCTGCAAGGTTCCCAAAGAACAACTCCTTCAGAGTAGGTTCAGGAACTCCATTTATACACTTTAACTATGCCAGTGGACCATGCTTGCATGATCAGGTTGCTAAGAATTAAAGATTCATAACTAAAGAGGACTTAATAATACTGAATTACACGAGAATGTGAAAGCACTCAAATATAACCTCTTTTTTTTAATTCCTTGACAAATACAAAACGTGTGGAATCAAATTTCGAACAATAGGAGTTTCTATTAAAAGATCTTGCTCAGCAACAGTTATCTGCAACAGGAAATTCTGAAGTGAAACGAATTATGTGGAAGGTTAATCATATGAACTTATTTTACACCCATGCATAATTCTACTACAAAAGGGTGATCAACAAAGGAGCTATTCATGCTTTCCCTTCTTAGAAAAATAAGACAAATTGAATCAGATAGATTTCGTTGAACCACTTTCAAGTTTGTAAAATTATATACAAGAACTGAAGAATTTATAAAAAAACATATTTCTGTTAAACATCAATCATTATTAAGTTTTCTTTTAGGAGAACCAATCATCATTAAGTTGAATAGAAAATATGCTAACTATATAAAAAAAACTATAGGCATCTGCAGAACTCCAACGTAAGATGTGATGATACTCAAAAGCTTGTTATTTTACCTCGGTGGAAAAGTTCAAGTGCTTCTGAGAGGTGTGGAGGGCGGACTTCTGATGGAGAAAGAAGTGATGTTAACAGAGCCTGTAATGCAGCAAGCTGGAAATCAGCTTTCAAGGGGATTGATTCCTCGAGTGCAATGGCAGGGCTATTCCCCTCATAACTTCCCCATCCTGCATCACAAGCCTTTGATGCGACGTTAATCAAAAGCAAATCAACATCAGATCGTGAACACATATTTGAACTCAGAGATCCCCACTGCAAACATCAAAATACAAAGTGAGCTATTTCATGCCTCTCAAGCTAAGATCATAAACTGGAGGAACATGTTCAGAAATTTGTGGGGAAAATGTGATAAAAAATATTTCTAATGAGAAAAAATAGGCAAATGGGGTAACCTCGTCTGCACAAAATCTTAGTGTCATGATTTAAACAAATAAAATGCATAGAAATGGTAAAAACAGTGATATTCATTGTCCGAATTAAAATGATATGTTAGACGTCTTGTCTAAGTAATAATATATTTAAAATGACTTGAACTACCAGATAAGTTCCAAAGTAAATGAATCTCAAAAGAGAAAACAGTACTAGTATTGGCATATCAACCAAAAAGGTAACATACAAATTACAGGCTTCATGACAGTTTCAAATGCCATCTTTTTATATTATATTTCCTAGATAGAGAATATTTTCCATTCAGGATGCATGAAACACAAATTAGAATTTGAACATACCACAGTTAATAGGGTTTCCAATGTCTTCAATGCCGCAATCTTTACAGAAAGATGACTTGCTAGTTTTGCACGGACTGACGAAACTTCCAGAGGTGTGTCATCTGAACTCTGCGCTTTTGAGATGGATGCATGTTTCCTCTTCCTAGGAGCCTTTTGTTCAAACAGCTGACTAGCATTCATGAAGGCCTGTTCTTTAAGCAACAATGATTTGCTTTCAGGACTCTCACTTAGATCAGCAAATGCAATTTTTTTTACTTCTTTAGCAAGGTACATAGCCATCCCTGACCAAGATCCTTGCAGGTTAGTACCTAATAATAAAGCAAACAACAACCTATATATATCTGACATATTGCACAACTGAATAGAAGTACATAAATACTTCATACCTACATCACAAAGTGCAGACAGGATAATGATGTTAAAAGGCTAAAAGGCAAAAGATCAACATGACATAAAAAGGGCAACAACAGACAATATGGCCCTGGTGGGTTGGGCCTATAATTACACAGTGTTCTCCCAGTTTTGCAGAGAAGACACTTGCAATACCAAGAACTCATAACCTCTTAATCACCAAGGAAGCAACTCGGCCATTGCACAAGGACTCATTGATGTAGGAACAGATTTGCAAGGTTAAGGATTTAAAACAAATTATAGGAGCTTGTTTTAGTTTTCTTTACATTTTTTTCTTTTTTTTTTTGTTTTTTTCTTTCATTTAAGTTACTTTTTTGAGAGAATAAAGAATGGCTACCAAATTAGGGGTGTCATTCGTGAAGTGATATAACTATAAGATGGTAAAATATACACGTATAGAGTTTGAGTGGTAACAGAAACAGAAAAATGTCATATAACACCCACAAGTGCAATAGCCACTCATATTATGCTACCCGAAGCCCCACTCCTGAAGCAAAAAGAAAGTGTGTTGAACTATGTTCTCAACATAACACCTCTACCCCTCAAAAACAGTGGTTACGCTGTAGCCAAATGACCCATGTCACCATCAAAAGATGCATCAGTGGTAGTCACCAGCTCTGGCTGCCCTAACCGCTAAGCCCTCTCAAAGACCCCCAAGCTGCTTGTATACCCGTCTCCATACCTCTTCGACAACTGGGCATGCAAGGAAAAGTTGTGAGATATCCCCTCCTAGCATAAGGCACATGGTGTCTGTTCTGGGCACCCATCTCACCTTGTAAGTTCCGGTGAGCAATCTCTCTCGTCGCCAAAGCCAGGCAAAGATCTGGACTTTAAACAGTATGTGGGATCTCCAATGACTATACAATCCCTGCTGAGGCTGATCGAGGTGGTAACTCTCAGGAAGGAAGTGGAGTACTGCAGGCCGAGAATCCCTCGGAAATCCAAGTCCAGCTGTCCTGCCTAGAGACCTCTGAAACGGGCTATCTTGTCATGCAAAGCTCCATGATATGTTGGTCCTATAGTGGTGATGGGAAAAGTGGGGCCCGCCTGGACTAGACTGTCCATGCCTCTGCCACAGATGCTGAAGGATCTCTCGCCAGTGGCACGAGTCAGAGAAAGATGCTGCTAGTATGTCACCAGGGAGTCACTCATGATTCTTTCATTTAAGTTCCTAGTCCTACTAGGAGTCTAGAATCTGACTTGTGTTCCCATTCTAGCCTTTGAAACTAGATATGATTCCATGTACTTGAGTCAACCAACTATTCAGTTATGAACCAATAAAAGTTACTTTCTTGGGAACCTTAGGTTATCATTTATCCTTCTCGTGCATAGGAAGTTCCATAGAGATCTGTTATCTTTAAAGATTGATTGCTCCAACCAACCCTGTTTAGCATCATCTTTCAACAACAGAATTATTAGCTCTATCGTTGTCAAACATCACTCACATCAACCAAATAAGGGAAAACTAGTATTAATCAATGAGAAGACTAAGATGGTACAGTGGAACCCAACGACAAGTCATGCAGCACAGACGGGAAAAGAAAACTGGTGGTCTTGAGGCAGACACAACAAGACAATACAAGGTTAAAAGAAAGAGTATACAAACTTTTCTTGACAATGACATTTAGATAGTCAAGACAAGGTAGAACTTTCACGCATGTCAACGAAAATCACAATCACCTTGATTTCATCAACTCTATCAAAATAGATGCATGGTGTCTTTCAAAAGCTCGTGCAAGAAATGATGACACCAGAAATTTGGTCAAGACTATAAAAAACAGACCTGGCAAATGCAAAAGGCCCCGTTGTCCAGTTGAGGGTCCAGAAACAAACAAGAATTATTACAAGAAGGGTGTTTCCACCAAATCTTACTACCAGACTCAAATTACATGCTATGCTCTATTTTCAGAAAGAACACTTTAACGAAAATTATAAGAAATGAAACTGTATATACCAAGTGGCCTTCATGGGCATCAAAATACTATTACCCTGAAAGATCAAGTACTTCCATGGGCCGGAAATTTAAATTACACCAAACAAATGCTTATGCTGATGAAGTCAAATTACATCTTTCTAATGTCGTAGAAAATAAAAAGTGGTAGTATTCCAATGATAACTCAATATAAAGCATTAATTAAATCTAACTGTGAACACAAAGTTCATTTCCATTGATTTGAACATATGCAAATTTGCAATCTAGAAAAAAAATCAGATCCAGGTTAAGGAGATTTACATACCACAACCCATAGAAATCAGCAACATCTGCAATATTGAGTAGACTTTTATCCTTACAGATGAAAATGTAGCTTTCTGGAAATATTCTGTCAGGATTCGCACAATGTTAGCCGCATGTGGTAGAAACTGGCTGCACAAAAGAAGCAAAGAATCAGCAATTCATGCACAAAACTAGACAGCGTGTGGTTGCTCATTTGCAAAACAAGTTCTACAGCAAATATCCAAATAAGGCTTTAAGACAGGGATCAAGGTCTATAACTTCCTTGCATAAGTTGAACCTTGCACTATTGAAACATTAGCTATTGTAGTTGCAATCAGCATCAAATATAAAGTTTATGTTGCATTTTGGGCATCATAAAGACGTTTGGGATTTTATAAAGTTGTTTCCTGCAATTTGTGGGTACAGTAAACGTAAATTACAATTATTTAAACTAGAACTGATGTAGTTCACGCGGTTGGCCTTGGTTGGAGGCCCCTTTCATACATCGGAGGCATTTTGGCAGTTTCTTAGAGCCCGTGATGGCTGGACACAGAGGAGAGTTTTGTTAGTGACCTTCCTAGGCACCCCATGATGGCTGGACACAGAGTAGAGTTTTGTTAGTGACCTTCCTAGCCGGTGCCTGGGCTATTTGGCTCCAGCGCAACCGGATTATTTTTTGTGGGGAGAGATTGACGATATTGTACAACATTGTTCTTTCCTTCTTCGTGAGTGGGGTTTCGGATAGTGGTTGTACTTTTTCACCTTTTTTGCCGCTCTCTTAGTGAAGAGCTTACACTCGTACACCTTTCACAGCATAGTGATATATACATCTACGGATGACACCCTAACTTGGTGCTCATCCTTCTCCTCAAAAAAAAAGTCCAATATTATTGTTATCAAGAAGAAAAAAATCATCATATTATTCTTATTCTTTCTTTTTTTGAGGGAGAGATTATTCTTCCCATTGTCTCACGACCCAGAACCTATTGGCCCTATTTTTTTCCTTTAGAAAAAGGTAAAGCTTTTGTGCGGGGAACCTCATGTGGCATCATAAATTTTTTTTTTGGTCCAGGGTGGCTGAGATTCTCAAACTGAAGGGTTCATTTACAAGCCCCAACAGTTGAACTGCCTTGTTAATAAAGCCTACAATGCAACATGGAAGCTGCACTTTCTGGTGACATTGGGTCACAAGAGGTCCTTTAGGAAGCTAACAAAGCCCTCATGCATAGACTAAAAGAAAGTTGGTACTCATCGAGAAGCAGACGACAACATACTCTGTTGCAAAAGAGCAACTGTCTATTTAAGAAACATTAGTGCTGGTTATTGTTCATGACAGTCTCATCTATCCAGTCTTTCAAGAGTTTTACTTCGAGAATAATTTTGGCTTGGTTGAAAATATTCTGCAAGTGACTCCATGGAGCCACACTTTTTTTACTTCACCTAGAAATAAGAATGCTAGAATACCTCGTATACATTATCAATAAAGAATAATGAAAATCACTCAGAAACGAAGAATGTTTTTTGACAAGAGGAAAAAAAAGAACAATGATCGGGGTATCATCATGTAACAGTGAAAGTTGGGATATATATTCACATTCTTTCTTGATGAAGGGTAATGCGTTACATTAGGAATCTTTAGGATCAACAGATTATATATGTCAAGGAATGAAGATACTGAACACTTCTGAAAAGTTAGTCATAATTGGTCACAAAAAATTGATGATTTTTTAAAGAAAAAATGTTGATTTTTTTCTTTTTGAGAGAAAAAAAAATGTTGAATTCACAAGAGCGCACCTTCTCACTCCCTTTATAATGGCAATCAAAAGATCCAACGCTTCCATATGAAGTGTTGGAAGCTCATGACAAAGAAGCTCTTGATGAATGGCAGTTGCAAAGAGCATCGATGATTGAGACAAAGATCCATCCATCTCGAGCACTCTCCTAATCAAAGCTATTAAAGCCCGTACTGGAATGGTTACCTTTTTGCAGAAGAAACAAAAACTAAACATTAGCAACCTACTAAAGATGTTATTTTCAGACTAGAAAACAAAGAAGTGTGTAGAAAGATATAACTGTTGGATTATAGATGGCATTCCTACCTGAATAGGATAGGGATTAGTAAGCATGATAGAACATGACTGCATCAGAGTAGAAACTGCAGGGACTATCAGTTCATTGAGCCTTTTTGTTGGATGCTCAGATATTTCTCCCAGTTTAGGTGGAATTCCTAATGAAGGGGGATCTCGTCCAGGTGGAACCAATAGTCTACTCACGATGGACATTTTTGTTCCTGCAGTACACAGGAAAAATATGTTAATGAAGAAAGATCCACATAGCTGAAACTAACTAGCTTGGGAACTGAACTTTCAGCAATCATATAAACAGTATAGATGCAATTGCTTCATTTACTCTCTTCTAGTTCCTGGAAGGCGTCATTGAGAAGAACATCGATATCTACTACAATCTTTTGGACCATCAACGACCAGCTACTCTCATCACCTCTGACCATTGGAATTAAAGCCAAACAGCAGGCAAGCTTCTGCGGAGAGGGCAATATACAAGTAGATAGAAAATTATAGGATGAACATTCGTATGACAATAAAAGAGGAGATAAAACACTGAGCAAATATATTGATACCCTACCTTCAATAAATGTCTTTCGCCCTTAGCAGGCAGAATATTTGCTACGATAACAGCTTCAACCTGCAATGCATCAATTTCTTGGTTAGTAATTAAGTCAGCATGCCACAAGACTATATGGGACACAGCAGACCACAAGACTATATGGCACACGACGTCAATGGGGGTTAGCTCTAGCTGTTATATGGTCGATCTGGCACCAAAGAAATGCTTGTCTTTTCTGAAGGGAGTGTTGGTATTTGGAAAACATCATGTCACATGCTGTAAAATTGGCTAAGCTGTGGGCTGATGACTAGAATGATACGGTTGGCTTATCCTACATATATATTTTTGGATGTAACGGTATAAACTCTCCTTAATAAAGCTGGATGCCTACATCCTTATTCCTCTCAAAAAGGAAAAAATTAAGTCAGCATGCAATGAGAATACACAATAACAAACTACAAGCAATGATAATCAAAATCTTGATCTATGCTTCATCATGAATCTTAGAATAAAGGGAATTTAACCACACAACACAGTCAAATGTGTCTCCATGGGCAACAATCAAATATAACAGCAATTGGTGTACTTTGGTGGTGGGATCAGGTGAGTGGGTGCTTGGAAGTGTGCACGTGTTAACTTTCTTTTTTTTTTCTTTGGTAGAAGCGTATCCATTTCCATGATGAGAGATTCCAAGTCTACCTTTCTTGAGGTAGGTCCTTCCTCCCGCATACCTTTGACGTCAAAATACCTCTTTCTATTTCATATTATAACACTTTTCACAGGAGGAGCATTGTCGCGTATCGGCAATTAGCCAGAACCCTCAGTGCCAGACTAAGAGGCACAAGCATAAGAAAAGGAAGGCATGACTGATTAAAAAGTGACAAAACATAGGCCTGAGATAAACTCACATCTTCATAATATCGATGAACTGATGATGGAAACAATCTAATGAGATTGCACAGCAAATCCACTGCTCCGACCTACATCAATTTATAAGCTCTTAAATCCAATATGATCAATATAACAATAGTGAATTTGTGAACATGAAAATAAGTATAGTTCAGCAGATAAAACTTACCTTTGAAGACACTGAACCACCCTCCTCTAATAATAAAATTATTGATGGAATAATTTTGGAAGCCAATAAGGTAGCATCTTTCTTTAAGCTTGAAAAAGTAGCCAACCTGACTTCAGAATAACAGTTTATAAATACTACTACTTTTTTTTTTAGAAGTTTATGAACACTACTAAGACAAAAACCATAAATTCCAAGTGAAATATATCATATTTTCAACAAAATGAGAGCTAATGAAAAAACTGCCATAGTCACTTTAATTTGCAACAATATAGTATGATCTTCCAATGTTTTTGCAATCTTAACTGAACAAATGGAAGTTTGAAACTGAGTAGCCAATTAAACATATTCAAACTAAAAATATATCTCCAGGAAACTCATTTAGCAATGCCTTCTCTAGAAGCTCATAGCTGAGAAGTGAAATTGCAAGGCTACTCATGTTTTTGAATGATAGAACTAGAACGTACTTAGAGAAGTAATGAGACAATGGGAAACAACTATGAAGAATTATTTCTGCAAAAGAAAAAAATCACAGAAATATTATTTTTTATGAAACAACAACAATGATATTTTTCAAACATTAATATTGAAAAATGATATTCTATAAGGTCATAACTTCTTTTTTTTTTTTTTGAGAAAGGTCATAACTTCATACTTTTCCTTGAAATGTTAAAATTGCCATCTAGCCGCCTATTCCATTATCCCTTCACTTCAGACTAAGGTTGGCCTTCCCACAAGACATCAAAGATCAAACATCTGGATGCAAGCCTGAAACTGGATTTTGAGATGGAAATCAAATGACAGTGAGGAACGTGCAAGGGAGATTGATGATGGGTGGTTGACATATGTGATGATGGGCCTACCCATTGCCCTGTTACATGGTGTAGGCAAGAAAACTCGAGGAAAAAACGGAAACAATTTAATCAGTATGCTTCAAATGCCCATGATCAGGATCATACAAGCATTTCTCGCTCACAATTTTGAGATGTAAGGGTAGGTCATCGTCACACAAATTCAACAACGATAACCAAGGGATAAGTCTTCGTACATATTATCTCCATACAAATTATTTTGTCTCCTCAACCTCCGAGACCCTTGGGAAGCCCAATCTTGTTTCCTTATATCTTGTTTCTCCAAGGTCCATTGGGCAATTTGATAACAATCCAACCTTATGTTGAGTTAGTGAATTCCATTCCCCTTGTTACTATGATTGCATAGAGATAATTGTTCTAGCTCATAGCATTATAGATCTACTAAGTTAATAGGGATAAAATGTGATTGGGCTATGATTCCACTCCAAACAAGAGAGTTGCATAGGAGATAGTTGTCCATATTATCCCCTTGTTACTATGGCTGGATCTCACAAGTTGGATAGGGATAAAACACGAGGGCAGCAATGACTTGCAATAGTTGTTGCAGTTAGCAATGGATGTGGGCTGTGTGGTAGTGGACGTCAAGGAACAGGGCAGCAGTTCTCACGACAAACATGGTGAACAATGTCTCTGCTGGAAGCCAGTGGAGGCAAGTGGCAGCAGCAGCAGGTGGTAGAAGCAACTACAGCAGTCAGCACAGGGCGGGTAGCAGCAGGGACTGTATGCTGACATAAGGAATTTACAGCAACTTTGCTCGAGCACAGTCGCAGTGGTACTATAGAAAGTTTCTATAGTATGGTACTGTAGGGGCAATGGAGAACAAGACTTGGTGGCTGAGAAGAAGTTAGGGTTTGAAAGAGGGTGACAGGATCAAGACCATTCAATTGTGATCAAATGCTTTGATACCAATTGATGAAGATCGACTACGTTAATCTATAAATTCTAATAAAATTAGCCACTTAAAATAATCAGAATAATGTTCATACATGCAAAACTATCTTCCAAAAGAACCATACAAGAGTATTTACAGGGTTATGTATCCAAATAACTAGGAAACCAACTATAAGAAAAAACAATCAACAGAAAAAATTTAATAGAACAAAACTCCTGATGAACTCTTAATTAAATTATTGGAAGAATGGCCATAATTAAAGACAAATAACTCGTAGGCAAAGGACTCATTAATTTTGTTCTGCATCAGAAATTATATTCATTCATTCAAAATTATCTTCCAAAGGACCATACAATAATATTTATAGAGTTCTAAAAACTCTATGCCCAGATAACCAGGAAACTAACTAAAAAGAAAACCAATTAAAAGAAAATCTGATAATGAAAGGACGCCTAATTAAACTATCGACAGAAGGCCCGTAAATAAAAACTAATAACTCATGGGAAAAATGTCCATTTCATTAATCTTTTCTACATCACATAAGGCCAAACTTTCATACGGAGTGTCGCCTAAAGATATGGATCCATGGAATAACAGCATTATAGACGGTGGACATTCTCCTCCATGGTCGAGGGAAACAATGACAAAGACAAGGCAAGAAGGATGAAGTCCATGAAACAAGTGCAAGAGTTTTTTTTTTAAGAGAAGTGGGAGATTAGCAAGAGGATAAACTTATTAATGTAAGATCCATAGTCAATCATCATTACAAGTGGTCCAAATGGTGGCAATTTCCTGTGCAACATGGCAGGTGATCTCGACCACAAAACTAATGGGCGAATACAGTCAGGTGCCTGCACATGATTCATGTGCTATGGTTCTATTTGAATTCCTCAAAATTATGTTGACCTGTATTGCCTCTATGTTTGGCAACATGGGGAGAGGAAGGTTGTCAAAGAGCTCCCTTCATTCATGATGGAGCGACTCAGAGTTATTGTCAGAAGAGAAGTATGAGGATTGTGTCTAAAAGAGTTGGCGCAAGCTAAGGCTTCAAGGTTACTTCTTATTTTGCATAAATGTTTTTTTTCTTTTTGGAGGGAATGTTTTGCATAGATTTTGGGAAGATCCAATGTGCCAAAAAGCAATAATCGATTAACTTGCAATTTATTTTGTAAATAAATAAATAAAATTTGGATGACTCCAAATATGAAGTTGACTTCTCAAAGACCAAGATATCTTGAGTTTGAATCTCACTATAGCCTAAAGAAAGGACTTCTGAAAATTTAAATAAGAACAGAGCATTTGTTTAGGGCAAAAGGACAACCAGCAAAGTGGTTGTTGTCTTGTCCATATTTCAATGTCTTTGAGAGGGAAAAGGATGGTTACCAAGTGTACCCATCCATTTTATTGATATGTTCTCCTCAAAAAAAATTTATTGATATGTTGTCAATTTATGTATGCATAATGCAACATAGAATTAGATTTTTATCCAATCTTGCACCATATTTTTAGCTATGGCTATGATATTTTCATTGACAAAGGGCAGGGCAGTTTAGGTAGACTTTGCCCTCGCCACTGGATGCATTAAAATGGCATCCAACACAATCAAGTGGTATCAACCAAGGATTTAACTTTAAGCACAAGATTTACAAAAAGTGCGGCAAAAAGCTTGATCCTAAACATCATCAATATATGCTCAATATAGCTGGCTGAGTAATAAAAAATGTGAGATACAAAGTAAACAAACCTTGTGAAAAAATCGGACAATGAAGCGCACAACGCTGCTTTTACAAAGACAGAACTCAAATGTGGATGCTGACAAAAAGAACATGATATAAATAAAATTAATAAAGCATATGGCTATTAGGTACAATTGGACTTTATATTAGAATTAAATATAAATGTCTTTAAGCCACAAACACACCAAATCTTGATGGTGCCAAAATAGGAAACTAAACAAATATAAGATAAAAAAAGTCTGCTTTTACATATTTTTTAAACATCCAAATAGGTCACCCAGCTAATTGAGTGTTATATAATCATCTAAAAAAAATTGTGTATCATATAAATGTATCTGTTATCTTCTCAAAAAAATGTATTTAGTAAAATAACAGAGGATGCATCCTACACATCAAGTACTCTGCAGATGCCAGGGAAGTGGTGGACATCTATGTGAAGTCTTCCCCCAATTCTCCAAAGATAGTGTTTCCATGGATGAAATTCCTAGCCCCTTGATTACCAAAGAATTTACTAACACAATAGGATTTATCATAGCATACGTTCAACAAGGATAACAAAGAACAAGCAGAAAGACCCAAAGAAATAAGTTTTCTTTAGAAATAAGTCAAATAATTCATTTTTAGCTTAACAAATAATGGGAACAGTATCAAATGTTCTCTTTCACAGGTGTAGCAGACGCTTTAATGAGAAGACTCAATTTTCTGGACACTTCCAGAATCAGGTTCTGGCAGTTTTTTTCTTTGACAAGATGGTGAGATTGATGACGATGTTAATCATAGAATTCAAGCTGGTTGGTGTAAGTGGAGGAAAGGCACTGAAGTTATTTGTGATAGAAAAGTACCCAATAAAGTTAAAGGAAAATTCTATCGTACTGCTATAAGGCCAGCAGTGTTATATGGTAGTGAATGTTGGGCTATGAAGGGACAACATGAACGTAAAGTGGGGGTAGCCGAAATGAGGATGTTGAAATGGATGTGTGGTCATACAAGATTAGATAAGTTTAGGAATGACCATATACGTGAACGAGTCGGAGTGGCTCCTATTAGTGAGAAAATGGTAGAGAATCGTTTGAGATGGTTTGGTCATGTTCAGAGAAGACCATTAGATGCGCCAGTAAGAAGAGTAGATCAAATAATCTGGAGTCCGATTAAAATAGGGAGAGGGAGGCCAAGGCGGACACTTGGCGAACTAATAGAGCAAGATCTATTGGTGAATAATATACCGAAAGGTTTGGTTACTAATAGAGCGGAATGGCGTCGTATGATCCATGTAGCCGACCCCACCTAGTGGGATAAGGCTTTGTTGTTGTTGTTGTACAGTAACACACTTCTTTTACATACATCTTTTTTTTAATGAAAGTTTAATAAGTGTTACTCGGATCCAAAAAAAATGTTACTTTTATTGTGAATCTAGGATGTAGATATGAAACATTGTTTTGTTTTGTCATTCTCTCAAAACAAAAATCATTGTTTCGTCAATTCGAGGAAATGCAGTTAACAGTTATCATAAGATCACGTGTAAAAGGTTCACTAATGAAATGACTAAGCAAAATTTTAGACAGGATAAATGATACAAGAACAATTCCCATAAACTTCTCAATCCATGGATCTAGAGTAATTAACTAATTGATTATATAAAATGATATAACATCATTGTTTTCCTCCGATATAGTGCAGTAAGTAGCGACATGCAATGAAAGGTTATAAAAAGGGGAAGGCCCCATTGAACCCAACATAGCTTCAAAACAACCAAATGCAACATAATTTCAAGAATCTCTAATGAAAAAAAGAATTTATACAGCAACTAGTAAAGATCAATTTGGAGAATAACTGTTCTGGAACATTCAACATTGGATTTTATGAATATATGACATAAAATGGGAACAAAAGAAACATTAACGAAAATGGCATGATAAACAACCTGAGCACTAGGGACATTAGTCAGAAGCTTCTGGAACCAAAGTGAGTATGAACCGGTAAATCTGTTGGCGCTGCACTCCTCGCAAGTTACACCAAGCAGACATAGTCCCGCCCAACATTTGTCTGGCTAGACCATTCAAAAGAAGGGAAAAACAGTTCACAAGTGCCCTTTTGTAATATAATTCATAACTATACAAGAATATTAAACTCAACAACTAAGTTGCTACACCAATAGAATCAGAGAACCGAATAATGTAAGCATGTTTTATCAAAACAATGATTCTACATAAGAAAAAAGAACATCAGTGATATTCTGAGGTAATCTTTTTCAGCTTGTTGTGATACAAAAAAAAAATGTAACCAAGTGCTATAAAAAGCAAACTGATGACACGTAGCTCCATCTATTTCCTTTTAGTCATCAAGTATAATCAAAATTCACATATTAAGCAATACATGAAAGAGTTAGAAGAAACAGGAGAGGAACGTTTCAGGTATTAGAAGAACCACATGATCTCCTAGAAGTTGAACCATAAAACTCTCCCCCTAAGAAAAGGAAATTTAATCAGTAACGTAAACGAACACTGATCTTTTAGGCACTTCTCAAAAAAAAAAATTTAGGCACTTAATTTTACTCTGGGTCATGGGACATAAGCCAAAAGATCAACATGAATCGCAATAAACCTCATTTACGACAAATAATTGATTTTTAATGTCTCCTTGAACAAAAAACAACTGAGAAATATTACGGTGTGAAAATTAACAAACAAATGCCCGGAGTAGAATCGGATCAACTACCATTTTGCTGGACGTGAGCGATAGCACGCGGTCGACCCAGGCGTCGACGGAGGAGCTCCAAGCCTGCTTCATTTTGGCGTTGGAGTTTTCGGGGAGCTGCTCAGAGAGCAGCCCGTGGGTCTTGACGGCGGCCAGAACGGAAGAGAGCTCAGCGGGGCCGGGCAAGGGGCGAGACTCGTCGGGAAGGCGGTCGCGCAACAGGGAACGCAGAATCCTCGGCTTCAGCCGGGCGTCGCACATGTCGTCGACGAACTCCGACATCTCCGGCGACGAAGGCAGGAGGTCGATGCCGGCGGATGTGGCAATTCGTTACGCGCAGGGTTTAGGGTTTGAGCGTTCTTTTGGATCTCGCACTTGTAGTGCCCTTATTACACAAATAAATAAATAAAGACTTATATATAGTTAATTTAATATTGTACTTCTTTTATTTTTTGTATTATACTTTTAATTAGTCCTAAATCCGTGCGGACTACATATATTATAAAAATATGTAATATATAATTAAAATATTATAATTTATATTAAAAATAATTTATTAGTATTTAAATATCATAAATAGGTTATTCCATTTTGAAATGTTTAAAATTCAATTTAAAATTACAAAGACCCCAACTTCTAATTAAATTATTTTTTCCTTAAATAATTAATTATTTTCATCTCAAATTGAATTCTCTAATTTAAATTATTTTGGATAATTGAATTAGATGAAATTTCGTATAAGCTGCCGGGTAGGCACGTGACCCACATGCAATTCCTCGAGCCCGACCAAAATACATTTTCTTTTTTTTATTTTGTATTACATATTTAAATATTTATTTATATATTATAACTATATTATATAAAAAATTATTATATATCTAATAATCTTAATATTATATATTATTATTAGTTTTTATATCGCCTATTATAATTTATTATTATTAATAGAAATAAATTTTGAGCAAAAAAATTAAAAACGAAACATCCAACCCGCCCGAGCGAGCTGTGCACGGACTATGTCAGATTGCAATAACATCAATCTGACATGGCACCTCTTGATCGATTCAAGCACGACACATTAAAGGAACTATTATTAAAATTATTTATTTAATCAAAGAATATTTTCTTTATTTAAATTATTTTTAATCAAAAAATAACAAAATATGTTTCACAAAGTAAATATTATTTACTTATACATTATCTTTTATAAATGAAAATTATTTATTTTAATCATACTAAAAAAATTGCTTATAACTCAATTGTGCTAATAAATTTAGCCTACTTTTATTTTTGTTATCTTATATAAAAATTATCACCTTTATTTTCTAAGATTATATACTTGTCCTTTATATTTTAAAAAGAAAATATAAGAAAGATTAATATTTATTTGACTCAAATTGAATTCTTTATTTAAAATTATTTATACTCAATTGAAAACATTACTTTAAGTTTGTTTATTTATACCTTCACATTATCATTTATAAAGAAAACATTATTTATTTTAATCATACTCATTATACTCCAATTAAATTTACTTTTATACTTATTGAATTATTTATTTTTTTAATTGCACATATATAATTACCTTATATAACTAACTTTCTATTATCACTATTTTTATTTGAACAAATCCAGAATTATGAAAAAAATGAAATAATTTTGCAGATATATTTGGATTATATGTATATACTACGATTCGAAATATATTAAGATTGTAAATTTAAATATTAATCTTTTTAGATGACACATCTTTTATATATCAGTATTTTAATTAGAATTTCAAACACATTAGGGTTCATAATTTATTAATTTATTTAATGGATTACCTTCCAACATAGAAGGCAAAATTGACTAAGAATTTGATTAGAATTTTGTTTAGGATAAGATTTTGAAATATGTTGGAACATTGTCAGTGTTAATGTTTTATACGTTGAAAGTTAAAATTAATTCTTTTGCTGCATGTAGAGACAAACATAGTGGTGTTTGAATCTCAAAACTAATCACGACTTTTAAGAAATTAGTTTAGGTTTTTTATTAATTTAGTTTAGTTGAACTTTAGGATACGTAAAACATTAGGATATATTAAGATACGTAATATTGATATTTATAGGATAAAATTAGGCTTTTACATGATTTTTTAGGATTAGGATAAATTATGATGTACATGATCTTTTAACTAAACTCAATATAATATTTCTACGTAGACTTCTATCAAGAATCCTAATCCTAATATAATATTTGCATATAATTTATTAGGACAAATAAAACTCAATTCATATATCACTATATTTGATACTAATAATATTTAAAATTTAATTATTGAATAAAAGTGAGAAAAAATTATAGTTAGATAAATATCTTATAATAGAAGATTAGAGTAGGATTAGTTTTATGATATATAATGTAGTATTAGGATATATACGTGTGGATAATATTATGATTAGGATTAATTTAAGTCCATATAGGATAGCTATTATTATATTATAAATTATAATTAGTTTAAATATTGTTAATAGACGACATGTTAGAATATATCTTGATATTATTAATTATAGAAGATTAGAGTATGTTTAGTTTAGGATAGGATATATAGATAATATCATGATTAGATTAGTTTAAGTTAGTAAAAAAATATGTAAAATTAGTACTATGATTAGTTATTATTAATAGATGACACATGTCATCATCATAATAAGCCACTTGTCATGCTCTCATACCCATGCTTTTACCTCTACTTTTATATATATATATATATATATATATATATATATATATATATATATATATATAGATAATTGAATAATATATATTATTAATGTAGCAATAATATATATATGAATTATGAGTTAATATTTACATGTCTTGTACGATTCTAGTCGTCATAACATTCTTCCCCAAACGTCAATCATTAATTAGTTTTTAAGATGAAATCGAGTCATAAAATTAGGAGTCACGTTTATTAAAAAATTAATATTTTATTAAATGTAATTTATTAAAAATGATTTTTTGTGTTAAAATAATATATTTTCTAACATTTTTTTAATAAAATTCTTTAATGTATATTTTATTTTTTATTTCTAAACAAAGATATATTTTTTATCTAAATAATATATTTTTTAACAATATTTTTTATAAAAAATGTTAATATATATTTTTGAATTTTTATATAAATTTATATTTTATATTTATAATATATTTTTTAATACAAACACTTATTAAAATTAAATCTTCACATTTATTTTTTTATCGCATCAACTACTTCATTTATAATCATTAAATTTCACTTCATTCGTACTTCCAAGTTCCAACTAATATTGACAATTCAATCATTCAATAACTAATTCTGCTAATTGTTTTACCCAAACACCATATAATACACAAAAATAACATTAAAAATGACTCATTAAAATTATTATAAGTTAAATGAAGATAATAAATATTAAACTAATTTACATCTATACAGAATTATATGTGCTAATAATTAACTAAGAGACATTTGAATAAAGTAATAAAATAAATTAAAAAATATTAAATGAAAATATACATAGAATAATATGATATACAAAGTATTACAGTGTTCGTGATTATGTAAAATATGTTGGAACTAATATATCATATATCATTAAATAAGGATTGTATAATGCTAATTGAAAGTTAAACGAAAAGTATAATATGAAAGTAAGGAAGAATAGTTCTAAAACAATATTAATTAGAGTTATTTCCTTTAACACCTCTTAAAATATAATTTCGTTCACATCTAATCCTAAATTATAAATTTATAAATATTAATTCTTGAAGCTATGTAACTAAATGACGATAATGGATGTCACTATTTCTAAAAAATAACATATAAATTTTGCTTCACACATTTTTTTATTATATTACATTTTTTATTTAATTAAATAAAATATGTTATTAAATATTATTTTATATCTATTCATATTAGAATAAATATAGTTTATTTTAAATCAATTTAATTTCTAAATATCTTGAAAGTAGTAATACAAGGAAATTGTATAAAACTAAAATATATAATAAAACTTGATAGGAGGCAAAGAAAATTAGGATGAAAAAAGGAATAGTTATAATTGAATTCTAATATTTATCTAAAAAATATATACATATAAATTTTAATATGACTAGTAAACAAGATATATAAATATGCTTTATGATAAGATTAAACAGAATTTTAAAATTAGATATTTTGATGATTTGTATTTGTTTATAGAGAAATAATGTTGTACCAAAGATAATGATAATTTATACTATAATACATTATAAAAAAAAGTTAAAATTTATAGGAAGAATATTAGGATAAAAAAATGAATAGTATAATTAAATTATAGTATTCATTTACAAATAAATATATACACATAAATGTCAATATTACTAGTAAACAAGTTATACAGATATAGTTTATAATAAAACTAAAAGAAATATTAAAACTATATATTTTGATTAGTTCTATTCATTTATACAAAAATAATGATATTTATACTATAACATATTATAAAAAAAACTAAAAATGCAGAAAGTGTTGGTGATAAGATTCGACCACTTCCACATCTGACATGATCACACTGCACCCACATATATTTAGCTATGCTATCTACGTAGGCGGTAACCCTTCTTTTTTTATCTTTTAACGTTCTTAATCTATCATGCTATCTTTTGATCTCAAAGAACCTAATTAAGACTCATGGGAGTAAAGTCAGCTCCTAATCATCATTATATATCATATAAAGTGATCATGAAATCAATAGGATAGATTTGATTTGGGTTAAAGTTAGGAAAAATCAAATAATCCATATTCTACGTCAAACTTTTGAATGCCCACAAGGTAGAACGGTTGTTTGGCCATCAAGGTTCTTCGTACGTCCAAAGGATCTTATAGACATCTAGTCACAATAATGTCATTCATGCCGTTCCAAGGAATGGTGTGGTTTGGGTGCCGAAAGATCGAGTGGTCGACCAATCATTAAGAGGTTGCAATCATCCGAAGGATCGGACGGACATCCAATCTCAATAAGATCACTCAGTCATTCCATGTCCTATTGTGAATCGGACACCCGAAAGGTCGAATGATCGTCCAATCTTATCTAAGACATAAAATGTTGAACTCTTGGTCATAAGTTTTGAATGCTCCAAGGGTCAACTGATTTGTCCAAGTCTCCATTTATTCTCTTTTGTTCATTTTCACTGATTAGTCGGTAGAAGGCTATGATTGACCAATTAGATGACTTCCGTTTGTCAGTAGAACATAACGGACATACTAGATTTCTTTATACTAAAAGGAGCAGACACTTATTAATGAGACCTCTCGTCCATTCATACTCTACAAAACCATAGGTCATTTGCGGGGTCTTATGTTTTCCATCAAATTTTCACAATACAATCATCTAAGGCATATTCAAATAGAACACTAACATATAGCATGAGCTAAAGGTCATTCATATACATGTTCATGTACAATTCATCATCAAGTGTTCCATTCAATATATATAGTCCATGTCATATTCATCATTTTCATAACTATATCATAAGTCATCATAAGAATATTTTCTTTAAATCCTAATCAATCGCTGAGGTTAATTCCAAGTTTACATCATAGCTCCCTTATGGATAATAACCATGTACATAACATTTTAGTTCATCTCCTTTGCCATTTTCATATATATCAAAATCATAGTTCGCTATAAGATACTTCATTGCTTCAAATTTCAACAAACATATAATCATCAAAGAGAATAATCTAATCATGTATCATGATTTCATTATGAGTAATCATATGAATAATATTTTAGTCATTAAATGAGTATTCTTAAGCCTATTTTCATAAGTTCACTACTCAACATATAAAGTTGAAAACATAACATCCATTGTCAATCCTAAACATGCAAGTACTCAAAGATAATTATTTACCCAAACACTAGCATGAATCTTACCAATACAATTCTTAAAGCTTGCATATCTCTCATAAAAACACACCCCATGACTTAGATCCTGTTAAACATATCTTTTCAAGCCATTCAAGCTGTTTCTTCGATTTTCTAATAAGTTTTGGTTGTCTTTTTCGCTTCCTCATATGTTCCTCATATCCTCAGCACTTCATGCTCTCCTCCTTAATCCTCTTTTGTAGTCCATAACGAAGAAGAAGAAGAAGAAGCAATGGAAAATGAAAGGGTATGAAAGTGGAAAGAATTGAAGAATGAGGGGAGGAATGAGAATTTAAATAAAAGAAGACAAGTTGGAGTTTGTGTCTTTAGTTTCCCAATCATGGATATGAAGGGATTCACAATTCCTCATGAGTTAAAAATGAATGGAGGAGAAAAATCGAATTTGACTTCCTCCACCTCTTGTTGGCAACTGCGAGTTTCGATTGTCCGCTGCTTATAACAGACATTCGAAACATGGCATTAACATATTTCTCTTTTTTTAAAAAAAAACATCGGATGTTACATGACCAAAGGTCATATTGGGTAAGGGATAGGATTTTTTTAACTCAAGTTGATGTGCCTCGTCTTAATTCAGGAGAACTGAGATCGTTGAAGAGATGGAGGAAGTCATTTTTGTCACGTAGCATTTTTGAAAAAAGGGTGAAAGATGACGAAAGTGACAAAGACAACACACAAAACCCTAAGAAAAAAAATTGACCGTGATGAGCAATAACATAAGGATTTGCTTCTATTTTCCAATTCTTATTTATTAGTTAGCAATAATGTGTTTTCTATTATTTCTTTTGATTTAATTTTTTTCTGGTTTAACTTGGTGATACATGGGAACTAGAACTTGATTGCCTTACTTTCAAGTAAAATTCTCATTCTCTATTGGAGGAGGAAGGAATAGTTTCTCATTCATGTTTTTCATTTTGCATTGCAACTTCCTTTCATGTTCATTTTATAATTAGTTTGATAGTTTAATACATTATGGCAGGCCTGACCAGTTGGTTCAATTTGAAATAAAGATCTTAAATTATATATATTTTTTCAACCTGACCGATTGGTCCAACTTGAAATGAAGATCTTCCTAGTTCATTGTTCAGTCTGATCTTGACAATGTTGATATGACCACATCATATACCACTTATTAATAAAGACTTAAAGTTATGTAATTTAATCATTGACGTATGATTATATCATAATATATCAATGACCAAAAAATGTTTCTAGATGTTAGCGTGATTTTGTTTATTATATTGTGCTAAGGTCATTCACTAGATCTTGCAAAAACACATTTTACCCTTATACCTAATCACATAAAATTGAAACCTACAAAGACAAATAATTATATTATTAGATAAAAGTTGTCACAAATGAGTTTACCATGTGCACTTATTATCAAAATTAAAGTTTGGATAAAAATATCTCACTTCGAGATTGAGGTAAAATCTTTTTACTTGTTAAATGGTCTAAAGTTCTCGTGTTCCTCCTATGATCTTGAGTTGTTCCATCATGATCCAAAGATACATGGAAGTATCATGATAATCAATAATAAAATGTTAAAGAGTTCATTTAGAACAATACACATAAAATATTTTAAGAGATTATTTTTAAAGTGAAAGATGTAGTACAACTAACTAAAGAAGAAAGATTAACTGTATATGAAAAAGAAGAAAAAAAATAGAGTAGAGAAAATATTTTTTTATTTATTATTTGATTCACTTGATTAATTGTCCAATTGTACCCTATTATGATTATTAATTTGTTAAAGTATTATTTCCTTTTATGAAGAAATCATATCAATATGTATTATTTTGCATATTGAGCATCAATATGCCATTGTTAATGAAAATTCCTTTTCAGCGTGTTTGAATCTCACAAAATTAGTTTTGTTAGGTCATACTGGAATTGAACAACATCGATGCTCATAATGATGCCAAGTTCTACATAGGACCAAATCATTAGAAAACTCTTATTTATATTTGATGTAGTAGTTATTTAAATGTCAGTTACCATTTGAAAATTTAATAGGAAAATATTGTTATTTGACTTTCATACTTTATTTAAGAAAATTAGTTATTTATTATTTGATATTGCTATATTAATCAAACAAAATATTAGAATAAGCATTTGTAAGTAGCTTCATCTCAAAACAAGTTCATTTGTCACATAATAAGATAGTGAATTTAAAAATGTTACACAAACCTGACCCAAATATGACAGCAAGATACGAAAGTTCATCTTTGTAAAATATGACCTACTTATGTTTCCGCATATTTGGAAAGAATAAGACCAAATTAAAGATCTTATTCATGAAAATAATATGAAACTATAACAAGTGACCTTTGTGCGGCTTGACACACGCACCCGTGGAACGTGCAATGGAATGGCACGGATGGGACGAACTAAGCAATTGAATATGCACTGTAAAATGACTTCGATTGAAGTTGGAAACATCGCTTGTTGGGAGCCCCAAAAGCAAGAGCACATTTTTTTCTTAGTGGCACGAGCGTCGGAGTTCTTCATCCTGAGTTTTTTTTATGTCCATCATCGCTATTGTAATCCTCACATAGAACTGACTTGAAGATTCTGCCTGGTGACATAAGAGATGATCCCCTATTTTTGTTTACTACGGATCAACAATGACCACCAGCAAAACAAAGCAAATTCAAATTGATGATTTCCACAAGTCATCAAATGGTCTGCCTGCGATGCTCAATTTCTAGTGTTGTCAACCCCGCACACGAATCCAATGATGCCCTAGTAAATTATCGTCGTTCAACTTTTGGGGAAGATAAAACATGTTTTGGGGAAGATAAACAGTAGCATTTTAATCTAAGCCATTCAACTGCTCATTTGATCGCATGTTTTAAGAATCTGTTGAACTCATTAAAATAGTAGCAATTTAATCTAAGTCATTCATCTATTGGAATTATTAAAACACTAGGAAACTTTATCATGCACTACGAGATTATAAATAATTTGATGAAATACATAATATATATAATATTGAGATATAGTCTAAGGTAAAAAAAATTTACATTACAATGAACAATTTTTTAAAAAATTATTTGTTATTAATTTAAAGTAAATATGAAAAAATAAACATGTAGGTATAACTAAAAGAAAGTAATAACTCATTACTTTTTTTGTATGTTTAATTGTGGTAAATTAATTAAGTAATGATGAAAGTTACTTTCCATTAAATCATAGAGATGGTAATTGAATTAGTAGTAATATATCTAAAAATAAGAAATGATAATTGAAAAGATTAAATTGTAACAAAAAAATATTAATTATATATTGTAATCAGCTCGTTTTAGGGATTTTGTGCATGACCCCAACGTACGACTAATCGGACTACTATTGAGGATTGGTTAGGGCGGAAGGAACTTTTGGACCGAGGACATGGCTTGAAGTTAGGACCTGGCTCAGTCATCTAAGTGGGTGTTATTCAATTGAAAATGAGCTCTGGGGATCCAAATCTTCGGACGATCGTTCTTGCTCGTTGTGTGACCCGACTACATGGAGGGGCCTCTGCAAGTATGCGGTGGCGGCTCATTCCCGAACAGGTTCAAAGATTGCATAGTGTGGATTGGGAAGGTGACGGATCATGGGCACAAGCAGCAGGGTGTTGGCACCCCCATTGCTTGCTTCACATGTCATTGTAGTTGGAATTTGAAGATGGAAGGCATTATAAATGGCATGATGTTCCCATCCTACCCGTACTCCAAGGACAACTTCATAAGTGAGTGCTACGGTCCCTAATGAAGAACATTGTGATTATTTGGAGGCAATGTTTTCATAATGGGACGAGCGACCGGATTAGATTTGCTACTAGATAGCGGTTGGACCGGTCCGACATGTTCGACCGGATTGGACCTAATTCTTTTTTAAAAATAATATTATTTATAATAATTTTAAAGATATGGTGTAATTTATATGATGTAATATATTAATATTGTGATAATAAGTAATAACTTATTAATAATAAAAATATTAATATAATCTAATCTAATTATTTGAATTTTAATAATGATAAGTAGAAGTGACCAACTAATAAATTATTATTATTTATTATTTAATGATGATAGAGATTACATTAATATATTTTTATCATAAATTCTCTTATTTTATTTTTTACTTTAACATTTTGATTTGTTATTTCCATTTTTTTATGTCATTTGATAGTTTCCTTCTCAATATTATTCAAAATTTAATATTTACCTTTTTGTTTCTATTTTTATTTAATTTTTTACACCTTTTTATTACCCTCCTTTTTAAATTTCCTTTTAATACTATTTCCCCTTTTTTATTTTTTTTAATTTAACTCAAACTGGATCGAACTGGTTAAATTCGATTAACCACTTTCTCGATTCTATCGATTTTTAGTTGGTCCAAAGTCAAAAATGATTTTGATGTCAAATTGAATCAGATGAATGGATGGTTCACGATTGAATCGGCTGGTCCAGACTGATTTTAATAACATTGGTTGGAGGTGCCCACACTATGCACAATGGAGTATGAAACCAAGACAATGAATAAGACAAAAAATAAATAAAAAGCAAATATTTGAAAATAAAGTATCTAAAACTTACAATATGGGAATTAAACCTATAAAATGTTGACGACAGACTCCGTGGTCGACTATTGGTTCATAGCAGGGCATATGTCATGGCGCTAGTAGCATGGTACTAGCAAATAGATGTCTTGAACACACTCAACCGGGGAAAAGGGAGAGATCATGGTGACATAACTTAACGAGTTAATATGTAATTTATAAAAACTTAATGATGTTAAAAAAATGAATACACATTAATAAAAATAAATTATATATGATTATTTTTAGTAAGATTAAAAAATATAATGGAATATAAGAGCTATCCTATAATTTATGAAAATTTAATCATGATGTTGAATACACATTAATTAATAACGCATTTATATAAAATTATTTGTTATTAAAAAAATGGAATGTAAAGAGTCAATATGTAATATGTGAAAATTGTAATATGCACAAAGATGCATTTATATATTACTATTTTTATGATTAAAAAATAATTGAGTATAAGAAGACAACTTATATTTTATGAAAATTTAATCATGATGTTTAATTGAACACACATTAATGATGCATATATATATATATATATTATTACTTGTTATTAAAAATAAAAAATATAATTGGATACAAAGAGTCAATATGTAATATGTAAACATTAATATGCAATAATTAGTAATGCATTTATATATAATTATTTGTTATTCAAAATAAAAAAGGTAATGGAATGTAAATAATCAACATGTAATTTCTGAAAATTTAATCATGGTGTTAAAAATTTAATACACAAAGAGATGCATTTATATGTTACTATTTTTTATGATTAAAAATATCACGAAATATAAAAAGTCAACTTGTATTTACAAAAAAATTAATCATTACATAAAATTTAACACACATTAATTAAAGATGCATTTATATATGATTATTTATTATATATAAAATAATGAAATATAAAGAGTCTAATATGTGAACATTTAATCATGATATTAAAAGTTGATACCTAAAAGGTTAACATAAATCAAAGGTCATGTGGTTAATTTATGTGATCTTTCAAATTCAAAATAATTGTCACTCTTTGTATTAAAAAAAATAATTAATAAAAATAGATAGATATAAATTAAATGACTTTTAAAATTGAAAATAGTTAATGTACTTAAGTTATCATAATGCTTGAAGTAAAAAAGAAATATTAAAACAATTTTAAAAAAAGGAGAAAAAAAGAAGAATGGTGGAAGAATAAAGGTTCTTGGTGCATGAAATAAATTATATAAATATAAGAATAGTGCTAATCCAAGCCGCTCCTTTGCTCATTTGATAGCATATATTTTTAGAAAATCCTGTTGAATTTATTAAATGATAGATTTCTTTGTCGATATTTAATTGTAACGAGATATCCGTTATTTTTAAGTAATCCATTTCTGGTAAGTTAAATCATATTTGTATGTTGATAAATTTATTATAAAATTGAATACTAGTGTTGACCTTTTTTTCGACCTTGTAAAGTTCATGTAATATAATTAATTAAAATGAAGCCCACATAGATTTATCGTTATTTGCTGGTTTATCAGTCTTTAAATCCATAGCACTTATTTTCTCTCGTTTTCTACAAAATTATTATTATTATTATTATTATTTATTCCGAGAGACTTTAAACTCTATCTAGTCTTGTTCAAATTGATACTTACATCGCAACATATAGAACTATTTTTAACACCTTTTTGCGTTGGGGCATATTGATATTATTTTTGTGACTTTTTTTAAAATTGATAGTTTCATGAATAAAATTTACCAATTTATTATTATTAAAATTAATTTAGTTTGGTCACAATTTTTACTTTTTTTGCGAATTTTTTGTTCATCTGTTCAACTCTATAAGAATTTTTTTTTCTCTTGGGCCTTTGTATCATTGAAGGCACATATATGCACATGTATATGAATCCATCATCATTCTCTTAACTGTGAATTGCTAGTTTTAATATTACTATGTTTACATATAAGCCATAATATTTTCTTCTCCTCAACAAAATAACAATTCTTATATTTGATATCATAGTTTCATCATTATTAATTCCTTCTAGGTACATTATTTCTGAAGCCATTTATTGTTGATCCGAGTTGAGTCAATTTTTTTAAATAACTAGTTCTAGTTTGTTTAATAATTTATTTGGAACTGCTACTTATTTGTTTATCTTGCGCTTGCTTGCATTTAAATAGCATTTGCATAATTAATATTAATTGATTAACAAAATATTTTTTTGCATTGTTCCAAGTCGTAGCAGATGTAATCAAAATCATAGTAGTTAGAATTTCGAAAGTTAGCACATGTATAATAAGTCTATTATTATTTTTTCTCTAATGCGAATAATAAAAATGGTTAGATAATAACCGCACATGTTATAAAAGTTCTTGTTAATTAAAATTAGACATTCAGTTGCTATTAGTAACATTCTTTCTCAGACGAATTCAATTCTTATTGCATTTTTTGGAAAATTCAAAATTTAGAAACTATTTTTTAAAGTTGAAAAAAGGGTCCTCATTATTTTTTATTTTCATTTTTAAAAAAATCTAAATTCAGCACCTAAATTTTGAATTTAGTTTTTTGTTATTTAAATATATATATATATTTACATTTTTTAACTTTAATTTTAATTTTCAAATTCTTGAAGTTTAAAGTTATGAGTTTTTTTTTTAAAAATGAAATTCAAATTTCCAAAGTTATGAAATTTCAAATTTTAATTCGAAGTTTTCAAAATATGAAATTAAATATTTTTAAGTTATTCAAAAATTTGGAATTTAAAGTTTTGAATTACAATTTCAAAGTTAAAAGTTTAAAATCATTAAACAACTTTAATGAAAAATAAGTCTGATTATATAATATAACATCTTTTATGGTAGATAACTTATTTCTTAAACTCTAAGCACATCTGCTTGACATTTTAGATAAAAGATGTCAAAATTTGTTGTGGCCAAGTTGACACGATTAATGACATCAACTATGATATATGGAGATGAAGAAATGGATTAGTTCATGATAATTTACAAAAAAAAAATACATTGACAATGTTGCCCCGACGCTTCTAAAAGAGCCATATATGAACAAAACTTAACTCATTCAAGGTGGAGAAATAGAAGCTGAATGATGAGAAAGTAGGAACTTTCATATTAATATGTGTGGAGGATAATCTCATCATAGTGTTGGAAACACATAAAAATGCACATGAACTTTGGAATGCCTTGAAGGACAATTATGTGTCCAAAAGGAACATGAGCTTACAACTCTTATTACATAAATACACTATATGTAAAATATAAGCATATGATAATATATCAGATCACACTAATCGAATGATTGTGATGATAAACGACTTGAAAGCTATAGAATGTCCCTTACCTGAACCCTGTAGATAACATCGGTCCTAAATATTTTGCCACCTGCATTCGATATGACAACGTTTGTTGTTCGTGTAAATGAGTCTATCAACCAAATTGTAGAATTGCGTAGCATCTTAGCCATCGAACAAGACATGACTAAGGGAAAGAATAGAAATCTTCGACATCGAGAAAAATGAAGAAGGTCAAGAGGATGAGTCTCATGCTATTCATCACAAAAAGAATCTCGACCCAAATAGAAAGCAATTCAAGAGAAGATTTAATGTGGAGCTTGTTATACTTGTAAAAATCTTGACCACTTTAGGTCCAACTGCCCTATGACATTTGCACATAGTCAAAACAAGGCTTCAAAATGCGGATAAGGCGATAGACAACAAAATAAAGGAGCAAGTTGCAATGGTGCAATGACAAACATAGAAAAGTGATGGATTGATTTTGGAGCAATACACCACATTTCCAAAACAAAAGAAGGTCTAATAGAATTTAAAGAGTTGCAAAAGAAGGAGCGGAGAATCTACATAGAAACAACACTTATTGATGGATCAAATAATCAAATTGAACTTAATACTCAACATATCTTGTGCAAGAATAATTCCATGTGAGCATTGCTTGAGTGGTAAGATGATAAGTTTAACTTCAAGACAAAAAGAATGTAGGTTCATTAAATACAATCAAAATTTCAAAGGGTATATATTCGATCTTTCATTTAGATAGAGGTCTTATAGAGAGTCAAGATGCTACTTTCCTAGAAAATGAAAAATAATGCATTCAAGAGGATAATGATCCACTACAAGAAAATTCAAGAATAGCAACCCAAGCTGCGGGATGCTACTACGGTGCTATTGAGTCTCTGGAAGATATGGCGTCACATTAGCGTCCACATAGCGTCGTAATAATGTGACGCCGATAGTCGGTGGCTAATGGCGTCGCAATAGAGCCAACAAAAGGTGAGACACTACTAGCGCCAACGGTTGATTGCGATCACGACGTTACTAAGTTGCGTGGTGTCCGGCTGGGAGCAGTAGACAGACGTCGCTAAGGCGACGCTCAAGTGGCGCTACCGAGGAGAGGCTATTCTGGCGCGCAATGGATTATGTCTTAGTTGACGCTATTTCGGTGCTTTTGCGAGGCCAACATCATGTTTGTTGCGTCGCCAATGGGACGCGATGATGCTAAGGATGATATATTTAATATAGAGTCGACAGTTTTTGTGACGCTAGGGTGGCGCTAATTACATATTTTTTTGACCCATTATAGCCACATTTTTTCCCTTCCCATATCATATAATTATATAATGCATACAAATGCATTGATATTCATCACAAACATAACATGAAAGCATCACAGACATAATATTTAAGATAAGATTATGAAAAGTAATAAATTGAACTAACAAACTAATAATTAATAATAAGTCTATAAGTGACAAAAGTATAATTTCTATCCATGGTTTGTTTCTATCATAGATTTGGGAGTTATGTTATTGTTCCGGACGTTCGATCCAGACGTGCTCGGTCCATGGCATCGCGGAGATGGATTCTACGTCGGGATCAATCCCGGAATTGCCTACAATAGCGGAGCCAACTATTGCGACACCTGCTGTGACATCTGCTGTGGTATCTACTCCAATAACTGTTGTAATAGTTGCTGGGATAACTACATTATATCAGGTGCAACGGATGAGCTCGGAGCAGATGGACCACCTGCATATCCTCCGCTCCTCCTATTTAGCGACTGTGCCGAGGCCAAGCAAGTATCCTCCTCGTGTCGTGTCGGCCACCTCCTCCCAAACAGCAAGGTCCTCTACGAAATAGAAAAAATATACAATCATATAATATATAAATTATATATAAAAAAACACATAAATTAAAAACATGACATCCCTTCCAAGAAATATTACCCGGTGGTTGAGTACTCGGATCATCTTTGTACTTTTCAGTTATTTTTGCATTATACTCATCCTAAAAAATTTAAACATTGCACATTTAAAAAATAGTGCACTAATATCAACAACCAAATGAACATGTAATGAGACTTACCAAAAGCCTACATGCAGTGGGCGTGACCAAGTCGTTTGTCTTCCGGCTCTTATGCGTGGCCTCATAGACCAAGCGAAAGTCCATGGGATCGCCTTCTTTCTCTTCCTACGATAAAGTTTCAAATTTTGTAAAATAAGTATAAGTCAAAAGTTTGTTAAATTGAATTTGTATGTAAACTACCGTGCGTTGTCGATGCTCGTCAAATCGCATCAACCCCTTGTGTGGATGTCGGCCTCGGGATTCGAAAGTCAATTAACTCTTGCCGTTTTCTACTTACTTTGCCATCGTTCATCTGTCCTTTATGAACATTAAATACTTAGACTTTCAAAAACTATAAATTTAATAAAAAGAATTTAAAAGTAAACATACTTATCACTTCCCACATAAGGACTCCTAAACCGAGCGCCTAATATGCCTTGGGCATCTTTGTATGCCTTGCTCTAAAGTGAGGCCGACGGATGTGACAATCATGCGAAACTTGTATAATCGATTTCGGAGGTGTTTCACAGCGACATCCTCAAAAGTTCTTCGGATCGTCCCTAAACTACGATCCGGATGAAACTGATTTGTCTCCTACAAAATACGTTAAAACTTAGTAATTTTAAAATAATATAAAACAAATTATGTAACCCAAATAGAAGATCGTACCGTAAAGCCCAAAAGATGTCATCCCGCACTTAAATTGGGACATCTTTCCAGGATCCTGCCCCTTCCGGCAAGTAGAAAAGAATGAGAGCACTGACACCCCGTACGGTACTAGCGGGTATGAAAGTGGTCCTGCCAATTATAAAAAAGAATTAATTTTCAATGATAACCAAAACTATAACAAAATTTCTACAACTTATTTAACTTACGATCGAGCAATATTATTCACGGCGACCACCCCATTATCTTGTAAACCCTCTTCATCACTCGAAGAGGAATCATCATTCGGTACAGTTGGGGCAGATTGAGAAGGTCCGACATACGGGCCATAATATAAAATAAATTATTAGTGTAATACCAAATTAAAGTAGTGATAATTGATATATGTACAGTAATGTTCTCACTTCGAGTGATGTCTTCCGCAACATGATCCGTGGTAGTCCGCTCGTCAGATTGTAATGAGCCAGGTGCTTGTGCTATCGGCGACGTAGCAACTGACATTATTAAAAATAATTAATATAATTAATTGAGAAATATAATATCAATAATAATAAATATATCACCTGGGGCAAGATGTCGCTCGCCAACGCTAGAATGTGGTGAAGCGTCCAGTAATCTCAGCGGTCCACGTAGCAACTGTCATCATAAGAAAATATATAAAATTTGTCTCCTATTTAAAATTATGGAATATACAGAAAATAACCTCATGTGACATGTCGATCGTCGTCGTGTGATCAAGACGTCCCAACTATGTGCCCTGTCGACGGTGGAGCAACTATCACAAAATCAAAATATTTAGAAAACTCTATCTCCTATGATGTATTGCCTACAATGTGACACGTACCTGGAGTGATACGTGGAGCTGACCCACCAATGAATCGTCTACTATGTGACAATCCGGCTACGTGCTTCATCGGCGGTGGAGCAACTAATATTATTTAAGAATGAATTTAACTATTATAATCAACTATAAATAAGCAACTGACAATAAATATATTACCTGGTGATTGTGATGGTTGACTTAGGAGTAAACGTCTAGAAGAGCGAGATGACCCAGATGCTCGATCTCTAGTAATCATGACTAAAAAGACCCGTAATTTCTCTGAAGTTGAAAGCATACTCTTAATAATGGCAAGCAACCGGTCAAAACAACTTTCGCTCATGTTAAATTCTGATTTAAAGTTCATTAGTTGTGCCACATTAATGAATTCATCAATACCATCCTTATATTCTTCAGTTATAACACCACGTTTATCCTTCCAACGACGAATCCAACTATGATCTGGCTTTGTCATTTATGTAACGGATCATATTAAGCCATATGTGAATAAATTCGTGTACTTGAAACATGTGATTTTGAAGATACGAAGTCCAAAATCACATGTTTCAAGTACTTCATCATCGTTTCATAATCTCATTTTATTACTAAGAATGTGGATATACATCCTTAATAAAATTAATGAGAACATGATAAAAAAGAGGTACTAGCAAATTAACTAGTCCTTAGATTAGTTTCAAGTAATTAAGTTAACATGCATTAGATTAAGGTAACTAGTTATTAAGTTAACATGCACTACTAATTACTAGTAACTAGCTTAACATGCACTAGTAATTAACTTAACATGCACTAGTTTCAAGTAATTAAGTTAACATGCATTAGATTAAGGTAACTAGTTATTAAGCTAACATGTACTACTAATTAACTAGTAATTAAGTAATAATTAACTTAACATTCACTAGTAATTAACTTAACATGGATGGTGGCGGGTTCGTACCTCCTTAACCGAAGAAGGATGGCGATGGCCGACACCAGTAGGAGGAGCACAATCGACGGGCGGAGGAGGCGGATGGTGGCGGAGGAGGCGGAGGATGGCGGAGGGCGAGGCAGAGGGTGGGCCACGGAGGAGCACGGATGGCAGGCGGAGGAGACGGAGGGCGGCGGAGGGAGAGGCGGAGGACGGGCCGTGGAGGAGCATAGACGGCGGGCAGAGGGCGGCAGAGGTGGATGGCGGGCGTCGACCGTCGAGCGTCGGAGAGGAGGGCATCGTCGGAGCAGAACCATCGGAGCTGAGGAGCGGAGGGTGTCATCGGACCGTCGGAGCAGAGGAGCGAAGGGCGTCGACCGTGGGACTATCAGAGCAGAGGGCGTCATCGAACCGTCGAGCATCGTCGGAGCTGAGGAGCGGAGGGCGTCGTCGAACCATCAGAGTGGAGGAGCGAAGGGCGTCGATCGTGGGACTATCGGAGTGGAGGGCGTCGTCGAACCATCGAGCGTCGTCAGACCGTCAGGCGTCGTCAGTGGCGGTGAAAATCGACAGCAACAATAGTAAAAAGTGAAAACGCAGAAGAGGGGTTAGGGATTTAAGTTAAGTATTTAGCGCCTCAAATAGAGGCGACGCTACTTAGATGCTAAGTAGGCGAGACGAGATGCTATTTCGAGGTTATAGGGACGTTATACCGAATTTTCCTCCTAATTTAATATTATATATGCGAGATTAAGTGATAATAATATGTATATGTGCACGAGTTATATATGTCTATTTATATGTCAATATGTGCCTGATTAAGTGAAATAAAAAAGTCGGCTAATGCGGCGCTATAGAGAGACTAATGGGTCGCTAACAATCATAGCGACACCATAGCATCACAGTAGCGTCTTCGCCAACTTAGCATCTCAACATGGAGACGCTAGGGCGACGCTAAGTAGTTTTCTATATTCTAAAGTTCTATTATTTGTATGTAATTTTCTTTATCAAAATAGCGTCTCATCGCATTATCCCCCGTTCCAGTTGTTTTGTTTCCTTCCCACAATCTAAAAATTATGGAGCATATATAATTATTCATGTATGTATATAAAATTATAAGTCTATAAGCACTACAAGAAAATTGCCATTTTCCGACGAGTAATTTCCGACGGTTTGAAATCCGTCGCAATTTCCGACAGTTTTTGTGACGGTTTCATTTTCGACGGATTTTTCGACGATTACAATCATCAAAAATGAAAATAATAGATTATATAATTTGTTATATTATTATTTTATTTTTTGACGTTTAGGAACGTCGATATTTTCGACGGATATTCATCCGTCGCAATTTTCGACGGATTTTCCGACGGTTGCAACCGTCGGAAATGAAAATAATAAATTATGTAATTTGTTATATTATCATTTTATTTTTTGACGATTAGGAACGTCGATATTCCCGACGGATATCCATCCGTCACAATTTTCGATGGATTTTTCGGCCGTTACGACCGTCGAAAATGAGAAAATAAATTATGTAATTTATTATATTATTATTTAATTTTTCGACGATTAGGAACGTCGATGTTTTTTATGGATATTCATCCGTCGCAATTTCTGACGAATTTTTCGATGGTCGTAACCGTTGGTAAATGTATAATAATATCATGCGAGAAGTATTTTATTAATATAATTAACAACGTTCCAAATCGTCATAATTACCGACGGTTTCGATCGTCAGTAATAATTACCGACTATTCAAACCGTCAGTAAAATAAAAAATAAACATTATATATAACTAAATATTTTTTCGACGGTCACAACCGTCGGTAACTTTAAAAATAATTAATATTTACTTTTTCGACGGTCGTCAGTAATTAAAATTTCGTTATCCCGCTTTTTTCCCACTTTCTTTCATCTTTCCACCTATAAATATATATAATAACCCAATTTTCTTTCCACCTCTCCTCTCTCTCCCTCCTCTCCTCTCCTCTCCCGGCCGGCGAGCATCTTGCCGGACGTCAAGAGTCGACCGCCGGCGTCCTGTCCCACCGACGACCTGTCCGGCCGGTGTATCTCTCTCTTCGCCGGTGTCTCTCTCTCTTTCTCTTTCTCTCCGGTCGCTAGCGGTCGGATCCGGCCACTCCGGATCCAGCCGCCCACGGCCGGATCGGCCGCCCGACGGTCGGATCGGCCGCCCGTCGATCGGATCGGCCGCCCGACGGCCGAATTCAGCCGTTGGCGGTCGGATTTGGCCGCTAGCGGCCGAATCGGCCGCGGGCGTTCGGATCTGGCCCTCGTGGGCGGCCGGATCGTCGCGGGCGTTTGGATCGGGGACTGGATCTGGCCATGGGCGGCCGGATCTGGCCTCTAATTTTTTTATTTTTAAAAAATTCTTTGTGACGATTGCGACCGCCGAAAGATCGACGGCAACCGTCAAAAGTTTCGACAGTTGCGACCGTCGAAAATTTTAGACGGTTGGAACCGCCGGACTTTTTCGACGGTCCAAACCGTCGCAATTACCGATGTTTTTTATTTGAACCGTCACAAATTGATTTGCGACGAGCATTTTTCTGACGGATTGATTTCGTCTGAAAAATCGTCGGTAATACAATTACCGACGGTTTTTGAGCTGATTACGACAGTTTTGACCGTCGGTAATCAGCGTTTTTCTTATAGTGATGTATATGTGTATATAACAAATTATGTATATATATATCTAATATATGCGTATGTATATGTCTACGTGTGAGAGATTAAGTCACAACAATGTGTTTATCTATATGTATTATAAGTATATATGTGTATGTATATGTCTATATATGTGCGAGACATATATGGATAACGCGTATATGTATACGATTTCCAAGTATATATATGTATGTATATGTTTGATTAAGTGATAATAATATCTATATGTGTACTTATTATATATAATTATATACATGTATTTATATGTCTATATGTGCCTGATTAAATGAGTGTGATAAAAAATCGGTACGACGGCGCAATACAAACACTATTGAGTCGCTAAAATGTATTAGCGACACAATAGCGTCGACGTAGCGTCTCATTTATTTTAACATCTCCATATGGAGACGTCGGAGAGATGCCAATAGTGTCTCGCTGGCATTGACAAAGATCGCAGCTCTAGTGTGGCGCTAGGTAGATGTTATTGCGCCTCTACGGAGATGCTAAAATAGGATAATTTGTAACAAATCATATCTCTTAATTCAACCATCATAATTTCATGATTTAGAATATAAAAATAATATATGTATAATTAAGATATGATATATATTGTATGGATAAATAACATATAAAATATAGGTAACAAATTATATATTTAGGATCACTCTTATGATGTAGACATATATAAGTAATCATGTAGGAATACAAGGTACATATGCAATATTTAATTTATTTATTGATTAAAGTATAATATAGATAATATATAGGACTGCGTCAAAATAGATAACATATAGCGATATAAATATAGATAGCATATATATAATTATCTATTTCTTAATTTATATATATAGTTATGAGATGCCAAGTAAGTGTTAAAATAGTCCTTGTTCATATTAGCATCTACATAGCGTCGTGTTGTATGTGACGCCAACTAGCATTTTCGTCGATGCTATGTTTGCGTCGAAAGCTGTCGACTTGAAAACAATGCTAGGTTCTCCCGCGCACTTTCGCTACATGGCACGGAATAATAGTGGCTACCTAGCGTCGCTATGGCGCCTTCGTTAGTGCCATTTCTTGAAACGCTAAGAAAATACTAATATGACGCTATTGAAAAGCAAGTAGCGTCGCCTACTTGGGACTCAAATGAAATGCCATAATGACGCTATGGCGTCGTTGTAGCGTCACATGTTTCGAGATGCTATTTTGCGTCGCTAATCGCTAGTTTTCTTGTAGTGATCCTTTGATGTCTTTGGAAGATGGTCGAGTCAACTCTGAAGACACACTAGATTATCCAACATTAAAAGTTGATGCTACACAAGATATTATACCTTTTGACTAAGTAGTGGAACCCACACTTCCCACAATTATAATCACAAGAAGAGACCACGGACGAAACCCACACATTTGGATAATTATGTATTGTACGAGTGTGAGATTTCATGTTACATCGTCGATGTTGACATAAAGAATAGTACAAATCCTATTACTTATAAAAAAGAACTTCTAATGAATCAGAGTTATGGTCGGCCACCATGAAATGTGAATTGGACTCAATAGATTGGAACAAAGTATGGACTCCATGTAACTTGCCTGGAGATAGGCAATCCATAGGGTGTGAATGTTGTATTCAAGAGAAAGTATCAATTGTTCTCTTGATAAACACAAAGTTATATTAATTACCAAGGGTTATACTCAGCAAGTTAGAGTTAACTTTCAGGAAACTTATTCTCCAGTGAATAAGTTTGCATCGATTAGGATCTTAGAAATAGTCGTGTATATAAATTTGTAGTTACTCCAAGTGGATGTTAAGACCAATGTTGTCAGACCTGGCCTGGCTTGGCAGGTTGGACCGATGTCCGAGGCCTAAATGGCCCGCGGATCGGTTGAAACCCGAGGAAGAGTTTGACCTACTTTGACCCGGGCAAATCTGGTCAAAACCCAAGTTCAACCGAGCGACCCGACGAGTTTAACTGACCCGACCAAGTCAATTAATTAATGAAATAAAAAAAATTGAAACATAAAAAAATTATTAAAACATTTATACATATTATATATATATATATTTCTTGAAATTTATATTGTAATGTCCTCTTGTCACATATATAAATTATTTTCACTTATATAAATTATTTTCACTTATATAAATTATTTTCACTATTTTTTTTTATTTATAACTATATCACAAGAATTCTTTATTTATGTTGACTTAATTTATGTTACTTTATTATATTATTTAATCTGAATTATTTTATTTTACTTTATTATACTATATTTTATATTTTTATTAAATAAGATATTATATATTAACAAGATTATAACAAACTTTTTAACTTATTTTATTCTTTTATTAATTTATATTATCCGGTCTGACCATCTGGTTCGACCTAGTCCAACCTGACCCGTTGATCAATCCGGGTCGATGGCCGGACCGGATCTTATAACATTGGTTAAGACAACTTTTTTAAATGATAACTTAACAGAATATATATACATGCATTGACTTGAAGGTTTTTAGGTTGAAAGTCAGGAGGATAAGGTGTGTGAATTGAAGAAATTATTATATGACTTAAAATAATTATTTAGACAATGGTACTTAAAATTTCATGAGATGATAGTCCAATTTAATTTTAAAGCAAACAAATTAGATCTTTGTGTGAACATAAGAAAAGTGAAAGTAATTTTGTAATATTATCATTGCATATAGATGATATCTTGCTTGTTGGTAATGATGTCATAATGCTCAATGAAGTAAATAATAATTTGAGTAAACAATTTAAAAGACATGACAAATACATCTTATGTACTAGACATTTAGCTTATTCGAGATAGAAACTCAAAAATGTTGAGATTACGTCAAAAATAGTATTTAATAAATTACTGAGGAGTTTAGGATGTAAAATATTAGTCCCACACTTATACCACTGATGATTAAAAAAACTTAGTAAGTATCCCAATGTGGGACAAAAATTTTTAAAGGAACCTTATGCACAAGCAGTGAATCTTTACATGATTTGATTTAGCTTATGCAGTAAGTTTGGTTAGCAAATTTTAAAGTAATTCTAAAAAGGATCATTAGGAGGTCATTAGGAGAATTCTATGATATTTGAAAGGTATAGTGCAATTGAGATTGACATGCTGATACATTAAAGACTATAAGATATTCATAAGTGAGTTTCAAACGTGATATCAATGATCGAAAGTTGACATTAGGACACTTATTTTTGTTGGATGGAGCAATCATTTTTTATGATAACAAGAAAAAATGATGTACGCAATAAGACATACACGAGACTGAATTCATTGCTTGCAGCTCATGAAGTTTGGATCAAATATTTTCTCTTGGAATTAGAGCTTAATTTGATTATTGGACCACTTCAAATATTATGACATTCAAATTAAATAGTTGAGCTAACAATTTCAAAGAAAAACAAATTGAGATATAATATTACTATATTCAAGATACAGTGAAAAATAAAAGTGACAGTAGCATATATGCATACAAATGACATGTAAGCTGATTTCCATTCATTAAATATGTTAGTTAATGAGACTTAAAAACATAGGAGTCTAAAAAATGTTTCATCTCCTGTTAATACCTCATGGATAATTGGAGTATTGAATTCACAATAATATTATATGGATAATAAGTGTTAGAATTGCACATTTATATTGGTAAAAATGGAAGATGTAACAAGTGACTTTCGTGGTCATTCAGAGGAATGAAAGAATAGCTCGACGATCGCTGGGTGCGCACCTGTGGAGCAACGGAATGATATGGATGAGATGTACTAAATGATGGAATATGAGCAATAAAAGGACTTCCATTGTAGTAGTTGGAACACACAGCCTGTCGGGAGCACCAAAAGCAAGGGTGCATTTTCTTTCTCACACAAACAGCAGTAACTTTTCTTGTGTATTTCTATTCAGCTCATTTATTAATCCAATGAATGCATATAAAACTGTATTAAACTGATATTATAATTCTTAAAGCTCGAATATCGTGACATTCACTTTTAACTAAAAGAATATATATTTTATTTTCATCCCATTTGACCTAACTGTTTCTCTCCTTTCCATGTTTAACCAAACACATCTTATTATTGACCTAAGAAGAAAGCATAGCACGATGAATAATAAACTCATAAAATTAATAATTCTTATTTCATGAATAATAAATTCACAATGAAGCATGGCCTAGTTTCTTAAGACTTAATAGCATTGCTTTTCGGGCTGTTGTAGTCAACTCAGTTGTGCATGTTAACGTCATTGAATCACACACATATATATATATATATATATATATATATTCGAGTTAGAGAGAGAGAGAAAAAAAGCTTTTCAACTATTTCAAAAAAAAAGTAGTATCTTTACTTAACGAAAAAAAGTAGTAGTTATCTTTGCATGCCGGAACATGGCATGGCAGGCGTGAGACACGCATGCGCGCAGCAAAGTGGGGATGCATTCCCATGCCGCCGTCCACCTCGCGTGTAACGCGACGCCTGCTTTAATTAATTAATTAATTTTTTTATTTTCCATCTTCACGTTAATTTATTTAAAAAGTAGAACTTTTTCACTATGAGGAACAATGCCGATAATAAATTCCATGAAAAATTTTGAAAATATAAAAGAGGGGAAATTTTTCGAGCTAAATTTTATTTTGTAATAATAGGATTCAAATATTTAAACCTGATTATTCAAGGGTAGACTCTCAAAATATAATTAACATAAAAAATATGATCTAATTTCGGCTAAAACTTGTTTCCTTTTTTCACATCGACACGTCAGATGCACTAATGGACAATGATTTATTTGCATATGTTACGTAACGTTATTCCACTGATCCTCCGTAGTTCCACTTCGCAATCGCGGGCTGCATGTAAGGCTCTCTCTCTCTCTCCCCCTCTCGCTCTCTCCCCCTCTCTTTCTCTCTCTGGGTCACGTCTCGACGAGTCGCTTTCTCTCTCCCCTCGATCCCCGAAATGAAGACCAAAATTGCTAATTAGGGCGCCGGCCATATCTGTCATATATGAAGGTGACAAAATGAGCTTGTCAATTTGCTGGAAAGCTGTAAATCGAACTTATTCTCCGACGGGCAATTAGCCATATGAAAAAAACGAAACATGAAAGAAAGTCTCTCTCTCTCTCTCTCTCTCTCCGGGTCACGTCTCTACGCCAAGCTCTTGCAGTTGCTTTCTCTCTCCTCGCCGATCCCCCGGAATGAAGACCAAACACTGTTAATTTACGGCGCCGGCCATATCTGTCATGCAGTCTTATTCTCCGACGGCCAACTAGCCATCATGCACATCGGAAAATCAAGCTTTGTGTTGTGGAGTGGTGCACACCACACATGCTCACACACGTTTTTTTTTCTAAACTCGTGAAGTAAACACGAAGTCGAAAAGAAGGGATTTCTTTTTTTCCCAGAATAATAATAATTCTTGAGTCCAACAACTCCTATCTAATAGCCACAACCAGGAGAGAAAACGCATGACCAATCTCCCATTAATAGTCAACATAATTTAAAAAAAAAACATAAAATAATAATTCTATTATTATTTAATTCTATCGAGTTGCAATTTTATATAAATTATGGATCTTTAGATTTTATCTTTTCTTGTAATTACGCGTATTGTCACGTATACTTAATTGTGCTACATAAAAATGGTCATATTATTAAAAAAGATTGACTCATTGATTCGGAAAGGAAAAAAGAAGCGTACATACTGAATTTTCAACTCTATCTAAATTTTCCATTTGATTTTCCCATGTTTGAATTTTGAAAATACAAAGCTTTTCAAACTCGAGGAAGCTGAGAATTCAGATCTTATAAAAAAGATATGTGTTCTTTTATCCTTGCCACAAGAAAACTTAGTGGTCTAAATAATGTGTTAATAATGTACAAGTCAAAGATGGAGATATATAGAAAAGTAAGAGGTCAATACGTGGATTCCATGCATACACCGTTCTACCATGAAATTTTCGTTCAGACTGAAAATGTACAACTTTATTTGTTTGAATATTAAAAACGTATTGACTTACAAATTCAAAGAGCTAGATACTCTTTTTTTAATGTTAACATTTAATATTCACAAGAATTATTATTTACTGATTAATTTAATTTGACATCGTAGAGAAAGTAAATGCTATATATATATATATATATATATATCTCATGGTTTGTTCAACAATTAATTAATGGTGGAGTCATGCAAGTTCCGATTGCTGGTGCATTTGGTCATACGCTGTAAAAGTATTATGACTAATTTTATCAAGAGTTAGCTCACAGTTCAATTGGTAGATTTATTCAAATATCAATTAATAATATTAAATTGACTAATGGAGTAGGAGTCAAGTCGTAAGCAAGTTTGTTGAAACTGTGGATTCATAAAATTCTTTCATCGATGTATCTTATACGTTATAACATTTTGAAAATTAGATGTCATTGGAAAATAAATATCATGTTCACTCATCTTTATATTTATTAATAGTGTAGCATTGGAAGATTTTCAAATATAAAGGAAGACTTTATTGCAAAGTAATAAGTATCATGCAGCGTAAACTCTTAAATGTAAAAGATCGTAGCAACAAAATCTAGACAAATCCAGCAAGTACACAAAGTCTAGATGAATGTATGAAATAAAAAATGTTATGACTAGTAATACTTGAGTCACCGACATTATAGCCTATAAATAGGCATGATGATCTCATTTGATCACCTCGGTAACAGCTGTAGGCCTCATTGTACAAGAGAGTTTTGGTGTGAAAGTAATGAGTAGGTGTGTGCTCAAGAGTGAGTAGATGTGTGCTGTAGAGTGAGCAGGTGTTTTTTTTGTTGTGTGTGCAAGATGTTTTACGTGCAAGTGTGAGTTGTCCTTAGAGTGTTGTAATTGTGAGTACTATAAATGTTAGTATAATAGTGTACATGAAGTGTTGTATTATTTTGTTGTATTAATATTAATATTATTTAATGGTAGTTCTCTACAAGTGGTATCAGAGCATGTGGACTTGTGGAAAGACTTTATCAGTTCGAAATCTTGGAAGATCAAGTTACACGGAGACTTATCGGTTAAAAAACTTGCGATGAGGAGGTTCTACGCATGGATGCACAATCTGGGATTGTGAGAAATTTTGCAAGATCAAGATACGTAGAGACTCTATCAGTTTGAAGTCGCGTAAAGTGAAAACACGAGGAGGTTATGTCGATGCACAATTTTGGTTTGTGAAGTGTTCGAGTTTGAGATTGCACTTACTAAGTTATTGGAAGACATGCATAGAGTCTTACGTGCAGGGCCGATACAAAGACGCCTACGGATGCTGAAGCACGAAGAAATTGGCGCATCAAAACAGGCAAAGCTATGTTCATTCTCAAGAAGACGATAGAGGAGGAGTTGCTGGAGCACATTAAGGACGTTGAGACAGCTAAGACAGCATGGGATGCACTTGTTGCACTATTCTCCAAGAAGAATGACACTCGACTTCAATTGTTGAAAAATTAACTTATGGTGATACCGCAAGGCGACATGATGATTAACCAATATTTTATGAAGGTAAAGACTCTTTGTCGTGAAATATCTCAATTAGATCCCGATTCTAAAGTTAGTTATGCTATAATAAGATGTATAATTATTCACAGCTTGAGACCTCAATCTAGCGGGTTTATAACTGCCATTCAAGGTTGGCCTACTTAACCAACCTTGTTAGAATTAGAAAATTTATTGACTAATTAGAAAGGGTTGGTTAAGTAAATGTCTAGAGTATCAATGAGTGAAGATGAAGCACTCTTTTGCTCTAGAAGAAAAGGGCGAGCACAAGAATATCAACAAGGCTGGCAGAGGCAAGGCCGAGATAGAAGTCCACAACAAGAGGGAGCTGATCAAGAATCAGATAAAGAAGAGCAAGATGAGAAGAGATCTTGTCAACAACATGGTCGCTGCTATAGTTGTGACAAGAAGGAAGAGCAAGAGAAGAGATCTCAACAACAAGAAGGTCATTGCTACAATTGTGGTAAGAAAGATCACTTTGTCCGTGATTGTTGGCATAGACGTGAAGAAGGAAATGCAACAACTTCTCACAAGAATGAAAGTGAAGAAAAGTGGGATTTCAAAGCATCCTTTGTTGTTGAAGAAGATACTATCCTCGGACAAGAACAAGAGATGGAATTTGCAATGTGCAGCATCGAGGAATATGAAGTTGGTTACGATAGTGAAAAAGAATGGGATATGCTAGCTCTTTTCGTGGCAGAAGAAGATTTTGAAGAGAAGTTCAACTTCGCACATGGAGCTAATCAAGATAACTTTCATGAGACAAAAGTGATGTCAACGAAGGAGCTCAAGGAAGAGAAAGAGGAAGAAAAGCAAACAATCGAAGAATTATTATAAGACTTAGCTAATGAAGAATGTGATTCAGAATCGCAAAAGTTTTGTGAAGGTGTTCTAAAAGAATATCAACTCAAAGGATTAGAAGAAAAGTCTTCTCTAGTTAGAAGGAGCATCAAGCACATGAAAGAAAATTCAAAGTACAACGACTTAGCTCTCAAGATCCTACGAGTCTTTGATGCATACGATGAAGACAACATAAGCTCGAGGAAAATGCAGATTTAATTTTATGTGAACTAACACTCAAGGAGAAAATTGAGCCTTACTCTGAAAGAATATTTCATCCAGCAAGCAAGATCACTTGATAAAAATGAAAAGGGGGAAGGAGAGAAAAGTCGATGCTGAGGGGGAGTGTAAAAGATTAGCACCGACTTAATCATTTCTAGAAAAATCTAGCAGCTACAAAATCTAGACAAATTCAACAAATATAATGAATGTATAAAATAAAAAATGTTGTGGCTAGTAATACTTGAGTCACCGACATTATAGGCCTATAAACAGGCACGATGAGGTCTCATTTGATCACCTCGGTAGTAGTTGTAGGCCTTGATGTATGAGAGAGTTTTGGTGTGAAAGTAGTGAGTAGATGTGTGTTGTAGAGTGAGCAAGTGTTTTCTTTGTTGTGTGTGCAAGATGTTTTACGTGCAAGTGAGGTGTCCTTAGAGTGTTGTAGTTGTGAGTGAGTGGGTACTATAAATATTAGTATAATAGTGTGCATGAAGTGTTGTATTATTTTGTTGTAATAATATAAGTATTATTTAATAGTCGTTCTTTACATTAAATAATGGGCTAAACAATATTATTGAATCACAATATGAAAATATTCTTCTACTCAACAATTTTGATACATCATTGACACTCATTTGATCCTAAATATTTGCAACATATTGATCATGAATAGAACTTCATCATCTTTTTTTATGCCAACCCAAGTTTACGGGAGGTTTCCGATGTTCGAGGTTACTAGAACTCGACTAATATAGAGTTGAGAAATAGAGTAGTAATGATTTATTCCCTAGCCAAGGTGATGACTCCAAGACTCGAACCTAATGCTACTAGCATCCAACGAGCGCTTGAAACTCAACTCTACTACCAATTGAGCCAATCACCATTTGTTGATCCTCATAGTCCAACAAGGTACGAAAAAGAAATAAATAAAAAAGAGCATGTGTTTATGTCGACCTATGTTTGAGTTGAAGTATATATAACTCGATGAAGTTAATGTGCCTTGAAACTATAATAGGAGCCCCTCAAATAATTAATTGGTGGGTAACTCATGAGGTTGAAGCCATGACATCCACTCGTGAGTATGTCGGGTGAAAACAATTTCTCTCCAAATTCTACATATCCATCAAGAGAGAAGAGATAAAACGTCTGGACTCAAGTTTGAAAGTGAGTTCTTATTCATTCTTAGTAAAACTTTAGGTAATGATTGCAAAATTTATCAATTTTACATATTTTGGTAAGATTGTTTTAACTCTTAGCACTTTTCGAGAGATATTATTATGTGACATTCAAGATTTTTTTTTTAAAATTATTATAATTATATTTCTCTATTTGGGTTGGAGAAAAAAACTTTGTAAAATAATGTTAGTTCATAATGGAAGGTTTGTTGCTCAACACATAATTATATCTCTCTCATTGAAGGATTTTTAATGAAATATTTTATGTAGTATAATTTAATTCCCCGCATTATTTTCGTCATTCATTTTAAATTTGTTCATTAAAAAAAGTAGATAATTCTATAAATATTAGTTCAACTTTTTCCAAATAGTGATACCAAAGTATGGTAAAAAATTATATAAATCTAATGAAAGATAATAATGCTCATAATTGGATGCTTGTGTTTATAGATATAAGTTATTCTATTTAAAAATCTTGGATGAAGGACCATCTAAAGTGTAGCTACTTTATGATATAATCAATGATGACATCGCAAAACTTGAGTACATAGATGACAAAAAATGGAAGAGTATAAAGGTTAAGACAATTGCACAAATCTCGTGATGGATCAATAATCATCATATTGTAAATACTGATGAACCTAATGAAGTGAAAAAAATCACAAGAAATGTATCCAATGAAGAAATTTGTTAACTTGAAGTATAAAAATGATCATTTTGTTGTAGAACATCTTGATCATTTTGAAATGAATTAATAAGTTGTCATCGTTAAATATTTTTATAATGAAATTCAAACACTACTATTGTTGAGTTCATTATTTGATAATTGAAAAACATTTGTCATCCCTTTGATACAACATAATATTTTTAGAGATTATAGAAAATAATTTGTTCAACAAATAGACAAGAAATAAAATCAATCATAGTCTCAATAATATATAAGATATGTTCATTGTGAAAGATCGTGAGAGAAGCAAATAGAAAATTTTTTACAACCATGGCCGATCGAGATCTAACGAGAAAGCAAAAACTAAGAAGAATGATAGTGATGAAAATAATATTACAGTTATTACATTTTATTATATAAATTTTTTACTTGAATAAGAATATGGATGGTACCAATGTTGTGAGACTAGACACAGTTTGTAGTGGCAAACCCAAGTAGAGGTTAAGGCAGATAATGTCTACGAATATGGCGGATCATTTGAAGAATATTGTAGCACATATAACATCAAATTTAAGAAGATAGTTCTTAAGATTCCTGAATAAATTGACATTACTAAGAGAATAATATATAACAATTAAGAAATGTGTTAAATTCATCTAAGCTATTGAAGAAATTTAGGTGAAACAATAATGATTGCAATTGAACTGATTCATCTTTCACAATGATGATGACATAACAATAAAAAATTGGTCTGAATAGGATGTTTCATATAAAAACATCTTAGAATGTTCAATTGCATAATCTTTTTGTACCTTTCTAATGATTAATGGTCAAAACTTGATAGCAAATCAAAACATTTATTTTCTTAGATATGAAGGTGAAAAAATTAGATACAAACTTTAGGATGGTATTAACAAAAAAATCTTAGAAGCAGAAATGTGGTATTCATTTAACTTGATAAAAGGCAAAGAGTCAACTATCTTCACATAGCAAAGTAAGCTAAGTTCAGTTAATGCTCCATAAGAAGATGGCATTACTCCAAAAATTGATTAAGATGATAGTAGTAGTAGTTCACATAATTCAAATACACTTTGGATAGTTAGGATAATGATAATGAGTTACTGTTGGGGGAAAAACACCAAGGATCGATGAACAATAAAACAACATAAAGATTTAACGTGGTAAAATTCTTTTTTGATCAATGTGAACAAGAGAGAAACATCCACAGACAAAGAAGACCACTGCCAGAAGAATTTTATTATGAATCAAAAGAGAGTACATCATATAAAATCCTAACCCTCATATATAAAGGTCCAAGCCCGCTTCCGTCACAGATCATCATTTTTCTTTTTTTTTAGAATTTTGGGTACATGATACATAATTCAAAGCACATCAACAAATCTCTACCTTGACTTGAATTTTACAAAACTCTAAAAAATAAATGCTCAACATATTATCCTTTGCCGAATGGTCCAGATGGGCCTAGCTTGATCTTTACGTAATGCCCTCAAGTCTGAACAATAGTCGAACTTAGCAACAAGTAAGCTCTTTATCATCATATCTGTTGGATTGTCATGTGTACTAATCTTCTGAACTTGAACATCTTGCTTTTCAACAATATCACAAACAAAATGATATCTCACATCAATATGCTTTGTCATTTCATGATGCATTTGATCTTTTGTAATATGTATTGCACTCTGACTATCACAATAAATGATAGTATTTTTTTCTTTCATAGTGAGCTCCACAACTAATCCTCTCAACAAGATAGCTTCTTTTACAACTTCAGTGATGGCCATGTATTCAGCTTCAGTCATGGATAATACTACTGTATAATGCAAAATAGCTTTCCAACTCACAGCACAATCAGCAATAGTAAAAACATAACCAGTTAGAGACATTCTTCTATCAAAATCTCCTACAAAATCTGAATCAACATAGTCAACCAGTCCACCTGAATTTCTACCAAATTCTAAGCATACATCAGAAGTACCTCTTAAATATCTCAGTATCCACTTAACAGCTTCCTAGTGCTTCTTTCCTAGATTAGACAAATATCTACTAATAACACTAACAGCATGAGATATATTTGGACGAGTGCAAACCATTGCATACATAATTCTACCATGCACTACAGTAAAAAACTTTTGACATATACCTTTTAGCTTCATCAGATTGTGGTGAACATGAAGCTGAGAGTTTAAAATGTGCAGCAATAGGTGTACTACCCGCCTTAGCATTCTGCATTTCAAAACGCTCCAAGACTTTTTAAATATATTTTTGCTGAGATAGAAATAGTCTTTCCGCGCTTCTATCTCTAGAAATTTTCATTCCCAAAATCTTCTTTACTGCTCCTAAATCCTTCATCTCAAATTCAGAACTTAACTTACTTTTCAAAATATTAATTTCATATATGTCTTTTGCTGCAATTAGCATATTATCAACATAGAATAATAAATAGATGAATGAACCATCGGCAAGTTGATTCAAATAGACACAACTATCATACTTGCTTCTAGCAAAATTAATACTCAACATAAATGAATCAAACCTTTTATACCACTGCCGAGGGGATTGTTTAAGTCCATATGAGGACTTCTTCAAATGACAAACTTCATCTTCTTTACCTTCAACATGAAAACCCTATGGTTGCTCCATATATATATCTTCTTCTAGATCACCACGTAAGAATGCAGTATTAAAATCTAATTGCTCAAGTTCAAGATTCTGCAAAGTAACAATAGCAAGCAAAGTACGAATAGAAGTATGTTTCACAACTGGAGAAAACGCATCATGAAAATCAACACCCTCCATTTGACTCTAACATTTTGCCACCAATCTTGCTTTGTACTTTGTCTCTTAATTATTGATTCCTTTTTTCTTCTTGAACACCCATTTGCAGCCAACAATCTTCTTATTCACTGGTTGTTTTTCAAGATCTCAAGTGCCATTCTTCTGTGAGATTCCATCTCCTCCTGCATTGCTATTAATCACTTATTGCAATCAGGATTTCGAATAGTTTTAGAATAAGATGAATGATTAGGTAACTTAATATCTTCAGTAACACTTAATGCATAAGCTATCAGTTCTTCAAACCCAAGCCTTTGAGGTGCTTTTATTTCTCTTATCGATCTACTATGAACAAGCATGTATTGCTGCTGAGCTTGAAGTGATATACGAACTTCAGGATATACGAACTTCAGGAGTATCAGTAGCATCATTCTTTTCATCAGAAGAATTTGAAAGTTCTAACTCCACCTTCTCCAAAGTTTTCTACTTTTCTGTATCATCAATAATAGACAAATCTTTACTTGAGTGAAGCATCACATATTCATCAAAAGTAACATCTCTACTGATAATGAATTTATTGATTTCAAGGCACCATAATCTATAACCTTTAACACCAGATTTATAACGAAGAAATATGCACTTCTTAGCTCTATGTTCAAGCTTTCCATTATTAACATGTGCATATGCAGGGCAACCGAAAAATCTTAAATGTGAGTAATTAGGAGGATTACTTGACCACACTTCTTCAAGAATTTTTAAGTCTAAGGATCAGTGAGGAGACCGATTCACTAAGTGACATGCCAGGTTGACAGCTTCTGCTCAAAATTTCTTACTAAGTCCTGCATTTGATAGCATACATCGAGCACTTTCTAGTAGAGTTCTGCTCATTCTTTTTGCGACTTCATTTTGCTGTGGAGTTCTCACAACTGTGTGATGTCTTGCAATGCCCTCTTTATCGCAAAATTTATTGAATTTAGAATTATAGAATTCTAGTCCATTGTCAGTCCTCAACCTCTTCATAATTTTTCCAGTCTCTAGCAGAGTCTTCCATGACTTCAATGTTTCAAATACATCATTTTTATGCTTCAAAAAATAAATTCAAATTTTTCTAGAGAAGTCATCAATAAATGTCAGCAATAAATGTCAGCAAATACCTATTTCCTCCTTTTGAAGAAACTTGAGAGGGACCCCATAAATCTGAATGGATGTAATCAAGAGTTCCCTTCGTCTTATGAATGGCTGAACCAAAGCTAACTCTCTTCTTCTTTTCGAAGATACAATGCTCACACAGTTCTAATTTTTTAACTTTTGCACTAGGAAGAAGACCTCTGTTGCTGAGAACTTACATGTCCTTCTCACTCATATGATCCAAATATATATGCCATAACTTTGTGCAATCTTCCTCTGAGGTAGATGAGACTGTTGTTGAACCTATCATCGTCGAACCTTGGAGAACATGCAAGCTACCGATTTTGAGGCCTTTCATCAACACAAGAGCATAACAGGAAATCTTCATTCCATTAGACTCAATAATAATTTTGCAACCATTTGAGTCTAAGACACCGAGAGAAATAAGATTCTTCTTCAGATCAAAAACATGTCTGACTTCAGATAATGTCCTAACAATCCCATCATGCATCTTAATTTGAATGGACTCAATACCAACAGTCTTACAGGTAGAATTGTTGCCCATAAGAACGACTCCACCTTCAATAAATTTGTATGTGGAGAACCAATCTCGATTGGGACACATATTATATGAGCATCCAAAATCGAGAATCCATTCACTTGATGATCTGGGTTTGTTCGATGTCGTTACCAACATAACATCTTCATTCTCACTTTCTGCTACACTACCATCTGCAACTTCAGCCTTCTGATTTTCCTTCTCTTTGATCTTGTTAATCATTTTATTCTTATTCTGTAATTTGTAACACTCTGCTCTTCTTGCAATAATTACAGACTTTATCTCTTCGACTTGGATTTAGATCTATTTTGATTTTGATTTCTCGTCTGATGTATGCCTCTTACGATCAAACCTGAGACTTAATCATCAGATTTGCTGCTTGATCCCAATTCTTTATCCAATTTTTCTTTGCTCAGCAGTCTGCCCTTAACATGGTCTGCCCTTAACAGTTTGTCCCTACCATAGATCATGGTCTCTTTAAAAGTTTTATATGAAGATGGCAGAAGCAAAGAAGTAATAGCGCCTGATCTTCATCATCAACTTTCGCATCTACGTTCTTCTAATCATTGATTAGGGCGATGAACTCACTGATATGCGATTTGATCGACGTACCTTCGCCCATACGAAGGGTGTGCTGCTTCAACACAAGTTGATTCACTAGAGTTTTCGTCAGATACAGAGTTTCCAACTTCGTCCAGAGACCAGCCGCCGTCTTCTCTGCCAGAACTTCCTGAAGAACATCGTTCGTCAGGCACGACTGAATCGTAGACATAACCTTCTCGTCGAGTTCCTCCTAGGCATCCCATGGCATTAGGCTTTTGTCTCGACGCCTTCTTCAATCCGTTCTGAACCAGGATGACAAGCATCCGAACTTGCCACAGACTAAAATTTGTGTTCCCGTCGAACTTTTTAATGTCGAACTTCGTTGTAGTCATCTTCACGGAAAGAAACTTGGCTATGATACCAATTTGTTGGGGAAAAATACCGAGGATCGATGAATAATGAAAACAACGTAAGAAAGAGAAGATGAACACATATATTTATCGTGGTAAAATCCTCTTGATGAATATGAACAAGAGAGAAACATCCACGGGCAAAGAAGGCCGCCGCCAGAAGAATTTCACTATGAGCCAAAAGAGAGTACATCATATAAATCCTAACCCTCATATATAAAGGTCCAAGCCCTCCGCTTCCGCCACAGATCCTCATTTTTTCTTTTTCTTATTTTTTTTCTTTCAAAATTTTGGGTACAAGGTACATAATTCAAGGCACATC